>OX243823.1:18318085-18380585 GCA_945859605.1 Lumbricus rubellus
ACCTTGTAGCTAACGCAAATTCAAGTGATTGCAAGACCTTGTAGCTAACGCAAATTCAAGTGATTGCAAGACCTTGTAGCTAACGCAAATTCAAGTGATTGCAAGACCTTGTAGCTAACGCAAATTCAAGTGATTGCAAGACCTTGTAGCTAACGCAAATTCAAGTGATTGCAAGACCTTGTAGCTAACGCAAATTCAAGTGATTGCAAGACCTTGTAGCTAACGCAAATTCAAGTGATTGCAAGACCTTGTAGCTAACGCAAATTCAAGTGATTGCAAGACCTTGTAGCTAACGCAAATTCAAGTGATTGCAAGACCTTGTAGCTAACGCAAATTCAAGTGATTGCAAGACCTTGTAGCTAATGCAAATTCATGTGATTTTAAATTCATCCAAATGTACTTGTAAGTCCATGCAATCGCAAATGTAACAAAATTAACAAAGTCTGAGTGGTATACATTGGCGGCGCCAGACACTTTTTGCAGCCAGGGCATAGCCAGGGCAGTCACACAAGTAACCAGGGCAGTGGTCGAATCGCGCGCTCGGTAGTACGGGCTTACATAAGCTTATAATTTTTCGCCATCGTCAGGGCCGGATTAAGACATGTTCAACATGTTCGGCCGAACAGGGGCCCCACACTTTTGGGGCCCACACTTTAGGGCCCCACACTTTAGGGGCCCACACATACGATATTTTAAAGGAAACAATTGGCATATTCTACCGAAATTTCGACCAAACGACTGAAAAAATGTCCTAAAATGTTTTGGCCGAAGATGCCCCAACACATTTTCAGAACAGGGTCTCCACATTTCTTAATCTGGTCCTGGCTACCGTGCTCGCCATAAAGTGATGCAACAGCTGTTTTTTTGCCTTCGTCTGGGTTTCTGTTTTTTGGGGGCAAATTCCAGGACAATGCCAGGTTTATTTTAGTTACTGAACCATTGTACACTGTGTCCGGATAAAAAGTAGAACACACAAAAAGTGTCATAACTCGGTAAAAACGTTCAGGATTCTGAAATTTTAGACACAGCACCAGTGACCATATTATATACATGAGATCCTAAAACCAATTAGAAATATTCGCGAGTTTGTAAAATTTATAAGCGTTTAAAATGCAGCATACTTTTTTTTATCCGGACACAGTGTAGGCTATTTACAACGCATGCATATTCTGCATGTGCATTGTGCACTGAGCATTGCAATATATAGGCCTATATTGTACAGTGTATTTATAGTGAAATGCAATGTAAAATGCTTCTGCTACATGCTTTTGACTTTTTGTTCCACTAATTTTAATTTGAAACTTCACAAACAAGATCTGACGTTGTCAATACACGAATAATTTATAATCTGCATGGTGACGCAGAAAAATAGCTCTTCGCAGAAATAAGCCATTTCGACATTTCAATATAAACAAAGCCCTGCGGCCCCTGCCAGAACTTTTTCGATGCTAGAATTCTTCTGTCAGAACTTTTGCTAGGCCAGAACTTTTGCCATGCCGGAATTTTGCCCTACCAGATTACCCTGCCGGAAATTTTACTTTCCATAACTTTTGTCTGCCAGAATTTTGCCCTATTTGAATGTTTGCCTTGACTGAGTTTTGTCTGTAGTCAGAGCTTTTGCCCTGCCAGAAGTCTTTGCTGTCAGAACTTTTGCCTTGTCAGAATTTTGCTCTGACAGAATTTTTTCTGTCAGAACTTTTGCCCTGCCAGAAGTTTTTGCTGTCAGAGCTTTAGCCCTGCCAGAATTTTTGCTCTGACAGAATTTTTCTTTGCTAGAACTATTGCCCTGACAGAATGTTTCTATCCCAGAACTATTGCCTTCCAGAATGAATGTTTTCATTCCAGAGAGCAGGCGGACATGGACACACTGGACAGTAAGAAACAATATGCCTGAACAAATTCTGGTAGGGCAAAATTTCTGGCAGGGCAACGACCAGGGCAACAGGCAGGGCAAAGGCTTTTTTGGTAGGGCATTTGCCCTGCCATGCCCTGGCGTAGCGCCGCCACTGGTGGTATAGCCTAAGCTTACGTCGGTTATGAATTGCCCCGTTTAGGCATACCCGAATTCATCAGATTTTAATGTTTGTAGATGGTGTGAAAAAGTTAATTTTTTTGCCTATAAACGAGATGGCCGAATTATTATCTAAACTATAATTGGTGATGGTGATGGGCATGAAAACAATCGTGCTCTATACATTTCGACGGCAGCTGAGGTCTCTTCCCAGCGGTAAGGTTTGTGTGTGCGTTTGTGTGTGTGTGTGTGTGTGTGTGTGTGTGTGTGTGTGTGTGTGTGTGTGTGTGTGTGTGTGTGTGTGTGTGTGTGTGTGTGTGTGTGTGTGTGTGTGTGTGTGTGTGTGTGTGTGTGTGTGTGTGTGTGTGTGTGTGTGTGTGTGTGTGTGTGTGTTTGAAACGGAGCTGTCATAAAAATGATTTATAGAACGCATTCTGTTCACCTTGGACATCGAGATGGCTTATTTATTCTTAAGATTTGAACACATTTTCCATTTGCGATACGTGTTGCCGTAAAGGTTCTTTGTCCCTTTTTCTATCTCCACTTAGTGCTGAATGTTAAGATAAGATAAGAATATTTTAATAGACCAATTTCTATCCACATTTTGGTGTACAGGCATGGTATAATAAACAAACGTAAATAATTTTTATATCCAATCGAAGTCGAATGTTTTAAAATAGCTCAAAATCCTAAGTCCAAAATCCAATATAATTTTTTTAGGTTGTTTTAATGACCAACAATGTATGCTGCAATTTTGTTTATAATTTATGGTACGACATTAAATAAGATAAAGCATTCTCGTTAAAAACGATTTTCTCGTTAGGTTGTCCGCCCTAGGGATAATTCGGTCATGTAATCTGTTGGTGTTTGTCCATGTACTTACACATGTACCTGTCTCCTGTATCATTTTCTTTAGAAGATACATTTTGACAGTTTTTCTTTTCCATAGGCTATCCGGCAAATCTACCTGGAAAACAGTATAGTATAGCAAGGTTGGACTCAGGCGACGCCGAATTCAAGATGGTTTTCAAAAGAGTCAAGGATACAATGGGCAACGCTTCAATACAAAGCATCGTGAAAGTAGGCTATTCGTCTTAACTATGATGATATGCATGCACAATGAAGTTACGAGTTTTGTGGGACGGGGTGGTGTAGTGGTGGGTTCGGCGCCTTGGAGCCAGAGTGTTTCAGGAATCCAGGTTCGAATCCACCTCAAGCCGCCGCGTAGGGACCTTGAGCAGGTCATTCACCCGCAAATGCCCTTACGCTTCGGCGTGAAACTCCGACGCAGAGTTCGCGCCGTAGTCAGGAGCGCCTCTGATCAGGTAACTTGAATGAGCGCAATGGCAACTACGAGAAAAAAATTAAATAAATAAATTTGAAAAACAAGTAGGCTAGGCGAGAATGGGCGAAGTATGCCCTCGGTGCCCATTCAACTCAGTCTACCCGTCCATAATAATAATTATATTGCTGGTCTGATTCCTCGAACAGATGCAAATTTGTCTAAGGTTTCACTTGGAACGACTGTGTGTATATTATATATATATATATATATATATATATAAATAAAAATGTAAATGCGTTTGGCTCCTGACGAAGGATCTCCGAGCTTTCTTCGCCGATTGCTTTCAAAACTTCACCAAAACGTTTAGTTCCAACACGGCCGGGTTTGCAGAATGACTTTTCGCAAAAAGCGCAATCTTTTCAACAAAAAAACAACTTTGAAAATTCCACTTTTTTCAACACATAGCCTACGCCCGTCAATGAGCCTTGCATACCAATTCGGGCATGTTTGTTCCGTAAATTTCTTTAGCGCATTTCATTACGGCCTTTGCATTTCATTACGGCCTTCTTGCTCAAGCGTTTTATGGCGTGATCCGCGTCGCCATCGCAAAGGGAGGGGGAGGAGAGGGGGAGGGGGAGGGGAAGGGGAAGGGGGAGAAGGGGAGGGGAGAAGAAGGAGGGGAAGGGAGGGGGAGGGGAGGAGGAGGGGGAGGGGAAGGGGAAGGGGAGAAGGGGAGAAGGAGAAGAGGGAGGGGAGGGGGAGCGGGAGGGGAGGGGAGGGGAGGGGGAGGGGAAGAAGGAGAAGGAGGGGCGGAAGAGGGGGAGGGGGAGGGGGAGGGGAGGGGAGGGGGAGGGGAGGGGGAGGAAGAGGGGGAGGGGGAGCGGGAGGGGGAGGCTTTTTTCAGCCACAGCAACGCGTGGCCGGGTTCAGCTAGTATATATATATAAATGTAACTGCGTTCGCACGAATCTTTCTCCTCAAGGATCTTGGAAAGTCCTGAACCGATTATTTTCAAAATTGCAGCAAAACGTTCCGTTCCAATAGGCGCGGGTTTGCATAATGCCTTTTTGCTAAAATCTTTTTTTTTAAAATCACTTCGATTTGACCGTTTCCGAGTTGAAAATGCGCTATATGACCCTTGCGGAACCACCATCTTTAAACGCGCCCGAATTCGGCGAAGGCATAATTATGGACGGTTTCAGTTTGAATTCGGAATTAGTCGAATCGAAGTGAAAGTTCTTTTTTCTTGTAAAAGATTTTAGCAAAACAGCATAATGCAAAACCGATTCCACCGATTCCGAGTTCAAAATCAAACCGTCCATAATTATGCCTTCGCCGAATTCGGGCGCGTTTCAAATGGTGGTTCCGCAAGGCTTATATAGCGCATTTTCAATATAGATTCAACACATTCAATAGCGGCCGTCTTGCGTACGCGTTTCCGAGTCGCTATCGGGAAGGGACGATGTGAGAGAGGAAAGGAGGGGAGGGAGCGGGACGAAGAGGGAGGCGAGGGAGTGGAGTGGGGATGGAGGAGGGATGCAGGGAGGTAGAGGAAGGGACGGAGGGAGGGGAAACTGGGAGGGGAGGGTGCAGGGGGAGGTGGAGGGTAGGGTGCAGGGGGAGGTGGAGGGGGAAGGGAGGGGATGGGAGGAGGTAGAGGGGGAGTCTAGCGGATTGCACGGGGAGGGGTGGGAAGAGGAGGGGAAGATGAGGATAGGGGATGGGAGGAGGAGAGGGAGGGGATGGTGAAGGGAAGGAGAGGTCGAATGGAGGTAGGGACGGGTGGTTGGATGCTCTTTTCAGCCACAGCAACGCGTGGCCGGGTACGCTAGTATATATATATATTTACCCGGTATATATAATTGATAAGTCTCATTTAACACTCCTGGCGCTCTTTGATGTTTCCTCTGCCTTTGATATGGTTGACCATGAGAACCTGCTGCAGCGTCTTCAACTTTCTTGTGGCTTCTCTGGACCCCCTCTTAACTGGTTCAAATCTTACCTTTCAGATCGTTCTCAGATGGTCGTCCTTGGTGATTCCAGAACGACCTGGGCTAAAGTTAGCTTTGGAGTCCCGCAGGGCTCAGTCCTAGGCCCAATCTTGTATCTACTTTATACTGCTGACATTCCTTCTTTATTAATTTTGCTAAACACTTGGCCCCTGGCCACCTATATGCTGACGATGTCCAGACCTTTGTACATGGTCCTCCTGCTGATCAGGTTGTTCTTGTGGGACTGATCGACTCCTTGTCACATGATCTCCACGCATGGATGTCTGCCAACCGACTTTGCCTTAACCCCACTAAGATGCAATTGATCTGGTTTGGTACTAAACAACAGCTCCTTAAATTTAACTTCCCTCTCTTGTCTTCAATATACCCTGACTTTACATTTTCATCTAGTGTCCGTGATTTGGGTGTCACTCTTGATAGCGCCCTTTCGTTCTCTGATCACCTCTCACTGTTGACACGCTCATGTTATTAGCCTATCACCTGAGGCGCCTGAGAGCCATCAGAAGATCTGTTTTCTCTTCTGTATTTAAAACCATTGTTCAAGCTTTTATTTGCTGTCGAATCGACTACTGCAACTCACTTTTTGCTGGTCTTCCCAAAATTCGCTTATCCTCCCTTCAGTCAGTTATGAACTCAGCAGCCAGATTCATTGCTCGTCTACCTCGCTACTCCCACATTTCTACCTACATGACTGATGTTCTTCACTGGCTTCCCGTTGCCTCTCGTATCCAATTCAAGGTACTGCTCTTAGTTTCGAAAGATCAAACTGAACAAGCTACCAAATACCTGTGTGACTTGATGCATAAACCCCTCTCTGCAGTCTCTTCGCGGCCTCTCCGGTCTGCTGGTCAACTTAATCTATTGGTTCCAAGGACAAGGACTGCCATGGCCCAACACCGTGCCTTTGCCGTTGTAGGCCCTTCTTTGTGGAATGACCCCCCTCCCACTATCCGTAGTAAGATCTTATCGGGGGTGTCATCTTCAGCCCTTCGCTACTTGAAGTCTTTTTTATTTCCTCGGAACTGTCACGCTGAGAGCCTCTCTGAATAGCTAGTCTGTAAGAGGCGCTTTATAAATACTCATATACCATATATATATATATATATATATATATATATATATATATATATATATATATATATATATATATATATATATATGTATATACACTGTGTCCCAATAAATCGGGCACCCTTTTCATAATGTGAATAAAACTGACAAATCTTAATCGATTTTCAAAATTTCAAAACTGTTTTTAGCCTGAGATAATTATCTTCCACTGATTCAAATATGAAGTTTCTGGCATGAATATTGACGTCACAATTACGTCGTTTGCATCAGAGAATTCAAATGTTAAGTACCGAACACAACGATTTTTGTTGACATTTGGTTTCGATATGTAAATTAACGACGTCATTATGACGTAATTTTTTAGTGATGGCCGCTCATAAATTACCAATTTGTAGATAATTATCTCAGGATAAAAACAGTTTTGAAATTTTGAAAATCGATTAAGATTTGCCTGTTCTATTCACATTATAAAAAGGGTGCCCGATTTATTGGGACACAGTGTATAATACATACCTGGTGCACCAAAAGGAGCCCATTAGTGGTTTTGCCAATATCTTGGCCAAAAGTAAGAATTTCAAAATGGAATTCTACAGTCTTAACGACAAGTCATATTTATACATGATGGCCAGATTTCATCAAAGTTTTTGGAACAGTACAAAAGTTATGCCACTTTTAGGGATGCCACCCACCGTTTTTGACGATTCAGAACCGTAACGCAACAAAAAGTAACAAAAACGCGATTTTATCAAGTCATATCTCAACTAACTGTTCAGAAATGAACTTCATAGATTCATAACTTGTGTTCAATATGCCCATCACCAGTGCCAAAACTTCTTTTGAGTCTCTATGCAAAGTTCTTGATGGCCCTGTTGACGCGTTTGAAAGGCAAATCTTCCCATACCAACTCCAATGCGGCCATCAATTCTCTTAGGCCTACTGCTCTTGGTTTTGGTTGCAGATTGTTACATTTGTCTAGCATAGCTCTCCGCAATTGATTATGAATACATCGGGTTCAAATCCGGAGATTTGGGGCCATTTGCTTTCTAAATGAAACCAGAACAATCGACATTGAGCCGAACTCCTTTCATTCACGGGAACTTTCTTAAATCTCAGCTTAACTCGTAAATTTTGCGCTCTCGCTGTTTATCAGAGTAGACGTTGCTCATAGCCTTAAATCTCTAGGATATTGCTCAAGAGGTATCTGAATACACATTTTGTCTTTCATTGACACCTAGGTAATTTTCATGTTTGAGAAATTCGAATTTCATTCCTTTAACAGCAACATTATGAATCATGATTTATCTTTAATTTTACCAAATTGATCGTCATCTTGCCAAGTGACTTCATAGTGAAGTGCAGTTACGCTGGTACCCTGTTTCTTTTTTTAAACTAGGCCTACACATTGTCGACCAATGTTCCGGAAGGAACGGAAGGAACTAAGATAGAGAGAGAGCCCTACACATTGAATAACAATGATTGTCTGGCAATATCAATGCTTTTGATAACAAGTATTTGAGATGAGGCTTAATAAATCGCGTTTTTGTTACTTTTTGTTGCGTTACGTTTCGTCTTCTTTTTTTCCTTGGAGCATATCAAACACAACCTTTACACAGTGCAACTTAACTAGACAACATGTTCATACTGTCTGACAAACATATTAATATAAGAGGGTTAAAGTCTGGCAAATTTGTTGGTCATTAATCTTTGTCAAATAAATTTAGTGCAGTTGATCACAATAAGGTAGCGTCATCATAATCAACCTTGTCGTGCGAGCAAGCAGGAGCACCGTGCTGCTGGAAAATAAAACCAGATTTTAAAACATACCTGCAGTCTTCAATGAGTCTGGGTAAGAGAGTTCAAAGATAAATTTGATATTTAGCCTACTGAATAGGATGAAGCGCAGTCTTTCCTTGCAGCCGTGGTACATGCTAGTTGATCTGATGCTGAAACCATGATGTACTTTGCAAACTTGACCTTTTCGATTACCAATGGCATTTCTTGAAAATCACGATTTTTTCCGTCAGACAAACAAACACTTTCTGCCTGTCTTCCGACATCTGATTTCCGTTACATAAACATGTTATCAGATAGCCTTCAATGTGCTCAGGCTCTACTTTTTACTGGGAATTTGTTACGATTACACGATGTCCCAGTCTCTGTTCACGCAACGCTCGAGTTCCCATTTTATCATCATCGGAAACTTTGGCCGTGACGTTCAGTATTGGATTCACGAATTGAGACCTTAATCTATAAAACATCACCAAATATTAAAAGCTTGCTTCATAAACAACTTCTTTGCAACTCTTAGACTTTCTTAGTGAGGTCGTATGACATCATCATCATTTTTGTGTTGCCATTTGCTTTTGAAAAAGCCGTTATGAAACCACATGTAGCCTATTGGAAAATAATTATCCGGATATTTGAAAAACCGAATTGAAAGTTTAAACAGCAGTAAATTTTGCAAACATGAAAAGTTTCAAGTGAAACTTTCAGGGATTGTTGGAAATTCATTCCCCTGCAAATTGGGAATTTCTAATTTGCAGGGGAATGAATTTCCAGCAATTCCTGGAAGTTTCCATTAAACTATTGAGCCGTAGTGTGGATCCAAGTCTCGTTACAACCTGTAGCATTATTGTGATTTGTGATTAAAGTTATTCAATAGAAAAGTATCGTTCTTTATAATCTAAACTCTGACTTGCTAAAGTTATTATATCGAACTGAACTTTTAATCAATCGCCAATGAAATATTGTTTAGATTGAGAAGATCGAGAATCCTACCCTGCGTCAGATCTACGCGGTGAACAAAAGTGTCATGGAGCAGAAAAATGGGAAGCATGTGGAAAATGAACGGATCCTCTGGCATGGAACAATCAAAAAATCGATAACTAACATCTGCAACGGGGGATTCAACAGAAGCTACTGTGGTACAAACGGTGCGTAGATTTGTAGTTTGTACTAATTGGTGATAATAAAATAATGCCGTCTATGCACGTTATTAACCTACCCGTCGAGAATCTTTGCCAGCGGTAAACACAAGGGAGATAGACGTAAGCTTATAAAATGCACACTTTGTAGTTGAATCGGGATACCATGCTTTCATACAAAATAAGCGAGTTACACAAATTACGAATTAATGCGACCAGGAAGACATAGGCCTAGTCTTTAAAAAGTTTAATTACTTTTTAATCAAAGCTGTGCTGTCAAGCAGTCATTATGCGGTGGCACTGAATCCGACCAATTCACTTCCAGTTTTAATCACTTTTTAGCCACATGTCTGATTAAATAAAGACTAAATTTCACAATAGGAGTAAATAAATATGGTTGAACGAATTAGCAAGTTAGACTGTAGATTTCAATTCACATTGAAAATATCATTATGCATAATTATAAAACTTAGTTTATCTGTGGATTTGTCGTTTTCACGCAGGCATCGTCTTTGGTAAGGGCGTCTATTTCGCTCGTGATTTTGAATATTCCGCAGACACCCGGTACTCTACGCCAGACGATACTGGAACCCAGTACATCTTCTTGTGCAAAGTACTCACCGGAACATTCACCGTCGGCAATGAAAAAGTAATCGAACCGGACGTGAAGCCCGAAACAGACGTCCGTCATGACTCCACAGTCAACAGACTCAATGACCCAAGCGTCTTTGTGATTTTCAAGGACGCTCAGGCCTACCCTGAGTATCTCGTCGCCTTCGACTGAACCTCAGGCTACGATGGTCGACAAAAGCAAAGTAGGCTACTAGGTTGAGATATACGAACGCTTTGGAACTTTTCTACAATATGATATCTTATGTGACATCAATTATTGCATACCTGCATATGTACATAGATTCTATATGATACATGCATGCATGCATGCACACATCCATACATACATACTTACATACAATGTCATACATACATACATACATACATACATACATACAATGTCATACATACATACATACATACATACATACATACAATCATACAATCATACATACATACATACATACATACATACATACATACATACATACATACATACATACATAAATACATACATACATACACATTTATACATAGGCTTGCATACATATATGTATGCGAAGATGCATGTATGCATCCATGCATAATAAACTCGTGAATACATACGTACATGCATACGCGCAATGATTTTTAGCATGCATTACGCCTACTGTTCATTGATGTATTCATGCATGTAATAATTATATACTTGGACAATTGTACACACATGCAGGGCTTTTTAAAGAAATTTTTAGAATTGCACAACCCATTGTTTTTTCCCATCCTCCATAGTAAATTACTTCCAATCGGAGGACAATGACTTTTTGCTAGTTTTAACTGTACAGAAGTGCTTCTACAGCTGCACAAATCCAGTCAGAACTGCACATTTTGTGTAGCCTACAACTGCACGTTAAAAAAGCCCTGCACATATGGATAATGAAGCGCATTATGCTCACACGCAAACACGCATACGAGAGCACCTGCGTCTGTGACAACTAAATTTGTGCCTATATGGCATTTCGCTGGATATTGCGATTGGAGGTTTGTGGCACTTCAATTTCTGTCTCTTTGACGCCACGTCGACTTGTCTGCAATAAACAAGATTTAACGTTCCACTCTGTTAGAAAAGACATTTCTTTCAAATATCTGCATTGGATCATTTGTTGTACATTGGCGGCTGTTGAGAGAGATGGGGATGAAGACCCTTTATACTAGCAGAAATAGCACATCACAATAATATTATTAAATAGCCTACGCATTCCAAAAAAACCTCTTTTGTTCTTCACTGTTAAAGGTCCAGCGCAGTCCATCAAAATTTCAAGGCAAACTGGTATAGCTTTTATCTAAGATGTTTCAGCGTGCAGTTGCACATTTATCTAATAGCTTAGTCGCTTCATCTTATGGACAACAGATGTTTTTAATTTTCAGTGTGCACACATTTATCTAATATCTTAGTTAATTGTGGTTTAAAACATTTTTCATAACGTTTTACAGTCGCTTGAGTATATTTTCGCGTTTAAAACATTTTTCATAACGTTTTACAGTCGCTTGAGTATATTTTCGCATTTCACTTCGTATTAGTCAATTACATATTAAATAGAGTATGTGCTACATTGAGTCTGTGTCGTAAAGTTTTATATAAATCAAGCGATGATCAATCGTCCGGTGATCAATCGTCCGGTGATCAACCGGTCGATGATCAATAGTCCGCGCACCAGCTTTTCTGTATTTATTTCCGAATGCGAACATACAAAATACCAGTGAAAATAGTTGTGAAATGTATTCAAAATTAACGTTCAGAACTCTTGTTTTCTTTGACTAAAACACAGTTACGATTAAAAGTAATTTGTATTGCCTTGCTTCTGTAAAAAACATATTTTGTCTCAATATTTTTTTAAAGTAGGCTACTTAAAGCTTTTGCAAGTTTTCAATCAGCATTTTGTAGATAATGTTATGTGTGAACTCAGTTGTTGTAAGACAAGGACGCATTGTAAGAATTTCTAACAGAGAAAAAATGGAATTAGTGTATTGCATATATATTATTGTATTGTATCTATAAATTTATGAGTCACCTCTCACAGTACACACCAATCAGATCCGTTCCCCATGCAGTACGAAAGACCTATAATAGAAGAGAAAGTAGTTTTGAGACAGCGGGAAAATGTGCTTTGGTAAGCCTACAAGCTAATGATGAAGAGGTGTCAATGGAGAGAGAACTGATTTCAAAGTGCAGAACCAATGAATGCAAAGGCTCGAATTCTGACCAAAACAGTCAATCAAATCAATCAATCAATCAATTTTTTATTGGTCCGTTTGTATCAAACACACTCAGATGTAAGGCAGATATAAAGCAGTCCGTACACGCGACGCGAGGAGATCCTATCTGTCACGTGCAGGGACGGATCTATGGGAGGGGCAATCTGGCGGCCATGCTCCTCCATTTAAAAATTGCATGGGACGTGATCCTCTTGATTTCAAGAACCTTAAATCAATGCAGAGCAAGATAAGGCGAGAGAGAAAAAGCATCAATACGACGAGAGAGGTTATAGTAGAAATGACTAAAAAAAGGTCATCAGTTATTTTGACGGTGAAAATGGTATATTTTTCACACATTTCGGCCGGATGGCTAAAAAAGGTCATCAGATTTTTTCGGGCAAAGATCACCGAAAAATAGACACGAACTGAAAAGGTTGACTGGCATCACTGAAAGACAAGAGTCTAAAAAAGTGCGTTTAGTGTTGGAAATCGGTTTTAAAAGGTGTGCAGCAAAATTCATCAGAGCATGTCTTCCATGATTGCTGTTCCTATAAAGAAAGATAAAAAAAACCCAGAGAAGGTGCAATAGTCTCAAGTCGATGTCTGAAGCGCTGCACCCGCTATGTAAGCATCAATACAACGAGAGAGGTTATACATGTAGTAGAAATTACTAAAAAGAAGATCATCAGTTATTTTGGCGGTGAAATGGTATATTTTTCACACATTTTGGCCTGATGACTAAAAAAGGTCATCAGATGTCATGTAGGCTAACCATTCATCACTCCACTCTCAAGCTACATGCTTGAGAGTGGAGTGATGAATGGTTAGCCTACATGACATTAGGCTATTTTATGTTGTCAGACAGCGGTTTGAAAGTTTGAATTGAATGAAAGAATATTATTTTTTATTAAGCAACGTAAGCCAATGTAGTCCTAAAGTTAGGCCTATAATAGGCCTACGTAGATCAGAGGATGACAATTACCGACTCCGTTTCTTACAATGCTGGTGAATTCGGAGGGCCCACAATAGTAAACTTAAGGTCACATGTTTCAAGGCCGTTTCTGGAATTCACGAGATTTCAAGGCATTTCGAACTGTACAGTGTCTAGCGTGAACAACTGAACATCTGGAAGATGAGCTGTAATCATCCATCACAGCCATTCTATTTTTTCTTTTGTTTTCGTTGTCAAAATAAGTGAGTACGGCGTACGTAGTGACGCGGCTAACGCCAAGCATGCTGCGCTTTAGAACTGGATTTAGAGTCAAGCCAGTCGCATTTTCGTCCGGCTCTTTGTAAGGCATTACCATACTCATCATCATCATCATCATCATCATCATCATCATCATCATCATCATCATCATCATCATCATCATCATCATCATCATCATCATCATCATCATCATCATCATCATCATCATCATCATCATCATCATCATCATCATCATCATCATCATCATCATCATCATCATCATCATCATCATCATCATCATCATCATCATCATCATCATCATCATCATCATCATCATCATCATCATCATCATCATCATCATCATCATCATCATCATCATCATCATCATCATCATCATCATCATCATCATCATCATCATCATCATCATCATCATCATCATCATCATCAATATCCTTAGGCTCAATGCCCGTAGGAGTCCGACGCCACTCTCTGTCTGAGTCTGTCCCGCGTCATGTTGCCCAGCTTCAACAGGTCCGGTCAGCAGGTCTGCTACATACATTACTACACTGCTACAGAGTTAAAACGGCGCTACAAAACAGACAGCTAACTTCAGAATGCAATAGGTTATTGACTAATATAAGCCTAAAGCCAGTAGAGAAAGTCGCCATATTTCTTTGAAAAATCCCCTATATAATAATATAGGCTATAGCCAAATCTTTTTCTTATGACATTTTCGTAGAATGTACCAAATATTATGCTTGTTTCACAAAGTGAACAATTTTTAACCAGGCCGCTGTAATAGCAGCCCCGATAATCAATGCAAAAAAGCATGAAAACCATCATATTTTGAACCCCATTTTGGGGGGTGACCCCATGGTCGGATTTTGTCGGATTTCTGATATGTTATTCAGCAGAAAATTGTGAACAGAAAACCGTTTTCAGCACGCTTTTGTTACAATTTTTGCCCAGGTGAAACTGTAAATTGCCTTTTATTTGATCACATGACAAACGCTCATGAAATACATCATAATATTATAATTAGGCTATTAGATCGGAAAGTCAGGTCAGTTTTTAAAAACCGGGACATATTTAGAGTTTGGCCTATACCTTTCCCGGCAGCCGGGAAAGCTAGCAGAAAACTGGGACTGTCCCGGGAAACCGGGACGTCTGGTCAGCCTACATGTATAGGGCCTTCAGAGTTTCATTTTTGAATGACGTAAGTGCTCCTTCCTTCTTCATGTTGAGCTTTGTTATGAATAACTTGACCATCATCGTTCTGTTAGTTTGAATTCCTTATCGACGACTACACGTCTGCTTGCTGCAAAACAGTTATTTAACATATTTTATTGTTCGCGTTGGCTTTCGTTTTAGCCTATGGCATTTGCTCACTTCATGAAATCCCCTACGTGGTTTTTCATATCGATGTTGAATGCTTAGCCTGTACGCTACATTCTAAGGACAGGCTGCAGATGCTGCAATACCTGCACCTACATGCTACCTGTTAGAGATCAATGAACCATAAGGAAGAAATGCAAGTTGCTAATTAGCAAAATAATCATATATTATTTTAATTTTCATATTATTGCAGAAATGCTAAAGCCCACAGTTTCTATAGGCTGTAGGAGACTGTAGCAGTTTGCGGCCTGTAGGTCCACCGCATGATAATACGCACGCACACACTCACTCACTCACTTACTCTCACACGCATATGTATACAGTGTCCTTGTGCATAGGCTTATACATATATGTGTGTGTACAGTGTGTCGTCATCTCGTGGTTGCGACTTGCAATATTTTAATGATTGCATACTAATTTTGGTTCGCAAGAGGTAATCGTATTATGACGTTTCCTTGCCAATCCTTGGCAATTATTTTTGTGTAAAATACATGCTGTATGTATACGCGAATCTCTAGATCTCTGATAATGGTGTGCACTGTGAGAGGTACTTGTAAATTTATAGATACAATGCATTTTAGTACCGTACAGCCTCGACGGCAACACTGGAAACGGCCGTCCCAAAATTATAACATTAATCGATATCTCCTGAAGGCTGTAAACGTGACGTGTCGTAATAGTGCGGTGTATTAGATGGGCGCATAGAAACGAGGTTGCTTTTGTACTCCACACTAATTCTTATAAAATGATCGGCAATGTTTGATTCAACACCAAGAGACCTTTATGGAGCTATGAACGATTGCGTCCTGGGCATAGTGATGTAGCTTTTCCGGAAAGATATTTTTCCGGAAACTTTCCAGAAACTTTCCGGAAACTTTCCGGAAACTTTCCGTAGACCGAAAAATACATCTAGCCTAACACATAATGTCACATTTTCCCTATCAGAAACATAGGAAAATTTGAGTTTTTAAAGTTCCTTTTATTGGCAATGTGGGAAATGTTCACCTTAAAGAATTAAAATGACCATTAAATGCTTTCATTAGCAGTTCAGAATATCTGACAATATGACATTTTGGCATCTGCTTTGAGCCTGCTAAATTATTTCTTTCACTGTGCTATTTAGGATTATTTTGCAACAGTTAAATGGTGATGTAAATTAGCTGAATCCTTGAAAGTAAGGAAAGAATGTAAGGGATTTCAGAAGTAATAAATTAAAGAAAATAATTATGGACAGTAAATAAATAAGGTTACATAAGATAATAAAAAACGACTTTACCTTAGTCCGTACACCGCTTACTCAAGGCAACAACTCATAGATAGAAAATTTAAGCCAAAACATATTATTTGCTGCTTACCAATAAAAGCAGATTTGAAAATAGATTAGTCTCACACTGCAATGGCATTGCCAATAACATCATATTTCAAGCATAAAATAATTGTATGTAGGAATTAATCTGTTGCAGTACTTATTAAAACATTTGGTGTAGGCCTATATAGTGTACTGAATCAAATGCTGTTTTGTTTCATATTTTCAGAAGTAAAAAATAAGAAGAATTAGGTGGCCAAATCATAAAATTTTCTTCATAATAACAGTGAAGTCTGATTGCAATTAATTCTTAAATGTATTGTCGGTGTGTACACTAAACAGTAAGCAATAAGTGTTGTTTATTGAATGAAAAAATCAGCATTGACTAAATAATATAGCTTACAGTGATTGATGTTTAAGCATATTTATGTACACCGTGACTCAAAAAATGTAAGCCAAATTGTTTTGCATATATCTCTAACACCTGATAACATATCAAGCTAAAATTTTCCAAATATTTATAGAAGTGGACCAAGAATATGATTGCAAAATTTCATGAAATAAAGTTGAACAGATAAAAAGATATGAATATTTAAACTTCATATACCTAAATTGCAGTTTACAAGCAATTTTCTGTCAGATTCGATAAACTGTTTCCCTATTATCTCCAATGCCTGATGATTAATCATTCTAAAATTTTCCATATATGTAGAGAATTGAACTACCATTATGACCCCAACAGTATGGTTTGATAATTTAATTAAATAAGATGCTCAAAATGTCCCCCTCCTGCTTGCACGCAAGCCTGAGGGCGCTGGCGCCATTGCAATGGCAACAGCAACGTTGATTATCCTCTGGTTCAGGCCATCCCGCACTTCCAACAAGCGTTGCTTCAGATCGTTTATATCATGGATTGTTGTCTGGTAGGCTCGATCTTGCATCACGCTCCACATTTTATAGTCGACAGGATTCAAATCTGGACTGTTCGGAGGCCATAATGTGGGAGAAATGAAGTCTACACAATAACAGACTTGCTGACAACTGAAATTTCGGGTGATGAAGTTGAAATATACATATCCTTCTATCCCTTCACATTTATGACATGAAATTTTGGAATCCTATTCTTGGTTTAATTCCCTAAATATCTGGAAAAAGTTTTTATGATTACTCATCAGACATCAGAGATGTGAAAAAAATTGTTCGGCTTACTTTTTATTGAATCTGACAGAAAATTGCTTGTAAACTGCAATTTCGGTATATGAAGTTTAAATATTCATATCTTTTTATCCGTTCAACTTTATTTCATGAAATTTTGGAATCATACTCTTGGTCCACTTCTCTAAATATTTGGAAAATTGTAGCTTCATATGTCATCAGGTATTAGAGATATATGCAAAACAATTTGGCTTACTTTTTTTGAGTCACGGTGTATATACATTGTTATTTAGTAATATTGTATTGATGGGAAAATATTGGATATTTTTCGGAAAGTTTCCGGAAAGATACGTCGGAAAGTTTTCGAAAGTTTCCGGAAAGATATGAAACTTTCCGGGAAAGATTTCCGCCTCACAACACTACCTGGGCATGACGTTAAACTGCATCCATCCTCCGCCACAGGGAACCAACAACGTCCCTGTGCCGGTCCTAAGCCCGGACAAAGGAGGCAGGTTTGCCAGATGGGTGGCGATACACTGGCAAGAAAAGACCAAGACCATAGAAATCCGCAAAAACCACGACACAAGTGACATAGCGACCCAGATGCTTCAAGGTGTCATGATGTGGAGCAGACATGCACACGCCGGTCAGGACAGACCGGTTGAGAGAGTTGGAGGAGAAAGCGTACGTGGGACACATATGGGCATTGACCCAGGTTGTCCTCCATGCCTCTCTCCCAATATTCTCTTCAATCAGACAAGGTGGTCTAGCTGGCAGCTGCTCCAAGATGTTTATGGCATGGAGCGGACCTGCTGACCAGACAGGTTGAGGCTGGGCAACATGGCGCGAGACAGACTCAGACAGAGAGTGGCATCGGACTCTTACGGGCATTGAGCCCTATGATGTTGATGATTGATGAACGATAGGCCTAGTTTGGATAGGTTACAACAACTGGTCTACAGACAACTGGTCCACCGAAATAGAAGCCGGATTAATGAAAAAGCGTTTGGGAATGGAAGCTGGATTGATGAAAAACGCATGTGAAATAGAAGCTGGATGAAGGTATTTTTAGATCTGAAATAGAAGCTGGATTGATGAAACAGCGCGTAAGAAATGGATGCTGGATGAAGGTTTTTTATTGATGAAATAGAAGCTGGATATAACTGCCTTTATTTGAATTCTTTCAGGTCATCTATTATAAGTCCTGAATTTTCGCTCGAAACAGCAAAATCATCGTCTCAACGGTCAAGATAATTAAGCTAAACGCTATGAAGAAAGCATTAGGAATGAAGGAAACTGGAACGGAACAAGTCAAGCAACAGAGGACAGACGATGACAGTGACTGCCAAGGAAACGACAAGAACACCGACGAGCTTCAAAAGTAGGAAACTTGTCTGATTAATTAATTATTTTACTTGTAGCCTACAAGCAAAATGCGTCTGCTTTCAGTTCTTTTATCGCATACGTTAGAGTCAGATGCTGCTTTGCTTTACAATGTAAGCTTTAATGGTCCACCAAGCATTTATTGGCTTCAAGGCATGCCTCACAAGGGCGTGTGTCCGTGAACAAGGAGGACATTTATTTTGAACACCAGCTGTTGCTGAACTTCACCTTCATTTAACTTTTGTATGTCCACAATTTCCTCTGGACACTGCATCTCAAACGTTCATGAATTTGACAATCTGACCAACATTTCTAAACTGCGCTACGATTTGGTGCTAATAAATTATTATGGCTAATGCTGTTGTTTGAAAATTTTAAGGCAAAAATCATCTTTTTGTCTTCAGATACCTTGCTCTCTTTACGCGCAACGTTCTCACTGGCAATCGTCCGAATTCGGTTCTGACGCAGGAAGGCATCACCATTGTACTAGTCAAAGGTTCAATTGCACAGCAGACGGTAGGCATGATCAATGATTATCCATGACGTCTTTTTTATAATATTACCACAAATCACGTGATGTTATCTCAGAATAAATCTTTGTCTGTCCTCTGTTGCTTGAAAGTAGGCTAAAGACTATAAAAATACTTTTCCTGAAAATTCGAATTTTGAGCAAATAGTAGGTTACCGACTTACCGGTGTGCTGTACACCAATGTTCTGATAAAATCAGAATAACTGGAGAAAAATAGCGAAGAAGAAAATAGCAAAATAATTTGAACGCAGGCTACTAAAACCGGAAAAATTCTGAATGCAAAATTAAATTAGCACTCTGCAACTAAAAATTGTAATGACTCAAATGAGATAAGCCTATACCGGTAATAAAATTTAACCATGCATGCAAAAATAAATGTAGCAGTGTTACAAAAGTCTACTATTAAAAAGAGTTTGAATGCACTAAGTGCGCTTTAATATTTCAAAAGGTGGATGCCATCGTAAACTCTGTCGGAAGTGAGTTTGATCTGAGTCAAGGAGCGCTGTCTAGTTCCATCCTTGAGGCAGCTGGAGACGTGATCCAGGTGGAGCTGCTGTCGAAGAAGAGTCCCAACGTTCGATGCGGCCAAGTGACGACTACAAAGGGTCATGGCCTTTCCTGCCGCTTTGTTTTCCATGGAGTTCTCAAGGAGTGGAAAGACACTGACGCTATGGAGGTCAGCACCCAGCACAAATAGCCTACACACACTGTAATAGATATTTATATAGGGCCTAACTCCTTATATGATGGTATCACGAAGGCGCTGACAGAATGCGCGTTAATTTAGACGCTGCATGAACGATATACAGACTACCATTCCAGAAGTAACTTCGTCATTTGTGATAATGATCTCTCATGCAGTTTGGTTGTTTCTGTGCGACGACACTATGACACTGTGTGTTGACAAGGATCATTAGCGTCGCCCTCCTCCTTTATCCCAGACTTGGAACTGGCACTGCCAAGGTGCAAGCAGTAGGGAGTTTATAATAAAAGTGTTAAATAGTAACATATTTATTGTAACTCTGATCTCTCAGAATGTATCGTTTTGGTTTTGTTAGCTTCTACAAAAATTCGTCCGTAATTGTCTCTTGGAGATGGATAAGCGTCGCTTGAGTTCGATCGCCATTCCAGCCGTTGGAACTGGAATCCTCGGCTTTCCATGTGACCGTGTGGCCGATTGTCTTTTCAACGAAGCAGTAAAATTCAGTTCATCCAAGCCAAACCCAACCGTCAACCAAATTCGATTCGTCGTCTACAAAAAAGACACAAAGACTTTCGACGTAAGTTGGCACCTAAGTTTATTGCCGCGCTGCAAAAGTCAACATTAACCCAGAATAGGGAAACAAGTTTCAATTTGGGATTAGGGGTTTTGCATGGCGGTGTGTGGAATTTTACTCAGATCCCAAATTATTTTTTGCCGAACAATCCAACAGTGACAGCGAATCAGTGCATGGCTCGCTGTCTGATAGAGGCTCATTGTTCTGTATAGCTTGTACACGTTGCAATTTGTTAATTCAATGCTAATTATCGGGGACTCTCTATGCCAGTTCCTTTGCAAGTCATTTGATTAACAATGCAAATTGTTGCAACACATTTAATATATCAGCACAACTTTTACAATTTTTCAGCCTCTTGAGATTTTTAGTAGGCCAAGCCTCTTGCCCGGTTTTGGAATGTTTGTTGCAAGGTATTGGGTTTCTGAACCAGTACAGGCTAACAATGTTCTGCAAGGTGGAAATTGAATTATTCCCCTCAGACGTTTCCATCAGCATTTACCTTAGCTTTATCTTGATTTTCCCAATCAAACCGTTGCACATTTCGTTGTTCGCCACATCGATTGATCCGAACTTGTTGCTGAATCCACACAATGTACCGCCCGTCATCAGAAAATAATTTCGCAAAAAATTTATCGAACAGGTCAAAATAAATCGTCTAAGTCTTTCTCCTCTTGCAATTGAGAGAAATTCTAAGTTCTTGTAGCATCGCCGTTTTCAAGCTATATATACTTCTAGGATGCTTTACATGCACACTGTCAACTGTCAAAGCAAATGAAAAGAGCTCGAAAGCAGAAGCAGTTCCAATTGTTTTTAAAAAGTAGATTGATTTTGATTTCGTGAATAAGAAATTTGATAAATTAATCGTTTGAGATCCATAGCCCTATGGCTTTAGACGAATTCATAAACAAGTACCGTATGCTTGGCCTACCCTACTCTTTTGTTCCTTCACGCGTAACCTGCATGCTTACTACTTGTATACATAGCCTTTTAGTAAGCTTAATTATTGTTATTACAGTAATAGAAAGCTCTGCTTGTATATAGATTTTCAAAGCTAAACTGGATGAGATCAAACGCGAGTCGACCGATTATGATGGCCCGTCGAAAGAGCCACTCAACTCATCAGCATATCTTGGTTAGTTTTTTTCGCTATCGCTTAACCGGATTTAGAGAAGATATTTCATAAATAAAACCAACTTATAATTTATGATAAATCATGGGCGCCTGCACATACATGTATGGGCAACAGAGACACTTGTCTTCCCTCCGTGTAAAATTGACACCTCTCTTTAGCTTAGTAGGCCTATATGTACTTCTCGGGTTTTAAAACCTCTCGGGTTTTAACAAACTTCTTTGCATTGAAACACTAATAATACTAGTGATACGCAAGATGAAACTAACAACATTACAGTTAAAACCCTCTAATGCAAAGGTTCTGAACCGGTGTGTCGCTACTGTGTCGCGACTATAGACCGGCAGTGTGTCGCGAAAAATTGGCGTGTTGCGAATAATTATTGTCACACCACACCCCCGTCGTTCTTGAATTAGACTGACTTGCTTACTTTAGCAGCCGTAGGCTGTGAAAATTTACAGCACTCTACATGTATATCTATTCCATTTCAAAGTAGTTTCGGAAGTGGTTAGCTGTCTTTATTCCATATTTTCATACTTTGCTTAGAGTACGTCGGCAGCAGCTGCTGACGTCTCTTCTCAGCGTTGATCTGAACCCAGTGGTTAGGTGTGTGTGTGTGTGTGTGTGTGTGTGTGTGTGTGTGTGTGTGTGTGTGCGTGCGGGTGCGTGCGTGCGTGTGTGTGTGTGTGAGAGAGAGAGAGAGAGAGTGTGTGTGTGTGTGTGTGTGTGTTTGAAATGGAACTGTCCTAAAAATGATTTATAGAAACGCATTCTGTTCGCCTTGGACATGGAGATGATTTATTTATTCTTAAGATAACAACACATTTTCCATTTCCGATACGTGTTGCCGAATCGGTTCTTTGTCCCTCTTGCTATCTCCACTTAGTGCTGAATATTGCTTTTTGTCCACGTGTCTTCTGGCTGGTGTCACGTGGTGTGCTTACCTGTCTCCTGTATCATATTCTTTAAAAGATACAATTTGACAGTTTTTCTTTTCCATAGGCTATCCGGCAATTCTACCTGGAAAAAAGTATGGAATAACCCGTTTGGACTCAAGCGACGCCGAATACAAGATGGTTTCGAAACGAGTCATGGATACAAAGGGCAAAGCTTCAATAGGAAGCATCGAGAAAGTAGGCTATAAACGTATAAACGGCATAACTATATTTTACTCAGGCATAGTGAAGTTACAGGTTTGTGGGGCCCGGTGATGTGGTGGTGGGTTTTTACCCATCCATAATAATTATTTTGCTATATGTATAAAATTATATATAATTATATATATATAATTATATGTATGTCCAGAGGCGCTATATAAATTTCTTACGAATAGGGAAGTCATTGGGTTGGATTAGATGTGGTCAGATTAGATTAGACTTATATTCGATTAATTGTTGGGGTACCCGCGTTGCCCGGGAATTTTAGGATTTGGCCCGTTCCTCGCCAATCCCTCCCTCAGTCACTCCATCCGTCCGTCCGTCCGTCCCTCCCTCCCTCCCAACCCCACCACACCCGCCATACCCCACCGCATTCCAACTTCCACCGGTACGCCACCCGTAAAATTTTGGTTTTCCGAAGAA
Organism: Lumbricus rubellus; assembly: GCA_945859605.1. Lineage (NCBI taxonomy): Eukaryota > Metazoa > Annelida > Clitellata > Crassiclitellata > Lumbricidae > Lumbricus > Lumbricus rubellus. The sequence goes on from OX243823.1 coordinate 18,341,180, forward strand.
AATTTCTTTCCCTCACCTCACCCCACACCACCACACCACCACCACACTCCGACCTCCACTCGTGAAATTTTGATTTTTCGGGAAAGATTTTCTCCCTCCCCAGAAATACCCTCTCCCCACTCGGCCCTGCGAGCCGAGCCGAGGTGTGTTTTGGATGGAAGCGAGGTGGCCCGTGTAAAAATCTGTCTTGTTGTAATGTTTGAGGTGAATAAGTGTGAAACTATGCATGACAACGGCTGAAAAGTATGGAAAATGAGAGTTTTGGCTCCACCCTGGCCTCCATTGTGGCAGAGATTTGACGACCCCATTCGACCTGCCCCGGGTCGACCCCGACCCCCCTGCGAAGAGTTGGGGTCGATTGCTTCAACACTGTGGCTGTGTTCATCTAACGAAGAAACAAACAAACAAAGCCACAAACACACAGACTTACGAAAATACATTTAAGATAACAGGTGAGATTAGATTGGAGTAGATAATTAGAAAAGAAAAGCATAGCCTATCCTGTAGATAAATAATTATGTTTTCTCGTGTTTTGCCGACAGTGCCTTTCAGCTCAGGATCTCGCTTTTCCAAAGGAGCTTTTAGTATGAACAACAAGATTTTCATATTCTTGCTTTGCGGGTAAAGAAATAAAATGCAATCCATTAAAATTTAGACGCAAAAATTAACATACACCTGTAGCATTATTGTGATTTGTGATTTAAGTTATTCAATGGAAAAGTAGGCCCCTGCCGTCCTTTAAAATTTAGACTCTGGATTGAATACCGGGGGTAAGTTATTATATCGAAATATCATTTTTTTATTGTTTAGATTGAGAAGATCGAGAATCCGACTCAGCGTAAGTTATACGCGGTGTACAAACGTGACATGGAGAAAAGAAATGGGAAGCAAGTGAAAAATGAACGGACCCTCTGGCATGGAACAGTCAAAGAATCGTTGACTAACATTTTAAACGAGGGATTCAACAGAAGCTACTGTGGTACAAACGGTACGTCGAATTGTAGTTTGTGCTAATTGGTGATAATAAAATTGCATGCCTTCTATAAAGGTTATTAACCTACACGTCGAGAATCTTTGCCAGGGGTAAACACAAGGGAGGTAGACTTTAAAAAATATTATAGAATGCACACTGTTTAGTTGAATCGGGATACTTTCATACAAAATAAATAAGTTACACACACATTACGAATTAATGCGACCAGGAATACAAAGTCTTTAAAAATATTTAATTAACTTTTAATCAAAGCTGTGCTGTCAAACTGTCATTATGTGGTGACACTTAATCCGACCAGTTCACGCCTAGTTTTACTCGCTTTTTAACCACATTTCCAATTAAATAAAGACTAAATTTCACAATAGGAGTAAATAAATATGGTAGAACGAATTAGCAAGTTAGATTGTAGATTTCAATTCACACGGAAAATATCATTTTATGCATAATTATAAAAGTTGTTTTAACTGTGGATTTGTCGTTTTCACACAGGCATCGTCTATGGTAAGGGCGTCTATTTCGCCCGTGATTTTGAATATTCCGCCCAGTCACAGTACTCAAAGCCAGACGATACTAAAACCAAGCACGTCTTCATGTGCAGAGTACTCACCGGAACATTCACCGTCGGCAACGATAAAGTCTTCGAACCGGAAATGAAGCCCGGAACAGACTTCCGGCATGACTCCACGGTCGACAACCTCAGCGACCCAAGCATCTTTGTGATTTTCAAGGACGTTCAGGCCTACCCTGAGTACCTCGTCACCTTCGACTGAACCTCAGGCTACGATGAGCGGCAAGGGGTAAAGTATTTGGCTGACACAGACGAACGCTTTGGAACTTTATACAATATGATATATTAGGTAACATCAATTGTTGCATACATGTATTGTATATTGCACACACACACACACACACACACACACACACAATAGTTCCTTGCACACACAATGCCACACATGCATATACACATGCATACATGTATAATGTACAATTGTACATGTGTGTATGCGAACACACATGCTTGCATCCATACACAATACACTCATGTATACCTACATCCATATACGCAAAGTTTGGGTGCAAGCATTCGAGTTCATTAATGACTGTATTCATGCATACGAGAGCACCTGCGTCTGTGACTACGAGGCTAAATATGTGCCAAATGGCAATGGGACATATAATTTGCTGGATATTGCGATTGGAGGTTTGTGGAACTTCAATTTTTGTCTCTTGGACGCCTCGCCGATTTGTTTGTGATGAACATGACTTGACGTTCCACTCTGTTAGAAAATACATTTCTTTTGAACTTATATTTGCATTAGATAATTTATTGTATGCTGGCGGCTGCTCGTGGGAGACATGTGGGATGAAGACTCCTTTGTACTATAGCCGACTAATGTATCACAGTAGCTATGGACTACCAGATAAATGCACGGTAAAACGGTGAAACCTCACAATCTCTGCTTGTGAAAATTATGTAAGCTTACAAAACGATAGGAAATCTTGTTTTTTGTGACTAAAACATAGTTAGGCCTACGATTAAGAACGTTGTGTAATATGTATTGCCTTACTTCTGTAGAGAGCATCTGTCTCAATATTTCTCTTAAAGTGTTCTACTTAAAGCTTTTACTTTTGCAAGTTTTCAATCAACGTTTTGTTGATTATGTGAACACAGTTCTAAGTTCTTGTAAGAGAAGGACGCATTGTAAGAACTTTTAGCACAGAAACTTTGAATTAGTGTATAGCATAATTATTATTGTTGTACGGTATTGAATTAGTGTATTGCATAATTATTAATTGCACGGTATGGAATTAGTGTATTGCATAATTATTATTATTGTACGGTATTGAATTAGTGTATTGCATAATTATTGTTGTACGGTATTGAATTAGTGTATTGCTTAATAATTATTATTGTACGGTATTGAATTTGTGTATTGCATAATTATTTATTGCACGGTATTGAATTTGTGTATTGCATAATTATTATTGTACGGTATTGAATTTGTGTATTGCATAGTTATTATTGCACGGTATTGAATTTGTGTATTGCATAATTATTATTGTACGGTATTGAATTTGTGTATTGCATAATTATTATTGTACGGTATTGAATTTGTGTATTGCATAATTATTTATTGCACGGTATTGAATTTGTGTGTTGCATAATTATTATTGTACGGTATTGAATTTGTGTATTGCATAATAATTATTGTACGGTATTGAATTAGTGTATTGCATAGTTATTAGGCCTACTTCTGTAAAGAACGTCTGTCTCAATATTTCTCTTAAAGTATTCTACTTAAAGCTTTTACTTTTGCAAGTTTTCAATCAACGTTTCGTAGATATATGTGAACACAGTTGTTGTAAGTGAAGGACGCATTGTAGTAATTTTTAACCTAGAAAATTTGAATTATTTGCATATTATTGTACTGTAAGCTTACGCATAAATTTATGAGGGGCCTCTTAAAGTGCACACCAATCAGAGCCGCTCTCAGTGCGAAAGACCCATAGAAGAGAAAGTAATTTTGAGACATCGGGAAAATGTGCTTTTGTACCAGTTAATAATGAGGAATGTGTCCATGGAGAAAGTTGATTCTGAAGTGCAGGAACAAATGAATGCAAAAGTTCGAGTGCTGACCAAAGCATTCCTTACTTGCGGCTCGAGAAGATCATGTCTGTCAAGTGAGCATAATTTTATTAGAGTGAACGAAAAGAGGCAGTAACATGTTATTTGTGATATTAAGGCTATGTATTTAAGATAATACTCAAAAACGAAAATGATTCTATAAATTTGGAACAAATGCGCTTTAGCCAGTATTCAATTAATCGCATTACTGCTTACTATAGACTTCCATAATGAGCACATGAAACCAACTCAAACGAATTCTGCAACTCATTTTCACTATGACATTGCAGTCATTTTTTGCTTAGAATTATGTATGTATGTATGTATGTATGTATGTATGTATGTATGTATGTATGTATGTATGTATGTATGTATGTATGTATGTATGTATGTATGTATGTATGTATGTATGTATGCATGCATGCATGCATGCATGCATGCATGCATGCATGCATGCATGCATGCATGCATGTATGTATGTATGTATGTATGTATGTATGTATGTATGTATGTATGTATGTATGTATGTATGTATGTGTGTATGTATGTATGTAAGTATGTTTGTAAGTAATGTATGTATGCAGGTCTGTAGGTACGTCAATCAATCAATCAATCAGAATTTATATAGCGCCACTTCAAGGTAACTACTCAGAGGTGCTCCTGGTCGAGATCAAGCGAAAAAAGTCTTGCTCTTTGTAAGGCATTATTACAGGGTTAAAACGGCGCTACAAAACAGACAGCTATCTTCAGAATGCGGTAGGTTATTTACTCAATAATTACACTAGGCCTATAACCAATAGAGAGAGTCGCCGTATTTCTTTGGTAAGTCCCTAGGCCTATAGAGTTTTATGTTCGCACGGCGTAAGTGCCCCTTCCTTATTCAGTTTAGCTTTGTCGTATGACTTTGTCTATGTTTGTTGCAAAACAGTTAGCCTAAATAACATGTATTTATTGTTCGTGTTGACTTCGTTTTAGCCTGGCAGTTGCTCACTTCCTGAAATGCCATGCGTAGTTTTCATTTTGATATTGAATGCCTATTATACCTAGACTACATTCTAAGTAGGCTACAGGCTGTATATAGACGCTACAATACCTGCACCTATCGAAATAGGCTACATCTGTCAGAGAGAAATGAACCATAAGGAAGAAATGCAAGTTGTTAATTAGCATATAATTAATCAGATCTTATTTTAATACCTCAGCAGATCGGAACTCAAGTGCCATGCAACGCGTTATGAAATGGCGTCATTATTATTGTGAACGCTGAAGTGCTCACTCTGCATACACTCTGTTTTTGCGAAATCGACCAATCAATTGCATAAATTTATATAGCGCCCATTTTAGAAATCTACTCGAAGGTGCTCCAACCCAGGCCTGGTCGTAAAGAAAAGCTTTAAGAAGTCGAAAAAAGAGCTTCAAGAGCCATGAATGGGGAAGCAAGAAGAGAGCTCAGGAGACCCACAGGGAGTCTGTTCCAGATAGCTGGACCCATTACCAGGAATGCTCTTCTCTGCATGGTGATAGTACGCGAAAAGGGCAAGGAAGTCTCCACGGGTGCACGGAAAGGCGACCCATGCAGAGATACAGAAGCCGGGTGAAAAGCTCGCATTGGTAGGATTGGGCTTAAACCAGGGTCTACCACTGGCGAAAACATAATTTTTTATGTTAGTTTGTAATAAGTGGCGGTGTTACAGCAGAACAAATCAGGGCAAATGCCCTGGTAAAAAAGCCTTTGCCCTGCCATGGTCGTTTTCCTGCCGCAAGATTGCCAGAAATTTTCTCTGCCAAGCATTTTTTGGGTCATAAAAATCATTTCTGCACTGCGTTCTTGTAGGCTATACCAGCGCACTGGCAATGTCCTGGTTAGAAAAAATGTCTGACCATGAATCACTACAATAATTAATTATTCTTAAGTCGTAAAAGATCTAGGCCTAAACTTTAACACTAGACTGAAATACTAAAGGACATGTTGATAGGGCCTATTGTAAAAAAAGTAATGAATTAATAATAGACGATGTTGATTCGTTGAATAGGTTTACGACACGTTTTGTTTGTCATTTTGTAGTCCTTCTATAAGTTTGGGGTCCCACAGTTTCACTGAACAGGGCCCCACATTTGTTAGTCCGGCCCTGCCTACTCGTGCTAGCTGGTTTGACTTGAGGCCAGGGCATGACGTAGCATAACATAACATAAGAAGGACTTCAAGTGGTCAATAATACGCTGGTTCTGTGTTAGAACCACTTCAAACCTGCAACACTTAAAAGGTAATGATCCAAAAAAGTTAGCTCCTTAAGAACAGGCATGTGTAATAAAAGCGCGAATCGTCTGTTGGTCCGGTTCAATTTGTCAAACGCAAACCGCCATATACGATTATACGTAGGATATAGTATACTGTCGTTAGTGCAAAAAGGCAGACGTTAGGCACCATCATTTGAATTCTTTCACGTCAACTAAGTCCAGAAATTTCGATCGATACAGGAAATAACCTCAACGGTCACGAGATGCTATGTTGTATCAAGAAAGCATTTGCAAAAAAGACAATGCCGACGGAAGCGGTCAAGAAACAAAGGGCAGATGAGGAGGAGGAGGAGGAAGAATATGGAGATGACAAGATAAAGAATAATTTCGAGGATGACAGTGGTTTCCATGGAAAAGACGTGAACAAGGAGGCACTTCAAGAGTAGGAAACTATAGTTTGAATTACAACGATAAACGTGTAGAACGTTTGGTTTGGTTCTTTTATCGTAGTTTTGGGTCAGGTGTTGCTTTGCTTTAAATGTAAGCTTTCATGCCTTTTCATGGTCCACCAAGCATAATTATATTGGCTTCAAATCAAGCATCACAATGAAGGGGCGTTTAGGGTTATGGTAAACCCTGCCACGCAGGGCTTTTTTAACGTGCAGTTGTACACAAAATGTGCAGCTGTAGAAGCACTTTTGTACAGTTATATAACTATCAAGAAAGATAATTGTCCTCCGACTGGTAGTAGTCTAATTTACCATGGATGATGGGAAAGTAAAGAAGGAGTTGTGCAGTTCTAAAAAAATTTTAAAACAGCCCTGCTGCCACTGAGAGTGAGCGGATACGGGATCGCTTAAATTTTCCCAAAAGGGTCCACTCAACCTTCCATTCGGCAGTCAGCGTTGGTAAACTGAATAGCAGAACGTGATGTGCGCCTTGCATGGCTGCCGACCGTTAAATTCGACTCCCGACGTCATAATTTCCGGCTCCCGCAAAAGGACTATAAGAACTTTATTTCCAGAGTCCTCCACAAGAGCGTTAACAATCATTAAATCATTAAATCTTATTAATGATCTTACAATGATCTTGACGTGGAGGACCTGTGTCGCCCGATGCACTACAAATGCGTGGAAGGACTAAGGTCTAAGGAATGATCTTACAATGATCTGTTTAAATAAGACGCTTTAATTTTCACTATGTACCAGGCTGCGGTGTATCAGCCTGCACTTTTTCATGAATTAAACGAATATGTATAATATATATAAGCAAGAACTCGATATATGCAGGAATGAACATCTTGTGAAAATAGTTCGATGGATGGCATGGACGTTTCAACAAGTCACTGTGTAGAGTTAGCGAGTTAGTTCTGTATAATACTAATCTTTAAACTACAACATCAGTCGATTTGCGCCTATATATATAATATATAGCCTAATAATATTATATGATTTTCTCTTAAACCGAAGTGCATTTGTTATGTTTTGTTATGCCGTGATACTTCCTGATTGCACACTTCCTGATCGCCAGAGCTGCTGCGGGGCACAAGTGCCCACACTGCACAGCCACTCTTGCGTTTATTGCGGACAGCCGTGTATTATTCCATTTGTAGGCTACTTTAAATAATTATTATGATATCATATAATTATGTAGGCCTATAACATATACAATATTATATACCTATGAGTTATAAGTAAATAATAATGCTTTTAAGACGCAGAATATTCAGGTTTAACCAGAAACTGGTAAAGAAAAAATAATCCTTACTTCTTTCTGTCTTCAGCAACCTTGGTCTCTTTAAGCGCAGCTTTCTCGCTGGAAATCGTCCGTATTCAGTTCAGACACAGGAAGGCATCATTATTGTGCTCGTTAAAGGGTCAATTGAAGACCAGACGGTAGGCTTAATCATCCATGACTTCATTTTATAGTTTTATAGTATTTCCATCTCATAGCATACCAGTAATTATCAAAGAAAGTAGACTATAATAATTCTCAGACTATAATAATTCTTCTATTGAGAATGCGAATTTTGAACAAGCAGTAGACCTACCGGTGTGCTGCGGACCAATCTGTCTTTTTTAGTGTAAGAAAAAACCTTCTGATGAAATCGGATTGACCGGAGAAATAGCGAAGCAGATAATACCAAAATGATTTAAACGTAGGCTACTAAAAACTCGAAAATTCCGAATGCAAATTAAATGAATTCTCTATTTATATGCAACTAAAATTTAAATGGCTCAAATGAAAATTATTAAGGAGCTTATCCCACAAAGATAAGTGTAGCAGTGCTATAAAGTCTACTTACTATTAGAAGGATTTTGAATGCACTGAGTAGGTTACGCTTTAATATTTCCAAGGTGGATGCCATCGTAAACTCTGTCGGAAGTGAGTTCGATCTGAGTCAAGGAGCGCTGTCTAGTTCCATCCTTGAGGCAGCGGGAGAAGAGATTCAGGTTGAGCTGCTGTCGAACAAGAGACCCGACGTACGATGCGGTCAAGTGACGACAACTAAGGGTCACAACCTTCCCTGCTCCTTCGTCTTTCATGGAGTCCTCAAGAAGTGGAACGACGCTGACGATATGGAGGTCAGCACACAACCAAATACAGGCATGCACACCACATGCGTATACGAACGCATACGTACTTGCATAAACACACACATGCACACATACATACTTACACCCATGCATACATTTAGGCATGTATAACTGCACACAGCCTACATGCACAGTCACATGCATTGTACGTGTCGGTTGTGGATCTCCCACGATTCCACATTCTGTCCCAATGCATGTAAAACATTGCACACAAACAGAGGCACATATTCATGTTTGTCTTATAATAAGAATTAAGGCTCATCAGTATCAGTTTCAACTCAACGCAGTCTAACTTCTGATTTATCTGAACTATCCGCTGTCCATCTGGTTTCTGACAGAAATATTGTTTGAGATCTGACTAGATCTCATAAATTTGTCTGTTAGGTCTATCCTACAACCTGTGCAAGAGATGTCATTGAATCAAGCTTTATAGGTCTTTCTGTCTTGTCTCAAATCGGCAATAGCCTACATTGTAGGACCTGTGTATAATTATGTATATAGCCACTTACATAGCTCCTTAATGGGCGGAGACCTGGGGGGACGAACGAGTGGCGCAGAAGAAAGGACGCGAGATTTTTGGCTGACGAAAGGCTGAGTCACCGACGAAATTTTCCACTTTTGCCGACCAAAATTTCTGACCTTTTTTTCACTTATCCGGCCAAAATATCCAGGAAAAATACCCATTTTCCCGTCGAACAAACTTGATGACCTTTCTTTTTTTAGTCATCCGGCCAAAAATTCCAACAAATTATTCATTTTTGCCGTACATTCGCCGCCGCGCCAGTGCACTGCGGGCAGTGTGTCTTCCTGAAGTGTCCATGCCCTAACACTCAGCAATTGGGGATTTGGGGGGAATGCATGGGCCGTCTCCCCAACACATTCATTGAGGGGGACCGTCCCCCTGTCCCCCTAAGTATCCGCCCATGAGCTCCTTACAGGGACCTCACGAAGGCGCTTACAGAATGCACTTCAGATGCTGCACACTGCAGAGCAGTGCAGACTACCATTCCAGAAGCAACTTCGTCAGGTTGGTTGTTTTAGTCTGACCACGCTGTGAGAATATAATAATATTATGCTTCGTACAGGATCATTAGCGTCGCAGACTTGGAACTGGCATTTCCAAGGTGCAAGCAGTAGGGAGTTTATAACAATAGTGTTTCATAGTAACATTTCTTGTAACTCTGATCTCTCAGAATCTCCGGTTTTGGTTTTTGCTAGCTTCTGCAAAAATTCATCCGTAATTGTCTCTTGGAGGCGGATAATCGTCGCCTGGAGTCGATCGCCATTCCAGCCGTTGGAACTGGAGTTCTCAGCTTTCCAGCTGACCTTGTGGTCGATTGTCTTTTCAACGAAGCAGTAAAATTCAGTGCCTCCAATCCAAACACAACCGTCAATAAAATTCGATTCGTCGTCTACGAAAATGACCAAAAGACCTTCAAGGTAAGTCGGTGACTAAGGAAGGTAATTCAATTCAATTCAATTCAATTCAATTCAATTCAATTTAATTCAATTCAATTCAATTCAATTCAATTCAATTCAATTCAAACTTGTTTATTCTTCCGCAATAATAACAAGAATAACTGAATTTAGTGATCAGCAATAATTTTTGAGACACCTAGCCTATTTCTGGCGCTGGATAAATTGTGCTTTTCAACATAATTATGACTTTGGCAGAAAGTCACATTGATATTAAACTAGAACTTAATTGAAGTAGTCTAAAGTCTAAACAATGGCAAATTAAATTACACCAAGGCGCAGACGTCGTTTTGATGGAAGTTATGAAGCATTTGTTAACAGCGTAGTCTACAATTATATGGATTGAGGGCTATGATTGATTTTACTTTCAGGCTTTCAAAGAAAAGATGGACAGGATCTTACCTGGTGATGATGAAGCAGGTGACAACGACGACGGTGACGAATTCATCAACGACTTTGACGATGAAGACGAGGTTGAGGAATTCAGAAACAATTTCGAAGAACACAATAATAGTAAGCTATTACAGAAGATTTTGCTTTCATTGATATGAAACTAAAACTTAATTGAAGTAGTCTAAACAATGGCAAATTAAACAGATGAGTGCAAAGAAGTTCAACAAAGCACACAAAAAATGATTTATAGACATTGGGATGAGTTTGAGAATTGATGCTGTGCGAAAGTTATTTGTATTAGCCTAACTATTAAGTTATCATTCAGATTGGTATTTATTAAATGAATATTTCCAGTTTCTGTTTAGTCAGTCGATAGTAATATGGAAATTTTTAATCGTTTATCTGGATATTGATTGCACCACATAATTCTACATAAAAAACATATAAATCCTTCAAACTTTCAACTTTTCAACTTTTTTCATAAAGATACTACGCGTGATCAATCATATAGGCCTATGTCGTGCCTATGAACTTGAAAAGTGTATTTTCAGGAATTTATCAAACCATTATTCGCTAGAAGTGATGTAGTTCCGACAAGGAACTTCACATCCACACGTACATGTAGGCCTATATATGTGCACTACATAGAATTCTAATATGCAATTATGTATAGTTTCTTCTGGGCGCCTCTGAGTCATTCTTCCCTAAACGAAACATACTTTCAGTGCTTTCAATATTACTTGCTATTATCAGTAGCCTATTATGGTTATATTATCTGTAATCTATTACACGCTTCATGTAATTACGATGTATAATTTATCTGTCATAATTATAGTGAGCTGATCGTGTGTGTTTAATCTCTGCATATTATATAGACTAGTCTACAATAATTATAATTGCTGAATGAATTCAGTTTATCTGTAGCTCTTCGTTTGGCTTTAATTTTAATTCTAAACTTGGCCGAATTTTGCTGCGCAGGAGATCTGCAGCAAGAAGCTAAATCTTCAGCTGACGTATTCACACAGACTGGTTAGTCGAGATAGATCTATTATTAGGAAAAACAGGGGGGAAACCCGTAAAGTTCATAGAAATTATTTGTTATGTTTATACTACTGGCAGCGAATGTCAAAATTACCTATAAATGTAGGCCTATAGGCACTTTTTAAAGAGTCATCATGTTTTTGCTTCTATTGCTTCGTATCCCGGTAGAATTCAGCGCTTAAAGTGTGTGAAAATAAGTCCATAGACGGCAGTGGACGCCGCTATATAGGCTATATATAGGCGTAGGGTATATATTACAATGTAGGCTATTTTAGAATCCGGATTTCCATCTTCGTGGAAACCAACCCCAGCTGGAAAACAGTATGGAATTACGGAACTGAATTCAACTGAATCGGAGTTCGAGATGGTTACGAAGAGGTTAACCGGCATCATTAAGGTAAATAAACAACTCACTGAAATTCTTATTTCCGCAATGATCTGCTTCTTTATTTGCGTTGAATCGGATCAGAATATCTCTACAAGACGTTGGCATACAGTTTCACGAAGGAATGTAATGGCGATGACAACGACATGATAATGCTGATAATGGTTGTGGTGACGCGAAAGAAAGACAGGAGAAGGAAAATACTCTTGGTGTGAATGTTATAACGCTTCATAAGTTAGCAGCAATGTTTTACTTTTATTTTCTCTCATCTATTGAGCTGAACAATTGAAATCATTTCCTAAGCAGATGAAGGTCGTGAACTTGTTGTCTTTAACAGATCGAACGAATCGAGAATCGAACCCTGTATCAGTTGTTCAGTGTGCTTAAAAGCGCAACGGTGGAAAGGAATGGAAATCAAGTGGAAAACGAACGAATGCTTTGGCATGGAACTGAGAAGCAATCGTTGGTTAGCATCTTCTCGGATGGATTCAGCAGAGCTTACTGCGGCAAAAATGGTGTGCTACGTCTGCTAATTGTAATCGCAATCTCTACATTTCTAAAGCGCTACACGAAAGCCAAGCGCGGGGCATCAGCTTTTTCACCAGCACTGTCACTGCGATGAGTCAAAAGGGTTGCCCGTAAGAGTAGTCCATGCTGGTCCGGGTCGAGTTACCGTGTACCGCGTTAGTCAAAGTCATCATCGGTGACATGCTGCTCTCCAATCTTGTCTTTTCCACTATTTATTGTTTCTGTTAAATCCGGCATTCTATCCTTTTCCATTATATTCTACTTCATTCTATTCTATTCCATTCTATTCTATTCTATTTCATTCAATTCTATTCTATTCTGTGTTCTGTTTGCAGATTTATAAAGCCCATTTCACAATACAACCTAAACCAGTGCGAATAATCCATCAGAAAAGGAAATTTTTAAAGCACCATCATATGTGACTCGGATAAAAATAATGATAACCCATAGGCCTACATGGGCGCCCGCAGAAATTTGTGCAGGAGGGGCAAAAATTTTACGGTGGCCACAGTTAACCTTTTTAGTGGCAAGAGCTAGAAAAATCCAATGCTGGAAATTTAGAACACGGGTATTTTCAAAGAGTTTTCTCAAATCAAATTTCTGAAGTTCATTTTGTGCATAATTTTAGTATGAATAGTTTTCTTACTGAGAAGAAATTGGGCCTACGTTAAAAATTAAAAAATGATGCTAAAATGTACGTTCATATTATAATGCGAAAAGATTTGTTAACACGCAAAAGTAGTAGTTTAATATAAAAAAATGGGTCCCAATTTTCCAGATGGGGGGGGGGGGGGGAAGTGCCCCCTCTTGCCCCTATGTGCGGGCGCCCATGAACCCATAGGACTAACTTTCTTTGTCGTGCAATAATTTTCAGCTCTGGCGTACGGCAAGGGCGTTTACTTTGCGCGTGACTTCGCCTACTCGGCTAACCCAAAGTTCTCGCCACCAGATGAGAATGGCACGAGGTACGTCTTTCTGTGTCGGGTCCTCACAGGAACCTTCATGGTTGGCAATTCCACGATGGTGGAACCAGAGATGAAAGCTGGAACCGACTTCAGATATGACTCGACGGTTGACAACATCAGCTCGCCCAGCGTCTTCGTCGTCTTCAAGGATGCACAGGCCTACCCTGAATATCTCGTGTCTTTCCGCTAGACTGCAGGCATCAACAATACTTACACACAGGAGTAAGGACTTCGTCAGATTAAAGAGAACAATGGACGTCAATTTTGACTTGATGACCTACTTGGAGCAACATCGAAGAAAGCATGCAAACTGCAATAACATATTAGCCTATACATTATTATGCATTATTTATGTATTACATTTTAAAATAATACCAGTCTGTCAGTGTTGACATTTGACTTCTGATAATGCCTGCAACATATGGTTTCGCACATGCAGAGCGCTAAATACGGAATCTCAAAGAAACCTATGACTTACATCATTACATGTAGGCCTTCATTAATTATACCTATAACAAACAGCATAATTTTGTGGAAACTATGCAGACACGAGACACTTCGCCTACATAATATTTATCTTAAACAACAGCTGTGTGTGTGTGCATATTATGTTCCAGCTCTGAGTTTTATTTTTTTAGATTATTGTAAATAATAATAATAATAATAATAATAATAATAATAATAATAATAATCAGTGGCGCAACTAGGGGGGTGCTGGGGGGTGCTTGAGCACCCCCCAGGCTAAAAAGGTGACCCACGCAATTTTTCCAAATCCGATGAGTTTTTTTGGTGCGTGGGGGGGGGGGGGTAGGGTTCATTCGGTCTTTAAGATTACACAATCAAGCAAGTTCCTTTGGCACTCGCTACTTCGCACCATCTGAGCACCCCCCAGGAAAATTTTCTGGTTGCGCCCCTGATAATAATAATAAATACGGAATTAAATAGATAAATAGATAAATACACCCTTGCGTCCTCCTATCTGCAAGCAACGGCTGTCTCTGCAGGAGCAGCAGCTGAAATAGCAGACATTAGAACGGAACAAAAATATCTGTCAATTACAGCTACACATGACTTCATTCCGCTGGCCCTGAAGACTCTAGGTCCCATCAATTCTCGAGGAATAGATTTGTTAACTGATTTAGGTCGTCACTTGACACAGGCGTCGGACGATCTAAGGGAGACGTCGTTTCTGTTCCAACGTCTTTCAATTACTATTCAGCGCTTTAACGCTGTAGCATTCACGGGCTCTTTCGTTAACCCGACGCCCGATTTGGAACAGGGGTAACCTTTCAAATAACAATAGCATGACGATAATAATAATAATAATAATAATAATAATAATAATAATAATAATAATAATAATAATAATAATAATAATAATAATAATAATAATAATAATAATAATAATAATAATAATAATAATAATAATAATAATAATAACAACCGCTCAACAACCGCGAATCATCAGAGACTCTCCTTCAAGCACTCACATGCTTCATCAATGTGATGCTGAGGGGCGAGTGCCCGCATGAGGTACGTGAGCTCTTGTTCGGGGGCACTCTCATCGCCCTTTCCAAAAAGTCAGGAGGACTCCGGCCCATAGCGATCGGATACGTCTGGAGAAGACTGGCGGCGAAGTGCGCCAACAAATACGCTTTGGCTCGATTGGGATCGTTTTTCGCCCCAGTCCAGGTAGGCATAGCGGCATCGGGAGGCGCTGAGGCGGCGGTTCGCGCCGCTAGAAGTTACGTTTCGGATATGCCTTCGGACCACGTCTTTGTGAAGCTCGATTTTGCTAACGCTTTTAACACTATGCGAAGGGATGTCATGTTAAAGGCAGTTCACGAAACTATCCCGGAACTTTACGCATTCATCCATCAGGCGTACTCGGCGCAGTCCCTTCTACAGTTCGGACAATTTGTGGTACGTTCACAGATGGGGCCGCAACAGGGTGACCCTTTGGGTCCCCTGCTTTTCTGTCTGCCGCTGCAGTCGACCCTCCGTTCGTTGCAGTCGGGTTTCAGACTCGGCTTCCTCGACGACGTCTCGCTGGGTGGAGTGCTGGAAGATGTACGACAGGACCTGACCGCTATGAAAGAGCTGGAAACGTCGCTCGGCATTCGTTTGAACAGAAACAAATGCGAATACTGCTCGGAGGTCGAACTAGGAGACGAGGAATTCGATGGCTTCCGGAGGGTGGACCGCAACTCTTTGATCCTTCTTGGCGCCCCACTGTTCAAGGGGGATGCTCTGGACGAAGCGCTCCTCGTGCACTGCGATTCGCTTGAACGAGCTTTGAAGGATCTGGAATGTCTCCAAGTACAGGCAGCACTGATGCTGCTACGATCGTGCTTTGGAGCGGCGAAGATGATATATCTCTTGAGAGTAGCGCCGTGCTGGAACCACCCGTTATTGACGAAGATGGACCAACAAATGCGGATTGGACTGGAAAAGATCATCAACATCGGGCTCAGCGATATGCAATGGATTCAGGCCACTCTTCCGATCAGAGACGGCGGACTCGGGATCAGACGCGTTTCGATGCTGGCTTCTTCAGCCTATTTGGCCTCAGCTGCATCAACCAAGTCGCTCGTGGACGCCGTGCTCAACAAGGAACTGTGGAGCGACGCATACGTGGAGGAAATCATGGAGACCCGAAAAACATCGCACCCGGAAGGAGAGGAGCCATCCCTTACCAGCCAGAAGACCTGGGACAGGCCTTTGATTAACGCTGACAAGGCTGCAGTGTTGTCTGCCAACACTGATCCACTCAATCGGGCAAGGTTGGGCGCGGTGACATCGCCCCACGCTGGAGACTGGCTCTCGACTGTACCCGTGGTCGCTTGTGGATTGGGTCTCAGCAATGAGGCCGTGCGAGTCGCAGTCGGCCTCCGACTGGGACTCGAACTCTGTACACCGCATCAATGTCAGTGCGGTGAGATCGCCGATCCGGGAGGCCACCACGGGCTTGTATGCCGACGATCTGCAGGGAGAGCTGCACGCCACTTCGCTCTGAATGACACTATCTGGAGAGCTCTTGTAAAAGCAGACATTCCAAGCTCTAAAGAACCACCGGGCCTGATCCGCACAGACGGCAAGAGACCGGACGGAGCAACATTGGTCCCCTGGGCGAGGGGCAGGTATGTCGCATGGGATGCAACATCCATCCATACCTGTGCTACCTCCTACCTCAGCATTACGTCATCAATGCCTGGAGGAGCAGCCGAACATGCCGCGAACCGGAAGTGCGCTAAATATTCAACCCTTCCGACCACCCATGATTTCGTCCCCATCGCCATCGAATCGCTGGGCCCCCTCAATCGGACAGGACGTGAATTCTTGATGGAGTTGGGGCGCCGCATGACTGCCGTCTCTGGGGACCCTCGGGAAACTTTGCACTTATTTCAACGTTTGTCAATTTGCACCCAGAGATTTAATGCCATAGCATTCAGAGGCACATTCGCACAACTCACCGGGGTCGAGGTCGACTGATCTGTCTAATTTACACCAGTTTTAGTTGAACGAAACAATTAGCACATTATGCCTGTGTTTGTCAGGCGTTCTCTGTTCATCGCGCACAGTTAATTGATGTTGCACTGTTTGAAACGGAAATAAATGATTCTTATAATAAAAAATAAAAAAAATAAAAAATAATAATAATAATAATAATAATAATAATAATAATAATAATAATAATAATAATAATAATAATAATAATACCTCTCGCACTCTTGGCCAGCGTGTTAACCATTAAGCTTACTCTACCGGGCTCTAATTTTTCTTAAATGAATGATCGTTGTTAGCAGCGAGTCTACTCTCAGCATATTTTTTTGTTCTAGCCTATACCCACGTCCCTATTTACTGCGCGCAGGCCCCATACTGTAGGCCTATATCAGGGTTCTTTCGTCTCCGATCATTTGCATCGTCAAATTAGTATAATTATGTAATTTATGTTCCATCCAGTTGATTTTCTTCATGGTTCTCCATGTCCACATTTCGAAGGCCTCCAGTCTTTTTATATTTTTTTCGTGGTCCATGTCTCTGATGAGTCCGATCCATACAGCACCACACTCTACAATATCAATGTTTTATCATACGTTTCTTCAAATTCCTGTAAACTTGTCATTCTCAGTTATTCATAATACAATTAATATTCTTTAATTAAAATTTCGCTGTAGGCATAACGTACATGCATCCTAATTTTCTAAGACCTAGCTGGTGATGACCATGACGAATGTCAAACTCAAACATGGAATGACTCAACAAAAATCAGCTTCGCTAAATTATTCTACAATTTTAAATATGGATTTGAAAGATTATTTTTTATATATTGCTTGTCGATCGTTCCTGTTGTCACTGTAGTAGTCTCTCAAACTTTTTCTTTGAGACAAAATGCGCCACAAGAAATGCATCCTTATAAGTACAGTTTCATACTCGTTGTTAAAATTGGTAGGCCTATGATTATGTGCCTGGTGCATGACCCGGTGCCTCAAAAAGGGGGGCCCGAAGGATTATCACAGCACCCGGGCCCGCACTAGCCTTAATGCGGGCCTGGTTACATGTATAGGCCTACGCGTAGATCAGAGCACACAGTCGTCGACTCTGTTTGTTCCAACAAGAGTGAATTCGGGAGGCTAACATTTAGCAGACTTAAAATCACATGTTTCAAGGCCATTTCTGGAATTCACGAGATTTTAAAACATTCTGAACTGAAAAGTGTTCAGTGTGAACATCTGGATGATATCGATAGGCCTATGTTCTAATCAACCATTCTAGTCTTCTTTCGTTTTTTGTTGTCGAAATTCATAAGTGAGTTAAGCGTCAAGAGGCCGTGTTACGTTTTAGAACTGGCTCTTCAGTGAAACCAGCCGCATTTTCGCCCGGCTCTTTGTAAGGCATTAGGCCTACTATGCGCTTAAAACGGCGCTACAGAACAGACAGCTATCTTCAGAATGCAGTGTAGGCCTAGCTATAGGTTGTTTACTCAATGTAGACCTATAACCAATAGAGACAGTCGCCATATTTCTTTGGAAAGTCCCTATATAGGCCATTATATATATATATATACATATATATATATATATATATATATATGTGTGTGTGTGTGTGTGTGTGCGCGCGCACACACAGAGTTTCAAGATCGGACGACATATTAAGTGCTCCTTCCTTCTTCAGTTTAGCTTTGTTATCACCTTGACTCTTATCATCGTTCCGTTGGTTTGAAATCGTCATCGACGAGTAAGTGTCTGCTTGTTGCAAAACAGTTATTTAACATGTATTCATTGTTCGTGTTGGCTTTCGTTCTAGCCTAGCAGTCGCTCACTTCATGAAATTCCCTGCGTAGTTTTTCATTTAGATACTAGCTGTACCCAGCCACGCGTTGCTGTGGCAGAAAAGACCCCCTCCCCTCCCCCTTCCCCTCCTCCGCCCCTCCCCCTCCCTCTCTATTATCCCCTCCACCTCCCCTCCGCCTCCCCTCCGCCTCCCCCTCCCCTCCCCTCCCCTCTCCTCCCCTCCCCTCCCCTCCCCTCCTTTCCCCTCCCCTCCCCTCCCCTCCCCTCCCCTCCCCTCCCCTCCCCTCCCCTCCCCTCCCCTCCCCTCCCCTCCCCTCCCCTCCCCTCCCCTCCCCTCCCCTCCCCTCCCCTCCCCTCCCCTCCCCTCCCCTCCCCTCCCCTCCCCTCCCCTCCCCTCCCCTCCCCTCCCCTCCCCTCCCCTCCCCTCCCCTCCACTCCCCCTCCCCATTCCCCTCCCCTCCTCCTCCCCTTCCCCATCCCCCTCCCTCTTCCCCTCCGCTCCGTCCACCTCCGACTCCGCTCGTTTCGTCCCTCAGACCATCCTTTACTGACAGCGGATAGAGCCCAAGAATTTTTGAAGGCCGTAACGTAATTATTTATCGAGTCGCTTATGACGTCAGGGGACGCGCACTCATTAATGCTTAGTCACTTTGTTTCGGGTAAAGACGATTCTGAAATTTTGGAAGCGTGCCGTTTCGTTCAAATTGCAAATGGCGGGCGAACGGATTGCAAAGTTCACTTTTTGTGGAAACGATTGGGTTTTTTTCGGGAAAAGAAATGTCGTGACCTTGCGGTATCGGAATGGAAGGTTTTGGTAAATTTTCAAAACAATTGATGCGTCAGTTTCGGCGTGATCGTGACCGCAGGATCGCAAAGTTTCATTTTTATTTATATAGATTGAATGCTTATAGGCTATAGGGCGTATAGGCTACATTCTAAGTAGGTCTACATGCTGTAGACGCTGCCACACTGCGTGCACCTACAGCAACAAGGTATCTATTAGAGGCCCATCGCATGATAATACACACACTCACTTTCTCACTTGCGCTCTATCACACATATGTATAGGCCTATATATATATTGCAGGTTATATATATATATTATACATATAATATCTATATTTATATATATGGCGTTGTCATCATGCCGTTGCGACTTGCTCTATTTTAAGAACTGCATATTTGATTCGCATGAGATATATCACGATTCCTTGCCAACCATTGGCTATTATTTTGTGTACGTATACTGGCTGTATAGAGTAGACGCGAATCTTTAGATCTCGTAGCCTACGCCTCTGATTCGTGTGCACTGTGGTGTAACCGTGTAGGTGCTTTATAAATGAATAGATACAATGCACAATAAGCGTATAGTCTGTAGGCCTACCGTATAGCCTGGGCCATGCTTACCTTGTCGACGATTTGACTTGATCATAATCGTTAAAGCTGTCGTAAGAGCAATATTGCTTATATATGCCTATTTTGATAATGTCAATACGTTTATGTTTGAATGTGCACTTATTATAGCACCCATCAAGAAAATCTACACAGAGGCGCTCCCGACTACAGCGCGGACACTGAATCGGAGTTTCGCGCCAAAGCGCTGAGCAATTGCGAGTGAAGGACTTTCCGAAGGTCCCTACGAGGCGGCTTCAGGTCGATTAGAACCTGCAACCATTGAGCTGCAAGACAACGATCATACCCACTACACCACCGCATCCGTCTAAAGACGCCTCTCGGAAACTACAGGTTTTTTGGCTGAGAATATTGCACTAGCGTTAGTCCTCAGAGTATAATGTTCTTGTGCTCCTTTTCTTTTTTGCTGCATGCAGAGGCATTGAAAAACATTCACAGCTCCATGAAATTATTACCCTGAGGTAATTATTTTCGCAGACGAGCCTCTGTTATCAAGCAGTAGGTTTGGTTCCTATTGTTTGGTTCCTGCATAATGCATTGATTTGGAGATAAATAAAGAAGTCCTTCGCTACGCTGGCCCCCTGTCCAGGGTCCAATTGGGATTCGTCCATTACCGAATCAAAGACTGGAGTAGATGGAAAGAACGAGTCTGCTACCTTTCCATTCGACTCTGGAAGATCTTTGTTTTCTCTTTGCAACCTGCAGTCGCTGATTTACAAAGGACGCAGCGATATTCTTATTCCCGAAGCCGAGGTAAAACAAAAGCACAAACAAAATTTAATCAGTGACTTATTACCATACTCTCGGCTAATTTTCTTAGCTTTGGCATGTTTATAGTAACGTGTGAACGTTATCTCCGTCATGCATGACCCGTTTTATCTTCGCACATGCAGGGTCCGTGTAGGCTTCTCGTGCTAGCTTCTTAAGGGCAGTCATGTGTAGCAAAAGCTCCAATCGTCTGTTTGCGGTTGAATTTGTCACACCCAAACCGACATAATTTATATACGTAGCCTACTAACTGTCGTTAGTGACGGTTATTGCAAACCCACAGGCGTTAGGTAACTACCTTCATTTGAATTCTTTCAGGTCATCTAGATAAGTCCTGGAATTTCGCTCGATACAGGAAAATCGCCTCAACCGTCAAGAGATGCTAAGTGCTATCAAGAAAGCATTTGGAAAGAAGAAAACGTCGAAGGAAGAGGTCAAGAAACAGAGGGCAGACGAAGAGGACGACGACGACGATTCCTTCACCTCGGGAAACTACGTGAACGAGGACGAGCTTCAAGAGTAGGAAACTATATTAGAATCTATAAAGTTTGAATTACAATGAAATATAACGTTTGGTTGCGGTTATTTTTTATCGTAGCTCAGAGTCAGGCGTTTTAAGTTAGAATAAATAATCGTATTATATAATATTATAGCCTATATCTATGGGTTAGAATTAATTTAATAATAATTCTTTTTAATACGTAGAATTTTCAGACTTAAACAGATACTCGTAAAGAAAACAAATTATCTTTTACTTTTTCTGTCTTCAGCAACCTTGGTCTCTTTAAACGCAACTTTCTCGCTGGAAATCATCCGAATTCGGTTCTGACGCAGGAGGGCGTCACTATTGTACTCGTCAAAGGATCAATTACAGACCAGACGGTAGGCTTAATCATCCAAGTCCAGGGCTTTTTAACGTGCAGTTGTACACACAATGTGCAGTTCTAAATGGATTTGAGCAGTTGAAGAAGCACTTTTGTACAGATAAAACTAGCAAAAATGGTCATTGTCCTCCGATTGGAAGTACTTTACATGGAGAATGGGAAGAAAAGGTAGTTGTGCAGTTCTAAAAATGTCTTTAATTAAAACAGCCCTGTCCAAGTCTACAGTAATTTTTATTATGCTACCATACATGTAAATCACGGGATGTCATCTCATAGCATAATTATCAAAGAAAGTAGACTGCCAGGTACAGTAATACTTCTTTTGAAAATACGAATTTTTTATAAATAGTAGGTCTACCACTCTACCGGAGTGCTGCGCACCAATTGTAACGATAAAATCAAAATAACTGAAGAAATAGCGAAGAAGATAATTGCAAAAATAATTTCAACGTAGGCCACTAAAACCAGAGAAATTCCGAATGAATAGCCTACGTGTGTACTTGCAGTTCAACGTCACTGTGCGGTAACAAAGACCATTGGCGAATAACGACGCCCTCCTCCTTTATCCAGGCTTGGGACTGGCACTGGCAGAGTGCAACCAGTGGCGGAGTCCGAATGCAAATTAAATTAATACTATACATGCAACTAAAATTTCAATGACTCAAATGAGAATTACTATGGAGTTAACCCACAAAGATAAGTGTAGCAGTGTTACAAAAGTCTACTATTAAAAACAGTTTGAATGCACTAAGTGCGCTTTAATATTTCCTAGGTGGATGCCATCGTAAACTCTGTCGGAGAGGAGTTCGATCTGAGTCAAGGAGCGCTGTCTAGTTCCATCCTTGAGGCAGCGGGAGACGAGATCCAGCTGGAGCTGCTATCGAACAAGAGTCCCAACGTACGATGCGGTGAAGTGACGACCACGAATGGTCACAACCTTTCCTGCTGCGTTGTTTTCCATGGAGTTCTCAAGGAGCGGAACGACACGGATGCCATAGAGGTTGTCACAAAACAAATTCAAACGTAGGCCTACATGTACATAACCTACCACATGCGTATACGAACTTACGCACTTGCATATTAGCATGCATAGCTTATGCAATCATACGCAATCACATGTAGCCTACCTTTACATGGGCATATGATTGTAATATATGTAAAGGTACCTTTATGTAAAGGTACATGTACCTTTACATATATGGGTAGTGGATCTCTCACTATGCCATGTTCTGTTTCAATGTACATGTATACGTACAACATTGTACACGCAGCACAAACAAGCAGACAGACATGTGGACTCACATGCATATTCAATGTTCGTCTTCTCTTCAGGACCAATGCTCATCTGTTTCAGTTTCAACGCACCAAAGACTAAATGTTTATCTGAACAAATCGCTGTCCATCTGCTTTCTGTAAGAAAAAGTTTTTGTGTGATTTAGCTTGATCTCACATTTGTCTATTATCCAACCACATGCGCTATCGATGTCATTAGACTAGATTTTCTAGGTCATTCTTTCTTGTCTGAAATCGGCAATGCATTGTTGGGTCTATGCATATGTACATAGCCACTTAAATAAGTCAGGTATCTAACGAAGGCGCCTACAGAATGCGCTTGAGATAGCCTACTGCACAATGCAGACTGCCAGCCCAGAAGCAACTTCGTCAGGCTGGTTGTTTTAATCTAACGACGCTGTGAGAATATAAACATGTTTCGTATTATAGGATTATTAGCGCCCCCCTCCTCCTTTATCCCAGACTTGGAACTGGCGCTTCCAAGGTGCAAGCAGTAGGGAGTTTATAATAAAGGTGTTTTGTAGTAACATAATTAGGCCTATAGTAACTCTCCTTCATTTCCTTCTGGCTAGTATTAATAGTAATTCTGATCTTTGACAATGTTCCGTTTTGGTTTTGTCAGCTTCTGCGAAAATTCATCCGTAATTGTCTTTTGGAGGCGAATAATCTTCGACTGGGTTCGATTGCCATTCCAGCCGTTGGAACTGGAGTTCTCGGCTTTCCAGCTGACCTTGTGGTCGATTGTCTCTTCAAAGAAGCAGACCAATTCAGTGCCTCCAATCCAAACACAACTATCAACGAAATTCGATTTGTTGTTTACGAGAAAGATCAGAAGACTTTCAAGGTAAGTCAGTGACTTAACATAGACCTATACCGGTATTGTAGTATCACTAAAGAAGGTAATTCAATTCAATTCAAACTTGTTTATTCTTCTGCAATAGTGATAAGAATACATGTAGCTGAATTTAGTGATCAGCAATTATTTTTTAGACACCTATTTCTGGCGCTCGATAAATAATGTGCCTTACATCATAATTATGACTTTGCCAGAAAGTGACATAAATATGAAACTTGAACTTAATTGAAGTAGTCTAGACAACGGCAAATTAAATTACACCAAGACGAAGTCGTCGTTTTTTTGGCGGACGTTATGAAACATCTGTTAGCATTATCCTACAATGGAAATTGAGGGTTATGATTGATTTCATTTTCAGGCTTTCGAAGAAAAGATGGACAGGATCTTACCTGGTGATGATGAAGCAGGCGTCAACGATGACGGTGACGAATTCATCAACAACTTTGACGATGAAGACGAAGTGGAGGAATTCAGAAACAATTTCGAAGAACATATTAGTAAGCTATGATTTGTTAGACATTGGGATGGGTAGCCTACCGTTTGAGAATTGAAGTTGTGCGAAAACCATGTGCATTAAATAAGTTAAGTTACAGTTCAGATTGATCTTTATAAAATGAATATTTGCTGATTTTATTCAGTCAATCGATGATTAGATGAAAATTGTAATTGTTCATTCCCAAAATAAAAAAATATATAAATCCTTCAAATAAATATAGCCTACTACGCGTGATCACATGGGCCTCTATTATGCCTCTGACCTTGAAAAGCGCCCTTTTAGAGATTCATAAAACCGTTTCTCGTTAGAGGAGATGTAGGTCCGACAAAAGAATTCATACCGCGCGTGTCATCTTTTGGACGCCTGTTTGAGCCATTTTTCCCAATACGAAGCATATTTGAGTATACGTTCGACATCATTTGTTATTATTATTACTTATTTTCTTTTACACGCTGTATGTAATTGAGATGTGTATGTCATGATTATAGTGTGAGGATCACGTGTGTTCATTCTCTGCATAGTCTACAATTGCTGAGCGAATAATATAATCAGCTTAGTTGTTGCTCGTATATAGTTTTGGTTTTAATTAATTCTAAACTTGGCCGAATTGTGCTTTGCAGGAGATCTGCAGCAGGAAGCAAAATCTTCAGCTACCGTATTCACAGAGACTGGTTAGTCGAGATATTATTAGGAAAAACAAAGAGGAAAAAACTTAAAGCTCAGCGAAATTATTGCTATGTGTTTATCCTATATAGGCCTACTGGAAGCGAATGACCAAATTATCCAATTATAAAGGCACTTTTTAAAGTCATCCTCTTTTGATTCTATTGATTATAGAGATAGTTAGTCCATCAAAGTATGCTACAATGCTATAAAAATTAACGATTAAACATATTTTGAATGCACTTTGTATAGCAGGTCCACACGCGCTTCGCATTTTTGAAGGCAATTTCCAATCGCGATGGCTAACAATAGATCTATAGCCTATATTTGGCGAAATACTTTAAGTCAACAATTTAAAACTATTGACTATTCGAATTGTTTTCCTTCTGGTGAGCTCTGCGACGCGCTCTCAACTGTGCTCAACGCCTTACTTATCTTAGGCGTATACATTGTAATGTATTCTAGGATCCGGATTTCCATCTTCGTGGAGACCGACTCCAGCTGGAAAGCAACATGGAATAACGGAATTGAGTTCAAATGAATCGGAATTCAAGATGGTTACGAAGAGGTTAAAGGAGACAAAAGGAACCGCATCAATACGTGGCATCATTAAGGCAAATGAACAACTAATTAAATTTCCTATTTTCGCAATAATTTGCTTCCGTCTTTGCATTCGATCAGAATATCTCTACAAGTTTGCATAGCCTACAGTTTCACCAAGGAATGTAATGGCGATGAAAACGACATGACATTGCTGATAACGGTTGTGGTGATGCGAAAGAAAAGCAGAATGAGGAGGGAAAAACTCTTTGTGTGAATGTATCGCTTCACAAGTGAACTGCAATGTTTTATTTTTTATTTTCTCTCAATTTCGTTTACCATTTATTGAGTTGAACAATTAAACAAACGGATGAATTTCGTGAATTTCCTGTTTTTAATAGATTGAACGAATCGAGAATCGAACCCTGTTTCAGTTGTACAGTGTGCTTAAAAGCGCAGTAGAGCAAAGGAATGGAAATCAAGTTGAAAACGAACGATTGCTTTGGCATGGAACTGCGAAGCAATCGTTGGGTAACATCTATTCGGGTGGATTCAACAGAGGATACTGCGGCAAAAACGGTTTGCTACGTCTGTTAATTGTAATCGTAATCTTTAAATTTCTAAAGTGCTAAACGAAATCCAAGATACTGGCACAATTTGGTTCAACTCATGTTTATTTAAACACATTATCACATCTGGGTTAACTAGGTAGTGCATAACTTGGGTTTTAATATACACCTATTAGTCTAAAATCTAGAGTGTTTGTACAAAGAAAATTGCATTAATAAAAAAAGTCGCATGTCATTTTAAGAGACAGTTGGCCTAAATCCGTCGAACGCGCTAAAAGGTGTTAATGGGTAATTTGCTTTAGGTAGAAGCTTTGGCATTCTCTTTCGGCGAAAAACCACGTCCAAGTACGATTATAACCTTAACTTTTTAAATACGACATTCCAATCTATTCCATTCTATTCAATTCTGTGTTATATATTTGGGGATTTATAAAGCCCATTTCACAGTACAACCTAAACCAGCGGTTCCCAACCCGTGGCCCGCGGACCAAAAGTGGCCCGCTAGGTCTTAAAAAATGGCCCTCGTCTCTCAAAGAATTAGCAAAAATATATGAAAAATTTACATTTTGGTCAGGATAGAACACAACATAATTATTTTGTAAAAATTGTATTAAATATTATTTTAGTTTGACATCTATAAATAACATCCAACATTCTATGTTGAATCAATTAGGCTATAACAATTTTATATACTTTTAGTTAATAACAATTTGGCCTTGAGCCCCTAATGTTCTTCAACTTAGAAAAAGTGGCCCTAGAGTAAAACAAAAAGGTTGGGAACCACTGACCTAAACCAATGCGAATAATTAATCCATCAGAAAAGAAATTTTGTAAAGCACCATCATTATGTGATTCTGGTGAAAATGATGATAACACATAGTAGGCCCTACTAACTTTCTTTGTCGTGCAATAATTATTTGCAGCTGTGGTTTACGGCAAAGGTGTCTACTTTGCGCGAGACTTTTCCTACTCGGCTCAACCAACATACTCGCCACCAGATGAGAATGGCACGAGGTTCGTCTTTCTGTGTCGGGTCCTCACAGGGACCTTCATGGTTGGCCATTCCACGATGGTGGAACCAGCGATGAAAGCTGGAACCGACTTCAGATATGACTCGACGGTGGACAGCATCAGCTCGCCCAGCATCTTCGTCGTCTTCAAAGATGCACAGGCCTACCCAGAGTACCTCGTGTCTTTCCGCTAGACTGCATGCATCAACAATTCGTACACACAGGACTTTGTCAGATTAAAGAGAACACGCATGAACGCCAGTTATGACTGTGATGACTTACTTGGAGTACCATCGAAGAAAGCATGTATGCACTAATTATATGTACATTTTTTCAAATAATAATATTATTTAGTGTTGACAATCATTTATGGATTATGGTGGCCTGTTCCGTAGCATGCTCAGTGCTCAGGTAATCTGTGATCGTTCAGTCTATCTCCAGGGCAATCTACGTACGAGAGTGTCCGGCGTATTCCCATTGAGAAGTGATCAAACTATAATTATGACATTTGAAACTAAGTTCATTGTCTGCAGATTTTTGTTTAAGTTGTGCGGATAGATCACATGCAGGTATATATAAGGTGGTTTGTATATGATTGATGCGTCATGCATTAGGCTAGTATCTAAAGTTTGTTTTAAACTCAGAGCTCATTATTATTTTAACTGGAACCTAATATCCTCAACCCTCATGCACAGCTGTTGTTTAAGATATGTAGGTGAAGTCTTTCGTTTTTGCATAGTTTCCATATAACGTTTGTTTATAGACACAATTAATGTACATGTAAGTCATATAAATATGTTTCTTTGATATTCCGTATTTGTTCTCTGCATGCGCGAAATCCTATGTTGCGGCCATTACCATGCAGAAGTCATCTTGAATATGCATTTAACCCTGCATAGTGTATAGATCTACATAGGCTCCATTATAATATATTATAGGCTATACATATTATGTGGTGTGTGTGTGTTGAGGTGTGTAGCTGCGGCTGTGTATACAGTATACATATAACGCAGTCCTGTAGGCCTACTATATCAGTTTGCTGAGGTGCAACAGAATTCCCCGGCATGCCTGAGATTTTGCTCACCTTGAACAGCTAAACCAGGACTGAGACAAAATCCCAGGCCACGCCGGTGGAAGTCCTTCGAAGAGACTAAACAACACAACCCTATGATGACTAAAATTCAGCTGATATTCCCGATATGCCCTAAAGAGATCACCAGATTTATCCACATCTAAATTAGTTCAAGATAATAACAGCTGCTCTTTCTACAACAGAAATATGCAGCTGCTTCAAAAATAATCACTGAACTAACGCCGCGAAGGAGACACGCAGTAGCCTATTATTATTATTCCTCCGCAAAATTCGTCTTCTGTTCTAAAAATAAATCCCAGTTGATTATTGTCCGCTCGAAATCAAAATGGCATCTCGTCTCACACGAAAATAAATTCTTGATTTAAAGACTGCCGCCTATATAAATTATGATATAATTTGCTTTAGACAGATATAATATTTCTACATAATAGCTTCCCATCATCTGCCGAAGGAAGACTTTAAAAAGCTCTTCGGCTTAAGAAGAAGAGATGCTGCTATTCTAAAGTGTCCAATCATCGCGCATGAAATGTAGAACTTCCTCCCCCGGCGCAACAGCCAGACTGCAGCTGATCCGTCGATAGAACGCCTCCCCTCCGCCGCTCGTTGCTTAGCAATTGCAAGTCACGCCATCTGACGGCAATTGCGATCTTCTCATATCCTTCCGCCGTTGCATGTAATTAGGCCGCGGATTGTTGCTTTCTTGGGGAGAAATCAGGTGCATGACATTTAGAGACTACTGTCTTGCTTCAAGATGATGAATAAAATAGGATATGTTGATGGCAGTTACTGTTTGAAATATGAACAGCAAATCAAATGCAATTTAGGTATTATAGAAGGCGCGGAAGTATAAGTGGATTTTATCTTCAGAGAAATTCCTCATATGGCAGCGTTGTTGACGACGACGACGACGACGACGATGATGATGATGATGATGCTGACGATGGTGGTGGTGGTGGTGGTGGTGGTGGTGGTGGTGATGATGACGGTAGTGGAAGTGGCGGTGGTGGTGGTCGCATGGTGGTGGTGGTGATGTGATGATGATGAATTGATTATGATGATGATGGTGGTGGTGATAATGGTAGCGTCAGTGGTGGTGGTGATGGTGGTGGTGGTTGCGATGGTGGTGGTGGTGATGATGATGATGATGATGATGATGATGATGATGATGATGATGATGAGGAGGAGGAGGAGGATGATGATGATGATGATGATGATGATGATGATGATGATGATGATGATGATGATGATGATGATGATGATGATGATGATGATGATGATGATGATGATGATGATGATGATGATGATGATGATGATGATGGCGATGTTGATGACGATGGTGCTGCTGCTGCAGCTGATGATGATAACAATAATAATAATTATTATAGTTTATTAATTAAAACTGGCAAGTACGCAGTAAGATGGCATGGCAATATGGTAGCAGTAGTGACAAATGATGATAACAGGTTTTCACTGCATGCGTCTACGGCAGTCACCAAGGCGCCATTTTGTCTCACTGTTCCTTTCACAGTCCTCTGGGCCCTCTAGAGAGTGGAAGGCTGAGTCAGCCTTATGCGTCTTACCATTCACTCTTTCATTCTGAGTATCGAACCCTCTTTCTTATTGTCTTTGTGCCGGAGTAAAAAATCTGG
Source organism: Lumbricus rubellus (assembly GCA_945859605.1). Classification (NCBI taxonomy): domain Eukaryota; kingdom Metazoa; phylum Annelida; class Clitellata; order Crassiclitellata; family Lumbricidae; genus Lumbricus; species Lumbricus rubellus. Next base: position 18,370,951 of record OX243823.1, read on the forward strand.
CTTCTCACTCAGAATGTGCAGCTGACATTATTATAGTCGGTCGACGGTTGAATCGACTGTAGTGTTAAATACGATATTTTGTTTGAGAGATTCGCTCAAATCAACCACACACGATTTCAGTCAAAAACTGGAATACTATTTACAATGATTTTCGATCATATAGCCTAATATTAAATTTACTATGTCCAAACCATATAATTCTGATAGATAAATTTTATGTTGCGATCTATTTCAATATCTGAGATCATTCTACACCATTTCATTTATAAAAGCTTATAGCAACTGAAATTTTACTTACCAGGTTAAGTATATTTTGAGACAGAATTGGCGTCGATATTTCTGAATGTTTCAGACACTGGTTGGTGTTCCTGCGTGCCTCTGTTTTTCTCGATGTCTCTAATTCCTGCGTGTCTCTGTATTCCTGCGTATCTCTGTATTTCTCAACATATCTCATTTCTGCGTTTCACTCTATTCCTGCGTAACTCTGTGTTTCTGCGTATCACTCTATTCTTTCGCGCCTCAGTATTTCTCATTGTAACTGTAATCTTCGATGTGACTGTATTCCTCGATGTCTTTTCTATATTCCTGCATAACTCTATTCCTGCGTGCATAGCTTAATTCTGTATTCTTCAATCATCAATGTCGCTGTATTTCTCGATATCTTTTCTGTGCTTCTGCGTTTCTCCCTATCCAAGCGTGTCTCTCTATTCCACGGAGGTTTGTATTCTTCGTTGTCTCTCTTGTCCTGTGCGTGTATCTGTATTCCTCAAAACATCTCATTTCTGCGTGTCACTCTATTTCTGTGTGACTTTGTGTTTCTGCGTCTCTCTATTCCTGCTTGTCTGTGTATTCCTGCGTGTCCCTGCATGCTTCCTCCTAGCTCTTTTTCTTCTCACGTCTTTCAAAGACACAGTCGTCTGTCTGTCGTTTGCCGTCTCTTTGACGTTCGAATCCCGGCTGCTGAGGCAGCAGCAGCAGCAGCAGCATCAGCATATGACGAACGACAGACTAAGATCCGATCCGTTGCAAATCATTAACGACTCTACAGCATGCAGCCATGCAAGCAACGGACGGATGGACGGACGGACGGGTGGTCATCGCCCCAGTGTTCCCCCTTCGCCCTCTCTACCCTCTCCCAGCCGACCGCCAACCTCTTCTGAATCGATGGTGTACGATACGCAGCCTACTACACCCCATGATCCCATTCCACGACTTCCTTCTTCTTCGCTTTGCCTTTTTCTTAAATCCCACTCCCCCATATGTCTTCTACTGTTTCTTTTTCTTGTTGTTTTTTGACGTCTCTTCCTCTGCTTACTATGATTCTGATTCTTTGCTATATTATTTTTTTCTCTTTTTCTGGGTTTTTTCCTCTTCCTTCAAATCATCTAATTCGTGTGCATCCATTGTTTTTCTCCTTTCGTTTTTCCTTTGCCGTCTCCTCCGTTTGCTCTCTATATCTCGCTCTCCCTGTGTCTCTGTCTCTTTCTCTGTCTCTGTCTGTCTCTTTTTGCCTCTCTGTCTCCTGCTCTGTATGTCTCTGTCTCTTTTTGTCTCTTTCTCTGTCTCTGTCTCTGTCTCTGTCTGTATCTGTCTCTGACCTTTTCTCCGCCTGTTTGTCTGTTTGTCTGTCTCTCTGTCTATCTTTCTCCATTCTGTTCTTTCCTTCCATTCGTCCCTCTCTGTCTGCTCCTCCTAATACTCATTACATTCTCTCTGCCCTTCCGCTAGTCCTCTTCTCCTAATCTTTATCTTCACGCTCATATTCTGCCTTTTCCTTTCCATTCTCTTGTCATTCTCTTTCCCATCTCTCGCCTTTCTCTCGTCATTCTGTTGTCCTTCTCCTCCTCTTCTCATTCATCCAACCCATTTTCTTCTCTCTTCTCTTCACCCCTTTCCTCATCCTTCCTCCACCGACCCCCCATCTCCCTCCACCATCCGCTTCTTCCCATTCCTCCCCTATCCCACTTCCCCTGTCCAAAAGATCCTCTTCCTAGTCCTTCCTCGTCCTTCTCCGTCCTCACCCGTCCGCCCCTTCCATCGTCGGCTCCTTCCATCGACGACTAACCCTCGCTGCTCCAAGTCCACCACCGACGCCACGACCGACGCCACCAACGACGCCACCGTCTTCGCTGCTGATGATCCAACGCTGCCGCTCCCTTCAAATCGAGTTAAGCGACGATTCGCGGTCGGTCATCGGTAACGACATCTACCGAGTGCCAGCGACCTACGTTTAGCAGGCACACAGAGACCCATGCTCAGCAGGCGGACAGACAGACAGGCAGACAAACGAACGCACAAGCACATTCACGCATATACATATACATGTAGACTCACAGAGACAGACACACCGATGACACACACACAGACAGATAGAGGGACAGACAGACAGACAAACGAACGAACCAACATATTCACGTACATATAAACACACAGCCAAATACATCAACACATAGATAGACAGCCACAGCGGCGCCGCCAGGATTTTATTTCTGTACGCACAACTTGCACAAAATAATATGAAGCGAACAGCGATCGATACGAGCTTATATTCAGGGGCGGATCCAGGATTTCTGGTTAGGGGGACGTAAATACTACCAATCAAATCCCATATACACTGTGTCCGGATGAAAAGTAGTACACAACTAAAAGTGTCATAACCCGGTCAAAACATTTAGGATTTGTCTGAAATTTTTAATACAGCAACAGTGACCAAATGTACACGAGATCCCAAAGTCGTTTGCAAATTTTCGCGATTTTGCGAAATTTATGAGCGTTTGCAGTGGAGCACCGAAAAATTGAACTTTCCAACATGGAAAACCTGAAAGGAGGTTAATTCAGCTATAGGGCCTACTTGAAAATGGTCTCCTTGTTCACGAACACACTACCGTAGACGTAGTGGACTAATAGCTGTCCCTGGAGACACTCGGCTTCATATCCCGCAGCTGTGGTCGTCCAGCAGTCCAGACTTTGATCCGGAGTACATGTACTGAAGGAGCGCGTTTTTCGTTCACGCGTATTCATGACATCGATAACCGTAGGGCGTAGGGCGCGTCTGTTTGAAGATTGGCAGTTGTTTAACCAGGTGATCATCGACAGGACCATCAAACAGTAGCGTCTAAGTCCACGGTCGTGTGTCCGTGAACAAGGTGGACAATTTGAACACCATATTTAGCTGAATTTCACTTCTTTTCAGGTTTTCCATGTTGGAAAGTTCAATTTCTCGGTGCTCCACTGCAAACGCTCATAAATTTGACAAACTCACGAATATTGCTAATCGGTTTTAGGATCTCGTGTATATATGGTCACTGTTGCTGTGTTAAAAATTGCAGACAAATCCTAAAAGTTTTGACCGGGTTATGACACTTTTAGTTGTGTACTACTTTTCATCCGGACACAGTGTATATATATATATATATACACACTTATACATATACAGTGCTTAAAGTGTAAAAAAAGTGCCAGGACGCTGTATTGTAGGCCTAATTGGTTGTCAGTGGCGGCGCCAAAGGCGGGAAGTTGCGAGTGCCGAAGGCACGAAGCCCATCCCGACTAGGGGGTCTGGGGGAGCGTCGTAAGCTCCCCCAGCGGGGTCTGGGGCGGAGCCCCAGCGACCAGCGCATTTTTGGCTGTTTCGACCTTAACCCTCAGGCTACCACGCTATTTTTGTAACACTGACTACCAAGGGGGGGGGGGGTTACCACCCCCCTGAATTTTGGGTTTGGTTTGAGATATCATAACTTGTAATACACCTATGGATTCAGCATTCATTTCTGCACAAAATGGTATATTTAGGTTTAAAATATATGAAAGCACCCCGAAGTTATAAATTTTTTACCGTAGGCACCCGTCGATTCCACAAAATGTAGCCTATACTTTCGCATAAGCAAAATATTAGATTCTGTGTGTTTTAACATAATTTTTTTAAATTAAAAATAGTTTACATATAATAAAGTCCAATATTCAACTATAAAAACTAGTAATAAGTTAGTTTTAGTTACAATAAAAAGAGAAAAAACATGTAAAACATGCTGAAAAACGTTTACGCAGACTTATCGGTTTGCGTTGTAAAAAAACCCCAACATTTTCACACATTTAAATTTATTTTGAGCACTTCCGGTCATCAAATGTCAAATAATTGGTATCAAAAAATAGCCCTAAATGCACTCTATAGAATGACATAATTTATTTCTCTTAAAAAATAAATTATGAATAATTTTTAATAGGAAAAACATGAAAATTTTATGAAAATAAAACACCTTTATTTATATTTTAATTTATTTTGAGCACTTCTGGTTGTCCAAAGACAACTCCATGACCACCACAATGTAGCCCCACATTCCCTCTACAGAATGGTGTAATTGGTGTCTCTTCATGTCAAAGGACGGATAAGATACAGCCGATAATCTAAGGGGGGTGGTATCCACCCCCCCCTGGTGCCTCGGGTATATCGGGTATAACTTTTGAATGGTATGGTATATCATCACACATTTTAGCTCAAAATGTGTGCAAATGAATCCTCTACAGCTACCTAAACGTCAAAATTTTATTCCTAAGGGAAAAATTTTTATTTGGGAAAAACCTAGGGGGGTGGATACCACCCCCCTCTGGTAGCCCGAGGGTTAAATGGAGCCATTTTTAGGCTCTTGTTTGCCAGCTATTTGTGAACGACAAAGTCGCAAAATTTTTAAGAATAAGTCGTTTTTCAGTGTCGCAAGCTACCAGGATAACAATAAAAATCAAAATTTTATTGTAAAAGAGAAAGGTTTTGTCTTTACAGTAAGCTCCCCCAGCGGGGTCTGGGGGCGGAGACCCAGCGACCAGCGCATTTTTGGCTGTGTCGACCTCAAATGGAGCCATTTTAGGCAGTCATGTTGAACCTATATAATAATCTTTCTTTGGGCGCATAACGTATAGGTAGGATAAGATCTATAGGATTCTCTCGTGGTAATATGGAAATTCAAACTGTCACCCAATAAATTTGGACCATGTGACAATTATATAAAAGTTTGCGCCCCTTGAAAAATTCCTGCGGACGCCCATGCTAAAGGCTTCAAATTATTACCCCCTCCTAAACATTACTCCCGCCTGCAACCTGTAATTTGCATCAATCGTCGCATTTATTGGACTAAAAATATCAGAAAAATAATCCCGCTTCTTGTTTTGGTCTGAAGATTTTCATCCGTTATCCCACTTCGTGGTTTGGTTTCTTATAAATATTTTCATCTGTAACTAAAATACTAAATCGCCGCTGAAGTTACATGGAGAAATGGCTTCGAGGCTATTATTTTTTCCGAGTAAAATATTGATAACAAACCACAGTGGGATGACGGATAAATCTATGCAAATCTAGTGTCCGGGGGTAATCTGAAACCGGTTAGGCCTACGATACAAGTTACCGGGGGGGTGATGTTTAGGAGGTGCAATTTGATACCTTTAGATCGGCATATTGCTATGCTATCGTCGCCTTGAAGCCGGAATTTTCCAGGTTCGAATCCACCTCGCCGCGTAAGGACCCTGGGCAAGTCCTTCACTCACAATTGCTCAGCGCTTCGGCCGGAGTAGAGAGCTTGAAGGGGCGCGCTATAACCAGTGGCGGATCCAGAACTCTTCCAAGGGGGGGGGGGGCAAAAAACTTAGAACCTGGGATGGGACAGGTGAAAGAAATTTCGAAATTTGGTTGTTGGTCGAAAATAAATACGGTAGGGATCAGTCTTTGACTGAAGTACTTTTCATCCGCCAAAAAAAGTTGATGAGGTTTTTTTTTAGTCATCTGCCAAATTTTTTTGGGAGAAAATCATACCATTTCATCCGCCAAAAAGTTGATGACCTTTTTTTTACTCCTCCACTTGAAAACCGACTGGGGGCACGTTCCATGCCATTTTCCGAATAGGGGTGGGGGCAATATGCTATTACACCCATATGCATAGGCCTATTGCTAATTTCATACCAAATGGGGGGGCCACGTCCCATGGCAGTTTTAAATGGGGGCCATGGCCGGATTGCCCCCCTGGATCCGCCCCTGGCTATAAAAAGTGCACATAAAAACACATAGAAACAAAAATTAAATTCAAAAAAAGTTTTTACGGTTTTACATCCAGGAATCCCAGGATCCATAGACCTCTAAGGGCCTAGGCGGCTATAAGACGCTCAATGCCAAGATGGCTCTCTATTAGAGTGTAAGTAAGTAAGGAAGTAAGTATATTCTATAGATTATAAAATTTCAATAGAATTTCATCGCTTATAATAAATTTGCAATTTGTGAAAAAAATTTGCCTTTCCGCGCTGTACGCACTTGCGTAAGTGCGTACGCCTAACGGCGCCCCTGGACAGCCATATAGACATACAGACAGACAGACGGACAGACAGACAGACAGACTCATCACATACAGCAGGCCATGTTTGCTCAAGTCCTTATACGACGACACGCGCTTCTGTATTCAAGTCAACGTGCAGCACGTCTGCGTGTGCGTCTGTGCGCGCGCGCGTGCGTGGGGCGTCTCAATCCGAGTGACGTGTGCGTGTGTCTAATTGCCAGGCTGAGCAATTTCCTGGAACAAAGCGGAGGCAATGCAAGAGAGCAGGCAGGCAGGCAGGCAGGCAGGCAGGCAGGCAGGCAGGCAGGCAGGCAGGCAGGCAGGCAACCAGGCAGGCAGGCAGGCAGGCAGGCAGGCAGGCAACCAGGCAGGCAGGCAGGCAGGCAAACAAACGGGCAGGCAGGAAAAGCAGGCAGGCAGGCAGGCTAACAGGCTGTCAGGCAGGCAGGCTGACAGGCAGGCAGGCTGGCAGGCAGGCAGCCAGGCAGGCAGGCAGGCAAGCAAGCAGGCACGCAGGCAGGCAGGCAGGCAGCCACGCAGGCAGGCAAGTTGGCAGACGCGAATGTGCATGTACTGACGGTGAAAAGGACAGCATCTGACGGGCAAACGGACGCACACATGGATGGAGGAACACTCAGACGTACAATGAAGCACACGAATGTGTATAAGTAAATGTAATGTAACTGTTAGCTTCTTGTAAAGCTAAGTGCTTGCTGTAACGATGGCAGCAGTCTTGCATGCAGTCCCTCGTGATGATAGGCTACACGTGATGACATGTTGACATCGTATCCTAATAACAACCCATAACCAATAATAATTGTCCACCAATAAAGGTTTTAGCAAGATGAAATACAATGCAATTCCATGATAACAGTTATGACCAACCACCGACCTTTGCCGGAGTGTTAACTCATAACCTGCTGCAGACTCAGAACAAACGCCAACTCATGCCTTATAATGTCAACTCATGCCATAATGTCAACTCATGGCGGTTGTCAACTCATGCCGTAATGCCGACTCATGCATGTTGTCAATTCCTGCATGTTGCCAACTCATCCCTGTTGTCAACTCATGCCTTAATGTCAACTCATGCCTCCTGTTGTCAACTCATGCCTTAATGTCAACTCATGCTTGTTGTCAACTCATGTTCTAGTGGCAATTCATGCCTGCATGTTGTCAACTCATCCCTGTTGTCAACTCATCCCTGTTGTCAACTCATATCTTATTGTCAACTCATGCCTTAGTGTCAAATCATGCTCTAATGTCAACTCATGCCTCCTATTGTCAACTCATGCCCTTACTAGGAATAGGAAAAGTCCACTCATGACGTAGACTAATGTCAACTTGGCAGAGTTTTGTCAACTCAAGTCCTAACGGCAACTCATGCATGTTGTCAACTCATGCCCTAATGTCAACTAATCCCTGTTGTCAACTCATGCCTTAATGTCAACTCATGCCTCCTATTGTCAACTCATGCCCTTAATAGGAAAAGGAAAAGTCTACTCATGCATAGACTAAATTATGTCAACTTGGCAGAGTCGTATGACAGCATGCATGAGATCCTCGCATTACAGACATTCCTTCAAAAGACAAAGACTGGACACAACATGTGACTAAGTCGGTCTGTGTCAACGGCGCATGCGTGTCAGTTATGCTGCTGATGTCCAGTCTTGACCAGCAGCTGGTCAAAGTCTGACCATGCAGTGAACGCACGATGAAGTGCTCGATTAGTGAGATTTTTGTAGATGCAATCAATTCAATGGGGACAGCGAAAGGAGTTTCATTTTTTTCATGAACCAGGATTTTGAGGGTAAAGATATAATGAGGATTTTGAGGATTAAAGATAGGAAGAGGATTTTTAGGATAAAGAGAGGATGAAGATTTTGAGGATTAAACATAGAAAAAGGATCTTGAGTATGAAGATTTTGAGGATTAAAGATAGGAAGAGGATCTTGAGGTTAAAGAGAGGATGAAGATTTTGAGGATTAAACATAGAAAAAGGATCTTGAGTATGAAGATTTTGAGGATTAAAAATAGGAATAGGATTTTGAGGTTAAAGAGAGGATGAAGATTTTGAGGATTAAAAATAGTAAGAGGATTTTGAGGATAAAGAGAGGATGAAGATTTCGAGGGTAAAGATAGGATGAGGATCTCTAGGATAAGGATTGGATAAGGATTACAAGGAAGAGGTAGCAAGATAAGAGGAGAGGAGGACGAAGACAATGAAGGAGGAAGAGAAGATGAACAGAAGGGTAAAAAGAGAGGACGAATATACAAAGAAAGAAACACAAAAGGACAAAGGAAAGGAAGGAGTAAAAGGAGAAAGAATGAAGGGACGGAGGAACAGCTTGTAGGCCTATATTTGGTATGATGGTAGTGATGGTAGTGGTGGTGGTGGTGGTGGAGAAAGAAGGAAGTAATGAAGAGATGGCAGGATGAATAATATTACATCCATAAAAGAGAAAGAGGAGGTGGAGAAGGAAGTGAAAGCAGCGAAGAATAATAATATTTATAGAAGTGTGAGAAGGGGGAAGATAACGCAAAATGGGGGAATAGAAGAGCAGGATGAAGGGAAATGGGGAAATGTAAAAAGATGGCGCAGAGTAAGAGGAAGAGGTTAAAATGGGGGATAAAATGAGGAGGAATAGAGGAAGAGGAGGATAATGTAGAGAAAGAGGAAGATCAGAATTGGATGAAACTGAAGAGCGAAAGAGCGAGACGAGTGCCGTGAACAGGACGAGAAAAGATAAAACTAAGAAGAGAGGGGGAATGTAACGGAAAAGGGAAGGGGAAGGGATAGGTAAAAGGGCAGGGGAAGAAGGAGGAGAAAATGTTCCGAATGGGTAAGAATTGAACACAGAGGTCACTGACGAGTGAGGAAAGTGAGACAGAGAAAATGCAACATGCAGCTGCAGAAAAGACATCGTGTATTAGAGCTGGAAAAAGGAAAGAAGAGAATCACAGAGAATGGGAAGGAGAAGGAGGACGAGGAGGAGGACGAGGAGGAGGAAGAAGAAGGAGGAGGAGAAGGAGGAGGAGGAGGAGGATGGAAAGGAGGAAGAGAAGGAGACCAAGGAGGACGAGGAGGAGAAGAAGAAGGAGGAGTAGGAGGAGGAATAGGAGGAGGAGGATGATAGGACGGCTGAGCAAACAGAATGTCAGTCGGTGACTGTTTGCTGACCAACTCAAGAGCCATTTAGACGTGGAAACTACAGAGGCAAGAGAAAATCACGTACACCGCTAACCAGAGAGAGAATGACAGTCAGACAGTCACGTAGACGAAGATAGAGAGTGGCAGATGGAAGATTAGATGCATGGATG
>OX243823.1:18383085-18760585 GCA_945859605.1 Lumbricus rubellus
GGTTTCAAAGCACAGAATGGCGAAAGACGACGATCAATGCCAGCAGCAGTCGTGGTGAATGACGCTTGAAATCGTGCTCTGGGTACGATCCGAGAACACTCCGATAGATCGCCAACCTTCAATTGTCAGATCATGAAGGGCTCTTTCTCTCTTGGAGACTATATTATATTCCACTACAGGACATACGCCGGGCAAGGATCACAATGTCATGTGTATGCGACTGACTCAGTTGTCTGTACAAACAATATCATCATCATCGTCGTCGTCGTCGTCGTCATCATCATCATCATTATCATCATTGCAGGTCTCAGGTCTTGACACCAAACTGTCCAGTTGTAGTGTGTTTGTGAGCGTAGACCATTCGACTACAGAACATACGCTGGGCAAGGATCACAATGTCATGTGTATGCGACTGATTCAGTTGTCTGCACAAACAATATAATCATCGTCGTCGTCATCATCATCATCATCGTCGTCGTCATCTTCATCGTCGTCGTCGTCATCATCATCATTATCATCATTGCAAGTCTCAATTAAGGTCTTAACAGCAAATTGTCCAGTTGTAGTGTGTTTATGAGCGGAGGCCTGTTTTTACTTTGAAATTGTATGTCACGATTAAGAAAAGATAATTAGCCCACGCAAATTTAAGTCTAACACGCAGCATGTAGGAGTACAGTAAAAACTGTACAGTAAAAATAGACTAGGCTGTCAAGCATAGGAATAATTAAAACTGACTCCACCTACATGACATGTGCCGATATCTTTAGCTTTAGGCCTACCTTTCTTTGTCAGCTTTACATAGAACTTAAACAGACGCACATGCAGACAGAGACAGAGACAGACAGTTAAAGAGATAAAGACAAGGTGACTAATGCACGATTGTTTCTCGCCTTCAAGAGTTGAAGTGGGATTAACGAACGCAAAGCACGTGGATGAAAAAAAACTGCAGTTAATTTGACAATTACCATAAATTACCATAATGTCGATCTCCGCATTGGCCTCTAATTATCTTCTTCGTCGAAACGAAAATAGGTTACTTCATTTGCAGTTCTATCAGTTAGTTTAATTCTAATCTATTTTATGCTTTACTTACGCAACAATCCGATTAAGGCCTGTAACAGTTGAGGATGGATTAATGTAACACAGTCGAGGCAAGTCATAGCCTATAAAATAATAGCCTAGATAATATATAAAAGAATTAAAAAGACAGACAGATTGAACATTTTGAAAATCCAAACTGCATATCCTTTGTTTGTGTGTTTGTGTGTGCACTTGTTATTATGTTATAGCGCGCCTGCAAGCTCTTTCTACAGAGGCGCTCCCGAATGCAGAGCGGACACTGCATCGGAGTTTCACGCCGAAGCGCTGAGCAATTGTGAGTGAAGAACTTGCCCAAGGTCCTTACGCGGCGAGGTGGATTCGAACCTTAAACCTTCCGGCTCCAAGGCAACGACACCACCACCTCACCACCGCGCCCCGTGGCTCTCAGTTTATGGTTATGGCACCAAGTTGTCACATGTTCCTTCAAACAAAATTTAAATGTGATTTTTTACAAGCTCTTACAATGAGAGTTGCAACAATATTGTCACATACATGTAAGCTTATTGTTTATATCATATGTAGGCCTATAGCATATAGGCCTAATGCTCTTAATCTCGTTTGAAATAGTTTGTAAACAATAAGTTGACAATGTGCACTGAGCAAGTTTATTTGCAAGTCTCTAATTATTAGCACAACTAGGCTATACATGTACAATCTGTCTCGTCATATTAATCGATAGCCTAGCTGTTATTATGACACTTCTACGTTAAAATACTGTGCGATAGGGCCTATATCGAACGCTTTTTTGAGGTAAATGACAAACACAAATTCGTTAACGAACATACAGTAAAGTTGCTAAATTCGAAATAGTCTCTTTGCATTTTCAGTCGACAAATAGCAGTGAAAACCGTTTCATTGTTGTGATCACTGACATTAGTGGTATGGTCCAACTCCTTTTTAGGGGAGCGCCATCGCCTCAGCAGGATTCGAACTGCTCCAGTCTTGGGGAAACTTATAATGAATTAAATGAACATGATACGAAATGCATTTTGATTATTTAATGAATCTACGACAAACTACACTTACATGAAACAAGAAACAAATAGAATCCGAGGATAAGAGATACGACTACATAAAGTTTAGATTACAATAATTCAAACTCTCTCTCAACTGTTCTGCCTTCTCCGACGGCTACGACAACCTCTTCCTCTTAATGAGGCTGCCCTACTCCTATTTATACACGTGTTTAGTTTAATATATTAATATATGCAGGCTGCTCCTGCTTAAATGAGATAGCAGTGAGATATCAGCATCGAGCGAATAATGTCTGGCCTCGTGCCTAGCCTACAGTGGTTAGCAAATCCATGTATTAATTATTATAATGTAGCCTAAATGATGTGCCAATGGTAAGCATTGTTCATGCCCTAACATATAGTGGTTAGTTGATTAAATGACTGTCAATATTAATTATAATGTCATATATATTTCTATTATAGATGCCTCCCTCTAGAAGGTCGAAGCCCCCTGGCTTCGAAATAACAAGAATACTAGAATTAAAATATAAGAAAAGTGGAAACCGAGAAATGGCGAAAATAAAACAAGTTAAAAATGCGGAAAGTGAAAGCACAAAAGATAATAAGCAAATCTAAAGTACAAGATAAAATGTATACGATAAGTGCAACTAAGTAAATACGAGTACTAAAATAAAGCGAATATAAGACAATGTTAAAACGAATAAGGGAAAAGTCGATACGAGTGTATAGTCAAATATGGGACGTGGAACACATATAAATCTGACAATTATCAAAAGTCGGAATATACTAAGCATAAGTAATGCTAAATTATAAGCGTGTCGCATCGTTCTGGAATATAGAACGTCAAGGACCATGAAGATAGTTCAAGTCCAGTTTATGGATTAACAGAGTTCGATGAAGTAAACACGTCGCTGCATATAAGTATCGTCACAGCTGATGGCTTTTTCACAGAAGTGGAATCGCCAACGTGTTCCAGTCATCGTCTCATTCAAAGCGACACGTAGAAAGCATGATCCGCGTGTTTGAAAAACAACAAACACACAAAATCGTTAGCTAACATGTTAGACAACATAAAACGCTGATAAAGAGATATTCTGTAATGTAATGTCAATACAAGAGGACGATTAGTAGGCTTATGAGTCATTGTAAAGTCAGCCCACTGTACACGTAACATAGGACGCAAGAAACCTGATACACGTAAATCTGAACACAACACGGATCCTGTCACCAAGTACTCAGCTGGACATCCCATAACACGCTGAAGTTTCACAAACATGCATTTCTGATCAGCTTTGACCTCTAGATAAATGTCAAAAGACGGACAAGACCTCGGAAAAAACGAACGACACTTGCAAAAACGACTAACAATGTAAAGCACAGCCAGGAAAATAAACACATAAGTGTAAAAATCAGAAGGCAAAACAGTATGCAGTGGAGGAATAGGAGCTAGAGAAGTAGTAGGAATGGAAGCAATGAGGAAAGGAGGAAGAGAGCGCGTATGGGCTACAGGAGCATGGCTGAGTACTACAGCAACAGCGGCAAGAGTGACTCGTAACTTATAGGCTAACCATAATGAAAACAGCAAATTACACAACACAACAAAAGCAGTGGCGCTTGCCAAGTACCCTGGAGGAGAAAAAAAAGAATCGTAAGGTACTGTAATGTCTCCAGTTAAAATGGGATCAATAATAGAACGAAAAATGTGTTCATCTGCCTTGGTAGCATTTATCACTTTGTCCAGTTGGTAAGCAACTGACTGTGAAGTAGCAAGCTTGTCTTCAAATGAGTGATTAAAAAACTTCATTGCAGGTAGCTTAACTGGTAATGGTTGAGAAAGAAGAAGGTCTCCGGAGAAGGAAGCTAAAGTATCATTCTCAAAAAAATGCTGTAGCAATGCCAAGTTAACAGGATACTGAGGTGACATGGTCAATGAATGAACCACATTATCAGAGTCACAGAAAGAAAATCTGGGCGGTAAATAAGTAAGTGGCGTAACAATAGCACAAGCACACGGGACTGTGTAGACACAATAAAAACACGGGTCTAACTGCTTAACAAAATGGGTGCAAATAAGTTTCACAGACTGACGACTGCGGATGACAATGTCAGGGTAGTTGACAACATAAATGTCTGAAGTTAAACTGTCTGAATGTACAACCTGAAATTTGCACAGTGATTTTATCAGTGCAGAATTGTCCTGAAATATGGCAAGTAAACATGTGGGTTGTGAAAAGTTGCTAACAGTATCAATGGAAAATTTGTCTAAAACTGGAGATTGTTGTTCAAGTTCCACAAAATAACGATGTTTTTCAGAAACCAGAAAATGATGAACAGAAGTGGGCAGGATAGTCAGTAAGGAAGAGTCATCATGAAATGCAACCGGAAATGTAGTAACTGAGTAAGTGGTTAGAAGTTCTAAGTCATCAACAACCAAAGGAAATTTAACCGTGATGTACAAATTTGAACCATTTCTGAAATAAATGAAATTATGACTGCTGTAATAATGTGCGGGGTTAGTGTACATAAGACTAACACTAGAATAAGATTTCTGAAGAGTCAAGTCAATCTCCTTAAGTGTCTGTTTGATTTTGGAGGCAGGAATCAAAGAAGCAGGCAAACAGCCTAACGTTAACAATTCCAGAGCATTGTATAAATCCTGAACCTGGTTCTGTAGAATTAGGTAATCATACAATTTAGAAAACATGCGGTACAGTAAGAAAGCCAAATTGTCAGTATTCTGTTGAAACCATTTTCTATTTGACAAAATCGTGTCAAACAGATCCGCATATTGCGTCTTAAGCAAATTCTCGAAATCATCCATGCGTTCTTTAGATAATGTCATAAAAGATGATAGATGCTGAGCCTCTTTTTGAAAACCGGATAAAAGCTGGGACTGCGACTGACTAATGGCACGTACGTGATTCTCTAACACCCTGAGGTCATCTTCTGTGGCGGTGCCAAACAAAGACTTAGAAATTTGACCAATGAAAGGAAGTAATGAGCGTTTGCGTCGAGAAAAGTCGGCAGGAAGTGGAGTATTTGGGAGCAAATCATAGGCTGCCTTAAGTGTATGCCTAAACTGAATTTGAGAATGGTTTGCAAAGCTAACTGCAAGTCGGATCAAATAAGGAAATTGAGAACAGACTGATTCGTATTCATCATTATCACACCAGTTGTCTATCGGTTTCCACTGTTGCAGTGAGGGGAGAACAGAATGATAGGTGTGAGCCCAAAATCCGGCGTTCGGTGCTGAATTTCCTTGGAACTTATAGACCACACCGTAATTATATCGTTTCACGGTGTAAGGTGAATCTTGAAATGAAGAACTTGACAGCAGAAAGAAAGCAAGAATGAACAACGTTGAAAGTGGACCCATGTTAGCCTAAAATGAAAGTAAAGAAAAATAAAGTAAAATGAATAAAATCAAAACACACAAAACATAAGACTTGAAAATGAAAATGTGAAAAACTAAATGAAGAAACTGATAGAGAATTAAAAGCTGAAGATAATATATACATATGAAAGACTGCAGTGAGCAACCAAAATACACAAGTGTGTCTGCTGTAAGCAGAGCTGAATCTGGCCTTGAAAAGCAGATAAGGGATTTTTGGCAAGAGGCGAAGATCAGTGGTTATGCTGGTAAATCTGATACACCCGACATATAGATGTAACTGTCTGCACAGAGCCAAAATAAAAGAGGTTATGCTCAACAACTACTACATAATCATAATGGTTGGTGGTTATGCTGTGGAAAAACCTGCTGGCTTACAAAACATGACAAACAAACATTAGACACTACTGTTGCTTTCCAATCAACAAATATATCTGTGACCAAACCATGTACTACTCATAATGACCTTGCTATAATGAATACACACGTAACATAACCTGCATTACTGGATACACACTTAACATAACCATAGATAGACTGTAATAACTGTGACAATGATCAGACAATACTGACGAGAAAAAGCATGGATAAAAAATCGTAATGTGCATATTTCGCTGCATGTGTATAAATGCATGACATAAAAATAGAAAATGATATAATATGCAACTCAAATCACTAGAATAACTCTGTCATAACCTTGAATCATAACTCTATGTAACTCATGTCGTAAAGTAACTGTAACGAATATGCCTGTCCTGTGATCACTGAACGCAATGTAAACATAACATGTAAACTCGTTTAAAAAAAATGACATATGTGAATACATTAATTAGGCACAATTCAGAATGCTGCAGATGTCTGTGTCTCTCATATACGAATAATGCTACGCGTAATAAAAATGCTAATAGAAAGATAAGGAAAATAAGGGGAATAATTATTAGAAATAAAATTGAATGAGAAAATTTTGTTGTGATAATTAAATCATGCAACTCAGAAGAATCTGATAAGAATGAAGTTTGCGGGCCCTGCAAATTCACACTCAATTCCACTAAAACAGCAATAATTCAACATCTTACAAAATTTTTGGTGTGTACACACCTGGAAGGAGCTAATAATAATCTGAAGAAAAATTGGTGATAAAATAGAAAATACGAGGATAAAAATACCAGACATTTTACAGTGTCGTAGCTCTGCGTCGTTTCTTGCCTGTCAAAGTATGCTTTATGTGAAATGCATGCTTTAACGCATCGGTCACATCCTCGGCAAGCTGCCAAGATGGAGGTGACCCATCTGACCATTTAACTAAGTAAAACCGCTTACCTTGTCGGACCTTGCAAGGCAAAAGTTCAGTTGCATCGTACCAAGGGGCTTGGACTTGGGACGGGTCAGGAGAATGGGACGTCGAGGGCTGCGGAGAAGTCGCTGGTGGACTGTCATCATCATCCAGGAGAACGGCTCGAAGTGGGTCCTGTGAATCATCCGAAGGAACTGGCGACGAAGAAGGAGACGAAGGTTGAAGGTCTGGCTGTTGATCTGAGGGAGTCGCACTGTCGTCTGGCAGATTGGTGTCTGGCAGATTGGTTGAAGAGGAAGGAGAACTCATGATGTCTTCAAATCTGGCGAAAAGGATATCGCGGTCATTAACGTGACGTTTAAGTCGGTTCACATGTACTGGTGCTTGAAGAAGCTTGTTTGTCTTTGCATCTCGAAGGCGATAGGTATCGTGAGAACCCTTCTCGACAATATAGTACGGTCCTTGGTACTTACGTCTGAGCTTGGGACAAATACCGGGTGGATTATAGGGTTGGAAGAGCCACACATAGTCTCCTGGTTCGAAGGTAATAGGATGTTGCTTGGCATCATAGGATTTCTTGTACGCCTGTTGTGCGGCTTGAACATTGTCTTTGGCGATTCTGCGGATAGTTTCCAAGCGAGGAAGTAGCTGACGAATGTAGGCATCTGTGTTCACCTTACCGGTCCGAGGAGGTAGTAGCGCAGATTGTAATGGTAATCTCATCTCGTGTCCAGTGAGAAGGAACGCAGGCGACCACTGAGTGGATGAAGAAGGAGTTGCGCGCAGTGCGTGGAGCACCGCTGGAATGTAGCTCTCCCAATCGGATTGGCACAAACAGTATGTACGTAAAATCTGCCATACCGTGGACCAGTAGCGTTCCAGTTGACTGTTCGAAGCTGGATGGAAACTGGAAGTCAGAATCCTTTTGATTCCAAAGCGCTTGTATAGTTCGGTGATGATGGATGACAGGAAGTTCTTACCGCGGTCAGATACTGCGAAGTCGAAGTAGCCATAACGTGGAAACATTTGATTGCATAAAACATCGGCAATAGTTTGTGCTTTTTGGTCTCTGATGGGGAAGATCTCCGTGAATTTGGTCAATTGGTCAATGAACATAAGTAAGTACCGATTTCCGTTGGGTGATGTACAGAGTGGTCCGGCGATGTCGATATGAAACTTCTGAAGAGCTTCCATTATCGGTGTGGGGTGTAGTGGAGCTCTGGTAGTAGGATTTGATCGCTTGGAACACTGGCAAACTTCACAAGAAGACACATACTGTGATAAGTCGGAAAACATGTGTGGCCAGTAGAATCGTGCACGAAGCACAGCGTACGTCCTTTCCACTCCTGAATGACCAAGTTCGTCATGACAGGCGTGCAACACCTGCTGTCTCAATGTTCGCGGAACAACAAGTTGCCTAATCAAAGGACTAACTAAACTGACACTCTTAATGCGCGGCTGGTAAAGATGAAAAATTAGGCTATCAATTATACAAAATTGTTCAGCCTCTAAAATAATCTTACGAGCGAGCGTATTGTCCGACGGTAACACACCTAATTGTAAATAGTCAAGAAGCGGTTTTAATTCAGCGCACTGCGATTGTTTTTCTCTTATTTCAGAGTCTTGTCCTAAGATAAACTCAGCCATGTTGTTTACATCCGGGTTTTCGGCATCATCATTGTCACTATCAATGTTATCCGTGCGCGTGAATACAATCTGGAATAAGGCGAAGCCCAGGGCGGAGTTTGCAGCTGATCTTAGCAGTTATTGGTCAAGCTATAATTAGCTTGACCAACAACTGCTAACGAACCAACAGCAAATCTGCTGGCGCGTTGCAAAGCAAATAAAGTTGCACTTAAGAGTAAGTAAGTACGCATAACGCGTATTTACTATGACAGAAGAAGAGTATGAGACAGAGAAGTCTATATGGTTGGAAAGAATGTAATGACGACACCAACCCTAACACTAACCCTAACCGACTTTCACGACGCAAAACCTTAGTAATCTAATGACGACACTAACCCTAACACTAACCCTAACCGACCCTCACGACGCCAAACCTTACCCTGCGCGAACGACACCTAGGTCTATAATCATGCCGAAAATTTACTAATAAAGCAGGCTAAAGTGAGATATAATTAGGCCTACCTGTGCAAAACGTTCGTCCATACGAAAGGTCATTTGTGACAATTTTTAATAGCAAAACCAGAAGCTTTTAAATTGAAATTCGTCCAAAACCAATAAGCACGTGTTGATCACATGTTGACGGTCTTTACAAAAGGATGGTCAGACAGCGGGCCGTGCACTGTGGCAGTAGCATACTAAGGTTCTTTCAGTGTCTATAGATCTTGGTAGCATACAGTGGTTATTGTTTCGTTAGCTGTCAGTCTCGTAAAAGTCCGCCTCTTGACCTCTTGCTCTTGACCTGCTCCGACCTAGATGGGCTTCGCCATATTCCAGATTGTATTCACGCTATCCGTGCCCGTATCTATGTCAACTGGTCGTGCGGAATCATCACGCAGAGCAGGGATGACACCGGAGGGTGCATCGCGTGACGTCATTAGTTCATCATTTGACTCGACATGAGTGCTGACGGCTGGTAAATAGTAATCGTCTCTTAGAAACTCGTCGTCGTCCGGAACGGGTTCAGGTTCGTTCTGGGGAATTCTAGAAAGTGCGTCGGCTACTACATTGTTTTTCCCTGGTCGGTATTTGACTGTATAGTCAAAATTTTGCAATAATAATGACCATCGACAGAGACGTGATATGGTTGAGTTCTTTAAATCCTTAAGCCATGACAATGAAACGTGGTCAGTATAAATCACACAAGACGAGTTGACCAGAAAACTTCTGTAGCGCCTAAATCCTTCGACGATGGCGAGGGCCTCAATGTCGCTTATGCTCCAGTGTCTTTCTGATCCTCTCAGAGATCTACTGGAAAACTCGATGGGTTGATCAGCCCCGGAAGCGGAAGTTTGTGAAAGAATGTAAGCTATAGAAGTATGGGAGGCGTCCACAGAGAGGTTAAAAGGTCGATTCATATCGGGAAATGTTAACAAAGGCGTCTTCATAAGAGCGGTCTTGAGAAGTTCAAAAGCTTGCTGACATGCGTCCGTCCAGATGTACTTGACATTTTTCTTCAGTAACTCAGTCATTGGTGCTGCGATTTTGGCGTAGTTTTTTACAAAACGCCTATAATAATTGGAAAATCCAAGATACCTACGAAGTTGAGTGACATCCTGTGGTGGTGGGTAGCATTTCAAACGGTCAACTTTGTCTTGGTCAACCGATAATCCGTCGGCTGAAAACACATGTCCTAAAAATTTAACTGATTTTAAACCCCAGACACATTTTTTTGCCATTACCCCGGTTCTCCACCATCTATGGTCCAACTCCTTTTTAGGGGAGCGCCATCGCCTCAGCAGGATTCGAACTGCTCCAGTCTTGGGGAAACTTATAATGAATTAAATGAACATGATACGAAATGCATTTTGATTATTTAATGAATCTACGACAAACTACACTTACATGAAACAAGAAACAAATAGAATCCGAGGATAAGAGATACGACTACATAAAGTTTAGATTACAATAATTCAAACTCTCTCTCAACTGTTCTGCCTTCTCCGACGGCTACGACAACCTCTTCCTCTTAATGAGGCTGCCCTACTCCTATTTATACACGTGTTTAGTTTAATATATTAATATATGCAGGCTGCTCCTGCTTAAATGAGATAGCAGTGAGATATCAGCATCGAGCGAATAATGTCTGGCCTCGTGCCTAGCCTACAGTGGTTAGCAAATCCATGTATTAATTATTATAATGTAGCCTAAATGATGTGCCAATGGTAAGCATTGTTCATGCCCTAACATATAGTGGTTAGTTGATTAAATGACTGTCAATATTAATTATAATGTCATATATATTTCTATTATAGTGGTGAGAGTAATACATGGCGATCCGCTATTGATAGAAATTAAGGAAATTCATCGTGGAGCAGTTTTCCATATCACATTCACTGATCTTTTCTGGATGTTGACCAGAGATCATGATGGCTTGCGTTTGGTGCAGCAACGGTTAGGACCTGCGATACGGAAGTTATTAACTAATGACAATACCATTCTACAACAATAGGCCTACTGTCACTAATATTAAAATTGCTACAATTGGCAACTGCTGTCACTACTACTGCCACTACTACAGTATAGTAGTAGGCCTAGTAGCTATTGCAGTAGTGGTAGTAATAATGGTGGAAGTAGTAGTGGTAGGGTAGTAGTTGTCATTGTTGTGGTAGTAGTAATTGTTGTTGTGGTATAGTATAGTAGTCGCAGTCGTAGTAGTCGTAGTAGTAGTAGCAGCAGTCGCAGCAGCAGTAGTTGCAGCAGTATAGTAGTAGTAGGCTACAGGAGGCTCAGGAGCAATGACTACTACAACAGTGCAATATAATTCATGATCATCGCTTCAGCCTCTTGAGTATAGCCTACTTTACAGCTAACTTTAATCATTTCTAGCCTACATAAATGAAACTGCTATGAGTGTAAATTATTAATTTATCTTCCTGGCCACTTTAGTCGTGTTCTGCAAAATTGAACAAGAATGCTGGTGTCAACAGCTATTAAAATGTTTTGCTGTCCCCTTAGTTTTGATCCGACTCCCGATTTGTTTATGTTATAGCTGGACGGATTCATTTTCAGGAAGAGATTTTTGATGGAGTGGTCTCCGTGGCAGAAACACTTTCCCGTCGTTCCTTGGTCTGCGGCGTAACGCTTCATACTCAGCTGCTGCCTGGGCTTCAACCTGATTCATATACTGCTCGTTAGTCGCCAGTATTACCATGCTCTTTATTGCACGGGTCACCAAGTCGTCAGATCCAAACAGTTGGTCGTTGGTTCTGTTTAGAAAGAGACTTTCGATGTCTGGCAATTCACTTGCGATGTATGTGTTAT
This sequence comes from Lumbricus rubellus, assembly GCA_945859605.1. Lineage (NCBI taxonomy): Eukaryota > Metazoa > Annelida > Clitellata > Crassiclitellata > Lumbricidae > Lumbricus > Lumbricus rubellus. Next base: position 18,394,793 of record OX243823.1, read on the forward strand.
CGTTAGTGATCGCTGATGCACTGATCAGTTCAGTGAATTCGTGCACTACAACGGAGTCGGTCACTTCCGGAAGTGCGTGGTGGCACGAAGTCTCGGCCGGAGAGATCACTTCGCCATGTTTTGAAGACGTTTCACGGCTCGTCTCTGCCTCCCTCAACTTCTCCTTATGGATTTTATCAACCTCATCGTTGCCTTCCTTATTCAGGGCGTTTCCGAGATCCCTGTTTTCTAAGGGCAGCGTTTCAAGCTTATGGATATCGATGGAAGTAAGGTAGCGAGGGCAAATCACTTTCTCCGAGGACTTGTTTGAGAGTCTCGATTTTCTTTCGGTGTTGGTCTCTGACTGATTTTCTTCCGGGTTGGTCCTGTAGTCTCTGTGGTTCTCGTCAGAGGCGCTCAGCTTTCTCTGTCGAGCGTCTAGAATGAGCAACGTTCTGACCTCTTCGGAGAGCTTCTTTAGGTATCTTCTGTCGTCGGTTATGACCGTGTTACTGCGAGAAAGTGGTCTACGGAAGGGCGATCTCATACACAGCTTCGGTTCTAACCCGTAATTATTTCCTTCAAGTTCACGGCTCATCGATGATCCTAATGAAACTTCTTTGCTCTTTGGATCTCCTTCAGTAGCGGTCAATGCGCCGTTTTCGTGAGACTGCTCAGTGACGTCCAGGTTGATCTCGGACTGTGCAAGATTGTCTTTCCTGCGTCCTGGCTCAGTTGAAACCTCAATGAACTTCCACAAGGCCTCAGTGATTTCATCGCTCGTTGCTGAGACTGTCACGGCTCTTCTTACCCTCCTTGTCGGTCTCTGTTTTTTAACGGACTGTGCCTCGCTTTTCACGGCGCTGCTGTGTGGCTGTGCAATGTGTGCATCCCGGCTCCCACGCTCTTCTTCTGCACTTTGTGATGTGTTTTCTTCCACCATATTTGTTGCACTCTGAAGACACTTCTCTGGAGGGATGTCCATTTCTGTGGCAACATCTGTGACAGAAATTTTTGTCTCTTTATTGACATCATAAAGAGGTTCGATGTCACCAAGTGATTCGCATTTCCCTGCGAATGATGATTCATTGGACAATTCAGTCAAGTTATGATTGACTAAATTATTGATTTGTGAACAGCTATCGACGTTTTCATTTTCTTTCTTTTGAAAGGTTTCGTCGAAGCATTCAGAATTCCTTGCATCAGTTATTTTTATGATATCTGACTTATCTTGAAACTCAATTTGATTGTTTCTGCTGATCTGCGCAGATTCTCTTTCAGGCTCATAGCTACCAATGGGATTTTGCTTTTCATTTTCTGAAACCATTTTAACTGCCACTTGTGTCTGCAAGAGATCCTGCTTTTCTGACATAATATTATATTGTTTCTCGTTGTCGATCTTCGGCAAAATCCATTGACCTGCAACGATTGTCGTATTTGGCTCCAATTCTCTTGATCCCTGGCTTTTCAGGCTCTCATTTTCTGTAAGGATAGAGTTAACTGTAGGTCTACTTGAATCTAATTGGTCCTTGCCTTGAACTTTGTCGACAGTCAAAATCTCTTTCTCTGTGCTCCACGACTCGTGGTCTCCAACTCCTGTTGCAATGGTCTGTGGCAGAAGATTCACGTTGGCCTCTACTCTTACAGCATTTTCTGGTTTTCTAGACACTTCCTCAAAAGCAGCCATTCTAGATCGTCTTCCATTGACCTCTTCGAGTTTTGACCGCAATGCAATTTCTTGAGCCTTGCAATCAGATCTTGTTATCTGTTGACTGGGTGGAACATCTCCTCTGTTAGTTGATCTATACGTGTATGTCTTTTTGTGCGAAGCTGGTGATGAGTGACTTCTACTCAATCGGCAGTTTGTGTTGTTGCGTTTCGCCCTTGATATGAAATCCTTGTCCTTTAGCGATACAACCCGTATGACTCGTTTGGGGTTTTGATCAACCGCACCATTGGATCCTTGCTTCATCACATCCTTATTGACATCTGGTGAATTGTTACTGATATTTTTACTCACTTTATCGCTGTTCAATTTCTCTTGAGAAGAACTATTACGAATTATTGTTATATCAGTCTCCCTCGCACGGTAGCTTGCTCTAACGCCGTTATTTTCGGAGTTAAAGTTTCCCAGGCTTCGAATTTCTGCACCTGAATTAAATAAACCAGCTGCAGCTGAGGCATAGCTCGCTGTGGAATCATTTGTCATGGAAAGGGTTGTCATGGAATCAGTCACCGCATGATCCCCTGCGCTGTCATAAAAATCTTCCTTGACGTTGGACTTTCCATTGGCGCACTGTCCAAGTTTTTCGTCAAGGACACGGCAGTTCTTTGCTTGATCGTCTGCAAGGTCGTCGTCATTTTGTAGGCTGTTCATTTCAAGGTCATGTTCTGTGTTATGTTCATGCCATGACGCTCTCGTACCATCATCCATGAAGCGCATTGATGTATCGTTTTCATCGTTTGGCAAGAGCTTCGGAGCATGTATCATTCGAATCGATCGAGCTGCTTCCATTCCAAGTGAACTTGTCAGAGGATGTTCAACATCCCGGTCGCGCTGATTGGTCAGCAGACATTTCGAATATGCTGTTCCATTTGCATCGTGATGTTTTAGATTAACCAATCCATCATCTCGATTTTCCAAAACATAGGTTTCACTATAATCTGGGTTAATCACAATCTGCTTCGAAGTTGGTTTCTTCTTATCTTTCAGCGGTGATTTGCTATCGTTCTTCTCCGTAATTATTTCTCTCGAGAAGAAATCAAATAAACGGGATATTTGTGGCGACTGCAGTGTCCTTTGCGAATCCAGTGATAAGTAGCTACAGTCTTTTCCATTTCGTATACCATCTCCAGAGTGGTAAGACGACTTTGATTTTATGGTGGTGTCTCTTTCCTGGCATATCTCCTTTGCTGGAAAATGCTGACGCAGATGCACAAAGTCTGAGCACATGAGAGACAGCGAATCTCCGGACATGCTTCTCCTTGGATGTTGTAGACCTACAGTTGATGTCATCGCGGAAAGAACTGTTCAAGACAATAGCAGAAGACAATAACAGTGAAATATAATCAGTTGTAAACCTTAGCCTACTTCGTGCTTGTTTGTCGTCGTCATCGTCAATATGGTACGAACGTGCATGGGAAGCAACTCACGGACAAACCTATAAATAAATCATTTTATGTATGCAGCGTTCGTTCAGTTTCATAAGTTTACTTAGCTGATAGGCTTATTAATTCATGAATTATTCATTGAATTTTAAATGATGTTGTCATAGAATCGAAGACTCACAGCCAGTCACATGTGAAGTGCTAGCGATAACATCAAGGTTAAAGAAACCCTTATTTTCATCGGTAAGTAGGCCCACTGTAAGTGATCGTAAAACAACAGGTGAGTTCTGGCGGTTCAGCACTCGTAACTTAAACCTAAACAAGACTTAGTGGAGATAGTAATAACGCCACGATCTTTCTCAACTAAAATAGATTGAAAAATAAACAACAGGGTCGAGGCAATACGGTCGCCACAGAAAGCTTTATGTTTCATTTCACGAATGCAGAATATTGATGCAGGCAAAAGAAGATATGCATGCGGCTGCTAAAGTTTGTTGGTTATAGAATAAGCTTAGAATAAGGGGCAAAGAAAGACCAAGAAGTTCATTACGGAGGCCACAGTCACTAGGTAACTTATTTCAGAAAGATAGACCGACCACAGCCAAGCTCTTATGCAGCACTGTGAAAGTATGAGCTATACTTAATAATTACAACTGTGAGTCATGAGCAAATACGATGATTAATTTTCACCTGCGTAAGGTAGGCTATATAGGCCAAATAACTACTCGATTGACCAAAGTGTTTTCTTTATAAATAGAGATATACGCAGACGCAGATGAGTGAGTTTGCTGTCAATCGTTGACCTTAATCTTTAAATACTCAAAATCAATCTTGATCAATGATGATCGATTTGGTTCCAACTCGTGCGAAGATCTAAGCTTAGGTCTACATGTATTCGTCCTTTAGAACAGCATTTCCTTGTCTTATATTATAGGTTCACCAACTTTTAAAAGACTTAATTTATTAGACTTGAGGCAGCTCAAACAAGTAGGCTTACTGCGAATGATTAGAAAATAACAGGCAAGAGCTTAGTAGCAAAGGAAAAGCTGAGTAATTGAAGTCTGCCAATTATTCAAGCGGATAATAAATGCAAGCAGCGTCGCTATGATGTTTTCAGCCTAGCTTGTTGCAGTCTGGCATAGCTCATATTCGTGTAATGAATAGCGTAGGCCTACACTTCATGGCATCATGGACTGTCTTTATGGACGACTTGTAAAAGTCTACATTATTTTTATGCACAATTTGTACATCATTTTGGCATTGCTCGAAAATTCCGTCGTTGAATAACCTATCGCATTTGTCCCTTTTTGCGATTCTTTGGAGTCCCACAAGGACCCACAGTTTTAATAACAGGGCCCCACATTTTTTTATTCGACCCTGGACGGATGATCATTTTCTTAAGAAACCTCACTTGGAAATAAACTAATTTTTGCCAAAGATTGTCCATACATTCCTATGGCTCTATGTATAGGCTAGTTATGATTCATTGCGGCCCTGCCAGAGAGAATAGTGCTTAATTGAAGCAATCATCTACACGGATAAACTACAGATTGCGTGGCATCATGATAATTATATGGTCGAATGTTTGTTGTAAGAAAGGAAAATTTGACGTCATTAATTATTGTAACCATGACAACCGATATGCTCACATTCATGATAACGAATGTCCATTGTCCATATATTACCTTGGAGTTCTTTACTGATTCGTTCCGATAGTCGGATAGTGAGACAGTAAAAAGCGTTGGAGAATAAATTGGTTAAGTAATCGTTTTAATAATTCGTATCACGCAGACCTGGTTCTGACCATTTTAATTATCTGTTATCTGCTAATGGCAGAGATAGGCCTAACTTTATCTTCAAGTTTCAGTTTTAATCCAATTAAAGGCGACAATGGTATCATTGGCATGAGAGCGGATGCATATAAGAGACTGAAATTTTCAAACAAAGTAATTGCAATTTAACTTCCAAAATTTTTTTCAAATGGGCATGGTTTGAATGAATCGGTATATTTACTACACTAGAGTATTACACGATGTTTGTTTCAAACCTCGAGTATTCTGATAGCCATAAAGTATTGACCCATGGTTGCAACATGGATCTAACCAACTTGGACGCCAGGGTAAAATCAACTCATTTGACCTTCTTTCCATCTTTTCCAATGCAATAATCTTACTTAAAGAATTAATGATGGTTCATCTTATTGTAGCAGATGAGAGCAGATTGAGGTACACGGGCATATAATATAGCATACATATTTTGCATATTTCGCAATTTCCCAAGGACACATACATGCTTAATTTTAGAAAGCATGCACCGTCCCAAAGTCCTACTGTAAATTTAGCGCAATGCATAAGGCTACGCACACCACGCTGGCAGGCATTACCGCGAGGGGCTGCCCTATCTCTGCGAGGACCCCTAAAACAACAGCTCGCAGTAAACTTGACCACCCACAGTCAATCCTCGGCCGTACACAGTCGAGTTCTATACCTTTCTTCAGAGGGCTTTCTTTTCTGGCTTTTCTGTCGCTGATATAAGAATATCTTATAAACTGTCTTCACTGAGTATTCCAAAACATGCTCTTGTACGCTGTGCAGAATAGTATATTCGTCTAATAGTTCTGAATGACAAACCGTAGCCTAATCGGTAACAGTTATAATAAAGATGAAAAGCGGTCAAGAAATGTCGAGCATTCTGAGAATAATAAATATCACTGTCTTTAACCTTGAGTTTAATATTGTGCCGTGTATGACCTACGTTATATTGACTATAGAAGAGGAAAGAAGTTACATGTTAGCCTACATAAAAGAGGCTACCATATAGTCCACGGAGCATCATCGTACGTAATATACCGTAACCATAATGCCCACAATGGTCACGGTTAAATATTTTAGCAAGAGCTTGAAAAACACAAAGCAGGAAATTAGAACAATGGGTATTTTTCATAGGGGTTCACCAATGCAGATGTTCGGAATTCACTATTATGTGTAATAAAATGCACATCATATTATTAGGCCTATCATCAGTGCCATAGTGCGATGAACTTTGTTAAAAACAAAAACGTAGTATTTAAAAATAGGGGTTCAATTTTTCAGGTGGCAGGTGCCCTTCTTGCCTCTATGTGAGGGCATCAATGCATAATAATTTACACAATTAATCCACGAATGAATTAATATCTCACCAATAAATCATCTGAATGGGATGATCTTAAAATTCATTAAACAGTCACATCTACAGAAACACAGACAGATCTACGCTCTACAGCACAAGCGATTAAAAACTGACCTGCATGCGTGGATTCTACCAATGATTTCTGACTCAGATCGGTAGATTCACCAACATTCAGAAACAGTTGACAAAATCACGCATCTTATAGTACACGTTCTGATTATTGTATACCGACTGATGACCCATCAGTTCTCTTGAGAAAGCCCTTCGTTTTAGCCCATATATGTCTATGTTTGCGGAACTACTAGGCCAGCGTTAAGTCCAAGATGTCAACAGTAGGCCTATACTTCGGACGGACCAGGTGTAGCCTACTGCAGAGAAGTAGGCCTAAGTCGTCCACAGACTATAATAGGTGAACTCCTGTGAAGAAATTGACTTCAATTAGCAATTAATTTTCGTCTACTTTAGCAATTTATTACTTTGCCTATACTTGCGGAATATAGGGCATGCCACCTATTTGAACTAAAGGAAGCACCTTGATTTTGTAGGCCTGCAGAAGTCTGGATTCTGTATGCACAAATCAGTTATAGGCATAGCCTACCTTTTGGCATCTACCTGAAATCATTGACAAAGATGCAGAAGTAGGCTACCCGAGGCACCTCTGGTATCAGCGATGCATGTATACTAATTGTATAGGCTATAAAAATATTACCACTTGGTTATTATATTGGTCTTTATGATTTAGCTTATTAGCGACCGTCGACTTAGGCTTGGCCTACATCTTGAGCATTCAAACTATGGCGCTATACAAATTAAAATTTATTGCGGTCCAGTAATAGTCTAGAGAACAGAGTTCCAATGAAGCAATAATCCCTACCGACACAAATAATGCCGCGTCAGGAAAATAGTCGAATGTTAATTGCAAAACAGGGAATTTGACGTCAAATCATTTTAATTATATGGCCTAGTATCTGCTAATAATAAAGATAGATTTCACGTTATTTTAGCGTTTCAATTGTAATCCAATTAGTCAATGTGGAATAGTAGAAAATTATGCAAGTAAGAGATAGGCTATTATTGGAGCATATAACAATTATTGTAATGGAAGTTCATTCCAAGAGCATGAAACTAAGCCCACTGTGACGTCACTTCGATTATGATACAGATCTATTCTTTATAGAATATAGAAGTTAATTTTGAGAGCATAATAGCCTACTAAACATAGTTTGACGTCACTGCGGTTATGATCCAGCTCTACCTTCAGAGAAGTTCGTGTTGAGAATCTAAAATTAGCTTATTGTGCCATTGTGACGTCAATTCGATTATGCCATTTATGGTACAGGTCTTCCATCATAGAAGTTCATTTTTGAGAATATAAAACTATGTCTATTGTGACATCACGTCGATTATCATTCAGATCTCCTAAAATAGGTTCATTTTGAGACTATAATGTGAACTAGGCCTTTTGTGACGTCACTTCGATTATTATTAAGATCTACTTTTATAGAAGTTTATTTTTAAAACGTAAAACTAAGCCTATTGTGACGTCACTTCGATTATGATACATGCAGTTCTACTATAGCCTATACATGTAGGCCTACACGGTGAACGGACAAACCGAACCTCTCTTATTGGTTCGATAATTTATGCAATAATTTGTACACTTTAATGAAACATTCAGAAACTTCAGTTTAAAGAACATGAACCAGAAAACTATCCTTTGTGGTTATAATGGGTGTTCAAAATGCCCTCATTCGGCCTCAACACACGTAGACCTACAGAGACGCGCTCGTCACTGACTAATTGCTGACGTACATCTTGAGCAAATTCATCCATGCCTGTATGATACGCTGACGCAGTTCATAGACATCGCGACGAGTAGCCTACCTTTGTCTTGCAAACTTTTTCTTGCATCACACACAATAATTATTAAGGGACGTCAATTCGATTCTGATAGTCCCTACAGATCCACTATCTCTGAGAGTCTAAATATAAAATGAATATGAAAGCATCTTTAACATTTAATGCAACTGAAAACACAAGATAGGCCTACACGATAATATTAATAATATTTTTGAAACCTATGAAGGAAACTAGCCTATTAGGCCTATAGGCCGACTACATAAGCTTATGTCCTATAGAAATAAAATAATCTAAGTTGATGTTACGGCTCTGGAGATATTACACTCAACAAATGAAGGCTAGCCTACATCACCAAGTTAGCCTATGTGAAGTGATTTGGAGGGTGCGGTCACGGAAGCTATGATATCTTGGAAAGTAGGCCTACATAAAATGTTTCAATAATATTTTGAAGTTTTATGTACAATGTATCTTGCAACGTGTGGTTAAATTTAGGCCATACAGACAAATTCGTAGCTTAGGCCTACGTGGTCGAGTGGGAACCTCAAAATTGTTTGAGTTGAGCTGGAAAAGTCGATTTATTTTTTCTCTATCTCAAGATGTTCGTGTATATAGGTCTAAGGTTTTCATCAGCTTTGTTCGTGATTCCAAATGATATTAAGGGCCTATGCCTTTCTTTTGCATGTAGGCCTACATCCAATTTGAACAATAATTAGGCTATTAGGCCTATTCTACACTAACAAAATCAACGACCTGAACAAAACCAACTATTATGAGGACGAACAGACTTATATGTGACGTCACTCAACGTTGTTGCCTCGCCACACATATACCTTCGTTGACGTGATTTCGATTTCCGGTGTGGTTTTTAAAAGGTAAAAAAACATAATAAATTGACCTGTATTCGTCATCTAACATTGAAAAACAGGCTGTGGAGTTTGTCCGAAGTGGATGAATTTGGTGTCGACTTCGACGGTGTTCTAGGGCGTCAACTGCGTAAGTTTTCCTTTCGTAGGTCGCGCATTTGAGGGAGACGCTGTTCTCTCGTACCCAGCAGACTGCCGATCCTATAGCCTAATAGGACAAGCACGGTAACTTGCATGAAACTAAAATCATTACTTGATTGAAAGACCTCTTAATTGTTTCATCGTTATTGGCTTTCGCAATCATTCACTTATAGGCCTACTCACTACATTTCCTTAAAGCGATTAAATATGGTTTGCACTATATGCATCCTTCTAACGATGATGACATAGGCCTATGCATCCTTGTAATGCGCAGGAACGACTCCAGAGTAGGCTACAATGCTAAATTGAACAATGAGGACACGTACGAGACCAGTTGATCAGGGTTCCGACAATTCATTCTCAAACACGCATTAAATATTGTTAGCCATGTGCACGGTCCGTTAGATTTCATTAGCTTGCAAGTTGCACATCACTCGTTTTTCTGTTCTAGGAAAAACAAGATGCCGAAATTCAGAAATAGAAAAGATGTTCATTGCCTGATAGGAGTTTATTATGTCTGGTCGGTCTCTGTCTGCATCATCGTATTTTTCCAGGTAAAGTCGCGTCAGCTTCTTAACACGCTCTGGCTCTTAGAACTAATGAGTATAGACATGCAGGCCTTTATAGGCCTACTACCAAGTGCTTCTGCTACTGCTGCTTCTGCTGCTGTTACTACTTTAGACTACTACTACTGCTATTACTGTTACTGCTACTGCTGCTGCTACCACTATTACTACTACTACTGCTGCTGCTGCATGCTGCTGTTACTACTTTAGACTACTACTACTGCTATTACTGTTACTGCTACTACTGCTGCTACCACTATTACTACTACTGCTGCTGCTGCTGCTGCTGCTGCTGTTACTACTTTAGACTACTACTACTGCTATTACTGTCACTGCTACTGCTGCTGATACCACTATTACTACTACTACTACTACAGCTGCTACTACTCTGCTGCTGCCACAACAAAAACTACTACTGCTGCTGCGACTATACTACTACTCCACTAATGCTGCTGCAGCTACTATAGGCTACTACTACTTCTACTACACTTAATACCAAACTCAACTGAGATTCGCCACCGGTCCCCAGATAAAGTTTGAAAACTATAGGCCATTCTGTTGCAGGCTTTGATTTTACGTTTCGACAAAAGCAGATAGTGTTAACTTTAATATCGTTGAATTGTATGGATGAAGTCGTTTCGACGATTTTTTTATCCAGGAGATGCCGAGATTTTACGAAGGCTTTCATCATCTCAATGCAGATCCGAGGTCAGTCACATTTCGTAACAATTCACTGCTCTTTTACTTTTAATTATGAATAATTAATTACTAATGTACTTTAGTTGTGCACATAACTTCTATAACGCCGTGCAGATGACTTCTCTCACTCAGACAAGCGGTTAGCTAATCTCTTTCAGTACCGAATAGTTTCTGAATTTTTCACTGCAGATGATTAAAATTGAATATGGGTTCTGTCTTTCTTTTTGGTGGTTTTGACTTTTGAAGTTGATGATAGGAATAATTTAAATGATATACAAGTAAATCATGGGTTGTAAAAAAGGTGATTATGTTTAGGCCTAAATGAATCATGAGCAGAGAATTTTATTTTTCTAAATGTGATTAGATTTGGTAAACTTTTCATGATTTTTTGGTAAATGTGAGTAAATGTTTCTGACAGTTTCTTCGTCAAATGCGTCTTTATGTTTCACGTGGTATCCTCTGCGCTTCTATTCGGAGCACTTCTGTATGGTGGATGCACGTGGGTGAGTGCGCTACGGTTCTCTACTATATCTATGTAATTAGAATACACTGCAGAGTAAGTACGTCGTTATATTACATTGTAGCCTGTTTGCAAGTTCGTTGCCAATGCCTCTGCTTAGTAGATTGCATATCTGTCTCATATCCAGATTATTATTTAGTATAGTCTTGAGTATAGAAAGAAATGCATCAAAGAAACATAAATAATTATAGTATAAAATCAAGAAATTCATAATAATAAGTTTCATGCACGCTCACTATTTCTCCATCATTGCTGAATTCTTCAAAAGCTCCGACTTCTTATAGACTCTAATAGCCATTTCTTTTGTATGATATCCTGTTACGCCCGTGTCCAAATCAAGTGCTGCCCAATTCACACGCCTTGTAAACGGCGCTGTAGCCTGTAGAAAATATCCCTCTGTATTGTATTGTTATCTATGATAGATCTACAAATGTCTCTCACAGTTCACACTGCGCACTAATCAGAGGCGCTCCCAGTGCGAAAGACCCAAAGAAAAGAAATCCGTGATAAGATGGCGAAAAGATGTGATTCAGGTGCCAGTTAATAACAAAGAACGTGACAATGGAGAAAGCCGATTTAAAATGCAAGACCAATGGAGGCAAAGACTCCAGTTTTGGCCCAGACAATTCTTGCTGGCAGGACAAGGAGATCATGCATAGCCTACATTTGTGTCGTATGTATAGGCCTACCTTCTGTCAATCTTCAATGGAACTTTCAGCTTCAGTTCGAAGGACTTTGCCTGCAATTGCTTAAACCACCGATAACCTATTCTCATACCTTGAGCTCTCTTTGTTCTTGAAATATCGTTAGATTATGATAATAATATTATCATAATCTAACGATATCTTCATTAATAATAATGGCTATAAGCGCCAAACATCCATATTATGGATGTTTGGCGCTTATAGCCATTATTATTTAAAAGTTCAGTTTAAGAGTTATTAGAACATTTTATTTTGTGTCATTGTTAGGAATACTCTTCCCACGAGATTGTAGATGCAGGCGTTGGCTGGTTCTTCTGCGTCATATCTTTCATCATAAAGTAAGTTTGAGAGATGATCAGTTCTTTTGAATTACGACTTTTCTTCGTTAAATTGCATTCTTTTAATTTCTACACAGCCCCAAAACCGAAGACGTGGGAACATGCTTTTTCATTGGCCCTGAGTCAAAGCACATTAATTAAAGGCAGCAATGCGTTAGAACGGTTATATCTCAAGATCTAATGGGTTCGGGCAAACAGTCAGAAGCCTAAAGTGGATGGTGTTTATAATTAAAACAACGAGCGAAAGAAGTGAAAAAAATAATCGGGATGTGATGCGTCTTCAGTATTGAGCTAAAGACGAGCGGAGAGATTGCAAGGGTGGACTTCTGGAGAGAGCGCAGGGTGGATCGGATATTTGTTCCAAAGAGGCGGGAGTGTAATTGACTTTGGGAGGATTGAAGTATGCTGTAGGTTTGTGTGTGTGTGGGGGTGCGTGTTTGTATATGCACTTGTTATAGCGCCTCTTCAAGCTCTCTACTCAGAGGCGCTCCCGACTGCAGCGAGGACGCTGCATCGGAGTTTCACGCCGAAGCGCAGAGCAATTGCGAGTGAAGGACGGCAACCATCCGGCTGCAAGGCAGCGAACACGCCCACTACACCACCGCACCCCGTGCGTGTGCGCGCGTGTGTGTGTGTGTGTGGTGTGTGTGCATGCGCGTGTGTGTGGTGCATAACTTTACATTCTATTCGTTCAAATTGTTTTAAGGCTCCAGTAAATTTCTAGAGTGATGTGCATCCAAGTGAAATTGTGATTGTTCGACAGCCGGTTCGGATTCAGCCTGATCGTCTTGGCTGTTCGAGGTCTCTTCAAAGCTGCTTCATCGAAATTACATCTGGTGAGCTTCGACGTTCAGCCGATTACACGTCGGAGCATCGCTCAATTGTAAGCATTTTTCACATCAACTTAGATAAGCATAATCAGGAGTAATTAATCAATAATGGGCCTTCTAAGCTTGTCTTACTGGAAAAGGATGTTTTCGATTATAATTATCTGTAAACCGAGATTAAAGGAAGAGATTAGTCATAGGAACTATCCCCCGCAGATGTGTGGTAGCGAATGTTGATGACCGCTAGAGTCAGACTATAATCACCATTTTATGTCATTTCTTTGTCAACATAGAAAAAATTATTCTTGATTAGTGCCAAAGTAAAGGCGTTCTATGACGTTATAGAGATGCCAGTTCTTTAATAGTATTTTTTATAATTATGCTAAATATTATATTCTAACTAAACTTGTAATCCTTGTTGCAAAACACAAGAGCTTTGTGAACATTGATCCTTACCTGGTTTTGAACGCTATATACTGTGAAATGCATCTGAGTGTGCACTGTACGTATTGGCCTACTGAGTATCCACTTTCCTCGCTGTAGATCAGAATGAAAATTCGCAGGACCTGGCGACTTTTATGGGCCAGCAATCAAGTTTAGTAATTTGCTCATAAAGTCTAACGGCATCGGTAACTGAGAGTCACGCGTGTGTGTCTGTCTATGGACCAGGATATTATTCTGTCTGCAATTGATTATTGTTGATTATTTTAAATAATTATTGTATAATTTTTCAGTCAAACCAACAGTTTGTGAAAACACACTATAGGCCAATTATAGCTGCAGTTTACATGTAGGAAAAAACTGATCGCTGTTGTTTTTTTTGTTTTTTAGCTACGATTTTCTTAATCTTCTTGAGTTTTTCGAGCTACTCTTCGACGTCTTCATCATCGGGCTGCTGTTATAGTGAGTATCACATCTGACCGATGTCTTGATTAAAGCTAAATAAAAAATCTTGTGTCATAAGTACAACGATTGTAAGCTTGACACCAGTGTTGTTCGATAATAAAAAATCTGGAGTAAAGTCTCATTTAAAATCATGAAAGCTCATTTGGAATTATTTTAATTAAAATCTGTTTGTTTGTAGGCTATATGCATGATAATTGCTGCAAAACATTGTTTAACTTGTCTAAAAGACCATCTTATCATAATAATGAGTATCATAGACATTGTTAGCTCAACTGTGGGGCGCGGTGGTGTAGTGGTGGCGTCGTTGCCTTGAAGCCGGAAGGTTCGAGGTTCGAATCTACCTGGCCGCGTAAGGACCTTGGGCAAGTCCTTCACTCACAATTGCTCAGCGCTTCGGTGTGAAACTCCGATGCAGTGTCCGCTCTGCATTCTTAGTAGAGAGAGCTTGAAGGGTCGATTTAACAATTGCACATACAAATTATCGAACGATAGCGATGATATCGCACACGAGCAAAATACTCCTCAAAATAATACACAAAAGAATGGAGAAGACAATCGAAAGGGAATTACCAGCCAACCAAGCGGGATTCAGGAAGGCGCGAGGAACGCGCGATCACATCGCCAATATAAGGTGGATTATGGAGAGACAGAGGGAATACGGTCAACAGGTGCATATGTGTTTTATAGACTACAGCAAAGCGTTTGATTGCATAGACCATACGTTACTGTGGAAGACATTGATTGAGATGGGAATACCGCTACATCTGGTAAAACTACTAAAAGGTCTTTATGTGGATCAAGAGGCGGTGATAAGAACTGAATATGGAGATACGAGTAAATTTAAAATAAGGAAAGGAGTGAGGCAGGGGTGCATTTTGTCCCCTTTCCTGCTCAATCTGTATGCCGAGAGAATTATGAGGAGAGCTGGATTGGAGGAGGCAACAGAGGGGGTAAGGATAGCGGGGAAAATACTGAATAATCTGAGGTACGCCGATGATACGACATTATTGGCGGGTAAGAGGGACGACCTAGTCGAGTTAATAAGAAGAGTCAGGAAGGAAAGCGAAAAGGCGGGACTATACTTCAATGTAAAGAAAACAAAGGTTATGACAACTGCAACATGGGAAAACTTTGAGGTGGATGGAGAAACGATAGAGGTAGTATCGAGCTTCACATTCCTGGGATCTATGATAGAGAAGGAGGGAAGAAGTGATATGGAAATAAGGAGGAGGGTAACAATGGGGAAAACGGCAATGAACGGTCTGGAAAAGATTTGGAAGGATAAATACGTGAGCAGGGAAACAAAGAAAAGACTGGTAAAAGCACTGATCTTCCCAGTGGTCCTATATGGATGCGAGACATGGACAAAGACACGGGATATGGAAAAGAAAATCAATGCATGTGAGATGTGGATTTGGAGAAAGATGCTAAGGATTTCATGGACGGAGAAGAGAACTAACGAATCGGTGCGCGTGGAGCTCGGAATAGAGAGGGAGGAGACACTGCAGCAAACAGCAACTTGGAGGAAACTGAGCTACTTCGGCCATGTGATGAGATCTAATGGTTTGGAAAAGGAGCTGATGACGGCATGCGGTGAGGGAAGGAGAAGATGTGGAAGGCCAAGGAAGAAATGGTTGGATGAGGTACAGGAAAAGTCTGGCATGAGACTGGAGGAGCTAAGAGAGGCGACTAGGGAGAGGATCAACTGGAGAGGATACATCAGGGATATCGCCAGAGCTGCAGAAGCTGACGGCACCAGGTGACCAGGTGACATACAAACTGTATTGTGCTGTTGGAAAATACTGTTTTGACGCCTCTAAACTGGTCTTTATTGGAGTCGATGAATTCTGTGTTTTACCTGCATTGTTTACTATTGTCAACGGCCTTTTATGTTATAATTATTATGACGACGTTAAACTATTGAATTATCGAAAATCCATATTCTGAGTAGATTACCTTAAAGAGGGGATATATAGAAATCTCGTAATGAATATTCTTTTTTTTCTTTTCAGTGATCCTCTTACTGTAACAACGTAAGTAAGGAAATGTACCTTTTCTGTGTATAGCCTACCATTTTGTATAGCTTTATTACAGAAACGTAGCCAGAAAAATGTTTCGAAGGTTTCCATTTTGGAGTACCCAATAGACATGGTCGCATAATATACCTGTAGAATCAGTTTTCAAATTTCGTGTCCGCGGTCTGTACAGCAACTTGTCCTAATTGAACGGTCACATTTTTCATCCATTGATCAGCATTGGATATCCACCAGACTTCACCTCCAATATTAAACATTTTATATTATCTCTTCGCTTCTTTTAACGCCGCTGTTAATAAGTCAGTCCTGAGCATGACGTTATAAACTGTATCCCCTGCCCAGGGTTACGGGTGAAGACCTCAACGGCCAAGGGAGCGGGTGACCTCATGGAGGTAACGGTCCTGTGGGCGGATAAAGGAACGGCGAGTCAGTACTCAGTACGCCGCTGGTCGACCCATTTTATTCCTGGATGACTCGGCCATCTGACTACCTTACGCTTACCTGGCGAGTTACCAAGGGAAATTAATCGCCGAAGTGTTTTCCACGGCACCCCGTCATAATAGCCCGGTCAAAACAGCCCCGTCAAAACAGCCCCGTCATAATAGCCCAACGACAAAACAGCCCCGTCAAAATCGCCCAGCGACAAAACAGCCCCGTCAAAATAGCCCCGTCAGAACAGCCCGGGGCTGTTTTGTCGGGGACCGACAAAGGCGCTGAATAACACGATTTTCGTGAATAAATAGACTGACGAAATTAACGTCTTTTTAAGGAAGCAGTCCTTTCGCCGAATTGATGAAAATAATCCTTGCAGCCTAAAGTTTAAGATGACTTCCGGAAATGATCGCGTTAGTAAACGAACTTCGCGTTTTATCATACATCCAGCTTCTATTTAAAATCGTCAATCCAGCCTGTATTTCAGATCTATAAAACTTTCATCCAGCTTCGATTTCTCAAGCGTTTGATCGTCCATCCAGCTTGTATTTGAAATATAAATACCTTCATCCCGCTTCCATTTCTTACGCGTTTTACCATTCATTCAGCTTCTATTTAAGATCTGTAAAATCTTCATCCAGCTTCGATTTCTCAAGCGTTTTATCATCCATACAGTTTCTATTTAAAATATAAATACCTTCATCCCACTTCCATTTCTCAAGCGTTTTATCATGCATCCAGCTTCTATTTAAGATCTATAAATTCTTCATCCAGCTTCGATTTCTCAAGCGTTTTATCATCCATCCAGTTTCTATTTAAAATATAAATACCTCCATCCCACTTCCATTTCTCAAGCGTTTTATCATGCATCCAGCTTCTATTTAAGATCTATAAATTCTTCATCCAGTTTCTATTTCTCAAGTGTTTGATCATCCGTCCAGTTTCTATTTAAAATATAAATACCTTCATCCCGCTTCCATTACTTTAGCGTTTTATCATTCATCCAGCTTCTATTTAAGATCTATAAAACCTTCATCCAGCTCCGATTAATAATTAGATCCTTTTTTAAAATTGATCCAGATAAAACGCTTCAGAAAATTTAATGGTAGCTGGATGAAGGTTTTATAGATCTTAGATAGAAGGTTGATGAATGTTAAAAAGCTCAAGAAATGGAAGCTGGATGAATGTTTTTATATATCTGAAATAGTTGTCCGTGTCGTCTATGAATGGACTGTTTTCGCGGAACTGTTTACACGGGCTGTTTTAACGGGGCTATTTTGACGGGGCTATTTTGACGGGGCTATTTTGTCGGGAACTGAATTTTTCTGGGCTGTTTTGTCCTTGGGCGATTATGACGGGGCTATTTTGTCGCTGGGCGATTATGACGGGGCTGTTTTGACGGGGCTGTTTTGACGGGGCTATTATGACGGGTCACCGTTTTCCACAATGACCAGTCATACTACAAACTTGACCGTAGTGGTTGGCGGAGAATTGTGGAGACGGCTACGCTCCGGAGTGGGGCTCGCCCTTGATGATGATGTTAATAAGACTTAGTATCTAGCTAATACTATCTATAATTATTAATTAACTAGTTTAATAAGAGATTTGATGTCCCATAATATATTGCAACATCCAAATGCATTTCGTAATTCGCTGGATATATATAACTATCTGCTTCTTGACTTGTATTTCTTCCATAAATGATGCAAATTTTCCACCTATCTTGTTTATCTAGAATTCCTTACATTAAGTACTCAGAAAGTAAGGTCTGAAGGGCTTACTGTATGTTTGAATTGGACACTTGGATATTACGGCATTTTATCCACTTGTTACTTGGGAATACATTCTTAACATTTCCTGGCTATGATGGTAGGAAGATCAGGCTTCAAAGAAAGGGGGAGAAGATAATTCATATGCTGAGTCAAAGAATCGAATTTATGCATGCATGGTCACTATCAGAATAGCTCTTCTTCTTAGCCAAACGAATTCAAATTTTTTGAATAATTTTTATAGTCATTGGTTTAGTTTATTTGTCTGATTTCTCAGGACTGTAAATGTTTTTGTAACATTGCTTTGCCACAGATGCATTCAGATGTTAGCCGTGCTAATCCTGGTCATCCCTAATTTGAGTCGTTCGATCGATGGTGAAGCTGGTGAAGGTATACTTTACCCTTTATCCGTTAAGTCCCAAAATGCGTAGGCAAAAGGAAATTTGGGTTGACAAAATAATAGCAAGGCATTGGGAAACATCCGGCAGACCCAAAGGATTCAGAGTACTGCCTGTAGAATGCATGCCATGTATTCCATGCTGTTGAACCAAATTGAAATATTATAATCATAGTGTTTTCATCGAGAACTGCAAAACTTGTCTTGTGATCGATGTAAATTACATAGAAGTTTCCAAATACTTAGTTTATATAAGGACCTATAATTATATATACATGTATATATATATATAAATATAATATCCTCTTACCTGGGTGGTTTCTTGGTTTGCATTGATGCTGGCAGGGTTCTCTGATTCAATATGGATCGATTTCAAATTTTCATTTCACTTAGACACTCACTATCTTTATAGAAACATCGAACTCGCGTTTGCATTAAGCGAATGTGATTAATAATTGGTATACATAGAACTGATGCTGGCTGTTTTTGGTTGGTGGCCCTAGAATGTAATTATAAACATAAATTTACGTAGCGCAACGTATATGATAAACTTTTAAAAGATGCTCTTACTTAAGAATTTGACAGCAGAGTAGGATTAGCAATAATAGTTTTTATGATATAGTGTGTAATGTGGTCAGAGAAAAACAGTTTATGCTGCAAAGACCTAGACAACTGATTACAAAACCTGTCACTAAATTTAAATTAATTTAAATTTATTTTGTGCAGGATTGGATGTGGTAGACTGAGCGCAACGTGGAACCGCATATATGCACTCTTCCTCTGCAATAAGGTTTAAACGCTGAAAGTTGCTTCTGGTGTTGAATTCTTTCAAAAGAAACTCGTTTAACTGATAAAAACAAGAGTAGACTAAGTGGGGCAAGAACCCGACTATTTGTTCTGATCAATAGACATTAGCGTTTAGGATGTTTAAATAACTTTGGATTTAAGATACTGTGATAGTTTAGGCCTTTAGGGATACTCGGTTCCAATTATCTGAATCAGCACATCTGTGCGAGATTATTGCGAGAGCAAACTCACATATGTATGAAACAAAAGTCTTCTTGTGCTGTACAAGTGAACGTCCGAGGCTGTAGATTATAATAAAAGTTGGCATGGGAGCTAGGCAATGTGTTCCAAGCGTAACGATGTATATAATTCTCTGATCTGTAGTTACTTGATCTGTGCATGTGTTGGAATACTGAGCAGCGTGAACAATGGTTATGGTTCTGTGTGAGAGTTACAACTATTATAGCAGACAGTATTTTTTGAAAATTGTCAATTTAGACTCCCTTCAGCTGGGGAATTAATTTTCTATGACTGCAGAAGACAATGAAATTAGTTTTCAGCAAATTAAAGAATGAATTGTTTAATTTGAACCAGTCTGACAATAACGAAAGTTGTTGCAATTGTTTAAGAGTTCAGAATATGCTGCTTCATCATAAGAATTGTGTAAAACGAAGACATTGTGACAGGGTAACGATTTTTGGCCAAGGCATTTGCTCTGGTTCCACTACAGTACAGCACCGCCACTGCCATGGGCGCCCGCATAAATTTTTGCTAGGGGGGCAAAACACAATGGTTGTGGCTAATTGTTTTAACAAGAGCTTTTGATTGCAATGTGGACAATTAAGACGCGTACGTTTTTCTCAGAGGTTTCTACATCTAAACTTCCAAGTTTCACATTGTGTTTCGTTGGTAACATAGGCGCTTTTGTGTTGATAGTCTAAATTTGCTAAGAACCAAAAAGTAGCAGTAAAAACAGTAAAATCCAATTTCCAGAGGGGAAAATGCCCCCTCTTGCCTCTATGTGCGGGCGCCCATGGCCACTGCTGGGACGTCCTGAAAATAATATGCTAATTAGCTAAGTTTTATTTTGTTATGTGATGCTGTCCTGTCATTCTTTATTGCATAATGTTTTAATTTGGTATTTATGGTAACCCTAAGTAGCGGATCTTAATTTACAATCCCTTCTGGAAACTTACTTTTGTATCCACAGCAGCTGTAGACTAGCATGGATGCTTTTGCTTGTCATTGTACAATCGGTTGTCTTCAATAAAGCCATAATGATTGATTGATTGACTAATTGATTGATTGGTTGATTGATTGATTGATTAAACAAAAACATATCCCGGCTTTTGACGCATTTAGGCTATGCAACTTTAAGAAACTAATTTTATTGTATGGCATGTGGGCCTATACTGTTTAACCAATCCGCCAATTATAGACATCAAATGCTATTGTTGAGCAAACGTTTTTAGCCCTTTTTGGCACCTACACACGTAGGCTAAATATAATATCGACGCCTGTGTATGAAAACCCCATAGCCTGCTGTCAACAGCCATCGTGGTTAAGCATCCAAGCCCTGCAGGCATGCCTAAGCCTTACCATTTAGCCTAAATTGCACCTTCGGCCAAGTTCTAAATTTGATGTGTATTTGTTTGCCGCAGTTTGCAGTAATTTTAACAAGTCCTGTAAGGATCGCCTACTCTGTTTTACACTGGACCTTGACAGAGGAACTCATAGCCTAGTATTACACGCCATCGAAAATAATAGCCTTGGAGAAGTTGCGTAGGCTAGTTCGATGAAAATGAAGTCACTGAATCAGTTAGGCCTACTACTCTTTTTTTAAATTGATCCTTCCACATGCTAAAGGTTATGCGTCCAAGCTGTTTCCAAGCTTACCCGCTCATCCTCCAGATGACTTTAAAAAGGTCATCAACTTTTTGGGCGTAGGGCCCTATAGGAGAAAGAACAATTTTCATGACCCAAGGCCAAGAATTTTTGCCCCCGTCCAAAGTTTCTGTATCTGCTCCTGGGCCTAGGCCTAAACTACGAAAATTTTATGTGCGTATAGGCTAGACAATTACGCAGCTAAATGAAAACATAAATTTATCATTGTGTCGTGACTTTAAATAGCCTACTAGGCTATAATATCACAAAAACTCGCGTTTATATTTGTTTGTGACGTCACTCAATGTAGTTGCATGGCCACGAATTCTTTGCTGTGCTGTCGATTTCCGGTGTAGACCTAGTCTTTAAATTTAAAGGGTAATCAAGTATAATAAATTGATCTGTAGTCGTCATCTAACATTGAAAAACGGGTTGTGGAGTTTGTCCGAAGTGGATGAATTTGCTGTCGACTTCAGCGGTGGTTCAAGGGCGTCAACTGCGTAAGTTTTCCTTTCGTAAGTCGCATGTTTGAGGGAGACGCTGTTTGCTATAGTAGGTCTACCCAGCAGACTGCAATCTAATCTAATCTAGTCTAATCTAACATTTGTAAAGCGTTTCTCACAGCAGAGCTCTTAAGAAGCGCTCTCATCGTGACAGGGCTGTTTTTAAGGAATTTTTAGAACTGCACAACCCCTTATTTTCCTTCCCATCCTCCTTGGCAACTTCCAATCGGAGGACAATTGCCATTTTTTGCTAGTTTTAACTGTACATAAGTGCTATTAATAACGCACAAATCCATTTAAAACTGCACATTTTGTGTGCAACTGCACGTTTAAAAGAAGCTCTGGAAAAGAGAAAGGTCTTCAAGCATCTAAAAGATAGCCTACGGCCCTACGGGTGAACTTTCTAGCAGAATCATGCCACGACTTAGGCTACAGAGGGAAGGTGAATCAAAAATGTTGGGCCCACAATAGGAAAAGCCCGATGCTGGGTTAATGAGGTTCGTGATCGATGTACAAATAAAAAAGACGAGGGATGCATATATAGCCTAGGCCTGAGTATCCTTGTCGTGATGATGTATGCATGCTTATAAGGCGCCGGTACCAGGGCTGTACACGAGGGTAGGGTTGCCAGATGACCTTCAAGAAATTACCGGACAATGGCTATCACGTTACGGGACCATATATATATATATAATTATATATATATAAGCTACATGTGTTTGTGTGTGTGTGTGTGTGTGTGTGTGTGTGTGGTGGGGTGATGCTTGGCGGGATGGGCGAAAACCCGAAATTTCCCGGGCAACGTTGGGTAATTCATATTTTAATATATATATATACCGGGTATATATATATATACATACATATTATATATATATATATATATATATATATATATATATATATATATAAGACAGTATCAGTGCCGGGAACTTTTTGTGTGAGCCAAACTACGGACGCCTAGCTAGATAAACTAACTTTTTAAATCATCTAAACAGTCGTTTGGAAACTCAGCCAAGTACAGTCTACATGTATAGACCCATGGGGTGTATAAAATTATGCATAGGCCTATGCATAGGCCCCTACATAGTGGCTAATTTGAAAATTTGGCGCCCGGACGAATGACTGAATTCGGATATTAAACAATATTAAAAACACATTTAACTATTTATCGCTCAGTTCCATTCTGTAGATAACCTCAGTTGACTTATAGACATGCAAGGCTAAATGCGAACGCATCATTAGGACGCGAATCTTTGTAGTCGAGACAAATATAATTAATCAGTGGGGGTGGGGGTTAAGAGACTGGCTAGAAAGACCAGAGCGAGCTAGCTAGAGTGGCAGATTGACACAGTCAGACATAGACATACAGAGAGATAGAGAGGCAGATAAGCACAGACAGATTACAAGCGTCCGTGTTTAAGCCTTACGGGAAAGGAGGGATATAGACAGGCAGAGAGGGAGAGATCATTTGTGCAGATAGAGACAGACAGACGAATAAACAGACAGACAGAGTCATATCCTAAATACGGAGATTCGGTTCAACCATTATTTGAACTAGCCTATATGTATCAAGCCTCCAACTTTGTGCACAATGTATACAGGCTATAGATCCATATATATTTGGCTCTGTTATGTTAGTTTATTTAACGATGCCATCATTTCAACGATGATCGGTGTATGATAATAAATTTGGCTTTGCTTCACAATGCAATGCATTCTACGCGGGAAAATCGTAAGCAGATATTTTCATGGCCCCCCAAAAAACTATACACTCCAAATGCACTTGTTGTTGCCAACAATTATTTACCGGACACAGCCATGTCCGGTAATGTCTGAAATTTCTGACCGGACAGTTTGCCTAAATACCGGACTGTCCGGTTCATTACCGGACGCCTGGCAACCCTACACGAGGGTATACGCGGGTATACAGCGTATAGACTACTCACCAGTACAGCCCTGGCTCAGGCTGGCTGGAACGACTCCGTGCAAAGGACAATGCTAAATCGAACATAGATTGAACTACGAGACCAGTTGATTAGTGTTTGCCTGCAGGAACCAGTTAGGCATTGGACGATGAATTATCATAAAGTAGCTACCTATCAACGTTACCTGCCTCACACATCCCTCAGATATCATCAGTCGTGGGGCAGTTGCGAAGCTGATACACCGGATTGAACGTCCGGTGGCGCTCCCTCCGTCTCAGATCTATTGTCAGCAACCTTACGATCAAAAAGTCAGCTAAAAACACAGCATATCCCACTGATGCATTATGTACTGTCGTCTATCACACACCACAAAGTTGCAAGATCAATTCGGGCTCAATTCTCGCATCCCGATTTCCGCCAGCGACTAAGCCTTTACCTAAGGCTTATCCCGCAGTTGGTTGTCTGTGCGGCGCTCTTGTAGCGGTATGACCGCGTTACGGTGGCATATAAATTGTCGTTATTATTATTATTATTATTATTATTATTATTATTATTATTATTATTATTATTATTATTATTATTATTATTATTATTATTTTATTGTTATTATTTATTAACTACACAGTACAGACAGCATGGTGAATCAAATACTCATCCACATTAATTAAACAGTAAATTATTTTTGTGCTTCAATTTTACATGGTCGCATCCAAATATTCATTCTGAAACACGCATTCAATAAATTATTGCCAGCCATGTGACGGTTAAATTTCATTAGCTTGCAAGTTGCACATCACTCGTTTTTCTGTTCTAGGAAAAACAAGATGCCGGAATTATTCAGAAATAGAAAAGATGTTCATTGCTTGATAGGAATTTATTATGTCTGGTCGGTCTCTGTCTGCATCTTCACAGTGCTAAAGGTAAGTCGTGCCAGCTTCTTGATTCTCTGGTTTTTGTAATGAGAGAGAATAGAGAGACACTTCAACTACTAATAGGCCTACAGCTACTACTACTGCTGCTACTACTAGGCCTACTATTACTATTGCTGCTGCTGCTGCTGCTACTACTAATTTGCGAAGCGCTTCTCACAGCAGAGCTATTCAGCGAGCATGGCAGGCCTGTGAAAAGAGAACAAGAAACGAAAAGATGCTGGTGATTTCTCCACCAGAATCCTGCTACGAATTACATGGGGAGGTCATTCTGGACACGGATTCAAATCTGAATCAACTTGAGCTGGACTCACACTCTTGTCCTCCAGCTTCGCTGCATAGAACCAACATGGTAGAACACGATCTTTTTTTCTTTTTGCCATTCGGTCTTGTCCTCATTGTGCCTCCATTTGCATGCGAAACATACGGAGCGCCTCTGAGGAGTTCTCTTGAGGTGGCGCTATATAAATGTACGATTACAATGCGACTCGCCTGTAAAAGTTGTCAACGAAAATAATATTTGCCGCAGATTATTCGCTACTTCCATTTCTGACATGATAACAAGCTCAACTAAAATTCACCAGTCCCCAGATAACGTTTGAAAAGTAATAGGCCATTGTATGGCATCGTTTGATTTTAAGGTTGGACAAAGATCAGAATGTTAACTCTAATATCGACTATACGCTTTGTAGCAAAACAAATGAAGTTGTTTCGATATTGTTTTTTTATCCAGGAGACGCCGCGATTCTACGAAGACTTCCATCTTATCAATGAAGATCCGAGGTCAGTCACATTTCGTAACAATTAGCCTAACTTATCTCCTTTTCTTTTAGTAAGAAAAAACGTGTGTTATTGTAGCACATGACTTATATAGCGCTGTGCAGACGACTTTTAATCACACGGAAATGCTGACTAGCTAATCTCGTTCAGCGATGAATAGCTTCTGGATTTTTCACCGCAGGGGATTTTTGAATTCGTGCTTCTGCCTTGCTTCTTGATTGCTTGGATGATGATGATGTTGATGATGATGATGATGGTGGTGGGGGTGGTGGTGGTGGTGGTGCTGCTGCTGCTGCTGATGATGATGATAAAGAGGAGGAGGAGGAGGAGGAGGAGGAGTAGGAGGAGGCGGACAACGATGATGATGATAATTGGAATACTTTTAATGATTATAAAACTAGATTGTGACTAGATTGGGTATAATAATGATATAATAATAAAGTTGATGCATGTTCAAATGAATCAGCATCAGAAACTTGTGGGTTTTTTCTAACTTGATTAGATTTGGTAAACTTTTCATGTCTTGCAAGTGTGAGCATTATTATGGTTTCCGACAGTTTCTTCGTCAAATGCGTCTTTATGTTTCACGTGGTATCATCGGGGCTTCTACTCGGAGCACTTCTGTATGGTGGGTGCACGTGGGTGAGTGCGCTGTATTGCATTTTTTTCTATAATTATATAAAGCGCCTCTCACAGTGCCAACTGCACTTTAAACTGAGACGCCTTAAGCGCGAAATACCCAGAGAAAAGTAATTAGGTTAGTTTTGAGACAACGAGATGTCCTTCGGGTGCCAGTTGATAGTAAAGAGTATCTCAATGGAGAGAGCTGATTAAAAGTGCAGGACCAATGAAGGCAGTTCAGGCCTATAGGCAATCCTTGCTGACGGGACAAGGAGATCATGCATAGCCTGCATTGGTGTCGTGTTCTGTCAACCTTCAATGGAACTTTTTGCTCCAGTAGAGAAGAACCTTGCCTGCCACGGCTTCGCCCGTGAATAACATTTTCCCATTGGCCTACCTCAACTTTCTTTGTTCTTGAAAGATAATCGTTAATTATGATAATAATAATGTTTAGAACTTAGCCATTATTTTTTTTAATTTAGTGACAGAATTATTCAAACATTTCATTTGGTATCATTGTCAGGAATACTCTTCCCACGAGATCGTCGATGCATGCGTTGGACTTTTCTTCTGCCTCGTCTCTCTCATCATAAAGTAAGTTTGGTGGATCAGTTGTTTTGCATTACATGACTCTTCTGCCTTGCTCGATCACAACAAAATTATTATGTGTTTTTTGCAAATACTGTTTGAACGGCATCGCCTCTCTAGAAAATCTGGGGTGCGCTGGTGTAGTGGGTTTGTTCGTTGCCGGAGAGTTGCAGGTTCAAATCCACCTCAAGCCGCCTCGCAGGGACCCTGATCAAGTCCTTCACTCGCAGTTACTCAAGCCCTTGAGCGTGAAACTCCGATTCAGTGTCCACGCCATAGTCGGATCGCTTCTGAGTAGTAATCCTGAATGGGCGCTATAGCAAGTGCACATACATAGATATTCTTTTGGCTATTCATTTTGTCGTTATCAATTATATCAAGCATCTAAGTGAAGTGGTTTTCGACAGTCGGTTCGGATTCAGCCTGATCGTCTTGGCTGTCCGAGGTCTCTTCAAGGCTGCTTCATCGAAATTACATCTGGTGAGCTTCGACGTTCAGCCGATTACACGTCAGAACGTCACTAAGCTGTAAGGTTTTTTCCGCATCAACTGAGATAATTATAATCATAATCGAGAATAATCAATACTGGACCGTGAAGGCTTGTCTTACTGGAAACGGATATTTTCAATTGTTTGCAAACTGAGATTAGAAGAAGAGATTATAGGATCTAACCCTGCAAATATAGATAATAAAAATTAATGTAATATATCGCTGCAAATGGTATTGAATGATGATAACCACTAGACTAACACTTTTTGTAATCTTTTTATCGAAATTATTCAATTCAATTTAATGCGTTTATTGAACCCAGCATAAAAATTATGCAGGTTAGATAGATCTGTACTGTGAACCAAATTTTATCTGACTGTTTGCGTATAGACTCTAGATAGACCTAGGCTACTGCATGGGTTTCCGCTTTGCTCGCTGTAGATCAGCAGAAGACCCGGCGACTTTAACCCATTAATGACCAAAGTGTAGTAAATGGTGGAGTATCCTAAACCTCGGTCGATCAAAGGTTAAATTATGCAATCAACTTTGCATAATTTTCTCATAAAGTCAAACGGTAATTTAAAGTCATGTGATTGTTCACCTGTGGACCAGGATGTTCTGCCGACAAATGTGATGTTGACTATCTCAGGTGCCGACTTTTCTGCATCTCTGTCAAACCAACAGTTTTGTGAAAACACAATAGCCATGTTTTGCATTTCGAAGTGAAAATAATGACTGTTGTTGTGTTTGTTTTTCTGTTTAGCTACACTATTCTTTATATTCTGGAGAAAACTGAAGTCAGTCTCTATTTCTTTATGATCGGATTTCTATTAGGGTGTGTAGCCTATAGCCTACATCGTATATTCCTTGTTTTAATTAAGCAAAATTAGAGCATGTTCAATTTAGATTTTTCGCTCTTGTAATTCGTAAACTGCTTAGGCCTGCAATAATTTAAAAGACGCCCCGCGTAGGCCTACCTGTAACTTTATCATCAGTAATATCAAATTAGATAGCGAGAGAACGAGAACCCTCAAAGAGATCTAATGTCTAATAGAAGTGGGTCGACCTGAATTCTATATAATGCAATAAATGCAATAATTATATTCACGCACATGCTTTTTCACCGATACTAAGACTTTTGCATGCAAATTCACGCAAATTCATGCAAATTAAGCTTACAAAGAGTACCATGTGCTGAGTAGAACAAAAATATAAAAAATCTCATATCATGTCTGTAGCTTTCTTTGTAAACTAGAAGACAATACTGTTCTGTTAATGAAAAACTAGATTGAAGTCTCGTGTAGCCTACATCTTGACGGCTCATTTGGAATGTGTTACATTTAAATTTCTTTGTAGTAGATTATGTTTGGGTAATGATGGATTATAATTGCTGCAAAACATTGTATCATTTGTCATAACGACTATATCATCACAATATCAATGTCAATATGAGTATCGTAGACATTTTAAACTAAACTATATAATGAACACAGTTATTCAATGAATATTAATAACGCTGAAATCTCGTTATGAATATTCCTTGTTTCCTTTTCAGCCCTTTTCTTATTTCGACAACGTAAGTAAGCAAATGTAGCCTACACATGGGCGGAGTTTATCAGGGGCTAGGGGAGCTTAGCCCCCCAAAGAAGGCCCAGAATCAACTTTTTTACCATGAAAATGGTATCCTTTTTCGGGGTTAGCCCCCCTAAGAAGGCCCAGACTCGTGGTTAGCCCTCCCAAGAACGGAGACCAAACTCCGCCCATAAACTTACATTATCTGTGTAGCCTTTCACTTCGTATAGTTTTACTGCAGACACGTATGGTGTGTGACTTGTGATGATGATGGAGGAACTGAAAACGATCGGAATTCAGGAAGCAGATCATTCCAAAGGCGTGGTGCCGTGTTCGATATCAGAATGCTGGGTATCGAACTCAGCTCCGCTGATCTTCAAGCTAGCGTGTTATCCAATGCACCACCGGGAGCTCTCTTGACGGCGCTCTTTTGTCGGCGCTCTTTTGTCGGCGCTCTTTTGACAGCGCTCTGTTGTCGGCGCTCTTTTGTCGGCGCTCTTCTGTCGGCGCTCTTTTGTCGGCGCTCTTTTGTCGGCGCTCTTTTGTCGGCGCTCTTTTGTCGGCGCTCTTTTGTCGGCGCTCTTTTGTCGGCGCTCTTTTGTCGGGCCACATGTAGTGACGTCTCTAAATGCTATTTATCTAAATCGAAGAATTCTGTATTTTAATTGTTTGATAATAAGTTTTTACTGTCGTCAACGGCCTTTTATGTCTTGTTATGACGACATTAAACTTTTAAATAAGCGAAAATCTACGTTCTAAGTAGATTGTATTATTAGACCGGAGCTATATTGAAATTTCATAATGAATATTCCTTTTTTCCTTTTCAGCGCTTCTCTTACTTCGACAACGTAAGTAGGCCCTAATCAAATGTACATTATCTGTGTAGCATTGCTGCCTTTCACTTCGTATAGTTTTACTGTAGAAACGTATTCGGATAAATATTTCGGAGGATTTCCATTTTGGATTGTCCAACGGACATATAATAGAATTTAAAATATCGTTTATTGAACAATCCGGTTGACAGACCGCAGCTGGTTACAGTATGCAGTTGTGCAGTTATCTTAATTAGCATCAATCTTGACGACTAACAGAACGATAGCCTGCTATTAAGCTTATACAACGGCGTTAATAGCATCCTACAAAGCACGTCTATCCTACGGTGGTTTCGGAATCAGGAATCGTAATCTTAATTTCCAAACTTCTAAAGCACTACTCGAAAGTCAAGCTTATTCATGAGCGCTGTGTTTCATCCGTTGTTCAACAATTAGGCCTACATCTAATCCGACATTTAAACTTATTATTTTATTGCTCGCTTCTTTTTAACTTAACGTCGCTGTTTACAACATCTTGCTAATGCCACTCGATTTGATTAATTAATTAGTGTAGTAATGGGCTACATTTGATAACACATGTATTGCTACATTATAATGCATTTCGTCTTTCGTTGGATTAATATAATCGTATAGGCTACTTTTTGACTTGTATTTTTCTTCTACAAATGGCGGAAATTCTCTCTCGGTCTTTTTTTTATCTATAATTCCTGACATGAGGTAATCTTAAAGTAAATTCTTTATACTTTTGAATTGGACACTTGGATATTATGGCATTTTATCCACTTGTTACTTGGGTATAAATTTTTAACATTTCCTGGCTATGAGAAGATCAGGCTTCGAAGAAAGGTGGAGAAGATAATTGGCTCATCTAGTTCTAATGTGGCTCAAGTCCATTTTTTGCGATTTCCACTTTAAGCCACTTTTCCACTAAATCGAATGCGCTCTTTCCGATGGTGAATTCAGCTAAGCCGATAAAGGACTCTATCATGGCGCATTTGCGACATATTGGTTATAGAACTGACAATAATCAACGCAATACGAAATTTCATTAGTGAATCATGTTTGTTTAATTCATTCTTGATATTCGCCGCTTTGATTGTAGGTTGGTGCAAGAGTGGTTCAAGTTGGCTTGATTCACTTTTGCGCTTAAATTTATTAACTCATTGACGCTTTATGACAAGGCATAGTGAATCATTCACACTTGATTCACTCTTCCACCAAAGGTTTTGGTCGTTTCAGCCGCGGTCTTTGCATTGAATTAGCGCTGAAAAAAATATTCTTTAGAAAATTAATCTTGCGTGCGTTGTAGTCTAATATTCTCATGTTTCGCAAACTTTGATAGGAATCTTGCCAAGTTGCTAATAATATTAACTTACCGATACACCACCGCGTCTCACCATTTAAATTAAAAAGCTTAATTATCCTGTTTTCGTTCGCTGTGTCACCTTATTAAACGCGTCACTGTAAAGAATTGTTACTGTCAAAATGCAGATACAAAGTTATAGCTATTCTTAGCCTGTAGCTGATGCTTTCCAATAGTAATATTTAAAAGATACCATAATTGAAAACTGAGTAAGTTTGTATGTGTTTTGAAACATTTATTCAGAGATTAGCCTAAGTGGATCATCTCGCGTTGAGTCACAGGTACAATATTTTAGATTGTAAAGCATTCAGTTCATGAACGGATCAAGTGACGTTGATTCACGGTGACGTCAAAATTACGAATATTCTTGTCAATATCATTACTGGCCCACGCTATAAAAATGCTATTTTTTTCCAAAGTTCACTAATATTTTCTGCCGGTATTATCCATGCCGATTATATGCATCATAATGGTTTATAATATCAATCTTTCATTCTAAAACGTTTTCATTCCGATTTAAACTAGGCCTACTAGAGTAGGCCAAAACTTCAAAGTCGATTATCTCAAAACTACAAAATTGTAGATGATCCACTTTAGAACTAGATGAGCCAATTCAGATGCTGAGTCAAAGAAATCGAGTTCATGGTCACTATCAAAATAGCTCTTCTCCTTAACGAAACGAATTCACATTTTTAAAATCATTTTTATAGTCATTGGACTCATTGGTTGCTAGAAATTTACTTTTCTGATTACTTCTGTAAATGTTTTTGTAACGTTTGCTTGTTACAGGTGCATTCAAGTGTTTGCCTTGGTGATAATTAATGTCCGTCCCTAATTTTCACCGTGTGGTCGTGTGTGATTTCGGCCAAGGTATATACTTTGCCACTTCTCTGTCGAGTCAAAAAAATGTAGGTAAACGAAAAAATACGGTTTCACAAAATATTAATAGATTCTTGGTAAACATTCGCAGACCCAAAGGACCCGAAGTCCCCCTGAAATACAGTAAATAATAATAAGGACCGCGAATTTGAAGAGTGTAAGGTCTACAGATGGAAACATGGAACAGCTTGCCATGCTAAACTCTGGATGTAGCAAAAGCTTAATTCTTAACTATGAAAATAATTGGTTCAATATACAAATATAAGTCATGATACTGGCAGGGTTCTCTGATTCAATATGGAGTTCAAAGTTTCGTATCACTTATAATACGCTCACTGCAGTCTTTGTAGAAACTTTGAACCCGCTTTGCATTACACAGGTGTCATTGAATGATAATTAATTAGTATAAATAGAACTGCTCTGGAGTGCTATGGTGAGCGGTCCAACAGTGCAATTATAAACTAAAATTATAAACTAAAATTTACATTGCGCAAAGTCCAAAGTGAACTTTTCAAAGGTACCTCTTACTTAACAATTGAACCATTTAAGGTAGGATTGACGATAATAGTTTTTCTATTTGTGTAGCTAGTCAGAGAAAGTACACGCAGTTTATTCTGCAAAGGTCTAGAGTCTAGACAACTCATTACGAAGCCTATCACTCATTTCAAATGTGTTTTGCACAGGAATCGAGGTAACCGACTGAGGTGGAACGCGTGCACTTCATGTGTCACCTCAGCGCTCGCATTCACGGATGGACGATTTAAAGATGGCAACAGACAATGCACAAATTTTGTTCTAAACATTATTGACTATGAAGCATTAAAAAGAAACCAAAAATACTTAGGGTTAATAACAAAAACGATGAAAGTTGCTTCTGGGTTAAGAGACTCGTTTAACTGAGAAAAACAAGAGTAGACTGAATGGGGCAAGAACCCGACTATTTGTTCTGATCAATAGATATTAGCGTTTTGGTTGTTT
Source organism: Lumbricus rubellus (assembly GCA_945859605.1). Classification (NCBI taxonomy): domain Eukaryota; kingdom Metazoa; phylum Annelida; class Clitellata; order Crassiclitellata; family Lumbricidae; genus Lumbricus; species Lumbricus rubellus. Next base: position 18,427,236 of record OX243823.1, read on the forward strand.
AAATAACTTTGGATTTGAGATAATGTGATAGTTTAGGGATACTCTGTTCCAATTAACTGAATAAGTACATCTGTGCGAGATTATTGCGAGAGCAAACTCACATATGTATGAAACAAAGTCTTCTTGTGCTGTATGAGTTAGTGTCCGAGGCTATAGAATACTACACTATATATGATTATAAGTTATGTAGGCCTATGTCCTATATGTAAAAAAATATGCAATTGCGTAAGATGAGATCACACTATCGACAATATCGTTGTTTTCAATGAGCATTCGACTTTGGACAGACAGACAGACAGAAAGAGAAAGAGAGATGGACAGAGAGAGAAGGAGGGGCAGACAGAGACTTTCAAACATCCTGAGAACATCCTGCAGAACATTGCAGAAGGATAGCGTTCCGCTGCGTTCGACTTGAGCGAGGAGAAGCATTCATCATAGAGGAACCGCCTCTGCCGAGTAGTTGGATGTCTACTCTTTGATTATTATGGCCTCCTGGCGACTCAAAGTCGCAAGACTGTTCTTGGGATAGTAACATCTATCCTACAGAACGTACATAGCATCCCGAGTTGTGATAATTTTATGCCCGAAGCATTAACGGGACGGGTGTCAGTCAGCCAGTCAAACAGTCAGTCAGTCACTCAATCAGTCAGTTAGCCAATCATTCAGCCAGTCAGTCATTCAGCCAGTCAGTCAATCAGTCAATAAGCTAACTGTCTGAACATGCCTTCATTTCCTATACTAATACATGTATATATATTTTCGTAAGTCTGTGTTTGTGGCTTTGTTTGTGGCTTTGTTAGCTATGCACGGCCACAGTTTTAAAGCAATCGACCCCAACTCTTCGCAGGGGATCGGGTTCGACCCGGGGCAGGTCACTGGGGTCGGCAAATCTCTGCCATCATGGGGGTCAGGGTGGGGGCAAAACCCCTCATGTTTCCTACTTTTCAGCCGTTTCCATGCATAGTTTCACACTTATTCACCTGAAACGTTACAGCAACACAGATTCTGGTGGTCTAGACTCTAGAGACAGGGCAACGACCAGAGCAGATTGCTTTTTGGCCATGGCATTTGCTCTGGCTTGCCTTCTGTAGATGATAGCGCCGCCACTTCTCTGGAACGTCCTTAGCTCTTCGATCAAGATTTCTTGTGAACCACACCTTGCTCGGCGAACTGAATTCTACTAGTAGTTGCAGTTTAACGTCACTATGTGGTAACAAAGACCATTAGCGACGCCTTCCTCTCTTATCCAGGCTTGGGACTGGCACTGGCAGAGTGCAACCAGTGGTGGAGTTTGAGGTTCTACAGCGGTTCGTTTTCTTCAATAAATTTAAACAAGATGTCGACCAATATAATAAGTTGCAGAAGCTGACTTTCAAAGCAATTTTCAAAAACCATTTTGGCGTTATGTAAATGTATGTAGACCTATAATAGTAGACTGTAGAATGAACAGTTCAAGATGACTGACCCCAATATTTTGTGACCCACATTCATCGACCGAGTAAACTCCAAACGAAGAGTTTAGGTAAACACATTTTAGGTAAACACATGTTAGTTCAAAGGCAGATCACGTAAACACTTGAAGCTGTCAGGTTATGACTGCAGTGCTAAGCAAATGACTTATTCAGTACAACTTTAATCGATCTATACCTCTTCTCAGTCTGTCTCCATAGCGCGCGCACACACACACCCACACACAGAGGCACGCACCAGGGCTGTTTTAAGGAATTTATAACTGCACAACCCCTTCTTTCCTTTCCCATCCTTCATGGTAAATTACTTCCAATCGGAGAACAGTGACCTTTGCAGCTAGTTTTAACAGTACAGAAGTGCTTCTACAACTGCACAGGTCCATTTAGAACTGCACATTTTGTGTAGGCCTACAACTGCACATTTTGAAAAAACCTGGCACGCACATGCAAGCGCGCGCGCGCACACACACACACACACAACCAAGATATTAGGATTTTGACAATGGTCTTTCAGGCTATAGGATTATGGTTGTCTCCTTTAGTTGCCTCCTCTTGCATTTAGGTCTAGATACGATCCGACTATTAGGCCCTATAATAAATAGTCAAAGAATCTATTCATGATTGTCGGTCATTGACCTTATGTAATATGTATGGGTGATCACTATAGGCTAATTATAGTCTAATTGAGTTTAATAAATGCTTGACTTAGCTATATCTAAGTAAACAAAAAGGAGGCCTAATGTGTCTTGGTATATAGAAAGGCATTCAGAAAAAGACGTGGCTGATACAGTATATTATATGGGAGACACCGATCAATAGTAATAGTTGTATTCAGACAATTCTTTGAATATAGATGAAACCAAGCAAAACATCGATGGTATGGATGCAAGAACGCGTCAGGACTAGAAGTCGGAGTAGCGGTCCAAGCATATATTCAGGCGTGTGGATTTGTTGCTATGGAAATGAATATCGTTAGAAATTCATTATGTTTCTTCTGCTTCATGTTTTCTGCGATTTTCTGGTAAATAATGGTGTTGATTATTATCATTGTTAAATATTGTAATTAACTAAAGTTATCGTCATTCAAAGTGGTGTCGTTCATTAGCTTAATTTATTCCCATTATGAGAAATTAAGGTTAATAATTTCTTGCATGACATTAAAAACGTCTAACAGCAAGACAGTACAAAAATCTTATAATATAAGATTTAGGTATTATTACGAATAATTTCAGACGATCATAAAGGCGCCATATAAATCATTTATTACGTGACGTGGTGGCCACGTACTGTCGACTGCCAGTCAATCAATCAATCCAGTCAGTCAATCAATCAATCATTGTCTGCATTGATCGTTTGAATATGATGCGACATAGATGCCTGTCTCAGCAGCCAGACTATAGGTTCTGTCGACCACTGCTACAGCTCTTCTTCCTCGTCCCGATTCATCCTTCTATTGACGTCCGATTAGAGGTCTGTCCTTGCGCGCAGGACTGGCTGCTGCTGACGCGGGGACGAGAGGCATAATTCAACTTCCCATCATACATATACATACATGTAGATATACATGTATTATTATATGCAAAACAATGTCGATGTCTTGATTCTTAGTCGGCGAAAACGGAATTGTTGATTTGGAGGAGTACGAGGGCATGGAAAATCTTCTATCCGCCGCCATTTTCTGGTAAGAACAATGCATTCTGGCGCCAGTTTATTAGAGGACAAAACCTTGGCAGTTACACAAACGGATATACGTACAAAATAGCACAAATATCATAATATAATAATTATGGCCAAGCAGATATATTTTATACAATACTTTAACAAATTCATTTATGATACGAATTGCATATACAGACGGATAGATTCAAGAGGGTTAAAAATGGTTAAGTAAATATATGGTAGGCAGGTGAGGATAGACAGCTACGTTGCCCTTTGTGTGTAGATAATAGATATGTTATTTTTCATTGACACCATCCTTAAAAAATTTCACCATCATTCGGATACAAGCGTCTGAGTTACCATTTACATGCATTTTTAAAAACCATTTCAGAACGTCTCTCCCAATCTCTCTGCATGGCCTCCTGAAATTGCATATCTAATATAAGTCTTTCTGGTGCCATGAGCTTGTATATAATGTACATATTATATATGTATGTATGTATGTATGTATGTATGTATGTATGTATGTATGTATGTATGTATGTATGACATGTATGTATGTATGTATGTATGTATGTATGTATGTATGTATGTATGTATGTATGTATGTATGTATGTATGTATGTATGTATGTATGTATGTATGTATGTATGTATGTATGTATGTGTGTATGTATGTATGTATGTGTGTATGTATGTATGTATGTGTGTATGTATGTATGTATGTATGTATGTATGTATGTATTTATGTATGTACGTATGTACGTATGTACGTACGTATGTATGTATGTATGTATGTACGTATGTGCGTATGTATGTATGTATGTATGTATGTATGTATGTATGTATGTATGTATGTATGCATATATGTATGTACGATTGTACGCATGCGTGTGCAATGTGCATGCATGCAAGTAGACTATGGAGGTCTATTTGTATGCCTGTGTGTTTATATGTTTTTATGCATGAATGTGCGCTTTTAGCTTTTCAACTAGTCCCTTGGTTATATACAGAGAGTTGCTATAATATTAAGCAAAGAACAAAGAGTTGGGCAACATAATAATATATAGGCCTACACAGAATGCACTGTGACGTCGTCAGGATTATTGTAAGTCTGAATATACTGCAGCCGAGGGTTAAGGTCACGTGACGTTATCTTCGCGCAGATCCGTTGTCTTGGAAACTGGTTTTGGATGAGTTGAGGATACATGTAATCCGCAGAAGGGGATAGCCACCGAGGCGGTCAGTCATCCATGTCTGTGACGGTCGATTTGGATCGTTGCATACGATTACCGATTAGTCAATAATCGAAACTGATTATCAAAGTAGCGAATACAAAGGTCGTCTAGACCATCCGAAAAAGATTGCGGATCACGGATTAAAGAATACAATGCCTGCAATTTATTCATAAACCAGTCTATTGGCAAATCCAGGTTTTTTAACGTGCAGTTGTACAAAAAATGTGCAGTTGTAAATGAATTTGTGCAGTTGTAAAAGCAGTTAGGCCCTATAAAGGACCTATATATGTGCAGTGAAAATAATCAGAAAAGGTAATTGCAGCTGATTCATGACGGACGAACGAAGGAACAGTGCAGTGAAAAATAAGCAGGAAGCGAAACGAATAATAGGCCTATTATTTTTAAAGTGGACGACTAAAAAAGGGTCATCAGTTTTTTTCGTCGCCAACTTGTGATATTTCTGGGAGAAATTTTCAAAAACCAAGAGAAAATTTTCGCCAAACAAAGCTGCACTATTAAAGCTTCTTCTTTGTGCAGTTCTATAAAATTTATTTTAAAAATCCCTGGTCAGATCATATGTAGGGGCCTATAGATGCATTATATAAATATATATATATATGATATATTATGACAATTTAGTAATCGGATGATTGGTATTGCCGCATTTGTTGGCATTGACATTTAGTAATTAATCGATTATATATTTAAACGAATATTATTAGCAGTATTCGACAATCCGACATTCTGTGTTTGGTGTTGTAAACTATCTCATTCGATATTCGAATAAATTATAATCGTATAGATGGCAGTCCTATACTCGAATAGGCAATATCTGATATGCAGATGATTGATATTAGATAATCGAATCATCGTTAGATAGTAGGCCCACTCGAATAGTCAGTACCGTAAAACGGGGTTGCTTTGGCCCAAATTTTCGGGAAAACTTCTGTCCACTCCCCCACAACAGAGCAATGAGCTTGAGCAACGTGTTAAAGGAAGACATGGGGTTGATAGAATAGAACATGTGCTTATTTCTTACATATGTTGGACATAAATTTAATTTTTAATTTTTTGGTGTGTGGACAAAGTCACCCCGTGGGTCGGGGTGACTTTGGCACACAGTGGTTTTGTCGTTATTAGACAAAGTAAACCTATTGCTGGGGTGGCTTTGGCCCAAGGAATGTGTTTTAAAATATATATAAACTTATAATAACACAAAAATGACACTGGTACTGGTACTGGTACTTGTAAAAGACTTGAAAAGGACTACTGCGAAGTCATAATTATGACAATTTAAATGTTCGTGAACTCCATCTGCTTTTCAATATCAATTAATCACTTTGAACAATGTCTACACTGAAAACTGATACAAAATGACTGTCGAGCTGTATTGGTACTTATAAAAGACTTGTAAAAAGATTGGTGAGAATTCAACTGACTAATGAAACGTCCACGAATTCCATTTACTTTCCAATGTAGGGACTTGGTGCAATTCTCGTGCAAATGTTTTCTTTGATGGAGGAATTTTTAAAATAGCTGCTGTATGGTAATATCTGATCCACATTTGAAGGCCAGTTCCAGCTCATATCACTTCTATCTAAACAGCTGACTTGAGCTCCTCGTTTTTTTGCTTTGACCATGCCATGAAATTGTTCACATTCGTGCATGTGACTATAACAGTCAATTTTCAAGAAAGTGGTACCGTATGCTCAACCAAAAACCAGTCAAAATATCTTAGAAAGTGAAGTTTAAGCAAATACATTTATTAATTTTGACAAAAACATAATATATACATCGTCAGCAGTAACTTATAATATGGTCCAAAGTCACCCCAAATTCCGGCCAAAGTCCCCCCAAAAAATGTTCTTGCATTTTTAACTTACTTACTAGCAACATCGCGGAACAAACGGTGCGCCATACACATGCCATTATAATGTATATTGACAAGTGTAATTGTCACCTACGGTATTATTGACGGTAGTTCTCACAGAAAAATAATTTTGCACATCTTAAAATTTTCCATTTTTTTAGGTGTGCAAACAAATGTGAAAAATTTCAACAAATATTACAATGAAATCAATCAAATTACTTTTAAATATTGGTTATATAATGACATATCATCAGCTATAAAGCATTTCAAAACCACGTGATAACTACGGAAGCTGGGAGGTGTGCAAACTAATTTTTCAATTTGGGCCAAAGTCACCCAGCAGGGCAAAGCAACCCCGTTTTACGGTATCTGATATATGAGTAATCGAAATATCAGATTATTGAATAATCGGTAGATAGTATAAGCCCACTCGAATAGTCGGTATTTGATATTCGGATCATCGATATTCGATATTCGAATAATCTGCCTTTGAAGCCACGTGGCTTATACAGTTGCACAATGTCTTCAGACGACAACGATTTCTTGGCGCTCGTGCATCGAACAATTTCCGGTGATCGGCTTTTGGCGTCATCTAGCGGTGAGTAAGGAACCGGAAATTGGTAATTTTACTAAGACCCTCGTCGTTTGACAAAACCGTTCAGACGAGGGCAGGAGTCTTAATCGCTGCGGGGCTCCTACACCAGATGGGCAGGGCAGGGCTTGGTAGGGTATACGGCAGGGGGTGAGTCTGTGGTTTGTGGGTTGACAGTTGGGGTGGGTGGGATTGATGGGTAGGTGAAGATGTGGGATGATTTTGAGCGGGCAGCTGGCGACTGCTATGATAATCGATTGATGGTCGGGATAAATCGGTATTGTAGTGCCTTTGTCTACCTCTGCGTGTCTGCATGCCTGTCTCTTTGTGCGTCTGAGTAGTCATCTCCTTGACAACGACTTGCTTTCATTCCTTCCTCTTCGCCACACTCTCTCCCTGCTTGTCCTACTTTCTCCGTGTCCCTTGCCCACTTAGCCTATCTGTCTAACATTCCGCCTCCTTCTCATGATCTCCACCCCTCCTGCCCCTACCACCACCCCCATCTCCCACACTCCATCTCTCCTTCTCGTTCGTCCAATTGTCTCTTCCTTTGTCCTCCTCTCTGTATCTGTGTGTCTCCTCACTCTCTCGCTCACGCACTCTCTGTTGACGAGTTCATCGTTTGATCTCAGTCTTCAGTTGTTGACAGATGTTGACGCAGAGGTTGAGGCAATGGTTGACCCATTTGTGGAGTATAAGATGTTTTGTAGCGCCGACTCAAGCGACGAAAGAATTAAAGATAAAGAATGGAGGAACAAAAGATCGATGAAATTAGAAAATAAGGTCGAAAGCAATTTCAATCACGCAGCATCAGTAATTTAAGTAAGAATTGATTGATTGATTGATCGATTGATCGATTGATCGATTGATCGGTTGATCGGTTGATCGGTTGATGGATTGGCTGTTTGATTGATTGATTGACTGATTGGCTGATTGATTGATTTGTGGGTGGATTGACTGATTGGCCTACAGATTGACTGATTGATTGACTGATTGGTGGATTGACTGATTGACTGCCCGTGCCGGCGTCCGCCCTACGGGGTGCGATCTCGGTACCTCTTGCTCTCCATGCCAGTGTGTTATCCAATATGCTACCGGGCCAAATAGTGCGACACGTCATTGCGTTTGGTAGGCCTATACATTGTACATGAATACTGCAGTATACTATTATACGGATGCTAGGTTGAAAGTTACTGAGTGTATGATACTCTGCATAGTAACGACCGACGGGAAGTTGTTTGCGAGCATTCGCATCTGTCAGGAAGTTGAGCAATATCGTCCATATCGTCAACATGAAAGTCAACTCCAGTACTTGAAGATGCGTCACATCCCAAGCAAAGGAAATGAACGTGTAAACTCTGTAGGTACATGCAACCTATCAGTGGCGTAGTCAGGAATATTATTTACGATGGTTTTTTAGTGGCCTTACGGGAAGCCGCCGGATGCCCTTCCTGGCACCAATCCAACATTATTACAGTAGGCCTAAATAAAAAGGGAATAAAGTAACAAATGGAATAAAGTATGAAAACAATTCAATTGTTACTACAAAAAATTGTCTTGTTCTTCCTTATTTAAGTGGATAAATAACTTTCAAAACACTTTTTTCTAAACCAATTAGGTTTTTAAACCCCTAAACCCCTTGTCTACGCCATTGAGTTGTGCTATAGGCTGTTGTTCATTTCGGTAGAGTGCACTGCATACACTGTCAAAGTAGAAGACTATTATATATCTCGTGCGTTCGATTGAAGACCGTCAATAAGAGATTCATGTGTATGAGTCTTGATCAGTTGATCTGGTGATAATTGAAAGAGTAGAGGAGACAGCGGATTGTGATAGATGCCAGCGGTGTAGACACTTGACCAGAAACGTGATGGACAGAAGGAGTGACAGACTGACCTATCGGCGTCAAGTGATTGATTGGTTCAACACTTGATCGATCACGTGATCGATGAGAAAATAATAGTCTTACAAAGACTGAAGATTTCCACTGGATATAGATATATTTTTATAAGCCTGTGAAAGAGTGTCAATTGCATCCTCCTTATCCCCCTCACTCCCTTTCTATATTCTTCCATTCTTTCTTCCGCCTATGTCTCCCTCTCTGTCTGTTTATCTGTCTCTCTCCCTCTTTCTGTCACTCTCTTACACTATGTCCTTCTCTCTTTCTGTATCTCTGTCTCTGTCCGTGTGTCTCTCTTTTTCTCTCTATATGTCTTTCTGTCACTCTCTCATGCATGCACACTATGTCCTTCAGTTGATCTGTCTCTCTCTCTCTATCTCATTCTGCTTTGTCTAATTAAACTGCTTTCGTTATCTTGTCTGTCTTAACAATATTTCTCTTTTTCACCACATCTCTGTCAGCTTCGTTTGCATTATTTTGACATCGCGCTGTTGTTTTCAATCTACCTATTTTGCATACTATAAATAGCCTTTTATAACCTATCTATCAATATCTATCATTCCATTCGTGTGTCTGTCCCCCACCCTCCCCACTAACTGCCATAGAATTTTAGTCTCCAGCAGAAATCCAGGTTTCCTTTCAATTGAGTTGCTAATTTTTGTAATGAAAACTTACCGATGAATTTATCATCAGCTCGTCGTTTTCCGTTCCCCATTCCCCCTCTTCCTCCTCATGCTGCTCTTCCTCCTCCTTTTCCTTTTTCTCTTCCTTTTCTTCCTCTTCCTTTTCCTTCTCCTCCTCTTTCTTTCCTCTCCTATCCTTTATCTTCCTTTTTATGGTCCTGCTCCTCTTCCTCCTCCTCGTCGTCGTCATCGTCCTCATTTCCAAATCGACAGGTGCACGCCTCACCAGGAATCAATTATGGCGACCATGCATCTGACCGTGCATAATATAGATTCCGTGCCTCACTCCATCTCTCCCATTTCTCCATCTCCTCCTTCCTTCCTTCTTTCCTTCCTCCATGTCAATCATTTGACTGCCATGTCACTTCCGTCACGTCTAACTCTCCTTCTGACTCTCATTCTCAAGGTCGTCTCAAGGTCGTCGCTCCCGTCCAATGATTTGACCGCTATGTCAGGCTGCAGGACTCAGAAAACAGCATATCACTCCACAGGAAATAATTATGTGTAACTGTATCGTTATATAATTTGCATAATTAGGCTATTCATAATTACTTTTAATAGTCATATTCATGATTTAAACTATTGTGGTTATTATTTTTTTTAGCGCCCGAGGTATAAATGATCCCTCAGGCTTTAAAAACAATAATAAAAACAATGTTGTTCTGAAGTTAACAAAACAAACCAAACTAGCCTAGTCTCTGTTGTGAATCTGTCCGTCAGTCTGTAAATCAGTCAGTCACCGTATCCATGGATACGGTGGGGTCGTCTAGGTGCATTTTCCCGCCAGATGGCTCAGCCGACCTGAACAGGTGCTCTACGGGGATCACGTGACCGCGTCGGAGGTGGGGCAGGGGTGGGGGCGGGGGAAGAGCACGGTGTTTGTTCCCGCGCTGGCAAAGGACAAACGGCAGAGGGCACAGCGTCCAAGGAACAAAGCAAAGGACGAACGTTGACAGCCAGGGCAGGCACAGTTTTACTATAACAGGTTAGGCCTACGCATTGGCAGTGCTTTGATTACGTCATCATCTTTCTTAAATTATCATAACACCTCTGCGTACAGGCCTACTATTGTCGTTGTTCACTTTTGCATAATCGTCATCATCGTTGTTGTCATCATCATTATCAATGTGGTCATCATGGCAATCGTTATCAGTCGACACAATCATTATCGTCATCATTATCGGAAGTCGTTATCGTCGTCGTCTTCATCATTGTCGTTGTCGTCAACTCGTCGTCGTTATCATTTTCGGATTATGATCATCGACATCATCGTGGGTCTATCTGTGAAGGAGGGGGGGCATAGCTGTTGTTGGTTCAACTTCCAGAAATATGATTCAAGCTTCAATTGTAAGAGTTTACTGAATCATGATGCATGGTGGCGGTCGGAAGACTGTTGTTTATAATTATTATATTCGTTTCTTTGAGTCGATCACATCAAAGGCAATATACCCTTACCAGTCGACAACTGAAACCCCGTTCCCCTATACATCCCTTGCCCAATGGTACACAACTACAAATCGAATGTATCATCCAATCCCAGCATTCCCTGCGTCTCAATCCACTTCCGGCGCCTGGAATATTCCCGGAAGTCCTGGCTCGCCGACTCCCCCCCCCCCCCCCACTCCCACACCCCACACTCCCACGCCGCCAGATTATTGGAACTGCCATAAAGATCATGCCGCCTAATTCCAGTTGGCTTATCGTTGCCAAGGAAACGACGCTTGCGCCATCTGGTCGCTGCGATAAAATCATAACCGGAGATGGCGTTCCCACAGGGGTTCAAACGCGTAAACGATATAGGCACCTTCGACTATTCCCAAATTTCATTAACTTATCTTAAGTCAGACGACTGATCGCGAAACAGAAGAATGTATTCCATTTCCAGGTCCATGATACGTCTGGACTCTGGACATACTACGTGGATATTTATTTTATAATACGTTTCGTGTCTCTTTCTTTCGCCGAGATATATTTATAGTCTTCGCGTATGGCAATAAATAGCATCCTCATATTTGTGCAGATTTTCTTGTGTATATAATATGACGCGGCTCGCTTCTATATAATGGTCGTCGTGTGTGTAATCGTTTCCCATTGATTCTGGGCGAATCAGACTTTGAATTCGATTAGTCGATTAGTCGTTCCGAAGTATTCGATCGAATTATTCGTTGCCGCCGCCGCCGCCAGGTCCAATGCGGATTCATGCAGCGACAGAGGGGGAGAGGTCACGTGGGAATGGAGAGGTCACGTGGGGGATGGAGGAGTGTGTGGTTGTTTGATGAGAATGAAAGACAAAAGGAGAAAAGATATGGGTTCGATTCGTTCGTCTCTCTCTCTCTATTTGTCTGTCTCAATTTGTTTATCTGTTTGTCTCTCTCTTTCCTTCTGTCTCTGTCTCTGTCTCTGTCTCTCTGTCTCTGTCTCTGTCTCTGTCTCTGTCTCTGTCTCTGTCTCTGTCTCTGTTTCTGTCTGTCTGTCTATCAAAATGTCTGGCTGTCTCTATTTCTGTTTCTCTCTGTCTCTAGCTGTCTCTGTCTCTGTCAATCTGTCTCTCTTCGTCTGTGTATGTGTCTCTGTCTCTGTCTCTGTCTCTGTCTGTCTGTCTGTCTGTCTGTCTGTCTGTCTGTCTGTCTGTCTGTCTGTCTCTCTGTCTCTGTGTCTGTGTCTCTGTCTCTGTCTCTCTATGTTTCTCTCTCCCTCTGGGTCTGCTTGTATAGTAGTAGTGAATGGCATAAAAGACAATAATAAACGCGAATGGAAACGACACCAGAGAAATTGCAAAGGCTTTCGGAATCGATTCCACTTGCTAATTCGATCGGAGTTTCCCTCGAGAAGTTTCAATCTCAATGTAGTGTAGTCATAAATAATTCGTAAAAGCATACTGCTGCAGTGTTATGGGGATTTCTGAGACAATTCACATCACAGTGGCCATAAGGTCAGTGCCAGAAAAACAACAACCAAAAGAATGGCAGAAACATACATGTATAGTTGTAGGCTAAACATACATGCATAATTGCATATACATACACAGATTGATGACGAGCGGTCCATTCTCAATCATGCATGGATATACATGTAGTACTATACATTGTATATTGTATTGTGCTGTATACTGTACTGCACTGTGTTGCGTTGCATTATATTGTATTGTATTGTAGCCTATATTGTAGTGTATTTTATTGTATTTTATTGTATTCTAGCCAATACTGTATTGCAGTGTATTGTATTGTATTTTATTGTATTCTAGCCAATACTGTATTGCAGTGTATTGTATTGTATTTTATTTCATTATATTGTATGTGTCGTAATTATTGTATTGTATTGTATTGCATTGTTGTCTATATTATAGTTTATTGTTTTGTATTTGCATTGTATTGTATTGTGTTTTATTTATTGCATTGTAATGTATTGTATTGCATTGTTACGACAATTTTCATAGCATCGTCTTATGAAGCTATATTTCTATAGGATGCTTTATACACACTTTCAACAGTCAGCATTCAGCGTTAGAGTGTGACAGAAAGTACAGTTTTAGCCGTATACCCAAGCTAGTTTTGACCACAGAAGAGATTAACTGGCTTAATCAATTAAACACCGACAAGCATATAGGCCTATAGCTAGTGCAGCGTTTTTGCGAGAGTTAAGCTTATCTAAATGTGCATTAAAATGTTGTTTAGAAATAAGCGTAAGCCTATAGGAATAGATTGCAGTCGGACTGCTCGCAAACGCATGCGCAGTTGCGCACATGCCTGTGATACGTATATTAAGACGACTGTTTAAAGAACGAGAGTAAGAAAAACTGTCCGCTTAGGCCTATTTCCCAATTTGGCATGTCACAAGGAATGTCCAGTTTGACTGGAATTGAGAAGTTCTGTAAAGAATTTAATATGCGGTCGCTGGACTAATGCATCGGACAAGTAACTAAGCACAACGAAGTAAATACAATATGCAGCCTATAATGTATACTATTGTATAGGCCTATCAGCACGACAAGTAGGCATATACACTCAATACAACATAGCGTCCAACGGTAAAATTTGATCTGTGGCCTTCACCTTGTATAATGTATCCTTGCGTTAAGTCTGTTTTATATCTCTCCGGATTAAGCATAGAGCACTAGGAGGTAAGTTTTCTCGATGGTCACATAATGAGCGCTTCGTAATTACTGCTTTGTTCCTTAGCTGCGTATGCGGTGGGTGGCCATTATTTTAACGGCCGAGTGGACCAATAAAATGTGAGCTGTTCCAAGCGACGCGTGCATAACGACGGCGTCTAGCGGAGATAAGAGTAGCTGACCCATCCTCACCCCTCCCCACTCTCACCACCACCCAACCCAGCCCACAGGGTGCCTCCATTCAAACAAACGATGCTATAAACTAACACCCCATGGACCAAATTAGCGTCATCCATGTGCCGTTGCCGAATACGTCTGCTTTTATTCTCGCCAATAGACTCATAATTTTCTCGTCTCAGAGAGATAATCAGCAAAAGCTGCTGCTCTCACTTTAACGCAACTGTGTAGATCAACAGAGCGCACCTGTTCCTCGCCCATGTATGTAATATGCGCTTATTTATCTACACAGTCATAGATCCGAACAATGCGAACATGTCTCCGAACGCGGCTTAGTGCACCTATGCATCCAAGCATGCATCCGTCCGTCCGTCCGTTCATCTGCGGTGGTGCTGCTGCTGCTGCTGCTGCTGCTGCTGATGCTATGTCTGGACAATGACATCTGGGACATCTCAATGTGCCTGAGATGTCTAACATATTATATAATAAAAAATTATGACAAATAATATATCCGATCGTTGATCATAAATATTATATCGTACGACGACCGAGTTACTGGAAATGCTATAAACAGACTTTCTCTCTCAAGCAATCTCCATCATTTCCATCTTTTTAAGCATCTTTGTTTTGTTTGTTTCCATCATTCTTTCGTTCATATTTCTATCGTTGTCTAGGAGTTATAACGCGCTACATAAATGTTCTGCTTTATTGCGGTGTTGGAGAATTGCATGGTTGGCTTAGCAAGAAAAGACTTTAATTTCAAACGAATTGTAAGAGGCTATAATTATACCAACACCCCCACGGTAGTGAACGTCAAATCTGTTTCAGACAGGCAATTTCTACAAATTGCATTGCATTGTATTGTATTGTGTCTGACAACTTATAAAGCACTTCTCGCAGCAACAGCCTTTCAGAAGCGCACAGTTGTATGCCTCTAAGTATGCCTCTAAGTCTGCCATACCTCAGGAAATCACACGAAGAAACTGCAGTTTAAAGCAAGCATAAATAGCTGATTAGACCTGACGCACGTGATGTACACAGTACACAGGAAAATCTTACAGCCCTTACCCAAACGGGTGCGATTGAACATTTACGCATTAGAGCAGTGCCAGAAAAACAACAACCAAAAGAATGGCAGAAACATACATGTATAGTTGTAGGCTAAACATACATGCATAATTGCATATACATACACAGATTTGCTGCCGAAACGGAGCGCCGCCACGCAAGAAAGGTTACAGAGTGCGCGTATACACTTAGTTTGCTTACTTTGAAACCGACCACCCAGTGCAGCAGTCTGCCAGTACATATACTTAGGGCTCTCCTGAATTATAGCATAGCAGAGCAGAGCATTGTAGACATTCGACTCCTTCAGAAGCAAGAAAGAAACCCCGTCTTGTTAAGAGACTGCTTGGATAGATTTCGGCGCCTTTATTGTGGTGCAGTTTTGCAGGCTGCCGCCGACGAGAAAAACCGGTCCGCTTTGTTAGAGAACGTTTACTGATAAGTAAACGATGAGTGCAGACCCACTCCCACCTCCCCCACCACCACCACCACTCCCCCACCCCAGTTTTCATGTTGCGCTGGTTCTAGTAATGTTTACATTTGCACATGGTACAATTGGTACATAGTATAAATATAGCTGAGCAGAGAATATATCAACACGAGAAGGATACCGTTAATCTTTCCCGTTTCTCTGTAACCTTTGTTCCTAACTCCAGGGCCGCCGAGAGGGGAGTCCTGGGGAGACGCGGGGGAAGGGGTAAATGCCCAGGGCCGGCGACTTTTACGGACCTGAGAATACAGGTAGTTATATATAGAAAAGTGCATGATTTGTGCCTTTTTAATCAGTACAATATTGCAGAGAAAAATAATTACAGTTAGCTCAAGCTTCAACTCTACACCTGAATAAAATCGTATTTTATAGAGGCCTATGAATATGCAATTAGACTGCAGGTCGTACCTGCATTTTTATCACTTCAATTGTTTTGAAATTGTTTTCCGTTGAGCCATTGGATCTATAGTTGGTCTACATGGAATGGGATTCCATTGACTATATGCGACACCTCCCAAACTGTTCTCAGTTTCACAAACAGTGTTGAAGGGTGCATTGTCATCATCATCGTCGTCGTCATCGTAGTCGTCGTCATCATCGTCATTGTCAGTATCAATATGATTAACTATTGCAGCTATTTTAGTGCTTCACGACAATGCCACGATTGATCTCAATTTCGAACGGCATGAATTTCAATCCTAATCCCAGTATTTAAAGAAAAATATTGCCATAATGCTTATGTAGCCTATGTAGCCTATGCATATGTGTGTGTGTCATGCATGCGAATTTCAATCCTAATCCCAGTATTTAAAGAAAAATATTGCCATAATGCTTATGTAGCCTATGTAG
Organism: Lumbricus rubellus; assembly: GCA_945859605.1. Taxonomy (NCBI): domain Eukaryota; kingdom Metazoa; phylum Annelida; class Clitellata; order Crassiclitellata; family Lumbricidae; genus Lumbricus; species Lumbricus rubellus. The sequence continues at coordinate 18,443,338 of OX243823.1, forward strand.
CCTATGCATATGTGTGTGTGTCATGCATGCGAATTTCAATCCTAATCCCAGTATTTAAAGAAAAATATTGCCATAATGCTTATGTATAGCCTATGCATGCGTGTATGTAGCAGCAGCTCGTCCATTTTATCAATTGATACAGTAGCCTACTTCTTACCGCACGTCATGTGGTTTAGTCACCTCTGTCCGGCCATGCACTTCACAATAATAACACCAAAGACACTCTCAACATAGGCGACTGATATCTCGGTGTGATCGAGAGTGTCACCGATAGAGGCGCCACTGTAATCACCTAGTAACGACCCACCGACTGCAGCCGGGCTAATTGCAAGGGCGGACAGCAGCATCGCGGGTAATGGTCCAGAAAGATTGTCCGATGGCCCACCCAGCCACCCCCTCAAAATTAAATGCCACTGGCTTCGGGTAATAAAATCTCGCGTAGTGGACCCTATAAATCTTCCGTCGGTCAAGCATAGATGCCAACTAGAGAATATTATTGTGAGTGACCATCAGGCTTACTGTCCGACTGTCCACTCTGAAAGACAAGGACCACACCACACACTGCATAGACAGGTATTTAATCGTAGCAATATTTCAAAAATAAATTCGCAGGAAACGACCGAGTGGGCGACTCATCGCACTGTCCGCCGCCTAGCGGTCGGTAGTGTCAGCTGCGCATGCGTGCGATCGATATACAATATAAACTGTCGTGCGGCTGCTATCCACCGTCATAGATAGATCTAAGCGGAGTGCATAGCGTAGCGTCAACAAAAACAGCTTAATATTATGTTCGCTTATAAATACATCAGTTGTTCAATGCGTTTAAGAGCAAGTCTTGCAATAATTGTAAGCGATTTAAAGATCGTTCAAACTTAATAGTCTCTGCTATTTAGGCCTATAGTGTGCATTGGAGCAGCATAAAATCGGACATCGGAAGTATTGCTCGATTTATAATACGAAGCAGAAATTGTTCAGCGAATAATTTGTTTGCTCTCCGTTATAAGAAAGAGTCCAGTGTTTATTCAGCATCGAAAACGGAAAAAGATTAGGACTTCTTCGTTGCCTCGTAAGTTCGTTTATCTGTGGACATTTGTATCAAACTGAAACTTCTTCGGAACGGTAGATACAATTCCTTTGCATATTCTGCGTCCATATATTATACACCGAAATCGGTGTAATGTAATGCAGAGGAACATCATTATTTATATAGCGCATACTATTACATATCCTCTGAAGCAGAGACCATGGCAGCAGTGGCGTAACAACTGAGCCGGGGGCCCGTGGACATTCTAAGCTTGGGGCCCCTATCCATTAACGGAACTAAACAGTAAAAACAATTAGACGGCTATTTTAAAAACAAGAACGCCTATTATATCTGAAGTATTTTGGTAGCGCAATATAGTATAGGCTAGGTCTACTGGTGCAGTTTTCGTAAAGTTTCGCTTCATGAATGTCAGTAGCCTATTAAACGCTGTCATCAATAATTAATCCATTGTTGAGGCACATTAATGGTTCAATGCAAAACAAGAAAACGGTTCCACGACAACTGGTCTACAGACAACTCGTATTGATGAAATAGAAACCGGATTTATGAAAAAAAAACTTGAATGGTTTTCTAGCTTAAATGGAAGCTGGACTGATGATTTTCACTCATGTATTTCAACATGCATCCAGCTTTTATTTAATATCCAAACATACCTCATGCAGCTTCTATTTCTCGTTCGTTATTTTCGTCAATCCAGCTTCGATTTCAGATATAAAAATATTTTCATCCAGTTTTCATTTCTTAAGCGTTTTTTATCAATCCAGCTTCTATTTTAGATGTAAAATTTATACGTTCCTTCAGCTTATATTTCTCATGCATTATTTTCGTCAATCTATTTCACCTGTAAAAGAGCCTTCATCCAGCTTCTATTTCTCTTGCGTTTTTTCATCAATCCAACCTCCATTTCAGCTGTAAAAAACTTTCATCCAGCTTCTATTTCCCTTGCGTTTTTTAATCAATCCAGCCTCCATTTCAGCTGTAAAAAAACTTTCACCCAGCTTCCATTTATCAAGCGCTGGACCACTTGTCTGTAGACCAGTTGTCGTTAGACCAGCTGTCTGTAGACCAGTTGTCGTGAACGGCGACACCCATACAAAGGTTCATAGTACATACGCACGTATAGGCCTACGTGCCTGCATGTAATGTAGACTCACTGTGGTCTAGCTGTAATTCTTCATAGAATTACTTCGTGAATTTGGCTCGTTTCTTACTCCCAGAACTGTAAGTGTTTTCATGGCATTCATCTTATAATTATGATGATTACCGGTATTTTCGTTTAGGCTCCGCGATAGTGATGACTGATGATCCATATAAAAGTAAATGAATGACTGCAGTGACTGTTATTATGAGCGGAAAGGAATGAACACTGCAATGTATGAGTCACTTCAACGCTTGGCTCGTATAGAGACATTGACAGAGACAAAGACAGGCACACACATATGCAATGCACACACAGAGAGTGAGAGACAGAGTGAGAGACAGACAGACCTATCTCGCTGTCTGTCTGACAGACAGAGCGAGACAGACAGACACACACACAGCCATAATTAGAGGGAGCGGAAAACAAAGCAGATACTATTTCAAGCATAATTCCTTAACGCTGGATTTGACTGAAGAGATAAGGGTGACTAAGTGATCCATGCACCTCTGGTCGGGCACAAGGATGAACCTAGACCTCCATGGATGAACGTATACCCTAACCGCAGACCCCGCCCTAACGTACAACTAAGTGTTGATGTCTACTACGGTACTACGGGTCAAATGCTCTCAAATCCGATGACCCATACAGTCATACTGTAACAGTCCCGACAGACACGACACATGCGTATCATTTATCATATCCGTCGTATCCAGAGTAGGCCTAGGGCCTACATATGGTCAGACTCTACAAACTGAAACTAACCATAAAACGGAAAAACTCAGAAAAAGTACATGAAACTTTTTACTTAATAGGCTTGGAGGCCCTTTGGATCTCGGGGGCCCGTGGATTTTGTCCACCATCGTTACATGGTTGTTACGCCACTGCATGGCAGCACAGTTATCAAGGTAGGGTAAACCGTATATTTCACGCTGCATTAAAAGTTATTCGACTGCTTTGCTTAAAATATTTTTGCTCAACGTTGGTACGGTAACTGCTGCATTGATGTATTTTTTAAATTCATCAATAAATTTCTCTAATGCTGATATTACTAATGCTACTACTAGCCTACTGCTAATACTACTGCTGCTGTTGATGCTACTATATGCTACAATTACTGCTACTACTACTACTATTACTACTACTAGAACCTACCTACAGTAAACGACTACCAACTACTACCTACTACTGCCTATACCGCGTACTACTATCACCGTTATTGGGTGAACTTATTTTAGTGCAACAGGCCTACAACTTAAAAATAATAACACCTCTCATTAGTTGAGAGAGAGATACAACACAATTGATTGATTGATTGATTGATTAATTGGTTGGTGGTTGGTTGATTGATTGGTTGGTTGGTTGATTGATTGATTGATTGGTTGATTGATTGATTGATTGATTGATTGATTGATTGATTGATTGATTGATTGATTGATTGATTGATTGATTGATTGATTGACCGACTGACTGACTGACTGATTGATTGGTTGATTTATTGACTGATTGACCGATTGATTGATTATCTTTGGTGCGGATAGTTCTCGGCTCGAGAACGGTCGAACATTTTAGACAAAAGCTGCAGGTTCGAATCCGATGTCAATGCTTTCGCCGCTTGTCACAGCGGCGATTACAATTGCGCTATATAAGTTTCAAGTCATTTGTTGAACGGATGGGATTTAGCATCGATTTAGCCTGCAGACAACACTGAATAACGAATAAGAAAATTAAGCATTAATATTAATGGCAGAATTTTATATGTTAACAGACAAGCAGACAGACAGGGATAGACAGATAGACATACAGACAGAGATAGACTGAGAGATAAACGTCGCTGGCTAATAACGAGACGAAACCAGATGCTCAACTGTAAATGCTAATAGCACCTGGTTTTCATAACTGGCATCCCCGGTTCTATATCCCAAGCCATGACCTGTTCGCTGTGCGTGAGACTGTGATCATTGTGTTAAGGGTTCAAATCTTGGCACCTCGTGGTTTGACACACAAATTTATTCCGCTTCTGTATCGCCTACTACCAGTTGGAGTCTGCAATTGTGAGGGCGCGAGATTTGCCATTAATTTTAGTACTTTACCACACGTTGCGCCTGTCTAGGCTGAACTACGTACATGTAGTTTGAGAATTGAGAGCACTAGTTCACCCCATCCAAACACATAATCTTTTATAGGTCCTACCACTTGTAGGTCTCAGCTTTGGTTGTCAGTGTATGCTCCAGTCGTTCACGTATAATTGGATCGGTCAAACAAATTGAGGTCGCAAGAGTTTCGAGCGAACTGCATATACAGAAAAACTGACACATTTATGGTAGACAATTCTCTGCGTACAAATTCGTTGTGAACTTGATGGTAATGATAATGACAGCGGACGATGGTGGCGTGAATAAAGGATGGTCCTGGTGGTGCGGCCTGCCTGCACGCCGCCTGCGGAGTTTCCCCCCGTTGAGGACAATTAGGCAACAGAGCATGCGATTAGGCGATGCGTAAGAAAGATTGGATAAGACTGCACAACCACAATTGCTAACGACGGCCTTGTTATAGCCTACTCGAGGAAATACATTTACACCACAGCATGCATCGTGTGAAAGTGACTCTGTAAAATGTGAAGCAAAATGTACGAAAGGTGCTAGAACGCCGGCGTTGTCATGGGTCGCTTTCCCCCCAACCGGGCCAACCTGCTAGTTACTGCCTTGGGCGTTGGTAAGGTGGTCCATAAGCTAGTTTGGGTTTCGATTGCCGCCGCTCTATTTATCCGCCATTCTTGATAGCCAGCGGCGATATGCTGAGTAATGGTGATAAGATCTGTGCATGGGAAATTCAGCTTCAGAAAGAACGAGTTTCAATTGATAGGTGGGAGGTTCCATTCCTCTTATACATATAAAATTCTTCCATTAATATCAATGCTTATTCGTTATTCAGCGTTGTCAGTTGGCTATAATTATATGCTTTGACGTAGGTTCATTCTTGGCGAGACTTTGCAAAACACGATAGGCCTATAATAGGCCTCATGCAGGCCCTATGAATTGCGAAGTTTAATAGGCCTAATGTAGGTTATTTCATAAACTGGTAAGCGGAATATTTGTCCTTTTCTGAAGGTTAAAGGCGAAGGTTCACCGTTTCCTGGTTTCTTTGTAAACCAGGCTGATTGGTCAGCAGGTCTCTCTTTAGTGGGCGTGACGCTGACCAATCAGCATCTGCTCCAAGTTCATCTGAGAGCACTGGCAGCTGCTTTAGATTGCTAGGCGTGACAATTCCTCGACCTAGTTTAGGTCGAGGAATTGTTCTGTAAAGCTTCTATAGACTCCTCTGAGTGCATGGGTCTCTGTATGCAGATTAGACTGGCCTACCAATGGTCTGGAGTGTGTGTGTGTGTGTGTGTGTGTGTGTGTGTGTGTGTGTGTGTGTGTGTGTGTGTGTGTGTGTGTGTGTGTGTGTGTGTGTGTGTGCGGGTGTTTGATCAGTATATGCACCTCACAATGGGCCTGTATGTTTATATTAGAGTATCTCAATTGGTCAGCATAAAGAATATTTATATAGAATGATCGGTATGCGACAACACATGTACTTTGAAATGCCATTTCACAGCTTATTCCAAGTGCACCTGAGAACACTGACGAATTACTTACTTAGCACTTAGTCCTTCCTCGCGCTGGCAGCGCATCGGGCGACACAGCCTCTCCACGTTGACACTGACGAATGCTATAGATAAATATAGCCTATCTAACCAGGATGAGGAATTGTCTCTATACTTCCCTGAGTGGGGTACCTTATGCAGATTAGCTTCGTGTATACGGCCGGTGTGACGCATAAGCCAGGTAAACTTGTTTACCCTCTAATACAATTGACCATCGTGCCCCCAAGGTTCTTGATCGTGCCCTGCAATATTATGCTGGCAGGGGTGGGGGAATTGTTTTGTTTCTACGAGCCTGCTTCTCAGCTAGACAGCGTTGGGCCTTCCATTTGGAAATGCCTCCCATTACAGATTCGCCTCCTACCAACGACTAACAATACCGAGGCAAGGTTGTGTTACAGAAATTTCAATTGTATGCCATAAAGCTCTGGTGCCTAGATGGTGAATTGTGAAGAGAACGAGTCTAAAGTTATATGCAATACAACAATGACTTTAGCAAGCTCGTGTATACACCCAATTTCCATATACATGGTAGAAGTATTGTGGTGTATTATATACCTAATATATACGCATATTACATACATATACACATACTCATATATTTATATATGTATGAATATATATATAAGCTTACAGTAAAATATATATATCGCCGCTTGCCATGGTTTCGTCTCATAATCAATCGCCGGTCAATATAATTATAATATTCGGCAATATCTAAGAACTGCACCTTCAGCTTGTCATCGCTGCCCCACCAATCAAATCATTTCAGTGTTCATTGCAATAATGAAGCACACAGGTCTACAACAGAATTCGTGAGTTTTCATTTGGTTGAGCCATGGAAAAGTACGACCTAACAATTCGTGTTGATCGTGAGCAAGAGGAAGCTTTGAGGGCCTTTTTTGCCCATAACAATTGGAATTTTGAACAAATTGGTAAATATTGAGCTATATAACATTGAGATATTAATATATATAGGGCCTAAATAATGATGTTTGCAAGTATTCTAAATATTTGCCATGGCGAGCTCGTGCTGTGTAGGCCTACGTAATATATATATATGTGTGTTCATTTGTGGATTTGCATATATATGATACATGTTTGTTTGTATATATGCACACTTGTTATAGCACCCCTTCAAACTCTCTACTCAGAGGCGCTCCAGACTGCAGAGTGGACACTGCATTGGAGTTTCACACCGAAGCGCTGAGCAATTGCGAGTCAAGGACTTGCCAAAGGTCCCTATACGCGGCGACTTGAGGTGGGTTTGAACCTGTAACCCTTCGGCTGCAAGGCGACGAACATACCACACTGCGCCCCACAATGCATAATCTTATATATGCATGTATATATCTATATATATATATATACATTCAAAAGTATACTGGCCTAGTTAGCTACACCAGTAAGCGAGAGCGGCATTTGTCTGTTGGTTGCAATGGACTGCGGTTCGAGCCCCGGGCTGGGAGTTGACATTCAGGTATTTAGATATCTCGGGCTAGCACGTGTGGGACGCAGGGTGCCATGTTCAGTCAGGCCAATTATGGTCTCAATTGGAATACATTACTAGCATAGCATATATAGACGCTTTTTCATTGAGTTTTTAACTTTGTGTGGACACTGCAAGTGTACGAGTAGGCCTATAGATGTAGAATTTACAATTGCAGAGCCTGAGCCAGTGAAGAGAAAGAAATCTCGCGCCGAATTTCCTTCCGAGCAGCTCTCCAGCTCGCCCACACCTGAGTCCTCTTCAAGTTGCACTGTGCTGCCAGTTGAAACACAGTCCGCACCTGATGCTGAAGTTTCAGTTGAATCGCAGTCAGAGTTTTGTGAAAATTGTTTTCTGTTTCCGTGCGTCGCTTCGTTACCAGCGGAATGGCTTGGAAGAGGACAAGTAGCTCATGCAGCGAACAGTTCCATACGCAGAGTCATGTATGGAAAATACTGGAAAACAATTTGTAATCTGGGTGGGTGGACTAATCAACAGTATCTGGGTAAGAAACTCACCGAAACACACGGAGTGCATCATATGCGAGAGATAATGCCCGACTGTGTGGTCCAAAAAGTGAGAGCCTTATATCCGAATCCAGACGGAATACCTTACTTAGGCCACAAGTGGGAATAACATTAATAAAGTGGTCTTACGAAATAAATTTTCTGCATATATTTATGATCGTGTTGTGATCATATATAACTGTCTTTCTTACTTTCAAGTTCTAATTTTATAGTTTGTATGTTTTAATTATTTCTACATTAGAACTCATGCCAGGCATAATGGCATATATAGGTCCTGTTTTACCTATACAGGGCATTATGAATTTACTGTAACTGGGTGCACGTAGGCATGGGCGGAAACCTAGGGGGACAGAGGGACGGTTCCCCCAATAAAAGTGTTGGGGGACGGCCCATGCATTGTTCCCCCCAATCATTGAGCGTGAAGACTAAAGAAAGGGGGGATTTTTGCCGGTGAAAATAGACATTTTTAGACTTTGTGGGTGAAAATTAAAAAAATTCGTGACTTTTTTGCCGGATGACAAAATATTTTTTAAAAGGCAACTTTTTTGGCGGCAAAAATATAAAATTTTCTAGACATTTTGGTCGGATGATTAAAAAAACCTCGGGTCTTTCCTTCGGCCACACTCGTTCGTCTCCCCTCCCCCCAATTTTCCGCCCAGGTTTCCGCCTATCAACGTAGGTATGGTTGTTAGCGTGCAGGATTGTCAAGTGAAGGTGGGGGTTCAAATCCCACGCCAGGACAGAGTTTTTGTCGAGATTTCTGCTCTTGTTCTTCTTCTTACTGTAACACGACGGTTCTTCTTTTCTCTTTCATCAGGTGTGCTGACGATATGCTTTACAAGACGGCTTCATTTCTTGCTCTTTACATGCTAGTTTCTAACGCTGTTCTCTTATCATAGCCTTTTCCTGCCAAATAGTTTTGCATGGTTTCAAATATCCATGTCTTGGAAGACTAGAAGACTCCTTTCATCATCGTCCGTATACACTGTACATGTATAGGCACCAACATTCAGAACCGTATTGATATCAGTGTTGCATGGATTGACAAACGAATGTAGGACATTCTCCCCCCCCCCCCCCGCTCTAAGGTGTCCTTCCAACACCTGCCTCCTGCGTTGGCCAGCTTTTCGGAGTTCCTGGTGAGCCTGTCCACCTCGCGTGATGCCCTTGGTGGTTCTTCGGCCTAAGCCTTCACCACTGATGGCATAGCCTCACCAGAAATCTCTTACTTGGCTGTTCACCCTTCCACCACGATGAGGTGCAGGTAGGACTTTGGAAGGGAAAATGGGACATGGGGGGGTTGCAGGTAGGACTTGAAAGTGGCAGATAAGAATTGAACGGATGGAAGTAGGACTTGGAAAGGTCTATGAACCATTATTTCTACTCTTCTCATGGTTGTTCCATTGCATATGGTGCACTGCTGTCATTGGATAGTCCATCAATCACTATGTCTGCGATAGCATCTTCATCTGAGTCTGCCGAAGAGCCTTCACTCTGGTAGGTGTCCTTATCTGCTGACGTTTCTTCTATACACTGAGACTGGTCATTCGATGACGCCCACACTGCAATGTATAAACTCCAAATGTTTTCAACGAAATTGTACGTCTTTCGCCGATATACTTTCGTTCCCACTTGTCGACGTGGGTTTTTGGAACGAGAAGAGGTGGATATCGAGGTGTAAGGTCGGTCGACGTGTTCATTCCAGTCGAGGACAGCCAGATTGCTTCGTACCTCGTACATTCTGTTGCCATAGTGGATGCGTTTGTCCAGATAAATCAAGCACACATTGTTAAAACTTTCCACATAATAAGTGTCATGACCGTTCACATAGTCTTCTGCATGTTTGAACACAACCAGCGAGCGGATAAAGTTCTGGAGCATTGTCACAGCAGATTGATCGGAAATGATTCTGACTTCGATCATGAATCCTGGCTGTCTGCATGATGATTCATTGTGGCACATGCTGTGATTGTTTTGAAAATGAGGTATACAAGAGTCGATGAGATTACGCAACATCTGAGCATCCCCATTGCAGTGGGAAATGCTCCAGTACACGTGATTTCGAATGGCAGCGCCTTTGTCAGATAGCTCCGGATGCCACGTTTTACCGATGTTTTTTCGGGCCCCTTGACCGATTTTTTTTACTCCTGCCGTTATAGTGCGGGTGCAGTGCCAGCGGTCGTTTGAATTCCTGGCCTGTTTTCTTTCGCGCAGACGTTTGTTTATGGACATGTTGCGGTCGTGTACGTGATGAGCTACTTTGATTTGACTGAGATCTAGGCTGCTGTACATTCGATCAAAGCCCAGTGCCTCGTGACGCTGTGTGCAGCTGTCATCGTCACGGTTGATGTGTTGTATGTCGACAACTTTGTGAGATTTCAGCCCTATCGCAACGTGATCCGTATGGTAGCTGTTGGTCCTGCAGTGATGTCGTGCATCCGTCATTAGGGACATAGTGCCATCACCCGACAATGACGTCTCCTCAGCTCTGGCACCGAACACCGACTGCTTTCGTAAATTCTCGCAAATGGCGCTGAATTTTACCAAGCTTTTCTTTCGAAACAAGTCGGATAATAGTCCAAAACGACTAAAGTCACTAAACCGTTCGTATTGTATCGCCGTTATTCCGGAAGCCAAATAACTCAGCATCATCCTGTGATTCACTTCATATTCTTTAGCCTTGGAGTCTATAGTTGCTGATGAGTTCCATTTCAAAGAGTGCTTATTTATGCACTGCATATTCAGTGACAAGACATGGCCACTGTGTGACCATGACTGCACAGAATATGGCTTCGTGCATGTGCAGCCATGACTTGAAATGGAGTCAATCAATCCAACCACACTGGAACACTGTCCAACAAAGTTCTCAGGAATGTCATCCAGATCTGCTCCTGTCGTCTGATCACCTTGATCCGGCTGCGAAGTTGATCCAGCTGCTGCTGTCGCCTGTTCCGAAGCAGAAGACATTGATGGTGGCTGCGACAGATGTGGAATTGCTGAAGTGTTTGTACAGAGTCCTACGCTAAAAGCCATGATCGCTTTCACCACAGCATCTTTCTGAGTTTTGCAACCCAACGCCAGTCGAATTGACTCGCACTTTTCCTCAAATTGCAGTTTTTCACTATCGGTTTGGAAAGTTAGTTCAATGTGTTTCTTTATAGTATTGTATTTGTAAGTTTTTGTGGATCCGTCAGAAAGACGTTTTCTAACAGTTCGCACAGTGACCGCTGCAGCACCTCCTGTCGGTGTGTGTTGTATATTTGATCCGTCCATAGTTTTCACAATGTTCGAATAAATAGAACACAGTTATTTCGCTACGACAAACGTGATAAGAAATAGAGCACTGTCTAAAATCTCAGACTCTAGCAACGAGCACCTTCTGACAAAGAAAGAATGCTTGAATGAACTGTGAAAGGGCATTTCCATGCAGAGTACATTAGCATAATGGCATGTGATGTCGCATGCCAGATGCATTCTCATTATTCTGTCTGTGTGTTCTAAGATTGACCATTTGAGATACTCAACTATAAATATAGTGAGGCGATTCAATGACAATGGGCGATATATAAACATATACATGTATAATTGTAAATGGGAGAGCAGCTGCTATATATATATATATATATTTGTATACGCAGGTATAGGCTTGCACGAACTGGCTAATCTGGGTCGGACTCCACGCAAGTCAGCTAAGCTGTTGGACGGTTTGCCTAGACCATGCCTGAGGGGACTAGCTATCAATACCAACGGTCAAACATGTATACATCAGTGGAATGATCTTGACACCTGTCAGCCAGACTTCAGTGCTAGTGTCTGCTCATTTCCATAGCAATAGATACAACTTTCTTATTTGGAGGGGTTCCAGTTTGCTTTGGAGTTTGTATTGCTGGAACCATGCAAACGTAAGGCCTACTTTTGGTGGATCACCAGACGTTTTATAAAAGCTCGCGTGATTCCAGCTACTGTACATCTCCCATCGGTGTGTACAATGTATGGAAGAAAGAAAAGACACAAATGATAAGAAATTAATATGGTGGGTGAATAAAGCAATAATTATTTATGAACTCCAAGACTCTTGCAACTATCAGCTTCTCACACCAAAGAAAGGATGCTGGAATAAGCTGTGAAATGGCATTTCAAAGTACATGTGTTGTCGCATACCGATCATTCTATATAAATATTCTTTATGCTGACCAATTGAGATACTCTAATATAAACATACAGGCCCATTGTGAGGTGCATATACTGATCAAACACCCGCACGCGCACACACACACACACACACACACACACACACACACACACACACACTCCAGACCATTGGTAGGCCAGTCTAATCTGCATACAGAGACCCATGCACTCAGAGGAGTCTATAGAAGCTTTACAGAACAATTCCTCGACCTAAACTAGGTCGAGGAATTGTCACGCCTAGCAATCTAAAGCAGCTGCCAGTGCTCTCAGATGAACTTGGAGCAGATGCTGATTGGTCAGCGTCACGCCCACTAAAGAGAGACCTGCTGACCAATCAGCCTGGTTTACGAAACGGTGAACCTTCGCCTTTAAGGCCACTGCGACCCTCCAAAATTAATGTGCATTTTGTGTTGTAATTTAATTTTTGTTGTCTAAATCACACGTATTGATTCTGTTTTGAGAATTTAGGTGGAAAAATCTGACTTCATTGGTCGTATGACGGAGGAGTGGTTGAAGCCAACTTCCGTCTAAATGTTAACCACGCCACCACTTGTCTTCCACGATGGAGTCTACTGTGATTCTTTTCCACGTCTTCCACATCCTCCTCTTCCAGATCTTTCTAGGTTTCGAACCGGCGACTGGCTGTCCGCAGGGATGCGTCTGTCTCAACGCCACTTCGGCGCTGCAGGTCTCCTGCGAGGGATCCATGATGTCCGAAATACCGAATCAGATTTCTGCTTCCGTTGCCTCTTTGGACATGACAAGGAACTTGATCCAAACGCTGAATTCAACCTCGTTCAGTCCATTTCCAAACCTAGTTGATCTGAAGATCAAGGAGAATATGATACAAACAATCTCAATCGGAACCTTCCGAAACTTGAATTCCCTTCAAACCCTCGACCTCAGCTCAAATAACCTCACTGTCCTCGATGAAAATCTCTTTCGAGATGCAGAAAAACTTGTTCATCTGGACTTATCGAGCAACCAACTGAGTTCCATCGACAGAGCCTTCAATGGTTTAACAGAACTGTCTCGACTTGACCTGCGCCAGAATCTTCTGACCTCGATTACGCAGTTGACCTTTCGCGGTCTGACCCAGTTACGCTATCTCCGATTGGACGACAACATGATAACGCACGTCGACCAAAAAGCGTTCGCAGACCTCGACAAACTGATGTATTTTGTTCTGAAGGGAAATCAAATCGGAGATCTGGATACGTTTTACTTCAGCTCTCAATTCCTCTCATACGTCGATTTATCTGAATGTGGCCTCACACGTGTTCCAAAGGGTATTCCTGGTAGCGTTCGCTATCTTCAACTTCGTCGCAACAAAATGGCCGTCCTGCCGCACGACGCGTTCGCAAGTTGTGTCGACGTCACGATAATAGTGCTCGACGAGAATGACGTCACCGAAATCGAGGAGGGTGCATTCGAGGGTCTGGATCGCCTCCAGCAGTTGTGGTTGAACGGAAATCGACTGGGGTACGTTCCGCGACCCATGCCACCCTCCGTTCAGCGACTCTTCCTGGATTCGAACCATCTGCAGAGTTTGGCGGAGGAGGATTTCCCACGCAACTCCCAACTCAACACCTTATCGCTGATGGGCAACAACATCTCCTACATCGAACCGACCGCCTTTCATCGACTGCTGAACCTCAAGACACTTGACCTTAGCGGGAACCAGATAAGGCGCATCTACGCTGACACGTTCTTAAGAAGTTCCCAACTCCAGGTTCTCCAGCTTTCCAAGAACCTTCTGGACAGCCTGGAAAGCGGATCGTTCCACGGACTCACCGACCTTCGAACGCTGTCGATGGCCTACGTTCCAACGGATGCTTTCATCCACCCGAACGCCTTCCGTGACATGTTGACCTTGAGGAAGCTTGACCTTGACAGCAGTTCCGGTCTTCTGTCCAGCATCCTTGAAGCGGACGACATCCTGTCCGCTCTGTCCGCCGTCCAGGATCTCAGTCTACAGAACGTCGAACTGACGACTCTTCGCTCCGACTTTCCCGACTTCTTTCCCTACCTTGCCGTTCTTCACATTTCCGGTTCGGCGTGGCACTGCGATTCGAACCTCATCTGGTTCCGCAACTGGATCCTCTCCGCTCCGATTCACATCGAACATCGCGACAGGAACCGATGCATGACCCCACGTTCCGTCTACGATCGAGCAGTTACCTCTCTGTCGGACGCTGATTTCGTTCCAGCCCCTTCGACCCAATCACCAGTCCGTCTTCCTTACAACACTCTCCCGTTGAAAGCCCTGACTTCTTCACACTCACGGGAGGCACCCAAGCCAAGCGTGACACCAAGGATGACTTCTATTCACGGCAAGACCTATTCTACTACAAACACCGTTCAGACAAAAACCGATAATAATAATAGAGATCAATACACTACTTCGAGGTCGCATCCTTGGCAGAGCGTGACGTCAACTAGATACGATTTCGCTGTTGTGGACGGCAATACCAAGAGAATCATGAATACTCCGAAGCCAGGTCGAAGGACAGTAGTTTCCGTTTCAACGTCACCAAAAGACGATTCTGCCGATGATTCAGCCGACATTCTGACCTGGGACGAGATCCTGAGTCGGATGTCACAACCAGAATACGACGGAAAGATATTCGATGCCAGCAAACACCTCGACCTCTTCTCGCCGCGCCTCAGGGACGACCTGTCCACTGGAAGGCTCAGCGAACATCGAACAAGGACTCCAGCTTTCAGTACCTCCTCAAGGTTCAAATCCAAGTTCACGACGCCGTCCCCGAGGTCTCACTCCGGCGTCTCGGCCTCGAATGTAGGACAAAGTGGAGAGGAGGATTCGGGACTTAACGTCGTTACCTTAACGGCGGTGACGGTACTGATGACGGTAATCGTAGCAGCCGTGCTCGTAGCGTTCATCGTCTGTTTGTGCCGGAAACGGAAGTCGGCGAAGCGATGCTTGGAAAACGGACTTCCGGTGCAGAACGGAGTGAAAACAACGAATTCTAAAAAGGACGTCCTTTACTTCATGACGCCGACTACGAGTAAGCATGGCGATCTGGGAAAACCGAAGGCCGTCCTTGCGCCGGAAAACACCGGAGAGGTGATGACCTTGATTCCAGGACGTGACATCAACCATGAAGGACCGATGCGTGTGTACAAATGGGAAGACTTCTAACGAAACTATATATTTCGTATGATTATATATACATTTGCAACATCCATTCAATATTATAGACAATGGCTAGCGATCTATACTGCATGATACATGTATATGCATTGCATATGTATATATGCATATGTATGATATACATGTATGTATAGGCATATGTATATGTATATGCACATGTATATGTATGTATGTATATATATATATATATATATATATATATATATATATATATATGTATATAGGCCTATGTACCCGCTATGTATAAAAGCAAATAACTGCAGTGCACGAAAGTGTACATATGTGCTATATGTGTACATAATAATGTATTAGGGCGATGCAACACCAGCGGAATGCGTAATATCAACGAACACGTTGCATGGTTAATTGGTTATGCCTCATAAATCCCGTTTCCATCGCTTTGACAGATATACAGGTTTATAATATAAAAGTAGGCCTACATGAATGATACAGTATCTATACAGCTCTGCATCTAATCGCATTCAAAATTGTATGTATCCTGTACAGGGTGGGCCAAAAAAAAGACCCCCCTAGGTTTTTTGCCAATATTTTGGCCAGAAGTTAGAATTTTGAAATGAAATTTTGCAGTCTTAAAGGCAATTCATATTTACACATGATGGCCAAATTTCATCTAAATATATCAAACAGAACAAAAGTTATATCAGTTTTAGTGAGGCCACCCCCCGTTTTTTGACGATTCAAAAACGAAATGCCAAAAAATTAGTTTTTTTGCCAATATCTTCACCAAGAGTAAGAATTTCGAAATGAAATTTTTCAGGCTTAAAGGCAATTCATATTTACACATGTTGGCCAAATTTCATCAAAATATTTCAAACACAACACAAGTTATACCAATTTTAGCGGTACCACCCACCGTTTTTGACGATTCAAAAACGAAACGCAACAAAAAGTCGCAGAAACACGATTTTATTAAGTCTCCTCTCAAATAACTGTTGTCAAATGAACTTGGTAGTGCTTCACAACTTGTGCTCAATGTGTCCAATACCAGTGTCAAAACTTCTTTTGAGTCTCTTTGCAAAGTTCTTGATGGACCCCTGATTAATCTGACAGATTCCCTATTTACCAATTTGAGCGTCCTCTTGCTAAGTGACTTCTCAGTGACGTGCAGCTACGCTGGTACTCTATTTCTTTTTTAAATAGTAATAATAATGATCATCTGGCAATATCAAGGCAATTTGATAACAATTATTTGAGATGAGACTTAATAAAATCGAGTTTTTGATGCGTTACGTCTCTGAATTGTCAAAAAATGGGGGTGACCTCACTAAAAGTGCCATAACTTTTGTTGTGTTTGCAATATTTTTATGAAATCCGGCCATCGTGTGTAGATATGAATTGTCTTTACGGCTGTAAAGTTTCAGTTCGATATTCCTACTTCTGGCCAAGATATTGGCCGGAATAATTGAATTGATTTTTTAAACTCTTTGTTGCGTCGCGTTTTTGAATCGTCAAAAAACGGTGGGTGGCTTCACTAAAAGTGATATAACTTTTGTTCTGTTTGAAAGATTTTAATGAAATTTGGTCATCTGGTGTAAATATGAATTGTCTTTAAGACTGTAAAATTTCATTTCAAAATTCTTACTTTTGGTCAAGATATTGGCAAAAATCTTAGGGGGGTCTTTTTTATGGCCCACCCTGTAGAGTGTAGACTGTATACAGTGATATAACTAACGAGGTGACAGTCCATGAATGTTTACCATAATATTATTAGACAGATCTAGAGATCTATTTGTTGCGTATGGTCAAAATGCTCATGCTACAGTGACGCACAATGGATAAAGAGAAATGACCACCTTCCTTTAGACGTGCACCAGTACTAAAGACTAAACACCGTATCTTGAACAGACAACTGAGATCACAGCAGATAACTGTAGGCCTATAGCTCTAACAGGTCCTTAGTTTGTAACACGTAACTCGTCTGAAGCCAGTCTATATACCCTCATGATCTGTTAACTGGTGAGCCTAATTATAGAACTGATCTAACTGTGAATCTAATTTAAATATAGTCTACATAATTATGCTAACTTTCGATTTTTAAAACCCGCTGCGTTTATTTTTCATATATGCTCTCTGTACGTAGGTATTTTAATTTGCATAATTAGCCCTACTAAATGCGTGAGTGATTTGTAGGCTTGCCGCCTATCGCATAATTTTATTTTGCCTATTTGGTTGAATTGTCTGAAGGTCGTTTGGCTCATGATAATAATAGTCAAATAATAGTGAGTGGAACTATTCATTCGATAATAATATTATTATTATTATTATTTTAAATTATCCGAGGTATCTATAATCCCTCAGCCTCAGGTGTCAGATATTAATAAGCAATTTTAACTCTGGAGTGGCCATCCGAGTCAAGATCAGAGAGAACAAAAGTGCTGTGAAAGGCAACGGCATTGAAGCGCTTAATAATAATTATTATTATTATTAGCCAAGGTATCATGGGTTATTATTATTATTATTATTATTTTTTTTTTTTTAATTTTTTTTACCCGAGGTACCTAGGATCCCTCGGGATTTACAGAAATTATGCTTGGAGCTGTTTTTGTGTGTTTAGAAGATCAGGCCTCGTCCTCCGCAACAGTATTAAAAGTGCCACGAAATGCTATGGCGTTGTAGCGCTGGATATTATTATTACTATTATTATTATTATTATTGTTATTATTATTATTATTATTATTATTATTATTAATGCGTCTTGTAATGCATAAATTTTAGCATAAATTTGAGTCGCAACTGGTTGAGCGCAACTTGATGATCAGTCATGCATCAAACAATAATTGACATATACTCTCGTTTTCTAGCGTCCTATACTTCCATCCAGCTATGTCCACTCGAACCCATCCAACCGTGAATGCGTGCAATTAGTCTGGCATCAATGCTATAGTTCGGAATGATGAACGTCACAGTTGCAACGAATGTGGTATATGCATGGGTTCAATGGACTCTGCGTGTATATAATGTTTGTTTGTATGTGCACTTGCTATAGCGCCCCTTCAAGCTCTCACTACTCAGAGGCGCTCCCGATGCAGAGCGGACACTGCATCGGAGTTTCACGCCGAAGCGTTGAGCAATTGTGAGTGAAGGACTTGCCCAATAATACAATAATATACAGTGTGTAACATAGGAGTATGCTATATTTATGGGTAGGCCTATAGCCCATAGGCGTACGAGGCGGGGGTCCAGAGGGGCAAATGCCCCCCCCCCCCCCCACATTTCGGGCAAGTCTGGTTATTTGGGCAAACACAGCCCCGGGCGACTAAAAAAGGTCGTCAAATTTTTCGCCGGATATATTTTTCGGGCAGAAGTTCAATCTTTGCCCCCCCCCCTCCCCAATCCACTGCTGAAATCTCCCGTACGCCTGTGGTATAGCCAACCCTTGGAAAATGGAGTTGCTATGAAAAAATGTAATGTAATGCAATACGCGTCAAAGTCGCTTTAATCAGGCCTTTGTGCCCTACTCCCCTCTCCATACCCGCAATAAAATTATATATGTGGGTCATATTTTTCAGTGTGAGGTGGTTCGAGCCATCCCAAACCATGCACCTCCGTGGCAACGCCACTGCTTCAGGCATATCCAGGTCAATATATTATTATTATGAATCTGTCGTAGACTTCGTATTAATAAGAAATGTAGTAATAGTCGGTCATTTAAGAGCATAATAAATATAAGCTTATTACACACCACACATGATTACACATCTCTTATGAGCTGTGATTAGCAAGTAAACACGCTAAAACGAATGATCACGTCTTTGAAGTGGCATAGGCCTACAACATGAGGAAGGCATACATGTAGGTCTACACGAGGAAGCAGCTCGAGTGAATTAAGAGGTCTGCAAATAGACATACATCGCGTACACGATGAGCAAGTAAACAGACCGTTTTTTGGCGCATATAACGTGGAGAGCTCAGAAGCAAGTTCCCCCCGCCCCCCCCCCACACACACAAGCAGCTACTTAGGTTAGATCTACCCACTTTTTTACATTTCACCCTGCTCAGTGGCCGATCCAAGAAATGCCACGATGAGAGCTAATGTCGGATATTAACGAGGTAAACTAATATTTAAATTTTAACCTAATCTCTTGGAAAATTTGGCTAATGGCCTCTATATGATCGTGCCGTGATCATAAAACCCAAGGCCTCAATCAATCAAAGTTTGCTTCAGTGGCAAAGATCGTATAGGCCTACATAATACTATGGGGGTGGTGCCAGGTTTAAATCCGTTAGAAAGAGAGAAGTCAGAATTAACGAGGGTATCAGCCAGTTGAAAGAGATGAGTCTTAGACTTCTTAGACTTAGTCAGTTGAAAGAGATGAGTCTTAGACTTCTTAGACTTAGTCAGTTGAAAGAGATGAGTCTTAGACTTCTTAGACTTAGTCAGTTGAAAGAGATGAGTCTTAGACTTCTTAGACTTATAGTCAGCTGAAAGAGATGAGTCTTAGACTTCTTAGTCTTAGACTTCTTAGTCTTAGACTTCTTAGACTTATTGGCATCGAACGGAGAGAACTGGAACGAATTCCAGAGCTTTGGACTTCATCCATCGAGAATTAAGACCCGAGTATAGAGCCCGAAGGAGGACTGTGTTTGAGTGCATCACAGCAAAGCAGGAGTCACAGCACAGTGTCCATGCATTGATCGATTGCAGTGTCCTCTGGTGTTTGACGATGAGATCGACCGAAAAATTAAGTCGGCTGATTAAAATACAGTACTTTGTGAACTGCAAGCTTCAAACGGATTCTATAGATGGTCATCGGAACACAGCGCAGGATATAATGAATGCAATATGCTGATATGTTTCGCGGTTTTGGTGTGGCCCTGTCAAGAATTTTAGGCCATTTGTAGCCCGTGCATATGCCTAGCCTTATCGATAGTCTACAATATTATTGAGAAGCCATTGGTCACTGTAGTCAGTAAGAAAATATGCTAGATATCAGAGCTATGAAGATTAAGACATTACGAAGCAACAATTACTAGATTTGATTTTGCACGGATATCAAGTAGGCCTATTTGTTATTGATCTGACGCACATAATTATGGGCCTAACATGGTTTGAAAATCATGAATTATGGGGGAGTCAAACCGCACGTTACGCACGTATATGCGCACGTATAAGCTGTATCTGCGTTCAGTTACTGTAGGCCTCCATTAATAGTGCTGCTGCTTCTTCTTCGTCATCATCTTCATCATCATCATCATCATCATCATCATCATCATCATCATCATCATCATCAACAACAACAACAACAACATAAGCAGATCATCAATTAAAATTTTAGCCTACACGCTTCAACGCTTCACAATTGCTATATTATGCTGTCTACGAGAAGGCAGATAGAAAAGCCTAATTATTATTTCGTCCCCAATAGGCCCTATCTATAGACAGCCACGATTCAAGCGCTTCTGCATAATTAGGGATCTATTCATAGGCCCACGAATCCTCTATATAGCTGGCGATGGGAGAGTTAAACATTGTTTTGTCTGGCGTCGTTAGAAATTCATACGCATGCGCAAGTTTCTTTGAACTGAGACGATGGACTCGGACGTAGAGAAAGAGGCGGAATAAGTAGGTTGTTAGAACCTTTAGATGTTACGGTTCTTTGTTGAAGTTCTCCTTTGATAGCAGACATGGTCTACCAAATATAGCGTAAAACTCATTAACTCTAATGGACACCCGTATCGGTTTATTCAAATTAAGACTCAGACTAGGATTTCGACTGAATGTAACAATTCTTGTCACACACACGCACACACACACACACACACACACGCACACACACACGCACACACACACACGCACAAACACACACACTGTGAGAAACGTTGGTTTTTAATTTATTTTATATAATCAATTGCAATTTGCAAATCAAAGACGGAGGAGTCCTGATTCGTGGAAGTCTAATACAGGGTGCACAACAATGTTAGGCCTAATTGGTAGGCTAACAATGGTAAGTGGTAACAACAGAGGCTACAGAGGTAACAAGTTGCCAACAACCTATAGGCCTATAATTATGGTCATAGCCTCACTCATAGGATGAAACTGCTTTGGCAAAATGTCGTTTCAGTTGCAAATTGTATGAATCAGTGAATTACAAGTAAGTTCCCATTTCGCCCGTGTATATGACTACTGTATAATAGTACATGCAGCCTATAGTGCGAAAAGTATTTAGGCCTAACTGTTGCATTAGCGATCGGCAAAGAGTCTAAGTAGGCCTACACGTCTTTATAGCTGCATGGAAAGCGTTCTTACAAAACTCCTCCACTGGTTGTTCTCTGCCAGTGCCAGTTCCAAGATTGGACAAAGGAGGAGGGCGACACTAATCATCTTTGATATGGCAGTGTCGTTAAAACATGTAACAAGCGTTCTTACAATTGGAAAAGGTAATGCACTGGCAGCAGTAGAGTGTTTAGTCAGCTGCTGTGGTCTGTTGGTCATTCAGAAATGAGAACGAAGCTTGAGATTGGAGTTTGATTCCGGAATATTTCATGACAATCAGATAATCCTGCATAAGACAACACGATTCCTGTCACATCAAGCACTAACAATGTCACATCAAGCACCAACATATCCACTGTCCACTGTGGCGCTTAACTAGACATTTATGTGCAGATGACTCAAAGCTGTGGTAGGCTATATGCTATGCTATGCTATGCTATGCTATGTGATGACGAGGGACAGAAGACGGATGTAGCCTATATGTATGATGTAGGCCTAGAGTCCTGCGTTCTGATATTTTCCAGCGCTGAATAAATCAATTATAATTTATAACCGCTAATTATTTTATAATATAATTATAAGCTTGGGCCATGCCTAATAATTGTTTAAAAATGAAATAAATAGATCACTCATTCATTCGTTCGTTCATTCGTTCGTTCGTTCATTCATTCGTTCGTTCATTCATCTATTCATTGGTTTATGAACCCGTAGGCTACCTAGCCTACATATGAATGGAGTGAATCAATGTAACTGAAACAGAAGTCGCATTATTTTGGTTTATACGAGACGCATTTCATCCTGGCTCCTTTTGACTACTCTGACGGGCAACTCTTTTAACTCAGCGCAGCGCTCGTGAATAAGCGGGTGCCCGCGCTTGGCTTTCGAGCTTCGCTGTCTTGCGAGTAGGCCTACGATTACGATTACGATCGGCTTCTGCTTTGTTGAATTTTTCCATATTGAAGCGAAAACCTTTCATCGCGATGATGGACCGATACCGATATATTTATGTCCAGAGAAAATTGATATCTCTGACTTCTATTGCTGTAGGCTACGTACGACCCATTATTTAGCGCTATTTCCAGTCGATGAAATATTCCATCGTCACCGAGAGAGAAATTGAATGGGTTGGTCCTATGCCGATTTTATCGAGTCCTATTATAGCGATGCATTGATCTGAGGAGGCAACGAAAAAATAATAGCGTGGATCGATTCTTGTGCTTCCGGTTTCATTTCTATTAATATACCTATAACCTATAGGCCTAGCCTATTCAGTAGCGGAGGCTCTCACTCTATGGAAAAAATCTAGGCCTATACCTATATCTAGCCTGGAAGTAGTAGTAGTTTCTGTTTAACGACACTGTATGGTAAGAAAGATCATTAGGGTCGCCCTCCTCCTTTATCCTGGCTTAGGACTGGCACTGGTAGGCCAATGGCAGTGTGCAACCAATGTGGGAGCTCTAGCCTGGAAGCTTGTTGCTGTCTAACAGCACTTCCATTTCTTAGATAATTATTGACGCCCTCCATCTTTATCCAAGCTTGAGACTGGCACTTTGCCACACATCAGCGGTAGGTGGCCAGATCTCTCCGCCGAGTCCAAGATTACCCGCGCAGGGCTGCACAGCGAGACTGCTACCAATATTATTTTACTGCTGCCCTCTAGGGAGTGAAAGCTTGATATTGTGGCAAAGCTAGGTTCGAACCCGTTTCCTTCTGCTCCTCGTGCCAGTGCGCTAGCATATAATTTCAAAGTCTGCAATTGTAGGGGTTTGACTTCTGTGGCGCCTCACTACCTGATAATTAATTAATGGAATAGGGCCTACATGAACTCAGTGAATAGGGCCTAGTGAATACAGTGATTACCTTCGCGACCTATTTCCCCCAATGATTAGTAGGCCTACGGTTTAGGCCTACAACCACAACCTTCGACCCCGACGTCATAATTTCCGGCTCCCGCAAAAGGACAATAAAAACTTTGTGTCCAGAGTCCTCTTTAAATCACTGATCTTATTAACAATGATCTATTTAGGAAGACGCTTTAATTTCATGTTGTTTGCTTCTCTTAACGTAACTATGTAGGCTTAGTAGCCTACCATACTAGGCTACCCTGCTGCGGTGTGTGTCATCCTGCACTTTTTCATGAATTAAACGAATATATATTATATGTATATATACCCCCAAACTGGTCTCCGACCCTCAGGAATGAGGATGGACATCATCATCATACCCCAAAAAGAGGCAATTTAATTTTGAGCTTACTAATAGGTGGCGCAAAGCAGTAAATGACGTCATTTACAGCATAATGAATCATGTAAATGCAATGTCTTTGTCGCTACGAACCGTCGATAATTCAGTTAAGTTGTACGGATTTAATCGTTTCGTGATTCTCGATTATAAAATTTGAGGGTTTTACAGATGTATCTTGTCTTTATCCGAAATCCTTCCACGCGGCTCTAATACCCAGTTTAGTGTTGTAGGAAAAACTCGAACAATGAGCGGTTTAAATCCTGTAAAGAACGTGAAAAAGGTGCTTGGGAATAATCCATCGCAGAGGCAGGTCAAGTCGATAGACAATTCGGATCCGAGTCTTGAACCCATAACAGAAGAAGAGCTGCAGAAGAGAAACCATATCACCCCCGAAGACGTCTTACGACTGCCCAAGGCTACCGTAGGTAAGTGGTATGTGTATGGGCTGAAAATGAGTAATTTTGAATTGCAAGCTGTTTGAACGTTAAAAAATTCTGATGAAGCACTGCTTGAGTTGCCTAGGTTGTAACAAAATAAAATTTGGGGCAAACATTTGGTAATGGATCGTATTGGTGGGTGAGGGGGTGAAGTTTATGGCGTGGTGTCTGAGCTGTGATTATTTGGCCTGAAGCATGCACTATGCATACACGTAGAGGGCAGTGTTTAATGCTTATAATAATTATGGCAGTGTTGATATTTTTGTTGATTGATACTCTGGTCCCATTTAAATCAGCCAATTACAGCACATTAGGCCTGTTTCAATTTGGCGAATGACTGCATGCCCACAGCTAGTGTATATCACGCAAAACATTTTGATCAAGAGTGTGTATCAGTTGCTACTGCATGAAATCTCACATGTATCAAAGAAGTATCAGACAAACAACACAAAATCTCTTATCCCAGAGGCATTGACCATCACCTTGTGGAATTGCAAAACCTATATGATGTTTTGTTTTGTTTGTTCTATCTATTAATGCTACTTGTTATTTTCTTTTGTTTTCGTAGGTTTCTTATGTCCTCCAGAGGCAAACACATATGAAATTGAGTTTGTGCGCTTCAAACTGCGTGACATGGAAACAGGATCGACACTTTTTGAGGTGGCAAAGCCGGAGAAATGCTCATCAGGTTTGGAATAATATTCCCCAATTTCTCCTCTGACACGTTCTATTGTTCTATCGCAATTTTTAAGACTGTCGTCTTTAGCCAAGGTTTAGCCTGAGTAGTAACCTTGAATTGGTGCTATATAAATCCTCTTTAAAATGAACGAGTGATGAAAGTGAGACTCATTTATAATGATATTTGAACCAATTTATATCACCTATTTTGTGTATTGACATCATCATCATCTGTGATGGAACTTTGATGTTCTGTTCCATGATGCTTAAACCTTATAAATGTAGACTCATTTAGATGTGGGTGTAAGTTTATGAAACATGCTGTTTATTCTGTTTGTTTGTATGTGCACTTGTTATAGCGCCTTTTCAAGCTCTCTCTACTCAGAGGCGCTTCCGAATGCAGAGCGGACACTGCATTGGAGTTTCACGCCGAAGCGCTGAGCAATTGTGAGTGAAGGACTTGCCCAAGGTCCTTTAATACGCGGCGAGGTGGATTCGAACCTCGAACCTTCCGGCTCCTAGGCAACGACGCCACCACTGCACCACCACGCCCCACATGCAAAGCTCAGTAGGATTGAAACTCTGAAGAAGCACAATGTTGCCATTTTGCTGACATGCCACAAACGTTGGTTGAATTGCTTGTAGGAGAAACGTTGTCGTCTGACTGTGAAGAAGACATGGATCCAAACGCTGGGCGATTTGTCCGTTACCAGTTCACGCCGATGTTCCTGAAATTGAAGTCCATCGGTGCACTGTTAGTGGAATTATAGTCGCATATATTGAATGGATGATTAACAGTTGAAGCTTTTAACACATTGACCGCCTACACGCCATGTTAAATGACTAGCTGTACTACGAGTTAACTCGTAGTAGATGGTCAACTAAAGACAGTGTTAAAGACAGTGATCGCAAATGATTAAGAATAGTTTGGTAAAGACTTATGCCATCTAAGACACAGTCAGGAGATCCGGAGTGCAATAAGTACGGGATGGCCATTTTAGCATGAGGCTTGGTAATTAATTTTGTTAAAGATGCCACTGCATGAGATCCTAAGGTTACTAGTGTAGGTGCTGAGGACATGGATTATTGTAATTTGAACATTGTGATATTAAAGTAGGAGGTATGCATTAATCTTTTATACATGTTTGCAATTTTTACCTGATGTATAAGGTATTTCTGTTTGCTGGCTTAATTGTGGTTGATCTGGTTGCAACAGTTTGCAATTGTATGGTGACGCATAATGAAGTGTCTTGAATGTGCACAGCTGTGATTTTTATGCTTAAGTAAGTTCCTCGTGCTATGACCACGATTCAAGATAAAATTAAGAGCACTAACTGAATTCACAAAAGGATAATCAAGGAGAAGTTGTCACTGCTTTCAGTTTAATAATATTCTTTCAAGACAAGATTCTAACTGTAATTAATTAATTAGCGTTGTTACGTGAACATTCCAAAGTTACAGGCTGATGCTGAGTAGTGCTGTGTAAATGCTCAGTTGCAGCTATAATTATAGTTTTTCTTGAAAAATTGGATGAGTGAAGCACTTTGGGTTTCATAAACAAATGAGTGTTTGCTGTAAGTTTCTGTCATTGCAGAAAGGTTGAAAACCACTGGTCTACAGAAAATGTGCTGTTGTAATATATTTTCAAATGTGAATACTCCTACAGCTATAGCCTGTAAATGGTCATTTGTCAGTGAAATAGCATTGCGTAATTAAATTATTTCATGCCATTGTTGTTGTGTTAGTTAAATTTTGGCTGGCAAGTCGTTTACATGAAGTTGAATAAGTTTTGGGATGGACACTGAACATTTTCAATTTGTGTGTTCCTCCGTTCTATTTCGAATTCGGTTGTGACTTGTAGGGTGGAATTTACGATTGGTAATCAGGAAGTTAAGAGTTTCCGGATGATCGAGAGGCACTATTTCCGCGATCGTCTGCTCAAGAGTTTCGATTTCGACTTTGGATTTCTCATTCCGGGCAGCAAGAACACGATGGAGCACATCTATGAATTTCCGGAACTCGACAAGGGAGACAGTAAGATCAAAATAAAAAAAATTCTAATTTATTATAGTCTTTTATTTCATGAGGCATTGTTTTTCGTGATGTACCGATGCGGTTTTTATTAACTTTTTAACCTGTGACAATACCTGGAGATTATCTTATTGGGTATGTGATGATACTTTTTGCCACTGTTGCTTTTGTCGCTTTTATTTTGGTGCATTTTTTAACTCGGGAGTATAAATATTATTATGTAGTCATAACTTTAGAGAGCAAGAATATCAGCAATTCGTCGTGTGAGGATTATCTTGTCGTATGTCCATTTTTTTCAAAATCGAGTTTAGACTTGTTTTGTAGCAAAAAATTGTTTATCTTTCTTCACTGTTAACCGTTAGGAGATACGACAAGTCGTTTTAAAGATATTCACCGAAAACTACCTGTCGTATGTCCATGATACAGGATTGCCTTGTCGTATCTCCAATTAAATTGGAGATACGACAAGGTGCCGCATTCACGGTTTCAAAGTGCATTGTCGTATGTCCATAAAAGCTCGTCGTTGATTGGACGATGGAGATACGACATTCTTATTCGTTGACTTCGTTGTATCATAGTGTCGTATGTCCAGGAAATAAAAACCTTCTTTTATTTTAAAAAGGGTATTAAACTTGCGAAAATTGAAACGAACAAAGTCGCAATTGATTGTATATTGCTTGCTTTTATTAATACATATTTTTTTAAATTTTTCTCACGTCAGGATGACTTGCAATTGATTTAGATTCATTTTATACAACATTTTCCAAAATTTCACAAAAACCATTCTAAGTTTTAGTTTAATTTTAGTGCAACATCCTTTAATTAATGTCGATGCTTTAATATGAAGTTATTGCCTGAAGTTTTATTGTACTCATTTTTTAAAATTTCCGTCCAAAGTTTCGAAACTTCTACCTCGTTTTTCTCGGAATTCACAAAAGTGGACATACGACACGATAATCCTCACACGACGAATTGTAGACACTTGATTGTTTTTTACTTTTCTCTATCACTGAACAAGTCTTCAAAGCTCAAAGTACAAAATGGTAGGTTAGTTTTTGATTACTAACCTCTTATTTTGTTAATCGTAATGCCAACCGTAGATAATGATTTTAAAAATAGTTTTCGTATATAGTGTTTATTTTCAATGATTAATTATTTATTTATCAACTTGACTTCTTTGTTCGTCACGTCAGGACTGCCATGACTCAATCCAGGAGCTTTGCATGTATGGGTCCTTATCTACAAAATGGAATTCCACCATCAGTTCGCTCCGCCTTTCTCTCTGAATTAGTCTTTCCTCATCTTTCTTCCGCTTCAAATTCTGCCTTTTCTCTATGGGTCGATCACACTTGGAGTACTTCTGAAAAGTGTTTGCTGAGAGAAGCACATTAAAAAATTTCATATACAATACGATACGATTAATATTTATGGATGGCGATTGTTACTTGCAGCTAAGCTGATGTTGGAAAATCCGTACGAAACACGTTCGGACAGCTACTACTTTGTCGACGGGAAACTTGTGATGCACAACAAGGCGGAGTACAGCTACAACGGATCTGGAGAGAGTTTTTAAGCAGGATGGCCACGATCTCCAGGCGGTTATGTCATCTATCTGCTGATTGCATGCTGTTAGACAAATTAATTTATGGCTTGACTTTTTGCCCTTCACTACATACGGTTTCGTATACGTGAGGGCGTTTGGATCGTTTTTCAGTTTCTGCACAGGTTTCTGTGGACGCATACATGTGTGATGCTTAGGGTATAACCAGTACTTGTGAAATATAGACAATCCATGTTTTGTGATTTGGACTTGAGTCTCGGTGACTGGCGAGTTACTGGGAATGCAGTGTAATATTGAGTTTTATGATGCGTTCTGATGACGCTGAAATGTTTAAATTAGGTTTAGGGAACTTCTCAAGCAACTGGAGAGAATCTGGGAAATGGAGCTAAGCGAGAGGAATTTAGTGGGGGAGTAATGCAGTTGTGATATGTTATCGGAGTCTGTGACTATCTTAATTAGTGTTGGTCTCTCTGTAGTACCAGAGATGCTCCATGTCATGGCTTAGATCAAAGTAAAACAAGGTGTTTGAAAGCACTTTCTGAATTAAAATTTAGACTAAACATTGTAAATTCATAGGAAGTATTTTTAATTCAATTGAATGATAATTATTATAATCAAAGTATGACTGGGTAGTTGTTGGTGTGTAAACTTACTCTTGTTCTGTTTCCTTGCTGTGTTACTGCATTTTTACCTAAATTTTTTGTCTGCCATTATTTAAAGTATTTTCGAACTATAATGTTATTGTGATGCTCGGTTTTCAGCCAAATTTGCAGTTCCCAACAGCTTTCCATTTCCAGTTTCTTGTATGTAATTCAACATAAAACTACATAACATTGATTTTAACATTACTTAATACCATTCGTAAAGTTCTTCTGGCAGTAGTGTGATGTTTGAAATTTTTCACGGTGGTGAAACTGCATCTGAAATTAAGAAACATTTGACTGCTGTTAACCCTTTTACCCGTTTGCCCGAGAATATCCACTGAAAACACAGGCTTAACGGGGAAAATGAACGGGTAAAGGGTTAAAGCAACTGGCTTAAATTATGTTTTTTATTTTAAAAATCCTAAATAGAGTAATGTCCCTAATTGTAGAATTTTGTGCTTCATCCGATTTGTTAACTCTGTTCTCCCACTGAAGTGGATTACACCGAGGTGGTGTTCATTTGTGTCTGCCAGAATCTATGAAGAAAACTGACACAGTGTCAACACAATAGTTGTGTTGACAATTGCTTCTCATAAGATGCATTTGGAATATCTTGCGCTTTCGTTGATTGGCTTTTGCTTTTTTGTGTGTATGCTTAATTCTGTCACAATCTTTGCCTTCGCTTTGTCCATGAACTGTGCTTCTGTGTTCAATTCCGCATTTTTCTGTTCTGCTAATTTCATTTGTCTGATGCGCGTCGACAATTTCTATTTTGTTTAATTACTGTGCATTTATATTTGCTGCTTGTCTTGTTATTTTTCAAGAGACGTGTGAGCAAGACAGCTTTATTTTATTGACTGCTTCGTTTTCTTTAATATTATTTGTTTTTGCAGCTCTTCTAGTACGCTGGCTAAGCAGCCGAAGTATTCATTACCATTGCTATCGTTTTACAATACCAGCGCATTTATTTTATTTACCAGCTGGAGTGTATGATTTAATTAATGAGGGACTGAATGATTAATTAATTATAATTGAACGTTGGTTTAGGTTTTTGGTACGTTGGATGCGTGTGATTTTGCTTGTTGATTGATTTTGTTGATTGACTGTACGAGTTGATTGAGTTTTGTTCTGACTAGTCAGTTATTTTGTTGTTCTGTTTTGCAAAGATATGGCTGAGTTGCTGCGGCGGTCATAGAATAAAAATGGAACTCAGTTTAATTAATCTTGTTCTGTGACTTCATATTTTTGGTTAGATTTTCGTCTGTCCTTTTTGCCTATTATTATAAAACACACTTATGATATGTTTCGTTGTGATATATTCTTTATAGAAGGTCACTTGTTAAGTTTTTTACTTTAGGAAATGGCTATTGAAAGATTGTATATCCTTAAAGACTGCTAGGCAGTGTCCATGCATTTATTTTCAAATCTGAATGCTGTCCTGTTGCGTATTAGCACAACCTGGAAAGGTAAGGGGCGTCCCAACACTTATTTTTCTATGTTTTTAAGAACTGTTGCCAGACATGTATGTAGTGATCCTGCTGCATGGATGCCAAATTTGTTTGACCATAGCACATAATTGTTTTCTTAGACTGAGGTTTTGTGCTGTTTCCATCTATTGTGTAAATTTTCGAAATGAATGAATGTTGACCTTGTCCCCATTTCAGAAATAATCTTTCTTCAATTCTACCTTTGTCATTTTATAATCTACAAGGTTTCAATAATTGCCAATCATTCATTTCAAGCAAAGTCATAATTCGTTACAGTTGTTTGGCTGAACCTTATAAACAAACCTCATACCGTTCAGCAATAAACCATTAAGTTATAGAAATTTATTAGGAGTACCATGATACTGGAATAGTGTAACTGCTGGAAAAGTTGATAGGTAAGTTTTGTGTGACAATAGAGTAGGCTGATCTGTAATGAAATTAAATGTTGCAATAGATGGAATGTGAGTGTTGATTGTTACACGCATAAATTCATTATGTTCTTATGTATTTATATGGCTTTCTGAAACATACTGGTACATGCCCTTTACAGATTGTAGAGAAGACCATGGCATGAGGTTAATGTAATGAGTAATGCAAGTGATGACCATTTAAACTGTGATTGAGTGAAAGTGATTTGATGAGGTGATCTGTGGAAGTGTAGTGTAACAAAGAAATATGGACCAGTAGGAGATCTAGAATTGAGCATTTTGAGGCAATCAATAATTTTTTAAAACATGTGTTACATAATGCAAAAAATTGGCTATGTAATGTATCGTAACATTGATTGACGGTGTTTTTCTGCAGTTGGTTTCATTTTGCAATATTGTGCAACGTTTTTGGGATTATATATCCATCTGTTGTTCCTTGTTGTCTTTTATTTTATTGCAATATTTGTTTAGTCCTATGTGGTGTTCTAGTCTCTAATATGGCCGACTTCATACTTTATTAATTGAAATGAAGTATTTTTTATTTGGTCATTGGTTTTGCAGCAAGTGTTATGCAATAATTTTTGTTGTGGCTGAATCTGTTTTGTATTTACTATGGACCTCGGGTTTCACACCTATGAGAAGCAGAAAATGTGATAGAAGCATTGAAACGTAACTTTCATTACGTGTGAGAATGTCTGATTTTGATGGGCAAGAAAACTGTTGGCTGTCAAAAAGCATATGTTATATGCAACATATCAAAAGCATTTATTTTTCTCTTGTGGACAAAATGATCAGTATGCAGGATTGTTTCTGTTTCTTCAGGCTTGTTCATGGTATGTGCTGGAAATTCATGATAATAATTCTTTTGCAAAACTCACAAGATCATTAGGTAGATACCTTCTAGTAACAAATTGGTATGGTACTGTAAGGATTAGTTTTGTGGCATGTACCCGGTATGTTTTGTACCCAAAAGTTAGTGCTATCTAGAGGTAAGAGTGGGGTGAACCTATGTAAGGCAAAAGGTTTTTCTAAATGGAGCAATATGTATCTGGGAAATGAAGTTTCAACATAAGAATTGTTTTATTCTGTGTCTGTTTTACTCTGTGTTGATGTACTTTACATAGATAATGTAAGCTTACATCTAGGCCTGTTAAACTTTTGTTTGTGAGAGTTTGCAGCTTTGATTGTACAGTGTACACGTCACGACAAAAGCTTGTTTTCTGCTCGATCTTTGATTGAAGTAATCTCTTATTTGCCGTAAGTATTAGCAGTGGTTAATATACATGTACTAGAGAAACTGGTTGTATTTACATAGGAATCTAAAGCCATTCTGTAGTCGACTTCAAAGTGTCATTTGCATGTTATGTTATGACGCATTCAATTTTCATGTGCATAAAATATTTTTAGCAGCATTGTTGTGTAATGTGAACTTTGATGCTAATCAACAGTTTTAATGTGAATATTTTGTAAAGTATGCTCTAAGGTTGTAATTCTGGACTTCTACTAAGCATTTTAGAATTAAAGACAAAAAACTCTTATTCAGAGATGGTTTGAAATTTAAATTTATTTCTCATTTTCAGGTTTCTGTTTATGCACGCTTTTTATTTATTATGTTAAACCAAATTTGCTTAATTTTGAGCCAATAATTATTTCAACGCCCTTTAAATTATTTATGCTTCTGATAAAATACTCTACATTTCTTTTATTTAATTTTAAATGGGTTATGTAATTAATACGAACTATTTATACAAAACATTAAAAGAAATATTGAAGCGTTATGTCTTTTAGAAGTCCAGCAGAAAGATAATCCCTTGTGTTTCTATTGCGCCATGGAATATGTGGTAGACAGCCAGTCTAGTCTTATTAACACTTAAATTCTTATTTTAATCCACTTGCAAAATTTAGTGTTTAAAATGCAGTCAGTAAATTTGCTGTGTAGTTACTTTTGAAACAATATTAAAAGTGAGTAATGTTGCTATACAGAATTTATCAAATTGTTGTGAGTTGGTAGTATAATACAGAAACTATAATGTCAAGTTAGTTTTGCAGGACAGCGTATGTATGACATGCGATGTTTTTGAAGTATGCGGGCAAGGCATTGTAGAGTTTATGTTACTGCGAGGAGCAGATGTTGTGCGAGCCATGTACTGTTGATGTATACAGATTTTGACCAATGACATTTCGCGATGTGTGGAGCAGTAGATTTGTTCGCATTGTGCGAGTTTTGTTATGATTCTGCATTGAACCCTTCTTGGATTTCTCATTTTTCTCTGTGTGGCGGTTTGTTTGTGTAATGTTCATCTGCAAACGTGTTCTGATGTTTCTGATGTGGTTTTGCTAATGAATAGAATACTAGAAACTCGTTTTGTGTTCTTAGTGTTCTTAGTTATAGAACTAAGTCTAAGAGAATTGGAGTCCGCTGCTTGACTTATGCAGGTCACACCGTGGCCAGTATTTAATCTAGACGCCTCTGGGGAGGGGAAGTGCCCCCTTCCACTGCTTTTACGGGAAAGTTATGCCCATGATGTTCTCAGCAAAACGTCCTATTGCCCCTAATTATCAGCAATAGGCTAGAATAGGCCTAGCCTCCTAGGCCTACTTGCCCTGTTGAGGTTCTTTACTAGAGTCTGATTTATTACATATGGTAATATTGTGGCTTTATTGATATAAATTCTTGGCACATCAAAGACCTACAGATGGACGTGCAAATAGCCTAGGAAGGCTAGTATGTGCGTGTGTGTGTGCATGCGCGTGCGTGCGTGTGTGTGTATGTATATGCAATTATATAAATATAAATTTCACAGCCTAGTCCTATATACGTTTTGATGTAGTATGTATGTAGCCTACGCCTGTGCCTTCACGTGTGCATGCATGTATGTATTTACGTATGTGTCTCAGTAGGCCTATGTATGTGTGTAAGTATGCTTGTAATCCTTGTATGTATTAGGCCTAAATATTTAAAACGTTATTATAGAAGTCAAAAATTTCGATCGTTCTGAAAAACAATTCTTTATATCAATGTCAGAAGAGACAGATATACATATAAAGAGAGCTATCCTCTGATAGGCATCAGACAAGCATATTATTATCAGAGATAGAAAAAGTATATGCAGTCAATATTGGTCAAATATTTATCAGTGTTTTTTCCATCACATCACGTGACGGTGTCTTTCAGTAATGACATATTTTTTAAGCCGACGGACCAGGATTTCCCCGGATTCCACTGCGATACGAAGGGTCGTATATTTACAAGATACCCTCGAGACCCTTGCAAACGACCCTTATGGTAATAACGCTGACCTCTAGCCTAATGCAAGGATGCCCTTGTTCGTAGACCTTGTATCCAGCACATTGTTATAATCTCCAAATTTCGAAAGAGCCACTCGAAAGCCGAGCGCAGGGCATCAGCTTATTCACAAGCGCTGTGCTGCACATGCTGTAAAGGCCTAAGCTTAATATAATTATATACAACACATAATAATGTGATTATAGGCTACACCGACATGTAAATGCCTATAGGGCCTACTTGCATGCATATAATTATATGCTTGCAGGGCCTATAAAGACATACTTTCAGTTTCGAACCTCCGCACAGGCCTACCGCAAACGTCAGCTGCCTATAGGCCTATTGTTTGTCTGTAGGCCTATTTAATTAATACCCTATGTATACAATGTGTATATACGAGCGGTCACTTTGCATATATATATATATATATATATATATGCATATATTTGTATACATGTGTATATATTGCATATGTAATTATGTATGTATTGTGTGTATATATATATATATATGTGTGTGTGTGTGTGTGTGTGTGTGTGTGTGTGTGTGTGTGTGTGTGT
Source organism: Lumbricus rubellus (assembly GCA_945859605.1). NCBI lineage: Eukaryota > Metazoa > Annelida > Clitellata > Crassiclitellata > Lumbricidae > Lumbricus > Lumbricus rubellus. The sequence continues at coordinate 18,478,140 of OX243823.1, forward strand.
GTGTGTGTGTGTGTGTGTGTGTGTGTGTGTGTGTGTGTGTGTGTGTGTGTGTGTGTGTGTGTGTGTGTGTGTGTGTGTGTGTGTGTGTGTGTGTGTGTGTGTGTGTGTGTGTGTGTGTGTGTGTGTGTGTGTGTGTGTGTGTGTGTGATAATGTGATTGTGTGTATATGTATAGGCGTACATAGCCATCTGGATTACTTTAATTTGTAGATAGCACCCATGCAAAACCATCCAACGCCTCTGAACATTCTTCCCTGCCTCACCCCTTCCCTCCTTCCCCTCCCGCTCCTTCCCTTCGGACCCTTCCCATCTCCCTTCCCTCCTCCCTCTCTCCCGCTCGCTCTCAATCCCTTATTCCCATAATATTGAATCGTCTGCAGCTGCAGTCTGTCTCCAATCTCTTTGTCAGTCGAAGCGTCTCCACATGGGCGGGGACTTAGGAGGGGGGACAGCGGGGGACGGTCCCCTCCAAAGTCTATGCGTCTCTCCATGCGATCGAAACCCATCCGACCGTTCAACCGTTTCGGCCATTTTATTCCGACGACATTAATAACGACGAACGAACTGCGCATGCGTGACACCACCGGCGCTTCTTCGTGCCTTTATACTGTCTTCTGTCTGTCTGCTTGTTTCGTCTGTCTGCTTGTTTCGTCTTGGCTTCACTGTGCTCGGCTTGTCTTGTCTCTGATCGTGTTGTCTTCAATACAACGGGGTTCACGCCGCGTCTCGATATCCTATTATACTGGATATGCTAGCACGGATTTCCATATTATACCAATATAACGTGCTTAACGGTGTAGATCGGTAGGTAGTAATTTCTTACTTACTTATACGATTGTTTTTATATTACGATGTTTGTTGGACATTTCTTCAGTGCTTTATCCATACGTCTCTGGCCCTCTGAGGGGGTGTTCTCCCCTCCAGGATTGACATTCCTCCCCGAAATTAAATGCGTAGAATTCCTCCCCCTGCGCATACCATGCAGACAGCCGACAGGTCTTGTTGACACGCAGGGATATGTAAAATCTGTTTTTGTGCGTTATTTTTTTTTGGGGGGGGGGGGTCAGTCGAAGAGAAGGGCTGAGCATGGAATTTAGTACGCTTCTCGGAAATTTGTGGTGAAAACTAAAAAGAGGTCGTCAGGAAAAAGGACCGATCAAAAGGTGTCGCCGGTGTCTGGGTCAGCGGTTGCCGCCCGGCCATTTTTTTAGCGCCCTTCAAAGAGGGGCGGGGCTGGGCGGAGGCGATTTATACTGAATATAACTTTCACTATCGACATTAATAGTGTAACGGGAAAACGTGGGGAATGCTGAAAACGAATTCAAATCTTTTCAATAATTGCCAATGAAGTTTACAGCCAAAGCACGCGCATGTTCGATATTCCAATCATGGTCTTCATCGATCTATGATTATATCGAGCTACTGAATTGAATCAATCGATATTCAATTCTTCTTCTTCTTCTCATTCCATCTAATCTGTCAGGCCAAGTCTGTAATCCAGAGCATCTGTATGTAGACAAAGGGGCCGTCCATAAAGTATGTCACGCTCCAGGGGGGGAGGGGGTCCGAGAAAGTGTGACAGTTTGTGACAGGGGGAGGGGGGGTCAGGCCATGTGTGACGTCACAAATTTTTTTTTTTTTAATGATGTGTATTATATAATTGTCTAGTTTAATTTTTGCAATTTTTTTTTCAAATTCAATCTACATTGAGTTACTGCTTCAATGAATAACTGTGACAACTGTTTGCAATTAACTATTCTACTATTAAAGTCATTTTAATAATGTGATAGTACTTTTAAGAGGAAACTTCACAGTTTAATAGTGAAGTGTGTTTTAGATTAAATTTGAATAAGGTGTTAATTACAGAAAAATTCGAAAGTGCGACGTACTTTAGGGGGGGGGGGGGTCCGAGAAAGTGTGACGTACTTTAGGGGGGGTCCGAGAAAGTGTGACAGTTTGTGACAGGGGGAGGGGGGGTCGAAAATGGTCAAAAATAGCGTGACATACTTTATGGACGGCCCCTAAGCTTATACATCCCAAGTAGGCCTACGTCGTCTATGCAGCGCCTCTATAGATATAGGCCTAGGCTGACATTCCCATTTCCATTGGAGACATAAGACGATTGTCTCAGGAAAATTCTTTTCGCTTCTCTTTCCATCTTATCAACTGAAGAATCCCTACCGACTTTCGGATGATCATAACCGCGGTTTCGACGCGCCATCGATAGAAACCTTGCGAACCATAACAGCGACACTTTGCATAGCGTTGATATCATGATCTAGATATGAGTCTCTAGATTAAGACGCACATGCATGATAATAATATTGATGATGCTATTTTGTGCTTTGATTTTAAGTTTTCAGCAATAGATTGGGTTAAGCTTTGCGCTTATTCAGGTATCACGAATGACAATTATTTATTCATGCACTTATCATCGTCATCGTAATCATCGTCGCCATCATTAGCCCCACCATCAGCATGATAATTAATTATTATCGTCAGTATTGCTGCTATCATCATCATCATCATCATCATCATCATCATCATCATCATCATCATCATCATCATCATCATCATCATCATCATCATCATCATCATCATCATCATCATCATCATCATCATCATCGTCATCGTCATCGTCATCGTCATCGTCATCGTCATCGTCATCATCATCATCGTCGTCGTCGTCGTCTTCATCATCATCATCATCATCATCATCATCTAGTATTATTGTGAAGCATGATGTTCTGAACAGGCATCAGAAATAATCAACATGATCCGTCGTCAGAGCTGGATTTCCTTCGAGGTCCTTCTGGTCCTCGTCGGACTGAACGTGGTTGCCGGTGGTGCATCATCGAGTGGTGGAATCCAGAACTCGTGTCAGGTGTCGCAGGAGAACTGCAAGTACCTCCTCAGCTTCCAGCCGACCGAGTCTCAGTGCCACTTCCTGTCCAGCTACGAGTCGGCTGCAGGGTCCCGCTACATCCAAACCCCGCTGTCCTCGTCCAACTTGTCATCGGAGGATGTTTCCCACACGTCTAGAAGACTGGACCAGCTGGAACAGAAGCTCGTGAGGATGATGGAGGATCTGTCCATCCGCTCCCTACGTCACATCCGCCAGATCAAACTGGACGTGCGGCAGATCATGACGTCCGTTCGTGACCTTCGGAGCAAGCAACCCCGACCAGGCGGAGGTTCTCAGGGGTCAGGAGGAGGAGGTGGAGGAGGGGGAAATGGAGCCGGAAGGGCTGGAGTGCCCTGCCTGCCAGAGTTCGTCAGGGTTGGTCCTTGGCCGTCGTGCTACCGGTTCTCGCTGTTCAACGCCACCTGGCATGAGGCGCGAGAGTATTGCTCGGCTTTCGGTGCCAATCTGTTGGCTTTGGATTCGCTGAAAGAGGCGCACATCATTGACTACCTGATCAAAAGCAATCCAGGTAAGTCACAGGAATATTTGTGGGCGAAGCTTGGGAGACCATGCACAAATTAATGACCATGCAGTATAAATAATTTAGTATTTTATGAGACCTATATAATCACAAAACATAATAAAGCACCCAGCGCCAATTGAATTATTCTACTGAAAATGAGAAAATTTGACCCATGACCTTTTTGCTCCTCTCTCTCTTTTAGCCTATAGATCTTGCCCATAATAAGAAGCGTTTGTCTGTTAATTGACACTGCTGTTGATGCTGTTGCACGAGTGTTATCGGCCGCACCTGCTGATTGTCTGGTTCAAAAATAATATTTTAAGTCTATCCCTCGGTTTTAAGTACAAACCATATTTTAAAATTATCGTTTTCATTTTAGAAAATCATTAGACCTATTACTCAATGTAGGGCCTATACATAAGCACAGATCCTAATCCTATCCTGATTCTTCCACTTCCCTCTTCCTCCAACGTCGTTTCAACTCTAAACGTCATCCACCATGATAGCCGTCTGTCTAACTCCTCGCCTGACTCTCCGGATCTTGACCCCTTGCCTATGGATTTTGTTTTGACTGAGCGCCTGTGAACAAGCTGGTTTCTGCGACTTCGCTTTTGTAGGCGCTGTAGAAATTTCGAGTTTACGATTACGATTACGATTATACCAGAACATGTCATAATCTATATGATAGGCTATACCATACTAACCTTGTGTATATATACATAGGCGTACGAGGCGGGGATCCAGAGGGAGGGCAAACGCCACGACCCCCACCCCCAAATTTCGGGCAAGTCTAGTTTTTCGGGCAAGCAGACCCGCGAAAACAGTATTAAAAAATAGTATTTTTTGTGACATTTCAACCGACGACTAAAAAAAGGTCGTCAACTTTTCGGGCAGAAGTAAAATCTTCGCCCCCCCCCCACAGCTGAAATCTCCCTTACGCCTATGTATAGGCCTATATATATATATATATATATATATATATATATATTAGGGCTGTTGTTCGATTAAAAATTTTAATCGAAATTAATCGCACGATTAATTTTTTTAATCGCAATTAACGCCAAATTAATCGCAATACATTTACGTCAAATATATTAATCTTACTATTTACTAAGGACCCCTGAAGCATATAATTTTAATGACTGAATGTATTTTTTCTATTGCAAACATATTGAATAACCATTGGCTTAGGCCTATTTAATCTGCATTTAGTTTAAATTGAACAGTTTTGTATGACAGACAGAATTGAATTGATACACAGTTCAAATCAGTCAAAACCTCAAAATCCCGTTATTTTTTCATTTGAGCCACCTTTAATTAAAATGATATAGACCTAAATGAAAATTAGACAACCAGTTTCTGACTATCAAAATTAATTATTTATTCAGCCAATTGTATGTGCAGACCAGTTTATTTACATTGGTCGGTTCAAGGGATTAATTAACAACAGTAGGTCTACTATAGGTCTATATTGAACCTCATTATTTAGTCACAATTTTTCACAAGAGGTTACGGTTCTTACCAAACCTCGTCTCAGTTGTCCTTCTGTAAACATTTATCATTTGAAACCTGGATCCAATGGTCTTGCCATCTCCTGGAGTTCAACCAATGTAGTCTGACGGGGTGAGGAAACAACTTTAGTGGACGATGCGATGCGGCGGCTCATCGTTAGAGTTTAACGCATGTTAGGCGATAATTGAGCAAAGAATTGCTACGATAATAATTATTATAGCCCACTCAAATTCTTTTTTGGAATATTTGCCAAAGAATGTATCACTAGTTTTAAGTATGAGCCTTCCGTTTAAAACGAGTTTTCTGCCTCTGACTACATTTTAATCAGGTCGAATTAACGCGTGCGATTAATGCGTTAAAAATTTTAATCGCAAAATTTTTAACGCGTTAATCGCACGCGTTAACGCGATTAAATCAACAGCCCTAATATATTTATATATATATATATATATATATATATAGTATCTGTCACCACTTCGTGCATGGTCTGTCACCGTCTGTGTGCGTGCAGAGTACCAGGAAAGCGACAGCTGGTGGACCAGCGGGAACTACATGGTTCGCAACCAGCGTTGGATGTGGACATCGAAGCACCACCTGAAACCGATCTCCTACTCGCGCTGGGCTCCGGGAGAATTGGAGGCGAAGGCGAACATGCACTGCATGCTGCTCTACAAACCGATGAAGTACTACTGGCGAGAAGCGGTCTGCAACGACAAGAACACCTTCATCTGTGAAATGGAACTGTAGAGTGTTGTAGACCATGAAGCTGTAGAAGTTGTAGACCAGGCATCTGACATGCGCTGTAATTGCATGGGCGTTGCACAACTGTACAGTTCTCATTTTAACGTCGGTGAGGAACGATGTATAGCCAAAAAACGGTCCAAAAACTATTAGTGGTGCATCATAGTTATGTGAATAGAGAATGAATTGTTGTCTGCGATTGTTTTGTTTTTTGCGTTTGTGTGTGGAGAATTAGGATAAGTGTGTGTTTATAAGTAAGAGCACTAAGAGGTGCCGAGTCAAACGCGAACGGTCATGGACTCAATGCCGCGTTAAGGCTAGTGTGGTCCGCATAGGCGCAATCACGTCCTAAAAGTTGGGGGGACCATAATGAATCACGTCCTAAAAGTTGGGGGACCATACTAATAAAGTTAGGGGGCCACTCAAAAGTTGGGGGGACGCGTCCCGTGGGTCCCATAGGGTGGTTGCGCCTATGGTGGTCCGGGTGCTATGAATAAAAGAAATAATAAGTGAAATAAATGAATGTAAGCGGAGAAAGGGCTACAGTAGCCTAATTTTTAGGAACACGGCCAATCTAACAAGCAGCTGCCCGCTGACCCGCTCCAAAAGAGGAGAAGTCTATAATGACTGACGATGAAAGCATGGACCAAGCAAGGTGGCAGATGAGGAGGAGGAGGAGGAGGAGGAGGAGGAGGAGGAGGATACTCAGGAGAGGGAGTTGGAGGCAGGTCGTAACTGGCGCAAGAATATTTTAGCAACATCAAATCAGTGACTAGATTAAAAGCCTAGCTATTGCTCAAATGTGCATGCCAATTAGAATATTAGATATAGAAGCTACACCCGTAACAAGATTGGTCTGTAAAACGAGAAAGCTTAACTTATATCCGCTGCAGTTAATCAAATTGTACCGACCTTATAGGCGGCGCAATTGCATGGACGCCATTTATATGTAACTATATAGGGGTGGAGGAGGGGTATGGTTAGGGGAGGGATGGGGGAGTGGATGGAGGAGGGGAGGAGGGGTGTGGTGGGGTTGTGGCCGGAGCGGGTCGAATCCTAAATTTTCCGGGCAACGCCGGGCATCCCAGCTATATAGGCTAGTATAATTATAAGATAAGCTTAAGCCAAGCTCTGCTAGCCAAGATCCATTATGGCTCCAATCCTTTCTGGCACTCCACATATACCACGGATACCCATGAACCAGCGCGAGGCCTGTTCGGCAAAAAATCTTCCTCTCTTCCTCCCTTCCTCTATTTCTGTGTCTGCCTGTCTATTGCCTGTCTACCTGTCCTTATTTTTGTCCGTCCGTCCGTCCGTCCGTCCGTCCGTCCGTCCGTCCGTCCGTCCGTCCGTCCGTCCGTCCGTCCGTCCGTCCGTCCGTCCGTCCGTCCGTCCGTCCGTCCGTCCGTCCGTCCGTCCGTCCGTCCGTCCGTCCGTCCGTCCGTCCGTCCGTCCGTCCGTCCGTCCGTCCGTCCGTCCGTCCGTCCGTCCGTCCGTCCGTCCGTCCGTCCGTCCGTCCGTCCGTCCGTCCGTCCGTCCGTCTATTTCTGTGTAACTGCCTTTGTTGTTCGAGTTGACTACACAGTGAAGTCACAATTGATATCTTTTTACGTCATCCGCTGCTACGTCATCGCCTGTTTAGCCTACGTCATATTTCAACGGTCATAGCTTCATCGGTCGTTTCTTCGACGTTTTCTCGTTGAAAGTCGGACGGTGAAGACCTTCGTGATATTATTTCTTCGTGATATTATTTCTTCGTGATATTATTTCTTCGTGATATTATTCTCTCTCATCGGGATTTCTCATTATTTCGGTGTAAACACACAAATATTCGCAAGATGGCGGAGGCAAGTGTGATTGAGAAGATTGCTGGGCCCTACGAGCACACGGCCACGGGGCTGTTGGGCGACAAGCGCAGCACGATGTTGGAAAGCGAGCTCCAGCTTAAGGTATGGATTCAATCTACTAGGCCTATACTCTAAAACTAACCAACCCTCACGGTCCGCGATACTATTGTTTTGCCCAAGAACCGGCGAAACTGCACAATCGGGGACCGCTATTAATAGATCTCACGTAATATTTTCAATGTTTAGAAGGAGTGACTAAACTAACCCTAATTCTAACCCTAACCGACCCTCACGACGCCTAACCTGAGCCATTGCCGACCCTCACGACGCCTAACCTGAGCCCTAACCGACCCTCACGACGCCTAACCTGAGCCCTAACCGACCCTCACGACGCCTAAAATCTAGTAATAGCGGTCCCCGATTGTGCAGTTTGGCCCAAGAACCGTCATCATAGCCAAATGCGGCGCAATTACAGTATCAGGGACCGTGGGCGTATGCAGTATCTTTGGCCAGCATCTAATGACGACAATAATCCTAATCTGAACAGACCCTATACGACGCCTAACCCGATGCTAACCGACACTCACGGTCCCCCGATACTGCAATTATGCCCCCAAACGCTTCGCATATCTACTAATTATTAAGATTTTATTGGCACAATAATATGACTTACAGACAACGGTTAGCCTATAACGATTTGCTCCACAAAACTGTGGTGACCATTCCCTTCCTCGCTCTTCTTCCTTCTTCCCTTTTCATTCTCCTGCCTCTCTAATTTCTCTCTGCTCCCCCTTCAACTGGGCGTCACAATGTTGTTGCGATGCGTAGGCCCACAGACCGATGATGAAGCTCCTCAATTATATAATGTGACTCGTTGTTGTTGTTGTTGTTGTTGATGATGATGATGATGATGATGATGATGATGATGATGATGATGATGATGATGATGATGATGATGATGATGATAAGCCCTTAGTGAAGTCATTAGTTAAGTCATTAGTTAAGAGTTGTTTTCTTGTTGATTTAGTTGCAACTTCTCGATTGCTTTTTAATATTTTTCCCTCTCTCTCCCTATTGATCTCTAGCCTATATTCCTGCAATTGAATGTGATATCATGTGATTTTTAAAAATATTTTTTACACGAATAATGAGTGCAACTTCTCGATTGCTTTTTTTGAATGCTCTATTACTCAGACTATTAGCGGGATTGCCCATCCCTTCTGGGTCTCCCCTTCTTAACCAAATTATGTTAAAATATTGTTCACTGCCATAATTGTATCATGTTTGTTTTTGTTTTGGTTGAGGAAAAAATTAATTAAAAAAATTAATAATTAAAATTTTAAATGGTGATGATGATTATGACGACGATGATGATGATCAGTGATATTTTCGTTAACGAGAACTAAATAAAAACTAAATTTTTTGGCGGAATCGTTAATAATAACGAAATCATAACTATAATTATTTCACTAACGAAAATAGAATAAAAACTATATTTAAAAGTACCGAACTGAATAATAATAATAACTAAAATTATTAGCCAAACGAAAATTGTTGAAAGTCGTGTAAATTTTTTTCGATCACGTTTTGGAATGCACTGGGTGAACGCTCCGATGTCAAAAAACGCGCCCATTATCAACTTCCGCAATTCTATCAACTTCCGCTTCCTTTATTTCAGAAAAAGCAGCGAAGTGTGGTTGTTATTCATACTGAAATATTTATTTTGCTTAGAAAGTAAATAATAATGAGTTCGCTTGCAAAATTGCTCGCTGGGCGAAAAAAGGATAGTCCGGTTTGGAAATTCTTCGTTTTTACGATGCTATAACAAATAAATCCAAATGTAAGGCTGCTGAGTTACCGGCAACATCGAACAATAATGACACTATTCTGGATCAGCTGAATCGATATATAATGGATACTGACAATGTTGTGTGTGACAATGCACTTGACTTCTGGCAAGATAAAAAAAGTTGCTATAGCAAACTGTCCATGCTTGGTCAGGATTTGGTAACTGCCTCAGCCTCTCAGGCATAGGCCTACGTTGAGCGGATTTTTTCAGTGTGCTGTATCCTCACTGCAGGTCGTCGCAACATAATTAGAAAATCTTTCGAGATGAGGGTCTTCCACAAATTAAATAACCATATTCTTGTTTAACTTCAGTTGCATTCTTCATTAATACTCTTCCAACACAGTGAACACACCACGTTAATTAAATATAGGCGTTCTTTTGTTCTGTAACTTCTGTTGTTTTCCTATGTATTGTATTAATTATGCAAACTGAACTTGAACTAAATAAAAACTAAAATTATTTTCATTGAACTGAATAATAATAAAAACTAAAATTATTTAATTAACTAAAATAGAATAATAATAATAAATAAAAAGTTAGAATAGAATAAAAATAATAACTAAAATTATTCCCTGAACTAAAATATCACTGATGATGATGACGGCGATGATGATGATGATCTTTTGCTATCATTGTCTTTGTAAGCCTCGTATGGCGCTGGCGAGGACTCGTGGCTACATCTGCTATCCGGGTCCGTATTTCTGCTACGGACTTCCGTATCCGCCGAAGACAGAAAGCGTTGCCATGGGTAACCGCATCCATGCACTTCCTTTCCAAACCATACCATAATCTGATCAGATCCAATTCTAAGTGTATAATGTCCAACCTCCCCCCCAGTTATTTTTCCACAACTCTTACACTGCCCCCAATGTCAATACCCAATGACGTAACGTCATAATACTCTACATTAATTTTGTGTAACACTATGTGTTTAAACTGTGTAGCATAATATTTATGGTTCCCAAAGTTAGTATAGGCTACACTGTAGCCTATGATAACTTTGGGAACCATAAATATTATTTTTCAATCCATTCCGAGAATTTACATAGCTCCTCTTCAAGCAACCTAGGCTACTCAGAGGTGCTATTGTGGTATTCTGTTTTTTCTGTAAGTAAGTACAACTTAAAAGCCTAAATGGCAAAAAGTAACACAGGTTACGATCCCTCTATACACTTCTCTCTGGCAGTATCTCCTCTGCTTTGTCTCTTCTCAAAACCTGCTTCTTCTCGCGGGGCTTTGCGCACTGGGAGCGCCTCTGAACGGTTCACCCTACTTGAGGCGCTTCATAAATGTTTCAAAATACAATACCAAAAAATCCGTTATCTATTCATGCACACAAGTCATGTTTTGTTGCAGGGCTTTTTAAACGTGCAGTTGTACACAAAATGTGCAGCTCTAAATGGATTTGTGCAGTACTAAAAGCACTTCTGTACAGTTAAGACTAGCAAAAAAATGGTCACTGTCGTCCGATTGGAAGTAATTTGCCAAGGAGGATGGGAACTTTGGAAAGGAAAATAAGGGGGTTGTGCAGTTCAAAAAATTTCTGTAAAACAGCCCTGTTTTGTTGGTGCGCAGCGATGCAGGGCTGGCCTGGACTGAAGGAGTGTGCTGAGCTGATGAAGAAGAAGAAGCGGAAGAAGGAGAGGGACTTCATGGCCCTCAACCGAGGGGCACTGGACAAGGGTCTGACGACGAAGCCAGAGTACAAGTCGTACAGGTCGATGTACGATCAGTGCAAGAAGCCTCCGAAGAGCGATGCCAATCGAAGGGCGCCTCTCATCTTCCCGCCAGGAATGTCGTTCGGAATGCCAACCAGGTAGGCTATAGGCTACAATGTCATGTAATAGGACTATGAATCATAAACGCTCAGTGTGAGAATTGTGGAAAAATAAGCTTAACTGGAGGGTTTGGACCATTATCCACTTGGAATTTGGGTGTGAAAAACAGACTTTACTATGGGGCTCTAAGAAAGACTGGGGGTTGAAACCCCCAACCCCCAGGCAATTCTCACCCTGTAAACGCTATGGTATTTTATCTTATCACGGGATGAACGGCTAATTCCATTATTGCTTTTATAAGGCATTCATTCATTCGTTCGTTCGCTATAGTTCTTTCGTTCATTTATTCATCAATTCATTTATTCATCAATTCATTCGTTCGTACGTTCGTTCATTCATTCATTTATTCCTTAATTAATTTGTTTACGTCATCGCCTGTTTACGTCATCCGCTGCTACGTCATAGCCTGTTTATGTCATGTTTATTTTCAACCGTCATCGGTCGTTTCTTAATTCGACGTTTTTCGTTGAAAGTCGGACGGTGAAGATCTTTGTTCGTTCGTTCGTTCGTCTATTCGCGTTCAGTGATTCATTCATTCATTCTTCATTCACTCATTCTTCATTCATTCATTCGTTCGTCTATCTATTCGCGTTCAGTGATTCATTCATTCATTCATTTGTTCGTTCGTTCATTCATTCATTCTTCATTCACTCATTCTTCATTCATTCATTCGTTCGTCTATCTATTCGCGTTCAGTGATTCATTCATTCATTCATTTGTTCGTTCGTTCATTCGTTCATTCTTCATTCACTCATTCTTCATTCATTCATTCGTTCGTCTATCTATTCGCGTTCAGTGATTCATTCATTCATTCATTTGTTCGTTCGTTCATTCATTCATTCTTCATTCACTCATTCTTCATTCATTCATTCGTTCGTCTATCTATTCGCGTTCAGTGATTCATTCATTCATTCTTCATTCACTCATTCTTCATTCATTCATTCGTTCGTCTATCTATTCGCGTTCAGTGATTCATTCATTCATTCATTTGTTCATTATGATTCATTCATTCATTCATTTGTTCATTCATTCATTCATTTATTCATTCTTCATTCATTCATTCATTCATTCATTCATTCATTCATTCATTTATTCATCAATTCATTCATTTATTCATTAATTAATTTGTTCCTTTCATTCATTCATTCATTCATTCCTTCATTTGTTCATTCATTCATTCATTCTTCATTCATGCATTCATTCTTCATTCATTCATTCATCATTCATTCATTCATTCATTCATTCATTCATCCATGCATTCATACATTCATTCATTCGTTCATTCATTCACCCATCCATCCATTCATTCCTTCCTTCCTTCCTTCCTTCATTTGTCCATTAATTCATTCATTCATTCATTCATTCATTTGTTCATTTATTCATCCATTCATTCATTCATCCATTCATTCATTCATTCATCCTTTCATCCATTCATCCATTCATCCATTCATCCACCCATCCATATATTCATTCATTCATTCGTCCATCCATCCATCCATCCATTCATTCATTTGTTCATTTATTCATCCATTCATCCATTCATTCGTTCGTTCATTCATTCATTCATCCATTCATCCATCCATCCATCCATCCATTCATTCATTCGTCCATCCATATATTCATTCATTCATTCATTCATTCAATCAATCATTCATTCATTCATTCATTCATTCATTCATTCATTCATTCATTCATTCATTCATTCATTCATTCATTCATTCATTCATTCATTCATTCATTCATTCATTCATTCATTCATTCATTCATTCATTCATTCATAGACATATATCTGTGTATAATTGTAGGCCATCGACGCCGATCTTTGAGTTGATGGAGCATCGCTTTCAGAAATGTTTCATTCAGCAGAAACTTCTCTCCTACGCCAAGGACCAGAAGCACCACAGACACAAGGTCAGCGGTCAACCTCAGCATAATTATACAATTTAATATAAGTCTATTATACCTTTACAAATAATACCAAATTATGGGGGCATGAGTTACGAATGTGAGGAGAACGCATTCACTCACTCACTCAGTGAGTCACTCACGCATTCACTAACTCGCTCGCTCACTTTCATTCACTCGCTTGCTCACTAATTCCTTCAGCCGTTAAATCGTTCACTCACTCACTCATTTACTTGCCCGTTTATTCACTCACTCACTTAGTGATTCACTCACTCGTTTATCCAGTCACTAAAACTGAACTGGACTGAACTGACTGACTGACTGAATCACACTATGGCTTATTCACTCATTGAGAAGTGACACATCGTATGCTTGCATAAATGCATATGATATGATATGATATATGATATGACACATCGTATGCTTGCACATGATATGATATGATATGATATATGATACATGATATGATATGATATGTAATATGATATGATATATGATAATGATATTATATGATATGATATATATGATATATGATATGATATGTAATATGATATGATATACGATAATGATATTATATGATATGATATATGATATAATATGATATGATATATGACATGATACGATATGATATATGATATGACATGATATGATATGATATGATATATGATATGATATGATATATGATATGATATGATATATGATATGATATGATATATGATATGGTAATGATATATATGATATGATATATGATATGATAGGATATGATATGATATGATATAATTATGATATGATATATGATATGATATGATATAATATGATATGATATAATATGATAGTTGATATGATATGATCATATCTATATGATACGATATGATATATGATATGATATGATATATGACATGATATGATATATGCTATGATTAACAGATTCCTATTGACGCCTACAAAGAGACTCGTACGTCTCGTCTTCGTAAATTCAAGGAACCGACGGACCCCCGCCCTCTCTGGCACATGCCTCGCTTCAGCAGACACGTTAGTAGTACACACCAGACATTCATGCATCACCCCTGTCGGTATATAAATTATATAGGCATATTCGTGTAGGCCTGTGCATAGATGGTATACGTTTCTATTGCATCATGTGGACTGGGCCTAAAACTGGGCCTAGGATCGGCGTTGTAATTAGACCCTATAATAAGATTAGTTTAGTTTCTGTAGCCTACTGTTTTCAAGAGAGAAGAACTGATTAACATAATAACATTATAGGTCCTAAGCCTAACTTTCTAAAGTTGAAAGTCAGTAAGCTAGGCCTACTCACTGGTCTCACAAATTTCTGACGCCAGAGACCGTTGATGATTTTGAAAGAGGAACGTTGATATCTGGCAATTAAAGCTTGACTTTTAATACTCTATTGTAGGACTATTAAACGATTTAAAAAAATAGCCTATGTTAGCGTGAACCGTTCAGAGGCGCTCCCAGCGCACGGAAGAAGGAATAGCCTTCGATAGCCTACTAGTTTAGTGTGCAGGCCTATGTAGCCTATGTATGTATTCATTCGTTTATGCTCATAATTTACAGAGAGCCTTTTCAAGATCTCTACTCAGAGGCGATCTCTGAGCTGGAATAAAAATAGTACGATGTTAAAAGTCATTACAATGAGTCATTGCACCAGATAGGCAACTCGTTTATTCGTGGTCTAAATCTAAGAAGCATAGGCTGTTATAATAAAAAAAACTTACTTGTCGATTTCCCAGAGTACCCCTCTCCCCCTCCCTATGTAGGCTACGGGCGCCGATATAAAATTATGATGGCTAGTAACAGACGTGGCTGTTTCTCTGTTTGCACTGCAGGCTCAGCCGCATCTTGACTCGTTCTGCACAGCCAAGGACAAGAGAGAGGCCTTCGACAGTTCGATGCTCGACTCTGTTCCGAGACAGGGTCAGTTTGAGGTTCATCGCCAGGGCATTTACGAACCGGCCAAAGAATAAGGAACGGAAGCTGCTGCTGTTAGGGAAAACAGGTTGTACAAACTGCTAGACATAGACCTACAATGTCTGCCCATGCTTCTGAAACGAACACGGGGATCAGAATCTAGGCTGAATAGTAGGCAATGTATATAAAATGACGACAAATTTATAACAAATACTTGCGATAAACAATAAATAAAGTGATAAATTGGTAATGAGTTTTAAATCCTTGAAACGTTTCCATTTTCCCTCTCCAAATATTTGATCAGCGTGATGAAAGCCTTGCCACGTTTTCCAAATAGGCTACTGAAGAAATTTATAAATATTTCACTAAAAATATTCAAAACAGAAATGATTTGTGTTGAAAGTGGAAAACTAACCGCCCCTGGGTGGATTCGAACCACCAACCTTTCGGTTAACAGCCGAACGCGCTAACCGGTTGCGCCACAGAGGCTCTCGTTACTTGTTCCTTCAAACACCTCTTTTAAAGTATCACCGTAAAGTATCATGCGTACAATCACCAACTCCATTTCAATCTAAATATAATTTAGATTGAAATAATCGTTAATTCTAAGATAATTTACCGCTTTACAAAAGCTAATCAAATTATGTGCACCATGCCAGCCTATTCCCGAGCACTGCAACATTAATTATCGGAAGTCTTAGTCCAGTCACGATCATGGTCCAGTGAAGCCGGATGAAGACACGGTTGAGAACCAGAAGGGATCATTTTATATTTCTAACGAATATTGCTGCTGAAGTCACTATGAGGTGACTATGTTAAAAATATTGCATTTGTAAAATTAAAGCAATTGCAATGAGCAGAACCAGTAACTCTTAAATTTCATGGCATTGCAAGCGCGTGCGAATAAATTTGCTGCACACAGTTCGCTAGGGGGCGACGCATTAGTGGCCGTTTCCTGTGAAATGACCAGTTGTCCTTGTTTATGTTGCCATAATAATTATAATAGGCCTAAAAACATTAGGCCTAATTATCATACGCACCAAAGAAAGTTGCAATGCTTTTCAAACATTAGGCTGCTTACGGGCAGATGAGTAGGCCTAGCAGTTGGCTTTATCCTAATTAATTTATGAATTCATTTTTCAATCCATGGCAATTCAAAAATGTGTGTGCAATCATGCGGAACATAATCATAGGGTGGAGGGTTGCCTTCACGGTCGATCAAACGTGGTCACTGGGTCAAGGACTTTTGGTGAGCAAGGTGAACTGGACAGTCGATAGAAGGTCGAAAGATGAAAGCACTTGAAAAGACTGCCCAAAATGACCAGAGCATATATAGGGGCCTAGCGCTGCGCGTCCTGTCAGCACGCTCGATTAACTCCCTCCCTCCCCCACGAGGTCATCGCCAGGACTGGACACAAGCTGACAACTGTCAGAATGATTGACCATGGGAGAAGTGGACGATGGTCAGCTAGCGATGGTCACAGTGGTCAGCCTGCAGCGTCAAATGAGTTCACTCAGGTCACATATTTTGTAGCCCTGCATGTGTATGAAAATAATTAATTGATTATAGGGCCTATAATTTTATTATTCATAAGTCTTGTCGCGATAGTTGAATGCGGCATGGCCTTTAGAAGTGCTGAAGTCGGCAAATGTAGCTAGGCTATGCATTGATGATTAAGCGCAGTTAGGGTAACTTGTCCTAATTCCAGCCGGGTTTTTTGTTTTACATAAAATTCATCATCAAAAACTCAACAGGCATATTTGTATGATATATCAGATGAAAGAGAAATTATTCCACAAATTGCGTAACTTTTCAGCAATTATAAACAATTTAAACATCAACTAGAGCATTGAAAAATATGAAAGGTCCGCTTTTGCCCAAATTCCAGCCGGGTTGACCAAATTCCAGCCAGCCTGTTTTGTATATGACCAAATTCCAGCCAGCCATTAAAAGCATCTAATTTGAATGACGTTGTGTCAATATAAATATTACAACAGGCTTAATAGCATATTATTACTAGTGTAGACCTTATATTTTTAATTTCGTTTTATAAAGTCTGTAAATAATAATTTTATTATAGGCCTAATAAAGAAAAATTACGGCCTCGAGCTGCCTCTATAGACATTGGGCCTAGCATAGGCTAAATAATTAAGAAATTCGGGTAAAACTCTATTTAGATGTATTTTATTATTGTTTTATGTCAATAATTGCAGTTATTTGTTTCCTTGTTAGCCTAACAATGGCCATCTACATTTTAAAGTATTTTATTATTATAGGCCTACAACTTTAGGGAAAATGGAAGTTGGGTTGATGAAACTAGGCCTAATTAGAATTATCGGTGATAGAAGTCGTAGGCCTATATTGGTTAAATAACTTGCTTCAATAGAAAGTGGGTTGATTAGGCTGATGCTTTGTTAAACAATATATATATAGTTTAATAAATTAAGTTCTTCTTAAATGGAAGTTGGATCGCTTAGACTAGGCTAATTCTTTGCTTAAATAGAAGTTGGCTTGGTGAAATGAGGGGGAAAATCTAAATGTATTTTTCAGTGTCCTTGACCAAAAAATGGCCCAAAATAATGAAAACAATTAAATATAATAGAAATTACGCATACACGGGAATAATAAAATACAATAATAAGGAGTTCTACCAAAATTGGGCCTAAACAATATGGTAAGCAACGTGCTTGACTTAATTCCAGCCACACTTGTCTCAATTCCAGTCCCCGGCTGGAATTTGGCTCAAGCCCGGCTGGAATTAGGACATTTCGCACAGTCAGTTACAAACACAATAAACAAACCGTAGACAATAATTACGCACAAAGTTTACATTTAAATGTCTATTCGATTGCACCGTTTTTCAGATAAAATATAATATATTACGGTACTTTGTATATTATTATACCAATCGTACACTGAAGTTTTTGAAAATGTGAAAAATCTTTACAAAATTTGCGATATTTTAGTCAAATATTTACTTTGAATTAGCCACGCCCAGATGTGAACTCTGGCCGAAGTACGTGATTGGCTGATAGCCACGCTCTTACGGATTCAGAAAATGGGTGCGTTATAATTTTCTGATTCCGAAGTTAAAAGTTACAGTGAAATAAAAGGGTGGCTGGAATTAGGGACATGGCCGGGATTAGGACAAATTACCCTATCAGATTTCTAAATAGACCAAGACCAGTGCTTTTTTAAAGGAATTTTTAGAACCGCACAACCAGCAATGTTTAATCTAGTGCCATTATTTTGGGCCGAAAAATTCTGACGACCTTTTTTGTTCATTCGCCCTACCATCTTCTTCTTCTTCTTCTTCTTTATCCGTGGGCTAACAGCCCGTAGGTGTCCACTGCACACTTGACCACTGTTCTCCATACTTCTCTGTCCTGTGCCCGATGTGTCAATTCCTGTGCATTCATCCCACACCATTCTTCAATGTCCTGCAACCATTCTCTGCATGGTCTTCCCCTTCTTCCCGATCCCTCCATGATTCCCGTCAATATGCTCTTTATCTTTCTATCATCACTCATTCTTTGGATGTGTCCGAATAACTTCAGTTTCCTTTTCATTATGGTTTCTATCATATCTGATTTGCTGTTAAGTCTTCTTCGCACTTCCACGTTAGTTATTTTTTGTGTCCAGCTTATCTGCAATATTCTCCTATAACAGTACATTTCGAATGCTATTATCCTCTTTTTGTCCTCCTTTTTCAGTGTCCAGGTTTCACATGCATACAACGCCGTGCTGAATACGCATGTTTCTAGTATTCTTTTCTTTGTGCCTTGTGATATTGTTTTGCTCCTCCATATGTTGTTGAATCCCGCCATTATCCCTTTTGCTTTATTAATTCTTCTTCTAATCTCCTTCGTGCAGTTGTTATCTGACGTCAGTAGGCTCCCTATAGGGTTACCATGCGTCCGGGTTTCCCCGGACATGTCCTCTTTTTTGGCTCCTGTCCGGGGCGTCCGGGGAGCTTTCGAAAAATATGGCTTTTGTCCGGGTTTTTCCCGCCTGTGCCCCGATCGATCGATCTTACTTACATTTCGGAAAAGTAAGTCTTTTCCGTGTTATTATACTATTCTCAAGGATTCTGTTCTGTGAATTAAATGCGCGTTCCAGCAATATTTAGGTCAATGGTATGGGTACCATTAGACTTCCGGTCCATGAGGCGGGTTTTTTTAACGCACAAATATAATGTTAGGTACACTGTACAATGTACATAATGATAATGGTAAATAAAATAATTTAATTTTTCAAATTTACGAAAACATTGACATAAAAATGCCGAAACGTAAGTGTTTATTTACAGACGCACTGAAAGCGTTTTCTCAGCAGCCAGCCTAACTTGTTGAAGGCCATCAGTTTTGGGGCTGAGCCTCAAGCGCAGTCAGTGGTAAGTAAGTAAGTACGTTAGTAGGAATTCACTGTTTTGTTTCTGTGTACAGAGAGTGACAGACTGACAGTAATGTAATGTGTAGCCTACTGAACTGAAGTACTGAGCACTCACTAAATAATGTTTAAATTGAAACCATGTACATATTTTGTGTAGTTTAATGGGGGTTTTTGTACAACACTTGACATTGATGTAGCACTATAGCTAAGCCATGTACAATTGTACATATTTTGGAGCGCGCTACGAGATGATAACCGGATGAACATTTTATGTGTCCTCTTTTTCACCTGAGCACTTATGGTAACCCTAGCTCCCTAAGTATACAAATTCTGTGACATTTTCGATGTTTTCTCCTCTAACTTTGATGTTGTTTCCTATTTCTTCTTTTCCAAATGCCATTGTCTTTGTCTTTCCGATGTTAATTTTCAGATTTGCTTTTTCACCCGCTCTATCCAACAGTTCTACATTCTTTTGAAGTATGTCAAAGTTCTCCTCTAGGAGATCTACGTCATCCGCAAATCTTAGATTGTTAATTGTTTGTCCTTGCACAGATATTCCCGTCCCATTGTCTTGTATCTCATCCATTACTCTTTCCAAGTATCCAATGAATTCAATAGGCGAGACTGGATCTCCCTGTTTTGTTCCTATACTGATTTTAAACCATTCACCTAGTTCCTTGTCTATCCTAACTGCTGCCTTTGACTGTTCACCGGTATTTTGCAGAATTTGCACCAGTTGTTTTCTCACTCCATAGGATCGGAGAGTTGCCCATATGACATTCTGTTTAACCGAGTCAAAAGCCTTTTGGAAGTCTATAAAGCAATTGTATATAATCTGTCTTTTCTTTTTGCTTTTTCTGCTATTAATCTTAGCATCAGTATTTGTTGCACGGTACTTCTATCCCTTCTGAATCCTGCTTGTTCATCCGCAATCTGTTTCTCCAATTGATCCCTTAGTCTGTATGTTAGTACCTTCATCATCACTTTACCCATATGGCTCATTAGTGCAATTGTTCTATAGTTTTTGCATTCCATCAGGTCACCCTTTTTTGGTAGTATTATCAAGATAGATTTTGTCCACACCTCTGGAATCTTTCCTTCCCTCCATACTTGGTTACATAATATGTGTATTTCTTTATGTAGTTCTTCTCCTCCCGCCATTATCATTTCTCCCGTAATCCCATCTTCTCCCGGACTTTTCCCTTTTTTCAGTTTTTGGATTGCCTGCTGTACTTCCTCGTATAAGATGTCATTTTCTGTGTCGTCTATTGCCGGTGGACTAATCATTTCTAGTTCTAGATGTGTTCTACTATCTTCATTCTGGTCTTTGTATAGTTCACTGCAATATTGTGTCCATCTTTGTCTGCATTTGTCCTTATCCATTATAATATTTCCTTCTTTGTCCTTTATTGCTGTTTGTTTTGGCTGCCATTTTCTGCTTACCTCCTTAACAAACCTATATGCCTCCCTTGTTTTCGCTTCCACTGTGCACTTCTCAATCTGATTGCATTTCTTCTCTATCCATGTCTGTTTATCTTTTCTTGCTGAAATCTTGACTCTGTTACATAATTGTTTGTATTGTGCTGTCATTTCCTGTGAATCTTTCATTCTTAACTTCATTTCTCTTTTTTCCCTTGCTAATTCTAAAGTATCCGTTGATATCCATTTCCTATTTGCCTTTTCTGTTTCTGGTATTGTTTCCTCTGCTGCCTCTAATATGATCTTGTTTATCGTCTTTGTTCTTTGATCCATCCCCATGTCTTGTATCCTTGCGTTGTGTATTCCATCTTTTACCTTTTCTTCAAAGCAGCTCCTCACTTCCGGGTTTTCTAACATTTCCATATTTCGTATCTTCGTGTATTGTTTTTTTCGTACGTGTTTTAGCCGTAACTGTACATTACACATTACCAGACTATGATCTGAGGCTATATCTGCTCCCTGGAAAGTTCTGCATAATCTCACTGCTGATTTCCATCTGCTGTCTATCATGATTAGGTCTATCATGTTTGTATGTTTTCCATCTGGAGACCTCCATGTCCATTTTCGACATTCCTTTTGTTTGAACATTGTATTGCAGATTATAAGCTCATGTTTTGCCGCAAACTCTAGCAGTCTCTCCCCTCTTTCATTCCTTTGTCCATACCCATACTTTTTCATAACTTGCTCCCATCCTGTGTTGTCTGATCCAATTTTTGCATTGTAATCTCCCATAATGACTTTGACATCTTTTTTAGGAATTTCCTTGATGGTTTCTTCTAATTTTCCATAGAACCCTTCTATTTCTTCTTCTGAGCTATCAGTTGTTGGTGCATATATTTGTATTACTGCTATATTTATTGGTTTTCCCTTGAATCTCGCCACAATTATCCTCGGGTTTACAGGTTTATAGCCAATTAGTGCTTTCCTTGCTTTCTCGTTCAGTAGGAAACCTACCCCACTCTTGTGCTCTTTTTCTTCACCTGACCATATTAATTCAGACCCATTAATCTCTCCAGATCCCGTCCATCTTACTTCTGCTAGTCCTAGTATATCATATCTGTATCTCTCCATTTCTTTTCTTAGTAGTTCTAGTTTTCCCGTTGCCCACAATGTGCGTACGTTCCATGTCCCTATTGTGAATTCTCCTTTTGCTACTTTCATGCTCTGTTGTTCCTCTTGTTCTTGTCCCTGCCCCGTTCCTCTTCCTCTTCTTCCAGTATCCAATTTTCCGACCCAACCCTGGTCGCTCGATTGGGGACGCGGACCTTTTTGACCCGGGCGTCGTCCGAGCCGGTATGTCCTTTTTGTTATCGTCTCGTGCACAGTGGATTTCTGTCGTCTTCTTTTTTACGGCGAAGTATCTGCACCCATTCGTCCAACCCTCCTCTTTAGGGACTAGCTCCGGTTCTTCCTGAGATCGAATATAGTTTATCTTCAGAGTTCTTTCTCTTAGCCCTGTTCCTCTCCCGAGGTACCTGCTAGGCAGCAGAGGCCAGGTCTATTTTAAGGCGACCTGTTTTCGCCTTGTCACAGTTCCACCAATTGGGTTATGCAGTTTTTATTTGAGAAGGCGACGCCACTCGCCTTCCCACTACACCCTGGTTTCACTGCCGCTGTTGGTCCACGACTGCTTATTCGTCAGGGGAAATTCCCCTGCTTATTTCGCAGCTACCCTTCGTACTGAAGGCCATTCCACTATCCGCCACCTGTGGACGCGCTGGGTAGCAGTACAGCTCTGCCCCCTGTTTTTTCCTACCATCTGCAATTGAATAACTTCTCACATTGTGTGGCACACTGGCACAGATTAGGCCCTACATAAGTTTGAACGATAGGCTATAGGCTAGGCCTAGGCCTACTCTAGGCTACTACCGTTTTTAAGTTTGCCGCTGTGGTCTTATAGAATGAATAGACCAAAAAAGGATAGATCATAGACCTATTAGGTCTACATGTACTATCACTCTTATTAGACCGGTATGGCCATGGTGACGAACTTTATTACAGAGCCTTGACTGCCCCCAGCACCAGCAGTGGTTTCGTTTGTGATAAGCCTATTGAGCCCTATTGAAATGCATCCGTGCCAATTAATTACTCCCATTGGTCACGTGTCTTTGCTCTTTTTTAAGGGGAATTAGATCTAAGTTTATATCTCATGGTAAGTTCCTTGATGACATTTAGGCCTACTAGTTGAATTTAACAACAGCGGGTGTAGGCCTATGTATCCTTTAGCTTTGAAGTCCCGGTCACGAGCGGGAGAGGAAAGCAGAGGGAGGGTGTGAGGGAGTAGGGGTGGAGGCACGGTCCGCTGGCTCCGTCGTACCCATACATCTGGCGTGTGTGGGTATGCATAGGCCTACCTCTGTTGCTAAGGGTGGGTTTGTCGACTTGAGCGCAGAAGTGGACGGCTGCTCGGGTGAAAGCGCCAGATGTTAGGGTTTGCCGGATACGGAGTAGGAGGGGTGGAGGCTAGGCTAACTGAGAAGACAAAATACCGGAGAAATCCCAGCCAGGTTTAGGCCATTATAGATTAACTCACTGACGGTGCAATCTGGCATTCTGGTTTTAAAGGATTTGCAACGAAAAGACCCCAGTTTAAAAAAAACCATTAGGCCTACATTGGTCATCATTCAAAGCCATTAGACCAGAGCCATTCTAGGTAATGGCTGACAAAATAACTATGGCAATGGAAGGAACAATGGGATTTGCTTTAGCGGACATCATAAACATTTTAACAAAAGCACAGGCCTATTGAATGTAGCATGATTAATTGAATGTAGCATGATTAATTGAATGTAGCATGATTAATTGAATGTAGCATGATTAGAAACCGTTCAATTAATGCCTAGCACATTAGGACAGTGGTATAGAGTATAGACGTCATAAGAATGCTAAGATTGAGCCACTGCTCTGCACCAGGAGTAGCATAAAAAAGAAACTAAATTTCAGTGTATAGTTTATATGCACAGAAATCACCGATTCAACGTTACAAGTTTACAGTTTATGTGATGATCATGAACTACAGACCATGTTGACATGAAAAATCATACATGTATATGGCATGGAACAATAAGAAGAGACAATAATATGATCTACATTTCTAGCAAAGTCTGCAGATAATGACCAATGTACATAACATTACACTACTATCAACGTGCTCTTACAACTGAAAAATAATGCTGAAATGCATAAACAGTGTTTAACCTAGGCATCTTGGAGGGGGGGGGGTGTTTCCCAAAAGAAAAATTTCCGACAGAAAACATCTTGGTGTTGTTAACATAGGTAGGCTAATAATTATTTCCCTTGGAAAAATTATATAGAACCCATGCAACGTTCTGGACAGGTATTGTTTACATGTAGTGTAATATGCAAATCTTTATGTTGCGAGGAAATTTAAAACTGATTTTTAAAAATCTTAACAGAATGACTAAAAAATGTTGCGTGAAAAATCTACCAGAAATAAGGTGGCGTTGGTGATGTCACTCAAAACGGCCGTTTAGCCCCCCCCCCCCCCCCAAGCACAGGGACTAGCTTAAACACTGCGTAATGCTTAGAGCAGATTATAGCAATCGGAAATCCCTGAGTCATCAATTAAATAATGAACCTACATTAAATTTCAAAGTTGTTACTCAATCTGACCAAACAAAAGGTCAACACACGTAAACGACACTAACGCAATGTTCACTCTGTCGCAAAAGAGACGCACAGAGACGGATGTAAGCTTGCACAAGGTTGGAAGACTCCAACCAGTATAATTGTTCACAGAAAACAGCATTTATTCTTTACAGACTGCAAGTTACTTTGCAGCGAAGTTACAAACTGCAGCTTTCCTATAGCACGATGGTATTGAACCACACTACCACAGATACTCTCAGAGTCACAGCACAGCACCATGCACATTCTTTGAGGTATACCTAAAAAGCACCACTTTAAAAGTCTTTGTGCAAACTACATACGATTCAAACTGCAATACATAAATTGACTGTTTGTGGGGATGCCTTTCACAGACACTTCTGTGATGAACGACCAGTTATGCTAGGCCTATCCATGCATCTTACAAAGCTTTTGCAGATTATCATAATTGGAAAATCATAAGGTACCAGTTACTGTAGTGAACAGTGCTTACAGCACATTTTGAACACCGGCTATTGGCACATGTCTGAGGTAACATATTCCTGAAGGTATTGTTCATAAGTTGAAGGAAGTCTTTGTTGAGGCAGATATCATGTTCATTGTTCAGCTTAGGCTCAGTGGCAGTTAACAGTTGAATTCTGACATGAACAAAACTCACTTATCAGAACCTCTGCCTAAACTGGTTTCGACAAACACTGTGTAGACTGAACGAATTATGTAGTTGGTCAGCTGCAAAACTCCGTCCTCTTTGAATTCACCTGAAAAGTAACATACACACAAAAATCATGCATGGAAATGTGCGAAAACATCGCTCTGTCATTCAGATATGGAACTACATACGCATTGCTTGTGCAGGATGGTACAAAATCATTGATTTAACTTACAGTTTCTATCTGTTAGTGATTCAATTCAATTTATTTCCTGAATCGAATAAAAGGATTAACATTATTTGTGCTTGTCAAGGGGTTGACCGAGAAGGGATAGATCTCTCCCGCTAATAGAGCCACCCAGCAATCATATAAAAACACAATAGCACATGACAATCAGTTCATACAATTACACAATGAAAGCAAGGACTTTGGTCAAGAGAGCATATGACTTCGAGTATAATTATTATTGACCATAAGTTAAACCTATGATATGGCTATATTCGTTAACATCTGCCATGCCCATCTATCTCGTCAACGTTATCACTATAGAATAATGAACATAGTGCCATGTTAGTAGATAGGTGTTAATGTGTGACTTTTACCATATTTTTATCACCATATACTCGGAGCAGATCACGATAGCTTAGATTGATGATAAAAACTAATAACCTTTAGATGTTCATCACAAGAGATTTTTCTTTCTTGCTTGATCCTCTCGATTTCTTCAATCGCAGTTTTCTTTCTCGTCTGCTTATCTCGACTGTTTAAGGTGGAGATCAAGTTCTGCTTGACTTCATTCATTGCAGATGGCGTTTGAAGGAGCTCAGTCAAAGCTGGTTTGAAAAAAATGGAAACATGTTATAACAAAAAATTAATCAAGGTTTAATATGAAAAGCATGTTATTGCTTGGTAATTAATCAAGATCCCTACAAAGAAATCCATACAAAGGGTTCCCTACACAGTAATTGCTCAAAGTAATTACTATGTAGAGTGCCTTGGGAAAGTCTTTCACTGCAGTGCTCTGCACCATTGATGTTCTGTCGAATGCTTGTGGGCACTTCTGAATTCTGTTAAGAGGGCCATATATTAAATACATAATTTTTGCATTGTACTATTCAGATGCATTTGCAACACATGAAAAGAATATTTTGATTTTAACTGATAAATGATCAAAAAGGAATGAAAATGATTAAAAACAGACAATCATTAAACCACTGCAAAGGTTTATACAAACTAATAGTAATTTCAAATGTATTTATTAATAAACTGATTAAATATCACTTACTAGAGGTAACTGTTTGGAATGCTTCACAATCTTCTGATGACCCTGAGGAACCTTTAGCGAGAAATCGGAACTCAACAATCATTTCTTGCAAGTGCTGAATGAATAAAAACAACAAAATCATCTGAAGACTTAAAGAAGAATCTAATTTTACTCATAAAACTAAAATAAATAAATTCTTATTTTACATCTGCAAAGAAGATTCCAGCTACAACTTTCCAGCTACAACTGAAAATTTACATAAACATTAATTATTTGTAGGCCCCTATTAGGGCCAAGAAAGCATTAAAAAATCGTGAAGTCAGAGTTGAGAAATGTTCAAAACGGAATGAAAATGTGCAGACAATGTAGCCAACACACAGGTGATTCAGTGCTCTCAGTGCAGTCCCTGCCATACCAGCCCCGGGGGCTGAAACTCATGAAGCCTAACAGTACGTAACCACTACACAGGGTTCCTGCAGTTTCAGCCGAGACGTTTACGACCACTTAGCAAAGAAGCCGTGACCGAAAGACTGGCCACTGCCCAAAGCAGTTGACCACTGCCCAAAGCAGTTGACCACTGACCAAAGCAGTTGACCAGACGCATCGCTGACCTTTGCATACTGTACACCGTAAATGCACAATTAATCATGGATTAGCAAGGTGGCTCTCTAGCGTAAAATGTCCAGATTCCACTGATCCGTGATCGAATCTCGCACAACAAAGCTCACTCGGGGTCAAAAGATAAAAGCCAAAGAAAGCGGTGCTACAGGTCCTAGCCTAGACCACAATCTGTCGCCTCGGGCTAAGTCGTCTTTCAAGAACGTTTGGACTTAGAAACCGCATCTACACGTCAATCTTTGACATCACTTTCAACAAGGTTACAGATTAATTTATGTCACCCGCCAAAAGGGACATGATGTGGTTTTGTATAAATTACAAAATGCGTAATGTAAAACTCCGATACACTGTAGAAAAGATAAATTTTAAGTAACGTAATGACCCCCGTCAAGTCACTGCCGCTGTCATGCGGCGTTTGGGCGACTTTCAAAACGGATTAGTATTTATTAAACCCTGACCTGACGGAATACACTTTAAAAAGGCAACACCCAAGGACTAGCAGAAATAAAAATCGCAACACTACTGCCGGAATTTCCACTGTCAGCAGCTCAAAATTTCAAAAACTCGTTGACTAGGCAACACTTCATTGACCCGAGGTCAAGTCTCCTTCCAGCTCACATCACTACAGGCTGACCTCCTGAGGCCGGTCAACCATGCGTAACGCCCAACTCTGGCTATCCTCCTGCAGGCAATGAGATTAATGGTCAAAGCTCAAAGCCGCTGACCAATGCACCATTAACTAGCTATACGGGCCCATACTATACCCTCTCCATCTACCATCTCCATCTACCATACCTCCTCCCCCTCCACTGAGGTTCGGTATATCAAAGGGAAACCGATAGCAGACGAAACAATCTGTATTACACAATAATACCTATGAAATTTCACCACATTCAAAAGCAGATGACACCAAACTTCCTGTCAGAGCACTCCAGCTTCACATTCACCATTAAATAGCAGGCCTATATGGAATAAATTTTAGGGTGAGTAATAAATTATCATTGGGCAAATAAGCAAACTATTCAAATTACCAATAAACGTTATTGTAATATATATATATTTGAGACAGTTTTACACAGTTTGGTAACTGAAACGACCAAATAAAGATACTAGATACTAATTAAATCCATAAAAGTTATGGCTAATAAATTTATACTATGTATGTATATATAAAATTATATAAACCTATTTAAAAATTGAATATATATATACTTATTATATATATATATAAAATAAGAAAAGGGCAACTCCTAGTTACGCAGGCTTGTTTAACTGCTAAGCAACGCTGAGCTTTCTTGGTCATAGGACCGTCCATCTGGAATGACTTCTCTTCAAAGCTGCATTCATTAGGACATCTGACCAATCAAACTTTGCTTCATAAATCAAGTTTTTTTCTTTTGCCGTGGCTGGGCTGGGAGTGCTCCTAGTTCCGCAGGCTCGTTTTGCTGCCAGGCAACGCCGAGCTTTCTTGGTCATAGGGCCATCTGGAATGACCTCCCTTCAAAGCTGCATTCATTACATCTGACCATTCAAACTTTGTTTAATAAATCTCTCAAGTGTTTTTTCTTTCTAGGCTGGGAGTGCTCCTGAGTAGCCATCTTAAAGGGATGCTACGTAAGTTCATAGAATGAATTAACGAATTACGGTAAATGAATGCATATATTATACGTGCCCTTTCTGTGCTTTTATTAACACTAAGTGTAAATATAAAAAACTGGTTATTAAAAGACATGCCAATAACAACAATTATGATAAATGGGCTAAATTCTCAGCAGTCTTCTTACTTTAAACGGCTGTTGTAGAAAGGTTTCTATTTTCAACTCTGATTCATTGTCAGCCTTCTAAATAGAGAAGAAGAAAAAACACAAAACATTTTGCAACTTTCCAATTTCAGGAACTGGAATAATACAAACAGCAATCGATTATCCAATAATTTTCGACCAGTAAGTTGACAGAGGTGGGACCATCAGAGGGTAATCACAGCACCCGAGCCGCAAAAGCCCTGCCTACCTCTTAGCACCCTCACCGCCATATTTGCACTAAGTTGGTCACAAGCCTGGATAGAGGCGGATGGGACGCTATTCAGCTTTGTTATGACACAGCCTCGTTATATCACACCAAGCCAACCAGCCCTACCTCACGATGAGCTAAAGTCTACATGCCAGAGGTTCAAAACGTCGCCTTGAAGCAAGGTGATGATATTGGATCAGTATACAGTTTGATGGGGTTTCATTATTTCTTGCTTGGAATATCGTATCATGTAGCATTGTAGCTTACTGTACAGATAATAATACTAATGTTATTTGCAGGCCCCTAATTTTTCATCTGGTTTGGCATTCTCCAAGTTCAGGACTACCATGCTAACAATTCTGGTGTTCTGCGCTTGGCTTTCAAGTAGCACCTTAGTAGTTTGGCTGTAAAATTAGAATATTAGTTGCAAACACATTGTCATTTACTTATCAGATGCTAACAGTTCTAGAGAATCAAAATCTCACCCACCTGAATGAAAGTGAGGAATTCTGGGCATCCGTAAAGCTCACGTAAAACCTGCCAGGATGACGTCATTCCTGCTAAGTACTGGCTGTAGGCTTGTGACATCAGTTCCAGCTGCATATTAATAAACCAAAACAAAACCTGTAAGCTATTTCTTAATTTCTGCCATAATCTAAATTTATTTAATTATTCGAAGTCATATGTGAATTCTCATATGCATTTACCAACACTAGCCTAATAAACACTTTCACGTCATGTTATGTACACTGTGATCCATGCAGAATTGCAGATCCATGCAGCAAAGTCAGCAATATGCCCAAGCCATATTGGAAATGCAGGCTCCATTAATATCAAACTGTTCAGTGCTCATTAAGCATTTTGGTAATCAATCATTTCTAGTAGCTACATGTGATGAGGATTTATTAATAATCAATCTAAAAAATTTAAATTTAAACAAGTTGGGTCACTGGTAGAAAACTGCCTTGCACAGAACATAACTAAATCATGTAGAAATATCTCCTCACACCATTGACTGTCTATAAAGGAGGTAGGACCCTGAAAATTGTAGGCCCCTGCCAGCTGGCCCATCTCTGTTCTGATCTGGTTTCTTACAAACAAATTCCTCTGGCTAAACTTGTATAACTTTGATGGCATAAATTATGAAAGTTAATTAAACGTCTAGCTTACTGAAAGACAAACATCAGCAGGAAATGTCATCTAATTATCATCAACTGACTGCTAAAAAAAAAAGAAAACCAGCTACACACCTTGGACGCATACAGTCTTGCGATTGCACTTTCGTTTGCCCCATTTCCCATTTGCCTGTTGCCACACGAACAAAGACTCCTCAGGCTTCTTACATTGACTTCTGATAGCACCATCAACTACAAAATTAACAGCTCCAATTATTAAATTTCGATCGATTAATCAAACTTGCAACTGATTAACATTTGTACATTATTGATATGTGTGAGCAGTAGAATGTTTTACCTATGCAGGTGGTTTTGAAAAGAAAGCTTATCTAAATATTGCCAAGTTCGTTTAATAATGGGTCCAACTTTCAGAGATTCCTCATTAGGGATTTTAGGGTAATGGTAACACTGTGGCACAAAGTGTGCATGGACGTGGGATCGCTTCACGCTGCCCTGCCAAGAGTTCAGCCAACCTTCCAATCGGCAGATGGCATTGGTAAATCAGCAGTAGAAAGTGACGGATGCCTTACATAGCTATCGACAGTTAAATTCGACTCCTGTAATAACTTGTTATCTTCTGCTCATACTATGAAATGTAATCAATTTGCATACTTGTCAGATTGAAAATTTTAAAAAGATATTATTAATTACTATTATTATTACAATTCATGCCTCGTACTGATGGCGAATATAAATCTACAGAAGAAAGTTCAGCAAGGCTCCAATACTTTCCAAAATACGGAGTTGACTGACTGGTATAGCCTCCTTTTGATCTTTCAATGCTAGGGTGAGTAATCAGACCATTAATTCTCAGCCAAATGAACACAAGTGCATATACGACTGACTTCTGTTTGGAAAGTACCTTTTCAATATTTTGGAAGAGTGTGGAGTGTTGATACCGAGACAGGATGCAATGACGCAGCGGCCAAGAAAACCTCTGAACGCCACTCAGTACGTTGCCAATGAAGTTCTCTTCACAGGAAAGAAACCGATGCAGGACGATATCACAAAGATTTGATGATGGTTGACACAAGTCAAACACCTACAAGAGGATCAGTGAACAGCACATAATCAGTCAATATCAATAGGCAGATGATAATCAAAACTCAATCTTTGGTTAAGTGCATAATTTTATAGTTAACTAATAACTATTATGTAACACAACTTGCTATCATGAAATGCTGAAAAATAAATATGACTTGTCTATTCAACCACTCAGTACTAGAGTTCAAGAAACTGACAGCACAAGGTGACAAGATGATTCAACCAGACTTATGTGGAAGTTTGAAGAAATTATTGCAAAATTACAAATGAATTACATCTAGATTTTAAAAACCCTTACAAAGATGTAAATACATAGCAATAAAATTTACCACAAACATAATATAAACATCCGCACATATATCGTCCACATACCTGCGTTGAACTTGTCCCTTTGTCATTCGAGGTTGTAGTGTCGGATAGAAATGCTTTATTGTCTAATCTGTCAGACACTTCATTTGAGTTGGACATTCCTTCGATAGAGTCAAAGTCACGAATGTTCACCTTAGCAAAACTACATTCACCATCACTAACTATCCCTCGAAGCGGTGGCAAAACTGCAATGTCTCTTCCGATGGCGCTCATACATGGATTCCACTTCACGTTATTGTTCGTGGCTCGTTCCGGAACAAAGAATCCACGATCTAATTCACTCGCCTCCGAAACCGCACCACTCGACACGCCAGAGTCTGGAAGGGTCGATGGAGCGAGACATTTCTCGGACGCACAAGACATGATTTCATCTCTTCGAAAACAATGCGGCGCTGGTGGAAAGCGTTCGTCGATCTCCTCGTAGATCACTTCTTCGATTCGATCCTCCTGACGAACAAAGATCTTGTAATTCAATTCGATCGTTGATTTGATCTGTGAGCGGAGGGTGTGCATCTGGTTAAGTCTCCTTCGCTTGATCATCCGTGAATCAGAGTCCATACATTGCGAAATGGATTCACTCGCTCCTTGGTGACGCCAGAGGGCCTTCCTCTGAGAATAACTAGTTTGGTTATTGCCATGCAGTTGAAAGTCCTCATGAGCAGGTTTCTCGAGATTACTGTAAAAATTAGCGGACTCAATGTGAACGGGTTGATTCTCATCCTGCTCAAAAATGGAAAATCGTTTTGGTCGACGGTTTGGTCGAAAGATATCCAAGATGAGGATTTTCTCGGTGGCCCTACAATAAAAGCCCCATTCAGTAATTAAAACAATAGAATGTTATCAAACAATAAATCAGTACGTTAAATGGTAAAAACTGATTCCTTTTTTAATGCCTGCAACTATGTTGTGGAGCATTGATTACAAACAAACACTCTTACAGTGAAATTTCAGCAAATATTGATGAAGCACACAATCATGGAGTTGCCAAGAACTGAAATATTCAAATTAGGTGAGCAGAGCAAATTAACTTTTCATAAACGAAGAAAAGAAGGAAATTAGTCATCTAGACAAAATTTTGTTCTGCATATGATGATGTCATTGAAAAGTCAAAATCACTTAGCAGAGAAGCCCATGAATAAAATAACAGAGTAAAATAATAAAACGGTGACCATGTGTTAGATATAATTAATTATTAGAACCCATCAAGTTATTCAAAGTCTTACTTGATAATGGCTGCAACACTTTCTGCTGATGACCTTGACACATTCTGCCCATTGACACTTTCGATGTAATCCCCTGAAACCAATCCTGCTGCGGATGCAGATGAGTGGGGCTCTACGCTTCCAACGCAGACTGGACAACAACCCTTCAGCGTAAACCCAAAGCCAGTGGGATGCTTGTGCAAGACGATCTGCAATTGACAGCCAGAATTTGTTATACGATATTTATCCGTAGTAAGATCTTATTGGAGGTGTCATCTTCAGCCCATCGCTTCTTTAAGTATTTTTTATTTCCTCGGGGCTGTCACGCTGAGAGCGCCCCTGAATAGCTAGTCTGTAAGAGGTGCTTTATAAGTGCTCATATACCATACCATAAATATTCCATCAAATATTTTGATGGAGATTTGGTAAGAACATCTTTCTTATCCATACGAATGGCTTGGTACTAACTTTCATTAATAATTTTGTACTAACTTTCATTAATAATTTTGTACTAACTTTTTTTAAATAATTTTGTACTAACTTTTATTAAAAATTATGCATGTGAAAATAAAATAAAGTCAATTTAAAACGATGGTGGTGAGAAAATTTTGAGCAAGATAGTGACAACACAATCATGATGATAGAGACATCATTCATAAACAAAAACAGTAATTAGTAGACAAACTCTAAAGACAAATTATTAACAGCAAGACAAGTTAGTCATTGCTTACCATAACAGGCATCAGTGAATGAAGCTGAAGGTCAACAGGTAGCAGGCCACCTGTGCCTGGCACTGGTTCTTTGACGACGTCTGTCATGGAAACGTTTGACATTGGAGTTCGAATGTGTTTTCGTCTCCCAATAGACTCCGACAGAAGACAGAACCATCCTTCGACCACCTGATGGTAAAACATTACAGCAAAAAACATCTCTGTTAAAGCATTAATTGGGCCGTGTTTGCCACTTGTTTCTTGCACATGGCCAACCAACAGTATTTAAACTCATTAATATAATCTGCAAACTAATGAGCTAACATCAATTCAATGCGTCTTCTTGGCAGAAGTTAATATGTTGTATATGGGCAAATTCACTTGCTCCGATCACTAGGTTTTCAGGTTTTCAAATAAAAGGTTTTCTAACAGCTTTCTATGCAAGAAACCGGACAAATCAAATGGCAAACATACAAACAATTTGTCCTACGACACTTATCTATCAATTATATGCAAAACTGACTAAGCTTCTGCTCAATAGCTTGTAAGTTCATTCTATAATTTTTCTCTTTCAATACTTCAGAAATAGATATCGGCTTTAAATTAATGTTTTTCAGCCAGATTTTGTCGAGTTATAGTAAAAAAAGATGCATGTGGATCAAAAAGTGGTGTAAAGACAACTCAAATGAGTGAGTACTGAGTACAAGTAACATATATAATCTCTCTTTGCACAAACCTTTTTCTGTGTCTTCGCTTGAAGATGTTTCATCCCAAATGACATGCAACCAATCAGATCTGTTTGTCTACAAATCACAATTTTATATATATATATATTTATACATAATTGTATATATTAATAATCCTTCACATCATTGTAAAGTCGTCACATTGATACACAAAGGTTAACTTATGACAGCAGAATGACATTTTTACAAGGTGAGAATTACCGTGGGGTTTGAGGGTGTCCTAGTCTTGCCTATAGGGTTCCATAGTCTTCTTTTCACACTCCCATCTCCACGTGGATCATAGTCTGACACACACCCCTCGTTATTTGTCTACAATTCTCATACTGGACATGGTGTGGAAGCACAGATATTAAACTTTGCACAGTGCTACTAGGTAACTGTGCTAATAACTGTGTATACCTTTAAATTAATTATTTGATGTTGCCCAGACACAGATGTTTTCAAGAGTGGAAGCAGATAGGCTACATGATTTCATGTAAAGTATAAAACTAACAGTTGATAATTTTGCAAATGAAGGCACATTTAAAGATAGTTAGGCCTACATTTAATGATGTGAACTGCTGATAGACTAAATAACTTCATTCATTTTACGGTGGGTAGTTACAAGTGCCCTCATTAGATGACACCAAATCTATTATCACAGGGCAAAGTCTTGCACAATGAAGTCCACTCATGCAGAGTAGAGCTGGAATTTCTCCCACTGAGATAATTGTGCAAGTCCTTTATACTCTGCCACCCGAAGTCTGTCACTTTCACCAGTCGGGTCCTGAAAGGTCCTGTGAAATATTAGCCCAGTGATTGCTCCTTGGAGTGTGAACTATTAGGCAATGGTCAACGGACTGGACCTAACCACAGAAGCCATTAACGGCACCCCGACAAAACGGCGCAGGACAAAACGGCGCCGACATAACGGCGCCGACAAAACGGCGCACCCACAAAACGGCGCACCGACAAAACGGCGCCGACAAAACGGCGCATTTTCAAAGCAAATTATTTTATTAGTACTTTGTTTAATTGGTACAAACACTCAGATAATCAAGTAATATAGTTAACAGACGTTTTTATAGCAGTAATAGTCACAATATACTAAACTAGGAAATAGAAAAAACTGATCATCTTCATCAAGTCCTGAAGTTAAAATACAAACGGGAGTTGCAGTAACTTCAGTGTATGTTGTGTGCTTACCAGGGGAGAAGGGGAGAAGTGCTTCTTTATAATACCGCCGCTTTGTTAATTCAACAAGCGGGAGTTGCAGATTTTCAAAGGCGAGTAACATCAAAACATCGCATTGCGTTCTGTGGACGTTGTGTGCATACCATGTGAGAAGTTCTTTCTAATTGCGTGTTACTGGCATTCAAATTGATGTAGTCTATGTTCGAATTGATCTTGTAACAATGGGCGGCAATCTTTGAAAGCCTATAGGCCTATAAGCAAACAATTACTAAACGGGTATCGTAGTCTTTGTACAGCGCCGTTATGTCGGCGCCGTTTTGTCGGGGTCCTTTGTACAACGCCGTTATGTCGGCGCCGTTTTGTCGGCGCCGTTATGTCGGCGCCGTTTTGTCCTGCGCCGTTTTGTCGGCGCACCGCCATTAACCTTTTCAACAGGATGACTCACAAACCACTCATCCAAGAAAAATGTAAAGAATTATTGAGACAAGTGTTAGAAAAAAGGTCAAAAAGTGGATATTACCTACTTTATAAATGCACACGTAAATATCAAATTTGATATGAGGACACATGATTAGAGCATATTATGTGCCATGGGGAAGATATGTAGAAGGCAAACGCAGTAGTATAAATATTTTCTGCTGGTACTCACTCATTTGAGCTGTCTTTACACCATGCTGTGATCCAAAGCCTCTTTTTACTGTCACCGGGCAAAATCTGGCTGCAAAAACATTTAATTCAAGCCAACATTTAAGGTTAATTTCTGATGCACACATTAAATAACTCTAGTCTTCCAAGCCATTCACTAATAATTTAAACCTGATCAATATTATATATACTTTTCTTGCACAAAGTTAGTATTATCTGTCAACTACGGAATTCTTTTTCAAAATAGCAGTTAATATTATTATTATATCAGAAATGCATGATGCAGTGAATTGATCTCCATTCACAACATTTTCAAAGTGGTTCACATAATTTATTAGCATGGCACATCATTGCAGCAGAAAAATTTGATTGCTACAAGTTGAAAGCTTCACGCGAAAAGGTCATAAATTTGATTGATTAGCTCAGAGGTGAATAAGGGATTTCTGTGCAGCTTCAGAGCATCTGTGTTTGCATATTTTATTCGTAGAAAATCCTTTGTACATCACTAGAGGAGCAACATCATCACCACCACCACCACCTATGGTATGGTCTTGTGCCAGGCTCATAAATCACTGGCCTCATTTGTTAGCCACAGAATAATCCACAGGAAATGACAATCTCCATCTCAAAGTCCTGCACATCTGTCGTTGCACCCAAAGGGTTACAGCCCTGCTTAGCAATGAACCTGGTAGACGGATTTAACCCTTCCAAAAGGACGATGATGCTTGCCCACGTTTCTTTACACAGGTTGCAGGACTTTGATATTATTGACCTTTTAATTCACAGTGCAACAAGGCCCATCTGACAGAGTTTTAACTCTTGTTCCTATGATCATTGTGCTTTACCAAATGTCAAATGCTTTGCTGTCTACACGAAGTCGCATCATAACTATCTTTTTAACTATTCAAAATGAATTGGCATCCACTTATTTTTGCACAACAAAATGCATTTGGACTATAAATCAAAAACCACCAGCCAAAATTTAATGTCATTTTTCTATATCACTGTTAGATATTCAAATGCCCATTTGAATTAAGTGTATTAAAGTCACATGTTCCATTTCCTACTTTACCATCCATTTAACAATTAGGCAATGCCATCAGGTCTCTTTTGGTACCTTTTCAATGGAAAACACCATAAGTTCAATCCAAGTATTGCAGACCATCACAAATAGAAATGCTGATGTCTAGAGTTCATAAGTTTTTAGCTCGTCTATACCAGGCTTTGGTTTATCATTCAAACGAGTAAATTGAAGTACACACAATTATCAGCTGATCAGGTGCCTATGCATTTCTGAGCTATGTAAAGAGAGCATTATCAAATTACGGTCGTATTGTATTGTGCACCAGAAGGCACATATCTATCTTTGTTGCACAAAATCAAACCTTCCACCACATCAATTGTCAGCAAGTCAGAATCAGTAAGTGCCTGCAAGATACTTACTATGTAAGGAACTCGTTGAAATTTGGAGAGTCAGTGCCAACAACTTCTTTTGTTTGACAGACAATTGAACTGTCATCCTTTGGAATTACTGAGATCTACAAAATAAGTGCATCAAGTAATAAGAAAGGAAAACCAGTAAGCCTTTTCCAAATGCATTCAGGTCCGAGTCCAAACAAACAAACAACGCATGTAGTGTTTGATTCCTGCGAGACAAAAGCATTTGTTATTATGTAAGACTTAGTAGGATTGTGTTGGCTCCTGGAAGCATCAGTTAGCAAAAGTCAATAAACTATATTTGTAGCAAATTTTATATACAACTCAATGCGACTACCCAGCAGATCAGGATCAGCTCAAAACTGACCACAATGAAAATAGTTTGGGATACATGTGGTCATCAATTCAAAGAAGAAAATTGACTGATTGTCAAACAGGCATATGTCAATAGCAATGCATTGCATTGTATTTATACATTTGTATAGCACATCACACAGTGCACATTAATCAGAGGTGCTCCCAGTGCATGAGACCAAGAGAGATAATTGAACATGACAAGAAATCACTGCAGTATGAGAATTGTGGAAAATTAACTGGGGGGGTTGGCCTATGATAAACTTGAAATTGGGGTATGAAATACATACTTTAACATGGGGCTCTAAAAATGACTGGGGGGTTGAACCCCCCCCAACCCCCCCGGCAATTCTCACCCTGAATCACTGGATCTTTCAAGAACCATCTGTTGCCCTTACATCATCATCCACCAACTGGAAATGGAAAACGTCAGTGACATTCAGAATCAAAAGTCTTCCATTATTAGAAATCTCATGGACTCGTGACATATCATATGTCAGATACATGGTCAGACAACAGATGCTCAAAATCTGTTTCATGTTCTCAGAAGACCAGAGATACGCATAACAAGACATTCCTAAAGAAGTCCAATAATTTCTCCTCCCACAGAAAGGAGGCACCCATTGAAAAGGAACATGTCACTTCCAGGTGTTGGCTTGGTACGACCCCCCTCCTCAGAAGACCTGGTATACCTGTAAAGGTCTGTGTAGACCTGAAAGAAAAGGGTGTCTCCGATATCTCTTCATCTGGAACTAACATGTGAGTAGCTGTAGTTCACAACAGCTGGTGTGAACTGAGAAACTTCATTGTTAATTCAGCTCATTATTTTTATTAATTATAACTAGGGCTGTTGTTCGATTAAAAATTTTAATCGAAATTAATCGCGCGATTAATTTTTTTAATCGCAATTAACTGCAAATTAATCGCAATACATTTCCTTCAAATATATTGCTTCTACTATTTTTAAGAACCCCTGAACCATACAATTTTAATGACTGAATGCATTCTTTCTGTTGCAAACATATTCAATAACCTTTGGCTTAGGCCTATTGAATTTCTGCATTTAGGCCTACTTTATTGAACAGTTTCGAATGACAGACAGAATTAAAACACTGTTCCAATCAGTCAACTGCTCAAAATCCGATAATTTTTTCAATTGAGTGACATTTAATTAAAATGATGTAGGCCTAAAATTAATGTGAAAATTAGACAACCGCTTTCTGATAATCAAAATTAATTTATTCAGCCAATTGTATAGGCAGACCAGTTTATTCACATTGTTAACAATAGTAGGTCTAACTATTGAACCTCATTATTTAGTAACAATTTTTCACAAGAGGTTGCGGTTCTTGCCAAACCTCGTCTCAGTTGTCCTTCTGTAAACATTTCTCATTTGAAACCTGGATCCATTGGTCTTGCCATCTCATGGAGTTCAACTAACGTAGTCTGACGGGGTGATGAAACAACCTTACTGGACGATGCGATGCGGCCGATGTCTATTATTATTATTATTATTATTATTATTATTATTATTAGCGTTTAATGTTTTGGTTCGCATGCAGGCGATAATTGAGCGACGAAAAGCTACGACAATAATCAAATTCTTTTTTGAAATATTTGCCAAAGAATATATCACTAGTTTTAAGTATGAGCCTTCCGTTTAAAACGAGTTTCTCTGCCTCTGATTCCATTTTAATCAGATCTAATTAACGCGTACGATTAATGCGTTAAAATTTTTAATCGCAAAATATTTTAACGCGTATCGCACGCGTTAACGCGATTAAGTCGACAGCCCTAATTATAACCCATTCATTGGTCTTAGAAAATACAATTACTTTTATCATTCTAAGCTTGCTGAAATGGAACTTGTGAAACAGCATCTGATACTGGATCAGTGAATTCTTCAAAATTTTGGTGATTTTTCAGTGACGGTAATTGAAGATATGAAAACAATGACAGAAATTACAATAACATGAAAATCTAAATTTCAATATCGGATTTTCGAATTACTACACTTAATAAGTTGATTAACTTGTGGCTGATAAACTAGTGAATGGTGGGAAAGTTAGGTTCAGAATTACAGAGTCATTTACATCGGTGATTTTCTCTAACTGAATTCTCCTCATCAGGATAATCACGTTGTCGATGAAAGTCATTTTAGCGTCAGGTCTTAGGACTCTTGTCGGCAGCCTTAGGGCAAGCATAGCAATTGACCAGACAGACATAATTATGACATCGTCAGGTTTCCATTCTTTTGTGGAACAGTTGGTGCAGAGGTTGTTTTGAGGTCATTCGAGGATTATGCAAGGAAGCATGAGAAAGCCCCAAGGTTTGCCAAGAATGGGATAATGATATGCCACATCCAGGGAGGTCAGAGACTCAGAATCATGGATGGCCGTACCAATGGAGAATAGCTAAAAGAATCCCACACTCTTTGCAGCCACCTTTGGTGC
The DNA here is from genome assembly GCA_945859605.1 of Lumbricus rubellus. Lineage (NCBI taxonomy): Eukaryota > Metazoa > Annelida > Clitellata > Crassiclitellata > Lumbricidae > Lumbricus > Lumbricus rubellus. Next base: position 18,518,540 of record OX243823.1, read on the forward strand.
CCAGGGCCTCAGATACAATTCCACCTAAATTGCAAACCTATGGATCCGGACAACCGTAAAACATGGTTCTCCTTCTAGCAAGACAGTAGTAACACTGAGGTGCACTCAGCTGGGTGAAAAGGTGATGCAGACAATAGAGGCTGTCATCACATTGCCAAACCTCTGCCCTGGAACGCCAGCAGGGATAAACGCCAGCACAGATAATAGCCATGCTTGAATGCTTGTGGGTGACAGTTAAGTTTGCAGCTAAAGGAAGAACTCAAAGCACTGATCATGGATGTCTGAAGACGAATATAGACAACCGCCTCTAGGTGCTTAAAAACAGCAGTTAATGACAGTCCTGAAATCACCATACAATATGTGGTAATGTCAAATGTGCTAAGACATGCATTCATTTCTCTAGGAATTAGTCTTCCCTAAATAGTCATTCACCACAATTCAGACAATGTGTTCAACTCATCCCTTTCCCGTTGTCCTCATCCATGTTGTCATCATTGTCTTCACTATAATATTATTATTATTCATCCATTCATTTCGAGAATTTATATAGCACCTCTTCAAGAAATCTACTCAGAGGCGATCCCAGTCCAGCCACAGCTAAAAAATAGGGTTTGAGCGACTTATAAAAAGCAGGTGAATTTAGCCTAGGCATAAGTCGCAAGGTTAGTGGGAGGCCATTCCAGATAGCGGGACCCACAGTAGAAAAGGCCCGGCGCTGTCTGGTAGAAGTGCAAGCTCGAGGAACCAAAAGCTCCCTAGTTGTCGCTGAACCAAGAGCTCGACGGGATGCTTGTAGTAAAGATATAAACTCGTTAAATGACATAGGAAATCTTACTTTGACAAAAGTGTTGCACGTATTAGAATTCAACTTCGAGTGCTTCACATGACTTCCCTCATAAACTGAAAAAACACAATGGAATATAATAAAATATTATATATGAGAAACTATAATTATAATTGGCACTGATAAAAAATACACATATACTGTAGGCCTAAAGTCATTCCACATCTGTGCAAATCTGATATTTACAAGCTAGCTGATAGTTTTAAAAATACCCAAGGCAATCTCTTACTTCTAACTAGATATAAAGAAAACTTTCGAATATGGCTTTTCATCTAAGGTGCATGAAAGACACATTATGGTTAGCTAATAAAACATATGCTGCAATTCTAACAATTATATCCCAGGCATATTCTCACACGCAAACACACACACACAAACACACTGTCTATCTGTGTGTAAAGCACACATGTGTCTATATACAAATGGCTCAATTCTCAATGAACAAGACTTCTAAATTGGTAATCTATTGTTGTTTGCAATCCTAAGCTGGCTGTACATAAATTATACACTGTGCCCCATAAAAAAACACACCAAAAAACTTTGTCATGAAACGCATGTAAGTCTAATGTTAAATAAGAAAAAGTAATGTTTCATTTAAGAAGATGTTCGAAGTGATGTCCCTTCACTTGAACGCAGGCTCTCAGCCTTGGCCGCCACTGTTCAATAGCTTTGTCAATGACACTCTGCTTCAACTGTGCCCACACAACGATGAGGCGCTCCTTCAACTCGTTGATGTCCCGTATTGCTGTCTGGTAGACGCGTTCCTGTATTATACCCCAAATTCTGTAGTCAACGGGATTGAGGTCTGGTGAGTTTGGTGGCCAGAGTTCCGGTCCAATACTGTAACCCTTCAACAATACTAAATTCTTAATAAGAAATTTATCTTCGCTGCTGAAAACTATTTTAACTATAAGTTACTAATCTCTGTTCAAATGTTTCCAAACACGTCTAGTCTGCGTCACTGCCTCCAACAGCAAACACTTCTGTGAGATAGTAAAATGTGAAATATTTTGTGGCAAAATTATTTGAGAAACAACGTACAAACTTTTATTACAATTGGCTTAGTTTTATAGAAGATTTTTGAAAAGTTTGTTGGTGTGTTTTTTATGGGGCACAGTGTAGTTTAGTGGCTGACAGAGATCGGATATCTGGAGCCTTGTAATCAATTTATCATCGGAGAAAACTCACCGAAAACAACCAGAATCTCCTGACAGATTTTAATTCGCAATCTGAGATGACCTACAACAGCAAGTACACAAGGTGTATTTTCACACGGTGCAAAAAACAAAAACCCTGCAATTTAAAGTACGGTAGTGTAATGTATCAGGATATCTGAATGACATTTTTTTAAAGCTAAATGTGCTGTGTTTCAATGTCAAACAAAAATACCTGGACCATTCTATATTTAAGAAACTGACATTCATAGAACATCCAACTCTCTATGCACCTTAAAGTCACACCCAGTAAGCAACCCTCAAATGAACCTGAACATACACATGGTCCTGTAGTTTGTATTTACCAATCCCTCTGGTCTGAACCTTTCTACCAGCTGTTGACCACTGGCTGGACAGACCGTCCATGCAGGTTAGAGTCAAACATGACACCATTTGGATCCAATTAAAACCGCCCAGCCCACCCCAAACCTAAACCTGGCCAATATGAAATCAATTCCCCACAAACGAATTCCCAGAGGTCTGCTGCAGCCATCATAAACTGTCTAGGGGCAGTTAAACCCATCCATCCTATGCAGAGATAATTTTGTGGCATAATTATTCTTCTATCTTGTACAGTTTGTGCTGTGTGAATGTGGATCTTTGGAAGACTACATAATATATTGATGCCTGGAGCATTTAAGAAGACTTCCAAACTCCTGACATCTACCTCATGAGGTAGTTCACAGTTCAGTGAATGAGGTGATTCTTCAGGGCATCAATGTTTATTTGTACTGGAACAGTAAGGAACTTCATCACTGGTTAAATGGTAATCCTTTGAACAGGAAGTGTCCAGAGTCCCTAATCTAAAGCAACTATCCTGAAATCAGGAGATGAAAAATGCAGATGCCATCCAACTTCTGTACCAGCCTATAGCCTCTAAATAGCAATATCATTACCCAGTGAAAAGCACAGCACCGTTTGGGAATACATTTACAGAAGAAACCTAAGATCAATAATACAATGTTCTTCACTTTATTTATTAACTGGACAAACATCTGAGTAGCCAAACGCAGATCCAGAGCTCATTCCGATTTAAGCCATACCTCTGAGGTGCCTCAAACTGATTAGACTCATGGATGTATAGTTGTATACTGTATACTAAACCTGCCAAGTACCTTTGGGGCTACGAAAGTGTCATCATGAAAAACGTTGTCTCACTACACTTTAAATACCAACCATATTCCAAATAACATTGTGTTATTTAAACTTATTTATCAATAACAGCTAGTCAGAAACTTCAACTGATCATTTGGACGCTGTACAAAACAAAAAATGCATGTGCAGGAGATAATTTTTATTAACAGCTACACCCTCGTCCGAGAGATAGGATATCCACCACCCCACACCCCCTGTAAATGTAATTAACTTTATCTGTAGTGCTTGTACAGCAATGTTGTAAACTGGTATACTAAAGGCTACATTCCTTGATCACCATTTATCACCAGGATTTATCACTAAGAATTTAATGACAGTTGCCCAGATGAAAGACTCCGTTGGTCAATTTCAAGGCCCGTCCTAACAAGAAATTTAAAAGCAGGACACGGCGGAAAGCAATTAGCTGGGAGGGAGCCCGCATCTACAGCAGTTTAGGATCATTACTCTTGTTGTGGTGTTGACAGAAAGCATCTTGTCTCTAAATGGGCAAGTCTGCATTTCCTGCATTTTAAGTAAGGTGAACAATTGCCAGTGAAAACGGATCCGATTTCAAAGGACAGTCTCCTTTTCTCTTCATATTAAAATCCCAGACGGCAATAAATCTTGGGAGAAGCTGGTGAAAGCTATTGGCACTGCTTGGAAGAACATTAAAGACAGGGCAATGCATTCAAATGAGGGTTATAGGCCTATGGTCACTGCCACAGTGATCTTTCCTCAGACTGCTATTTATCAAAGCCTCTGTAATTATATGACCTAACACTGATGACTAATTGTAAGAGATTGAGGGGAACTACCACAATAGTGTTCACAATTGATTTCCCAAATCTTTGATTATTCATTTACTGGGGAATTAAATTAAAGGTGACTTACCACAAAGATCTCTGGAATCAATCACTTCCTTTATAAGTAAATAACACTATGGAACCATATACACAACTCTCAATAATTATAGACTCAGGTTTAGTATGTCTTAGGGACTCAAATGAATGACCAAAGAACAGCTGTGAAAGCCCCCTGGCCTTTTATGGTGTTCAACAAAATGACATAATACACTATGTACCATAGGTAAGCAACCGTTTATGAATAGAAACCCCTTTTAAAAGGCTCTAAAAGTCACTGATTCTTATTGACATCATAGTTTCCATGTATCTTAGGTTATGGTATACATAACACCTACACTTAACACTTTCACTAACTACACAAAGTAAAGTTCCCATATCTGCATTCTGCTAAACAGTTCTTTAATTGCAGACTCAACAGAATTAAAGGTCAATAATATTAGAGGCAGAGGTTTAGCTAGTTCTAGGGAGGCTTTGGAACAATTTAAATAATCATAATGATTATTAAGCTCTCTGAGGGAGAGCCACAAGGACAAATCCCTATCCCTATCAACATCAAAACAAACCCTCCCAGTTTGAGGCCTCATTAACCTGTATACCAGTACACACAGAGCAGGTCCATTGCTCCCAGAGGATAGGCTGCACTTGTGGAGTGGAAAATCAGATTAGAAGTATAGATGTATACATCGGCCAATCCTCAGTATCAGCCGGGCCTTAAGCCATCCACATTCACAACTGATAGAATAGTATGGTAGTGATCAGAAGTTATAGAAAATGTGAAAGGGAAGTTTACTTAGAAAGTCAAAGAAGATCCTGCAGGCCTTAGGCTGTGAATCATGCATAGTTGTCCAGAATAGAGCAGATGGGTTGAACAGAGATAAGTGCCCCTGGGCTGGTCAGCAAACAAGGGTTTGGGGAGTTCATCTTCCCCCAGAACAAAGATCTGCCCAGTCAATTAGGCATCAGAGTTTATTTACACTAACGGTGGGCTGGTCCCCCATCCCCAGTTGCTGCATGCCCAGTGGACTGAACCCCATGATCACAGTGATCATTATTAAATCATTTTAACATTCTGAACAGTGCTCATGTGGGTACTTGTTTCTAAGTCATTATAATTATTGCTGTTGCATTTGACCTGTGTGTGTGTGTGTGTGTGTGTGTGTGTGTGTGTGTGTGTGTGTGTGTGTGTGTGTGTGTGTGTGTGTGTGTGTGTGTGTGTGTGTGTGTGTGTGTGTGTGTGTGTGTGTGTGCGTGTGTGTACACGTTGGTATGTGAAATGGTCAATTTCTTACAATTTATTACTATGCAGTACAGACTGTAAAAATATAACTATGTGCAATACAATACTCTAGACTAGATATACCAATAACATTCCCAGAGTGGAAGACAATATTAGTTTTCGCTAGACAGCCTACAAGTAAAACCAGAAACAGCATATCTATAGGCTAACAACAAATTTATGTTATAGTTAAATTCAACATACAACAAAATACCAAAAATCTCAAAATAATTTGTACTGAGTAATGGAAATTACACAGCAATAAAGTTGTTACTCAGCATATCATGAGACCATATACTGAAACTAATTGAAATGTCAGGAGCTAAAAAAATTTATTGATTCTTAGGATAGTCCCTTTCAATTCAGGTAGCAGTTTAACTAAGATATTTGGTTAACAATGAGGATAATTTAGCCCCAAGCAGTTCAGTGGGGTTCAGGTTACTAGTGGGGGTTGCTCCAAGTCAGCAAGGTCTATTCCTGGCAGTCTATTCTCAACACCACCCCAGCAGGGGCTGACCCCTCATTCACTCCTCCTGCTGTGCACTACTGTGCTACGAAGGGTATTTAACCCACCTACAGTCAACGCCTACAACGTAATTGTTGTTGTTTGCCAATGCTAATTGGGTCTGTCCAGTGATTGTATAGCGCCAGTTTCCTAGATTGCACCAGCACCTCACTCTTTACATTTAATTCAGAGCACAATTTAACACACATTATTTTAAACTCCACCACTGTCTGTACTCTGATAGTGCCCCTCCCAAGCCTGGATAAAGGAGGAGGGCGACACTAATCATCTCTGATATGACAGTGTTATTAAAAAGCAACTTGTAAGCAAGACACACTCATTTACACGGTTGTCCAGTCCCAAAAAACCATAACAATTTATGTGTTCCAAAACAACCTCCAGGTATCAGATCACTCCAAATAATGTGAAACCGAAAAAAATATAAAGAAAATTACTCATGTGTCTGGTACGCACACACACACACACACACACACACACACACACACACACACACACACACACACACACACACACACACACACACACACACACACAAGCACATATTAGAAGTTGACACATCTGACTAACACACAAAATGCTTTATAGAAAGTTTTGCTTATAGGAACCCAAAAATGTGAAAATCAAAATCAGTGAGCGAAGTGAAATCTGAAATCAAGTATTAGAGTGTGACTTCTCATATACGTTGCCACCCGCTTGCAATTCAGCAGTAGGGTCTATGAAATGTGTGATTACTTTTATTAGGCTCTCGATTAGCATAACCATCCAAACTTAGCATAGGCCTACCTTATAGAAATGCAGATGGAGAAGGTATAAAACAAAAACAAAATGAAAGTGTTATCATCTTCTTATCTCAAAACTATAGATGTTCACAGATCTCATATGCTACTGAACTGAGTGTTAAAACATGCTACAGATGTGACCTATAGAGAAGTTAAGGAAGTGGCCTACCTCTGGCCAAAAGTGAGCACTCCGAGTTCCTCTGCTCCATTCTCTTTGACGCTTCACAGCAGTAATTCCAATTTCGAGTCCAGCACAAACAGGAAGCCCTACGTAAGGCCCCAAGGCTTCTTGTGACATCAACCAACAAAACCTCTTCAACAACAGTCACAGTTTCGAAATCGCTGATACGATGGTTCTTTAGATGTCCTTTCGATCACAGGCCATCAGACTAAAATTCAAAATAAATCACATTCTGACTCCATATCGCATCTTCTCATCACTCTGAGAAAGTGATCAAATAAACTAAGAATGATTACATAACTACCATAAATCTCTGTGAATTCAGCCGTCAATCTTACACAACAGAAACGCTTGACACTATGACCTGCTCACCATAAACATTGCCTTGTAGACTACGTTAGAGTCCATACTGAATGCCAATACAACATCTGGCCAGCATACCGATATACCGACGCTCACCCTAACAACTGATACACACAATCTGTCCACTATTTGACCCTCACTGGACACCCTAACCGGCAAGCTGTTCAACCCAACTGACCATCTGTCGGATCACTTAGCTCCGCCCACCGACGCCACAATTGGTCAGCAGCGCACGCCAATCATATCGACGGGGGTAAGTAACGCCGGGTGCTCAAACAGACCAGTTGGCGGACGTCTCTCCCCTACGCCGCGTCGATTACGCATTCAGCGCGGACTAGTCAATTGTCACCTACAACAATAGACTTCTGGCTATCCGTGGTCACTATCACCCGCCATCTGGGTTCTTAATTACGCCTACGCGGTCCAACGTTTGGGGGCTAAATAAATAAAGTATCGGCTTAGTGGCGCTGCCAGGCGTCAAAACGATTCATTAGGCCTATTACATTCTTAAAGTTAGCACGAGACATCAAATTGTTTATTAAAGTCCAAGACAGTCGTCTAAACTGATTTGTCTGGTTTTCTCAGCTAGAATGATGCTTAGTGATAGGCCTAACTCCAAAACACTTGACAATCGTAAGATGCAAAGATTCATTCATTCATTCATTATTAGAATTTATATAGCGCCTCTTCAAGAAACTACTCAGAGGCTAGATAGGTAATGTGGGGTGCGGTGGTGTAGTGGGCATGTTTGTTGCCTTGGAAGTGGAGGGTTACAGGTTCGAATCATCCTCAAGCCGCCGCGTATGGAGCGGCACATAGAGCACTAATCTAAGAGCTTTCCCTTCGGCGTAGGCCTACAGGCTTAGCCTATTGTTTGCTCATAGCTGATACCAATCTCTATAGTGACAACTTTATCGTGATGGTGGCAATTAATAGGTCTATTGTGTTTGAGTGTTCGGCACTCGTGAAAAAGCTTTACCCTGCATGGGCTCACCTTTAGGGTAAGATTTTAGACATTTGGGGGCTTTAGGCTACTAACAATACGAAACCAATCCCTCAAACGTAGGCATAGGCTACATGTAGCTCTGATTTCCAACGCCTGTGAAATTAAGACGGTCATTTGCCAATAATATATTAGCCTACAGTTTACTAGGGCTGTCCGATTTATTAGAAAGCGTTAACTGCGACAGAATTTGACTGCCACCATTAGGTTTTGCATACCCCCCCTGCAAAAATTTCTGCGCCCATTCACCTACCAGACTATACCGACGGCTGTTTTGGGAAACTGAAAAATCCATCATCCGAGCATCGATTCAAAACTGGCATATAGACCAGCCATCGATAGGAGAGAACGCTTTATAACGCTTTTAAAATACAAAGGGATATACGATTTCTTATTTAAACCCCGATAAAGGCGGATGATAAACGGTCCACAAAGGCACAAACCCTGCAGCCGCAGTCGAGGTCAAGCAAACACTTCTCTTGTCGGTCTCGACTGTTGGCGGAGTGTGCCTTGAGACGCCACTCGGCTATACGCGTGCACCTGTCTGTGCGGACGAGTGCGGCAGGTGAAAGCGGTGCCACAATCAGAAGAAACCTAATCACCGTCTTAGTCTTACCTGCAGTTGATGTTCACTTCACTTGGGAATTAGAGCAAAAGGTGCACATGCATGGAAAGACGACACGATAAAGTGAAGCGTTAGATAAAACTATACTAGATATAGGAACCAGTTTCCATGAGATTAAATAGAATTTGGGATTGTCCAGTCATGGAGTATTTGATGATTTCCAGGTTCACCCCAATGTGCAATTTCCGACATTTTGAAAACATATATAATTCTGTGTTTTCTATGTAGCCTATTTAGAGACCATTTAAATTGAGATACCCAAATGGAATCCCCGAATCTTTTCTGGCTATACGCTGTACTGCACGCAGTCATCACCTATGTGAGATCATCGGGGGGGGGGGGGGGGGGGGGTAGGGGAATGCTAAGTCCCGAAAATGATAGTCATAATAGCCATGCATGCACTTCTATATAATAGCTGCTGCGTGCATGCATATCACTTCCTCGCAGCAACCTGCAGAGTCAACTCTAATTGTTCTACTCATCTACTGAACCTCTAACATATGCAGTATACGAGTTCATAAATTAAACGTATACAATGGAAAGTGGACCCCATTTATATAGGCCCCAAATAAACATTTATTGCAGATGTGATATTCATTTATAACTCGTGCCAATGTAGTCAATTCCTGTAACATTTCCACTTGTAAAACTGACAGCCGCGTGTCACAGAAGATCGTTGGTCACGGCCAGGCCATATACATGTTGATTGTATCCTATTATACAAATAGGCCTACATTTCAAATCCTATAATAATTATACGTACGACCATTTCTATTACTACATTGTTCAGTCAAACAATGGACTGACTCTTTTAGTAAGTTACTCGTCATTCAGTTGATTAGGCCTTATAGGCTACATTCCTTCTGGCCTTTTGCCCTACAGGCCTGAGGTCGGACGGCTGGAACTCATTATGGCTATTTGCAGATCGTCACATGTTATTATATAGGTCTATATATAGGCCAGTTTAAAATGGCTAAACTAAAGTACTCGTATATTGAGTAACCATTCACCCAGACTTCTTTAAATCTGTATGTATAGGCTACCTGCAGGTAATGCTAATGCTATGATAATGTCCATCCACGTTGATCAGATATACAATCCGACCCCTTAGAAACGTTTCAAGACAATGCGGACAAACATCAAAGAAGGCTAATTCAAAGATATAGGCGATTATTTATATGCAAATATGATAATTTGAAGTCTAAACTGACTGTGGTTAAATTAAGTAGGCCTACCAGTAATATGATATCTAAGAAGGCATAAATTAGAAACTTTGTGTTCAACTTACCATCCCGGGCTCTTAAATGTTGCCGGGCCCTATAGGCATTTGCCCCCTCTCTCGGCGGGCCTTTAGCCTGAGGCATCAATTTAGTCTATAGTCCGGAAGAGTCATATATAATGTGATGCTCAGTTTGTAGGCCTACCTAATTCAGGAATTTAAGCTGGTTAAGCTAACCACGTATATATATAAACTCCGCCACTGATTGTTCTCCGCCAGTGCCAGTCCCAAGCCTGGATAAGGAGGAGGGCGACTCTAATCATCTTTGTTATGGCAGTGTCGTTAAACAGTAACAACAAGGAATAGGCCTACCCACGTTTGTACGTATTCCAACATATTGCATCCTGTATGCAGGGAATAGGCATTAATTTTGGGGGAAAATGTCAACTGTATGCACATGTTGGTCTTACTTACATGCGCTTGTCCATTTTCATGGCGCTAAAGAGTTCATAGGCCTACTTAACACTTGAAGGGCAACAGAATGACGCGCAGGAGAGGCATTGGGTAAATGCACAGCGTGAGAATTGTGTAAAATAATTGAGGAGTTGGACTATGATCTACTTGGAATTGGGTGTGAAAAGCCGACTTTACTAAGGGCTCTGAGCTTCTGAGAAATATTAGGGGGGAGAAACCTCGGGAATTCTCAACCTGCTCATGCAGACAGACGCAAAGACACAGAAACACAGACAAAGATGTAGGTTACACTGAAGTATATAAAATGGAGCTGCATATGTGGGACGTTGTAGGTCTATGCTGAGACGCTATACAGTCATCAAGTTCCATGTGACAGTCCGAGCAGTGACAGTATGACCAGTGACACTGCAGTGTGACATACAGAAAGTGACCATGCACAGCGTCTGTTTCGGCCTCTGACGCTGGTTCCCGACGTCCACTGGGATCACGGATGACATTGATCATGACACGCTGGTACCAGACATCATGCCATGGAATTATACGGACCAACTGACAGACTGATGTACGTAGTTTCAGTTTAACGACCCTGTGTGATGTCAAAGATCATTAGCGTCGCCCTCCTCCTCTATCCAGACTTGGGACTGGCACCGACAGAATGCGAACAATGGCGGAGATTGACAGACGGATGGACGCATCTCTATCTAAAGTAGCAGCAGCAGCAGCAGCAGCAACAACGGCAGCAGCAGCAGCAGCAACAACAACAACGGGACTTGACCTCCGTGGACTCTATTATAGACATAAAACCCTAATTATTGTCAATCGAGAAGAGTAATGAGGATGGCCGCATCGCAACCCTCATTGGAAAGACAGACCACATCCCACTGGAAAATGCTAATCACTTCTTGGCAACCGCCAGCTACTGTTCCACTGTCCTCTCCATTGTTGGTCCACCCTGATAAGCATATTGAACTAAGATATCCCACTCAATCAGCAACCGGTGGCAGAACCTGCTTAGGGTCTTTGAAATTCAAGGCGCGCTCCACGGGGTGTCATAACTTCTACCTTCACGGTAAACAGGAAAGGTCACTGGCGTCCTCTGGCAAAACCCCAGGAGGGAACGAACACCAGACGATACATGAAATGCGGCTACACCCAGCTGGAAATGAATTTTTGCCAGAATTTTGAATCTGCCGGGTCAACCAGATGGGATGGACTCGGTTGGTTATCATGCAGTGATGCGGCTGCAGGGAAAATTTGCACCCTGCATGTTTTCCAGCTCCTGGGGATGATTATGATGATGATGAGGTTGACATGTAGTCCTACTGTGCCATAAATGGAAACCGACGGTTCAGATGCTCCCTGGAACGAATTTTGAAAGGTGAACCACTTTAAGCAAACAGAGGCAGTTGTCCACGCATCCTCAGCAAGGGACCAAGGGTACCACATCAAATAGGGTACCACATCAAATAGGGTAGGCCTACCACATCAAATAGGCTACACCCAGCCGTAAAATTGGTCATCACGCACACACAGAGGCATTATATTCCGCATAGCTAATTCATTCCATATAAGTATATTAGCCATGACATTTTCAAACATAAAACAGCAACCAATTAGAAGAGAGGTTCTTCAACACTGCAGGAAGCTATCCAAGGTTGTTCTTCAACAGGAGCTTCATTCCAATGTGTGCCACAAAACGTCCTATTCATTAATCGTCAAAAACAAACAATAAAAAATCTGTATGGATTCCATAAACTGAGACTTTTAGGCAAGGTTTGGTATAAAAAAATTCAATTTATTGTATACGATTGCACAGACATGTAGCCTGTAGCCTATGCATGCATATAATGTAGCCAGACAGACAGGGACAGACATACAGACAGACAGACAGACAGACAGACAGGCAGGCAGGCAGACAGAGACGGACAGACAGAGACAGACGGACAGAAAGACAGATGGGCAGTGAGGCAGGCTTTTTATGAACAGGTAATAGGCCTACTTTTGGTTGTTGGCTATGATTACTTAACGGCTGTAGGCCTACCTCAAATTTCATTTATAAACCCAGACCACGCATAGGCCTACATGGTCCAACTCATTAATTGTAGGCATAGCATAGATTTCGTTTAAACGCCATGGATATGCGACATACTGTGTTGCAATTGTTTATTAAATTCCAATGTTTTTCTCTACACAGATTGCACAGATTCGCACTCTGAATAGGCTATATTACAATTTTTCTTTCTTATTATAGGCTACACTATAGCCTAATAAGGTTAAATAAGAGAAACAGACCAGGGAAAATAGGTTAGACTAACTTATATTAATTCGCAATACACTACAAATGTTAAAAAAACAGGGCAAAATATACCTAGCCAATATGGATATAAGCTTCATAAACCGTATGAAGTAATTATTTGCTACAGCAGAGGCAAGTAAAATACTGATTTCTTTGTGTTCACTGTTCAGGTAATGTACATGTACATATAACAATTGGCATACCAAGGACAAAAAGAACCCCAAAGCAATAGGTACTATTTTCACAACTCCATCACATATAATTAGAGCACACCGCTACGGTGGCTGCTAAGAAACAGGCGGTGCCATAAATCAAGAGCTGCCAAAAGAGGGCACCGCAATATGAGGTAATTAGACCCGTCTAGACGTGTCATGGATATCAAAATTACCCCCAACAGTCCCTCTAGTCCGCCGGCCGGGTCAGCTCCGGTCAGCCCCCGGTCAGCCGTCGTTACAGTGTCACGATATGGCATTCCGAAATGGGACATAAACATGCAACCCTTACTGGCTGCCTCTTCCTTTACCCCGCGCCGTCATGCATTCTTCCAAACCTTTCTCTTTAGGGACCAATCCAGGAAAACGGGGAGGAGGCAGACCAGAGATAATTTGCAGAAATTGTTGGAGGAATTGTATAATGAGTCAGTAATCAATAATAACTTATCTAATTATTAGCAGCAGGAAAAGCAAAAGAATGCTGAGGAGCAGGTGCAAGATATAGCATATAGGCTACTATCACCACCTAACCGTTATAGGCATATAAATACATTTTAAAAAAATTTGGATTTGTTCTTTTAATAAGCTTATTTACTAAAAACAATTAACTGTCAATTTAATTATTTATTCTCATTTTGTATCCTAATAACTATGCCTATTACCGACTTATATAATTAAACTTGGTCAAATGAACACATTCAATCGAGCGATTCGAACCTTACAATCCTCCCTCCAACCATCCATTCATTCATTCACCCATCCCATCCATCCCATCCATCCATCCCATTTCATCCCGCCATCCATTCATCTGCCTGCATCTACGTGATGCAAACTATGCACATTTTCTTAACCCTTTCAAACTATTAGCCACTCTTAACCATCTTCGTCCCAGCTGGGTTTACATCTGAGAATCTCCCCCCAAGACCCTACAAATAAAAAGCTTCGTTTAAATACGACAGCGACATTGAATCAGGTCAGAGGACGATCGCAAGGGCAGACGGAACTCTCTTCACAAAATGCCAAAATGCTCTTTCAGGGTTGATCTGCTACCCACCCATTCATCCATTGGATCAGGACGAAGTTGACATCGACTACACACCCCACAATCTGACCCTCAGTTTGGAGCATCTTCAAGACCTATTGCAACTTAAATGCCTGAATAAATCTATATAAATCAGGTTTTATTCACCCTCTGCGGCCATTAATCAATCCTTCATTTGTCATGCCGCCCATCATCCTCCACAGTTCAGCAACGCATGACAAGGGGTTAGACCGTCACCGGTGACAGTGACAACGTGGCGTGACGGAGGAGTCGCAGCACCTGATTGCAACTCTGTCACGAGTCACTGGAACAAAAGACTTGGGCAGTTCCAGGTGAAGTCGACCGTGAAAACAGCCGCAAAATATAAAGACGAATGGCGAGTGCTGGTCGTGCGATTCTTCGTCGCTATGGAAACTGGAGGAACCATTGTATTGTATTGTATTCCATTGTATTGCATCTATTGTCTTTATACGGAGGTAGACAATATATTCACGCTGGATGAGTCGGTGCTCGATTAGACCACCAAGACAGATGAGCATATTGTCAATTTAAATGCAAATTTTGTGGAAGATCGATGCTGATGGGCAACGATGTGGACTTCGAGAGGACAGTCCCCCCCCCCATAAAAAAGAAGAAGTTGCCTGAAAGCAGATGTTGCTGCAGAAGATAAAGATCTTCAATCAACTGAATATCTCTTTGATACAATTTCTGCGCATCGGTTCAGCTCCTTGTTTCCGATTAGCAGACGACTGAAGATAATTTTGGCACGTAGCCTATTTTGAACTCTAATCTACATGCTCAAAGAATATCTGAACTGCTAAATGTAATTCTTTAGTTTCTTAATTGGCATATTTAAGTTCATAATTGAAAGAAAACCAACCTCTATGCGTTACATCGTTTATCATTAATTCATTCATCCATCTCAAAATCAAGCATGATGTAGATTATTCTCATACATGTAGGCTACACTTCTAAAGTCTAACCTTAAACAATGCAATTATTATACCCCGTATATACCAGCCAATCAGGGGCGGAGTTTATCAGGGGCTAGGGGGAGCTAAGCCCCCCCCCCCCCCCCAAGAAGGCCCAGATTTAGCTTTTTTACCATGAAAATTATATCTTTTCCCGAGCTTAGCCCCCCTAAGAAGACATTAGCCCCTTCAAGAACGGAAACCAAACTCCGCCCATGCAGCCAATAGTAGGTTTATGTTAGAAGTTGATCCACAAAATCTCAGCCATAAGCCAGATTTTATGCGCATCATTTAAATTTTCAACCGAGATTCAGTTTAGTTTAACTAAGTGGAATTAAAGTGTGAAGTGCAGTTAATAGATCGGAATTCAGAGATCTCGCAAAGAAATGAACGGAGACCAAATAACAGCCGTCTGCTTTCCAGTTCCCGCTTCTCCATCTCTGCTGGGAATGAAAGAACAACACATCAGCCAAGAAGCAAGTTCCTCTGTTGGCAAACACACCATAAACAAATAAACAGATAAACAAACCAACAAACGGCCGACGGTTTATCTTACAAACAAGTGAACCTGTTGCTGGCTCCATCAGCGCAGATTACCATGGCAGCTCCGGATTTTATCTCCGCGATTATCTAAGGGGGATGAGGTCGTTAAGTATGGTCATTTGGCATCGTGGAGCGGGTGTCACGGGGTAATGATGGCACCCAGTTAGGTGGACAAGTGATCTGCATCACTGACTCATGGAATTTAGAGTCAGTAGAGGAAGTCATCCGTATAGGGATGAGCTGCAGGAAGAGGAGGAAGATTGCACTGTATAGGCCTATGCCTACATAAAAGGGGTGGAGTGGTCACACACACATACACACACATACACATACACACACACGCACACACACACACACACACACATGAGCACGCATATTCGCAGTTAATGCATGGGTTGATTTTCAGTGATATGTCAGATTCCCATCAGTTAATGAAAATTAGTAGGCCTACACCCACTGTAATTAGTCTGCAAATAAATATGCATATGCATGTAAAACTGCGTGGACCATCTTAGCTCTGACACACGAAGGCATTTGGCCAGTCCTCTGCCTCGCCATCTAATCATCTCATCGATACACTGCTTTGTGGTTGAGTGCATGGGTTTGGGAGACGCAATCATAACAAATATCCCCAAATATGTTTCTGTCCTATCGGGGGATTTCGATCACTTCTTCAGGGTTGACGGTTAACCTCACAAGCACACACACACACACATATATATATATATATATATATATATATATATATATATATAAATTGCCACTATATAGCCTAACTGCATCTCTATGATCTCTAAATTGTTACATTGTACGTTAAACTTCATAACCGTAGTCTGTACGCTGTATATAGCACTTTAGGAGTCAGAAGAATATTTTAAGCAGTGGACACTAACGAGTCAATGAGGCATACACTAGCTAAGCTTACACGCTGTTTTCTCTATGGGCCCTATATGTCTTAAAAAGTTCTGGTAGATCCATAAATAATAACAATTACGACAGTTTATATGGCGCCGTAACACAGTTACAAGGAGCCATAAGTTATCCATTGACCCATTCCATCAAGTGGCAGAAGAGCAATGGAATGGACCAGCAATGTGGACACAACACTTAAGAAACTGACGGAAGTTTGCCAGGCTTTATATAAGGACTGTTTAAACAGAGGGCGAAAGAGTATTATAGTGGAACGACGCCCGGTCCCAAAGACATTTGTTCGCCATCTGGTCTTGAAACGGGACCAGCTATGTGGCAGCTGTTGCCCTACTAAATGTCACCGACGAAGCCCAACGACACACGGGTCAAACGTTCCAACCCACAAATGAGGTTAAGAGGTCTCAACAGATTTCCCCTCTAACGTCACGTGGCAATGATTATTTGCACACTTTCTGAAGATTAAACCGAGCAAATGAATTCGTCAGGTTGTGTGTTTAAGTTGAGGTTTGTGTGTGTGAGGAGTCACGGTATGCTTTTGGCTAAAGACAGGCCTATGCTATATTTTTGAATGCAATTTACTGTAAAACCTTGATTTGTGAGATTGTGAGTAACAATGGAAATCTTGTGTTAAGTGTTGGGAGCATCCAGTGATGGCAAACTATGTGTTTTTGTGAGCTTTGTAGTGTGAGCACTGGGTAGGTTATAGGCCTACGTGAATGAATAAATAAATAGGCCTAAATGATGAAAACACTTAAAGGAGGAATAAAAATGACAAAAAAGAATGGAAAATGCAAGAAGGAAGAAAGGACGAAGAGAAAGGGTAGGGGAATTGAGAGAGGAAAAGAAAAGAAAGAGATGGAGGGAGATGGATGCTCAAACTTTGCTAGTCGTAATTCTAATTCTAGCTACGAAATTAGAAACAATGTGTTTCTGTCGATTCGCCTGTCTGTGTCTGCCATTCTGGGTGTCTGCCATTCTGTGAGACTGTCTATGTGCGTGTGTCTGTCTGTGTATGTCTGTCTGTCTGTGTGGCCACCTGTCTGTGTATTAGGAGCTGTAGGCGAACGGTGGGTAGCCTCACATAAACGCCGCGGTGATCGTCTGGATCAAAGAAAATCCCACCAGCGGAGTATCTTCTTATGCCAGGAAGTCCTTTGATCAAATAGCGTAGGAGGAGGAAGAGGAGGAGCAGTTTATACAGCAGGGTCTTTGCAGTACATGTCTTTAGATATACTCTACACGAGCTATACAAACAGACAGCGAGTGGGCGGAGGGAGTGGGGGACACAGAAGGGAAAAGTTACCCCACAATCAGGAAGAAGCAATAAATTAATTTGTGATTCTTCATCCCATTCATAGACACCCTCCTCCTACTGACGGTCATTGTCTCTTCCGGGGCAAGGGTCATCATCCCCCACAGTTTATGGGGAAGACGGGAGCTACTTAACACACCGGGAAAGGACTCTAATAAAAGGAATAAACAAGGCGCAGGATTTATGATCCCAGTTAATAGACCATAACGTCAGAACTGGGCCCACTTATATAGACGGCGACATCCAGACAAAACATAGGATGGTCTGTCTGTCTGTCTGTCTGTCTGTCTGTCTGTCTGTCCAATTATGTAGCCCAAGGTTTGCTACTGAATGGTCAAAACAAATGCAACATTAAAGCTGCAGTAAAATTAACACCTCTCACTGAAATCAGACTTTCATTTACTGAATGGTTTACTGGTCGTCCCACCAACCACAAATGACTTCCTTCACACTCCTACGCTCGCAGTCTTCACCAATTACTGCCAGCAAAGCATTGCCATAAATTCAACTTACAAGAAAGTGGTAGACATGGGAATAATTATCGCACTACTTTCACACGCTGCCTCATAAGAAGTCGTTCATCATTAGTTCACTGTGCAGATATAAGAAATTAAAATATTGCCATAGCACTGTCGAAAGATCTAAGCTGTACATAGGCCTACTTTGTCAGTGCCAGTCCCAAGCCGGAGAAAGAAGGAGAGCGACAATAATCATATTCCTCACTGTATGCGTATAGTTGCTGCAAAGTATAAACGTTTGTCTCAAAATAATATAAAAAATAACTCGCTCACTTACTTATTCATCCACCCCTCACGTATTCTCTCGTTTATTCACTAATTCACCAACACATTTTATCACTGACACTTAACCAATGACAGACTGACTGACTGACTGACTGACTGACTGACTGACCGGACTGACCGGACTGACCGGACTGACCGGACTGACTTACTGGACTGACTAATTGACTCGCATACATCTCCAGGATGTCCTTTATTTTATCAGGAGCTGGACTAAAATATTTGGCATAAAATATAAAAAGAATCATTGCAGAATAAATCATAACCAGAACTATCAGAAATGGCTGATATTTCACTAAATTTTTATTGTGTTAGGATTAAAGAGATAGGCTATATAGAATAATCGCAACAAAATTTCATGGCGAATTCACAAAGATTGGCCTAGTTATAGGTCTACACCAGTTTCTGAGATTCATCTTATATTTACGAAATTTGTTCCATTAAAGAGGTGGGGTAGATATTTAGAGGGGGTGGAACACAAAGTCTAGACAAACATCATCTTTCGATGGGTGGTGTTGAGAAATGGGGTGAAAGTGAACCAATTTATGGACAGTCCTTTCATTCAAAAGAGATAACAGAGGCAGGGTAAAGTTGTCAAAACCCACCAATAGATGACGCTTCAATTCGTCAACTTACTCCTCACTTAATTGCAACGCCTATGTAGCCTATTATAGACATGCATGGCTACTGATCTTTGACCTGACTTGCCAGGTGGTTAGTGGGAGAAAGGTGTCGGACATCACTCCTCGTCCACTGACCACTGACCATTGACCACTGACCACTGACCACCAACTGGGGCTAGGGCGGATTTCATCAAAGGTCCAAAACCCGACGACGTATAAAACATCCCACATTTGTGGCTCATAACCGATAATTTACCAGACAGCGATTGTCATTCAGTAAACAAATCGCACGCTTGCAAACCGAAGGGGGTAGCGACAGACAGACAGACGTAGACACAGACAGACACACACAGACACACATAGACGGAAACAGCAAGAGAGACAAAGAATGAAGAGAATGGAACAGGAGAAATGCGAGTAATGGGCTTGCCATGGTGAAGATTCGGACAAATTAGAGCCCTGTAGGTGACGGGTATAATTTATGGGGAAACGGACATTATCCCCCCCGGACATTATCCCCCCCGGACATTATCCCCCCCTGACAAAAGCCCCCCGGACATTATCCCCCCCCGAGGTAGGACATTATCCCCCCCGGTCTATGATACCATCACCTAAAATGATGCAAAAATATAAGAATAGGCCTATGTTAAGGTGAATATCCATGCATTTAGACATCAGAGTTGAAATTGTTAGAATAGTTAAGGCTTATAATTGTATATTATACATGAAAATTACGCATAAAAATCTACAAGAATATATATGTTAGGGTAGGCCTAACTTAAGACTACAGGTCTAAATATAGGCCTACCCTTAAGAATATATTACTTTATTTATTACACTAGTCATCAAAATTAATGTTCATGGCAGATGTAGTTCATGGGAATGTGGATGTGTTAAGAACGGTTCCACAACAACTGGTTCACAGACAACTGGTTCAACGACAACTGGTTCACGGACAACTGGTTCACGACAACTGGTTCACGACAACTCGTTCACGACAACTCGTTCACCGACAACTGGTACACCGACAACTGGTTCACAACTAAATGAAGTGGAGCTGGACGAATTGAAATGTTCTTGCTTAACTTGAAACTGGATTGATAAAAAATCTTCTTGTTAAAATTGTGACTGAATCGCTGTGAATAACGTTTGAGTAACGGAAACCGGAATAAGTGTCTTTATACCTGAAATAGAAGCTGGACTGATGAAAATGTGCTGCAATAAATAGAAGCTGGATTGACGAAATTAGCGCTTGAGAAATGGAAGCTAGGTGAAGGTATTTTATGGCTGAAATAAAAGCTGGATTGACGTAATTAACGCTTGAGAAATGGAAATTGGATGTTTTCATGTGCACTTGTTATAGCGCCCCTTCAAGCTCTCTCTACTCAGAGGCGCTCCCGATGCAGAGCGGACACTGCATCGGAGTTTCACGCCGAAGCGCTGAGCAATTGTAAGTGAAGGACTTGCCCAAGGTCCTTACGCGGCTTGAGGGTGGATTCGAACCTCGGACCTTCCGGCTCCAAGGCAACGACGCCACCACTAGACCACCGCGCCCCATTTTCTTGATGAAAATTTTCTTGCGTGAAGTAGAGCTGGATGGACAAATATGTTTTGAATAAATACGAGCTGGGTTGATGGAAATGTTCTTGATTAAATTGGAGCTGGATGGATGAAAATCTTCTTAATTAAATTGGAACTGGATGATGAAAATCTTCTTAATTAAGTTGGAGCTAGATGGATGAAAATGTTCATGATTAACTTGAAGCTGGATTTATTTCATATCGATAAAAACGTGATCCAGCTTCCATTTCTTAATCGTTTTATAATTCATCCATCTTAATTCTACTTCAAACATATGAAATAAGTTCATCCCGCTTCTATTTTAGATCGATAAACCGTCATCCAGCTTCCGTTTCTTAAGCATTTCATTATTCATCCAGCTTCTATTTTAGACATATAAAAACTTTCATCCCGCTTCCATTTCAGATCGATAAAAACGTAATCCTGCTCCCGTTTCTTAAACATTTCATTATTTATCCAGCTTCTATTTCACATATAAAAAACCTTAATCCAGCTTCCGTTTCTTATGCGTTTCATCATTCATCAAGTTTCTATTTTAGACATATAAAAACTTTCATCCAGCTTCCATTTCATATCGATAGATCCGTCATCCAGCTTCCGTTTTTTAAGCGTTTTATGATTCGTCTAGCTTCTTCTTCCTACATATGAAAAAAGTTCATCCCGCTTCTATTTTATGTCGATAAAACCGTATAAGGTTCAATTTAATCAAGAACATTTTCAACTATCCAGCTCCAACTTAATTAAGGAGATTTTCATCATCCAGCTACAATGTAATTAAGAAGATTTTCATCATCCAGCTCCAATTTAATTGAAAAGATTTTCATCAATACAGTTCCAGTTTAAGCAAGAACGTTTTCATCAATCCAGCTCCAGTTTAAGCAAGAACATTTTCATCAATCCACCTTCAACTTAATCAGGAACATTTTTTACAAATCCAGCTTCAGGTTAATCATGAACATTTTCATCATCCAGGTCCAATTTAATTGAGAAGATTTTCATCAATCCAGCTCCAGTTTAATCAAGAACATTTTCATCTAACAGCTCCAACTTAATTAAGAAGATTTTCATCATCCAGCTCCAACTTAATTAAAAAGATTTTCATCAATCCTGCTCCAGTTACAGCAAGAACATTTTCATAAATCCAGCTTCACGTTAATCATGAACTTTTCATCCAGCTTCCACTTCGTTAATATCGTCAATCCAGCTTCTATTTTAGCCATAAAATACATTCATCCAGCTTCCATTCCTGAAGCGTTAATTTCGTCAATCCAGCTTCTATTTTAGCCATAAAATACATTCATCCAGCTTCCATTCCTGAAGCGTTAATTTCGTCAATCCAGCTTCTATTCCAGCCGTAAAGTACCTTCATCCAGCTCCATTTCTGAAGCGTTAATTTTGTCAATCCAGCTTCTATTCCAGCCGTAAAGTACCTTCATCCAGCTTCCACTTCTCAAGCGTTAATATCGTCAATCCAGCTTCTATTTCAGCCATAAAATACCTTCATCCAGCTTCCATTTCAGTATATGGTAAGTAAGTAAGCATTGGAGAAGCATATCTATATGATAAGCCATGCGGAATAATTTGGGGCCGGACTTCGGAGGAGTGCCAAAAGATTTTTACCAATCCAGTTTCAAGTTAAGCAAGAACATTTTCATTCGTCCAGCTCCACTTCATTTGGTCGTGAACGAGTTGTCGGTGTACCAGTTGTCGGTGAACGAGTTGTCGTGAACGAGTTGTCGTGAACCAGTTGTCCGTGAACCAGTTGTCGTTGAACCAGTTGTCTGTGAACCAGATGTCGTGACACCGTTAAGAACATTGCAAGTCTCATTTGCCTAATTAACTGACACTAACAACTCCTTGTGCCAGAAATGAATAACTAAATGACGCTAACAAGCCTCTAGTTTGCATCTGAATGGCAGTACTAGCAGCCTAAGTCTTATCGGGGACGGTATTAATAAGTTGACACAGCGATCTAAACCAGGGCAATTAGGCTTTATAAACTACATGACGAAACAGAGTAAATGCACAGAGGGGGGATTTTGTCCGGGGGGGATAATGCCCTAGGTAAAATCGGGGGGGATAATGTCCGGGGGGGCTTTTGTCCGGGGGGGATTATGTCCGGGGGGGATAATGTCCGGGGGGGATAATGTCCTACAATCATTGTCACCATAGGAAGTTGTGAACGTTGAAAGCCGTTTAGCTAATGATGTTTATCGGGGATAGTATGATCCAGGCAGATAGGTTATGCGTTGGGTAGAAGTGAAAACGTTCGAGTAGGCTATCATTATCAACACGATTATCAACAGTAGGTCTAAGAAAGTTTACTTTCAAAGAAAGGATTTCACTTTCCGTCTTTTCCTCAGACCCTGTTCGTAGCTGTTGAGACATGGATTTTTGAACAATGACTTCAAATGAAGGTATGCTGATGTGAATATCTCACGTTTTTCCATTTGCATTGAGACTCTATAATAGGCCGCTGTATAGGCTAGGCCTACGCCTACTTGTGGACAACGAATGCATAGGCCTACCGTGAGTAACAGCAACATACCCACGCAGTATAATACTGCGACTACTGCTGCTCTACTATACTACTACTGCTGCTGCTGCTGCTGCTATTATGCTACGTCATTCTTTATCTACAACCGAAGATGTAGGCCAGTTTCAGCGTTCTCTAGTCGAGCATCTAATTGATTTGTGACTTCTATAGATGCCCATGGTGTGTCAGTGCACACAAATGTATCCATCGTTGGCACTCTAGCATCAAAGAAGAAAGCGACCATGAATCCTATAGAGGATGAGCAAGAAGATCGGTTCAATCTCTCAGCACACGCAGGGAGGAAAAGATAAGACAATATTACGCATCAAAGATCCTCACGTTACATAAACTGTGATTGTAGCCTGCAGCTGATCGCCTATCTAGCACCATTGACGCATCTTGTCCAGACGTTACAGAGACGTACTATAGCTATTACATTTACATCCTGTGATAATTCATTACTGAGGTCACTGGAAACCTGTGGAGGTTATCTGTGTGAGATTATATACAGTCGTATGTGGGTTATCTATACAGGACACACCGAACTGGACCAAAGTTGATCGGACAGTGTGTTGAACGGGCGTCTGATTCACCTGAAAATATCCGTTAATAAGAGCATAATGTTGATCATTTCCTAATTCATAGGCCTATGCAATGTAATTTTTTCATAATTTATTATGTAGGCTACAAGACGGAGGCAAACAACGCGCAAATGCACACTCACGGAGAAAGTAACGCGCGCAAATACACGCACTGTACGCATATGCACAAGAGCATTGCATTTTTTCTAATAGGAGTCTCCATAATAAAAAAAATTATAATCAATATAAGTCACGTACTTTGACGTACATGAAGCTTTTAGAAACTTCTAGGCGTTTTAGTTTTTTAGAGTTTGAGAAAGGAATCTGTAGCCTATCAAGCCTATATTCACTAAGTCTAACATTAGATTATTATTCCAATGCTGAATTTCTTTTGCATCAGCAGTAGGCCTATATACTATATAGCCCAGTTAGCCCACGTATATAGGCTGCAGAGAACTGAATTTTTCAGCTCTTAGAGAGGTTCTTCGTTTCTCTTCATTACGCTGAAGCCCTCGTTTGATAGTCTTATTAATTATTGCCATTTAATGTTGAAAATGGTTTCCCTTGCCACTCTATAACGTCCTACTTCTGGGAGGGTATAGCACGCATGTGGGACCAGATGCCTCACTTTTCATGGCCATAGCCGCCCTATAGACGCGGGCTTGGCTTTGACAGTAGGGTAGGGCAATGATTGATAAATTAGCAGCTCCGGCGCCTTCAGGGTCAGATCGTAAGGGCCAGAGGTGAGGGCAGCGTGTTTTATCCGGAGGTAATATTCCGCCCACCCCCGGCCTGAGCACTTGACCGTGTAGACACTGCGCGGGTGAACAGCGACCCCGTTCCCGGTTTTGTTCACTTGTGTTCACGTTTTGTACAGTTCAACAACGTCGTCGTATCTTTAGTTCTTTACTCATTGTTTTGACCGGCTTTGTCAAACTTGTCGAATGCGGCTTGACAGTTCTGTTGTCGTTTGTAGGTTTTGTGATATGTTTGTGCAAACTAATATTCATGATATAAGTGGCGATGAAATAAAACTTCAAGTAGCATAGGCCTTTGGTAAATAGGCCTAATGTGAGTCAGATCTGCGGTTAATTGGCGCATTAATACGGACAACGAACTTGTAGACTATAATTATATAAAGATAGTCAGACGGGAGTACAACTACTATACTGTATCTGTTGGATTACTGTTTTCTCCGATAGACAAATGGTGAGTAGCCTGCCTTTTCCCCCACGTGTAGGCTATCTAGGCCTAGCATGCTGATATGTTCCGCATGCACAAGGTAAGAATTAATTTTTTGCTAGAGAAGAGTGATTAGCCGATTATCTTGCTCAACATTAACTATACTTAGCAGTTCCCGATTGGTCTTTACTTAGCATAAATTCTTCAACATGTCATAAAAAATAATATCTAATTGTTATGTTGCAAAATTTGCTACAGAACTGTTAAGTGCATGCACAATGGTTCAAAGTATTCCATGCAATAACCAGTCAGATAACAAATGTGCAGTTAACCTACAATACCCTCTATAATCTGGATGGTTTGAGGTTGAACCGAGTGATGCCATTTCTCTTTGAAACCGTTTATAATTACAGCTTTCGTCGAAATTAATGTTGAAATTCTATCGCCACCCTCGGGCCTCAGCATTAACTTTTCACGTCTTCTGTAGCCTACGTGTGTGATGTTGAGAGTCTGCTATCTCTCCAGTCAACAGTCTTGTGGCAATTGATTCGACTTGCATCTTTCAAAGGCTTCATTTTTCAAAGGTGCCGATTTGAAATAAAGCATATTCTATGGCCATTGTTCGCGCGTGACAATGTGTATAGGCCTATACCGTATACGTCTCGTCACTGGTGTCACAGAACGCGAGTGAAAGGATTGACTTACGTATAATTTCATGAACAGCTTTGATGTTTCTTGAGATCTTGTTTCAAGTAATTTAGATCTCAATTGGATATATTTGGAAACTGTATACGTTCTCCGAGTGAATCTGTGCTTTTATGATCCTGTCCTTTGAAGGCATCTAACCGACATGAGGCAATCACCCCAGTTGGGGGTTCTTAACCTAGCCTTGTTTTCCGCAATTTGATATATTTTGTGTTTTCAAACCGGTCATTATTTCTCTGCTGTGTTTAGAACTCTTTGTCGCAATGAGTTCGGAGCGTAAGATAAATGTATTTAGAACTGAGAATACGACCAATTTCACCATACCCACAAGGCTTAAATAATGTAAGTATGTCATCTTCGCTGTCCCTATTCTGTATTATTTGATTGCTGCTGTTTAACGACACTGCCATTAATTTCAAAGATGATTAGGGCCTCTAGTGTCGACCTCATTTTTTATCCAGGCTTGGAACTGTATATATATATATATATATATATTACAATTATAATAATCTCAGTAATTTTGCCCAGAATATAAACTACTCCATATACACAACACCAGATCTTTTAAATATCAGTTTAAATACTAGTTGGCCCTGTGGTCTGGAATGGACTTCTTTTATAGCCTAGATAATCGCACACAGCCTGGAACTTTATACCAGAATCCTTTGGGCCAGACTGCCTGACTTGCCTGCGTGTACAGAGTGAAGACAAACATTGAAATTCAGAGTTGGCCTGCACACAAAGTGGCCTTGTACATGTACATGTATACGTCCTCACTCCTCATAAAGAAAAGCAGTTCCTTTCTGTTGATCATTGATTATTCCAGTCTAACAGTTTGCATTAACAGACACAGTGATACCTAGGCCTATATAGGTGATGCGCCAAGAACTGTATAGTTCTTCGTGTAATGACATCAGGACTGGTGATAACGACGACGACGACGAAGACGACGACGATGATGATGATTACGACGCTGTTTCATTAGCCGAAGGGATTCACCTAACAAAGACACGGTCTATAATGTAGGACCCCAGTTCCTTTGTGCTGAACAAATGGCTAAGAAAATGCGTGGTCCTATATTCCCTCGTGAGCTGTTAGGCGAGAGAGACACTCACACGGGCCATTGGCTCAATCAACGAATAAAGGATCTTCACTACTCGTAGGCCCCTAAACTGCTTGATGCTCTGTGACGTTTGATTGATTTATTGATTGATTTATTGATTGCATAAGAATGCCCGTGCTGATGCAGCCTCTCCCGCTGCGAAGGTAGACCCTGAGGCAAGTTGCGAGCGTCCATACATCCTTAGTATCCGGTCGGACTGAACATTTCCCATAGGGTGAGGGTCTATTGTTTGACTGGGTGTTTTAAGTAGCTCTTAATGGGGTTGTCACTGTGGTGGTGGGTGACGATGATTACGATGATAGTGACAACGGTGATGATGAAGATAGTGGCGATCATGACGGAGTGACTACAAAGGTGTGATGATTCCTGGTGACAATGGTGAAGAAGAAAAAGAATGGAGTGAAGAAAGAAGAAGAGATGATCGAGGAAGTGGAGGAGCAGGAGGAGCAGGAGGAATAGGAAGAGGAATGAGAAAGATACGAGAAGGAGAAGAAGAGAACGAGTTGGAGGAGAGGGAGGAGAAGGAGGAGGAAGAGGAGGCGGAGGAAGAGTAGGCGGAGGAGGAAGAGGAGGAGGAAAAGGGAAGGGAGAAGAATGGCCTATACGAAAAATATAAACCTTAGAATGTAAAGATGCAAAGAAACGGCTCAGAAGTATAGCGTATACTTGCATTTCTGTTGACATAATTGTATTAGTAGTCATTAAGAAGGTCGTATAAAATATTTCGAAATTTAGGACATCTGTTAGAAATTCGCTAGAATAGACGCTATCGCAAGATCGTAAAATCGTTAGATTTGTATGAGAAGCCATAAATGCTAAAAGGCTGGAACTAGAATATAACCACAGCTAGATCAACATGCTCAGTCAAAACTCAAAACAGATGAGAAACGGGTTAGGCAGTTACTCATGTCTGATAAGATCTATGCCATCGAAGAAATAAACTGGCCGACTGAATTTCTCATGCGCTGTAGATAAGTGTCTGTTACGCCAGAGGCGCATACCTTGAAAATTAGATGGACGGAATGTCAGTCGTGCCCACTGCCTTAAATGCAATAGCAGGTGAGTTGCTACATGTCTTTGGTGATTGCATTGTCCAATGTCCTATCACTCGGAAGGTCATTAACCTGACACCTGTAGGGTATATACACTCTATTGCCCTCTCTGTCTGACACCACGTACGGTCCCGGTTTTACAGTTACAGGTCACACACAAAACGTTGGACCGTTGGTTTATGGGTGAGGTGCATGGAAGAGGCATAGATCTCCGAATGAGGCAGGCCATTAAGACTAACGATGGAAACTGATGAGCCTTGAAATTAGCATTTTAAGTAGATAGATATCTATGGATATACGAGTAGGAAGTGTAAGGCCTGCGCGCACGCTCAGAAACCCGCCAGAAAATTAATGTGTGTGTGTGTGTGTGTGCGTGCGTGCATGTGTGTGTGTGTGTGCAAATATGCAACCATGCATGCGCACTTGTGCATATATGCATGCATGCAGATACTCAGATAGATACTTGATGCATAAGCTTACTGTTATTCATGTATCGCCGAGTTGACAGGAGGCCTAGGACCTATATAGGCCTATTTAATTATTTTTTGTCTGTAAATGTCGACTTGGATTCAAAACAAAACCGAGATGTTTAGAATGTATTTCTACCTGCTCTCATGTTCGCTTAAAGAAGAAATTAAGAGAACATGTTTATAATAATTTTTGGTTCTGACTTTGGAGGTGGTCGGCCTATTAGGCCCACATGACTAAGCATATACTTCATGAATAAGCATGCAGTGTATCATATAGGCGTACGGGAGATTTCAGCAGTTGGGGGAGGGAAAGATTTGACTTGTGTCCGAAAAATAAATCTTGTGGTGGGATTTTCCCAAACAAAAAAGTTGACGACCTTTTTTTAGTCATCGGGTTGAAATATCGTGAAAAATACTGTTTTTCATATTTTCACGTCTTCGTGCCCGAAAAACAGACTTGTCCAAAATTTGGGGGCCTCGTACGCCTATGGACCTACTTCAGGAATTACCCTATATATGTAGGCCTATACTTCAGGAATATAGGTATGCAGCTATTTCAATGAAATGAATCACGATGCTCCTTTTCTTGATTTTTGATGAGCAATTTGTTTACAAAGAATTCTATATGACATTACCTCTGATGTCTGGTGAGTGATGCATAACCAGTCATCACTGTTGCCGTCTGGTCCTCCCACCAACAGCGCGGCCATTATGTTAACACTGAATTCGCTATGTGGCGCAGGTGGAGCAGCAACTCCATGTACGGGCGGTGGTTGAACACGAGCCTTAGATCTGATGGTATCCTATCGCACTCTGGCGTATATTGTGTAGCTTACACACCATGGGCAGAGACTCAGAGTGAGAATTACCGGGGGTTGGGGGGGTTTCAACCCCTAAGTCTTTCTTAGAGCCCCATGTTAAAGTCTGTTTTTCACACCCCGATTCCAAGTGGATGTTTTCTGAAGATTTCGACCAAATGACAAAAGTCATCAGAAATTTTGGTCGATAAAAAAATGGAAAATGTTGTCGGCGACTCAGCCGTCCGCCGAACAAAATGTCGCGCCTCGGCGATCGTCCTTCGGCCGCGCTCGTTCGTTCCCCCCAACTTCTAAGCCAAGTCTCCGCCTTTGCCTAATCAGCATCTCGTAAAAGGGACACTAGCCTACATATCGTGTCGCTTTGTAAAGGGACTGGGACGGTGGTGAAGGATCTCACCCTCACCCAATCCATTTAGTAAATTGATAGGATCGAGACGGAGGCCAGTCGGTCGCAAGGTTCTTAGAATACACAGGTTGGCCCGCTGGCTTGTACTGAGCGGCTCATTAACTCGGGGTGGGGTAGTTCTGACGTCACGGGACCTCACGATCGGACTCATGCAGCCAACATGCAGTTTATTCAGTGTAGCGAATGCGTTGACAAGAAATAAATCATACATACATGCATGCATTCATGCATGCATACATGCATGCATACACTCAAACATACATACATACATACATTACATACATACATTATACATACATAAATACATATATATATATATATACATACATACATACATACATACATACGTACATAAATACATAAATACATATATATACATACATACATACATACATACATACATACATACATACATACATACATACGTACATAAATACATATATATACATACATACATACATAACATATACACACGTCTGTATGTATGTATGCATGTATGCAGTTTGTATGTATGTATGTTTGTATGTATGTATGTATGTATGTATGTATATATGTGTATGTATGTATGTATGTATGTGGGGCGCGGTGGTGTAGTGGTGGCGTCGTTGCCTTGAAGCCGGAAGGTTCGAGGTTCGAATCCACCTCGCCGCGTATAAGGACCTTGGGCAAGTCCTTCACTCACAATTGCTCAGCGCTTCGGCGTGAAACTCCGATGCAGTGTCCGCGCTGTAGTCGGAAGCGCCTCTGAGTAGCGGCTGAGAGGAGGAAGAGGTGCTATAACAAGTGCGCATACAAACAAACAAATGTATGTATGTATGACATTGTATGTATGTATGCATGTATGAATGTATTTATGCCTGTATGAATGTATTTATGCATGTATGTTTGTATGTATGTATGTATGCATGTGTACAGAGGGGGAAATTGTCCGGGGGAGGGGCAACTGTCCTAGTCAAAATCGGGGGGAAACGTCCGGGGGGGGGGGGTAAATGTTGGGGGGGGAAATATGCCTTACATTTAAGATTTGCAGTTGCACATTAAATAACGTGATAGAACAGATCTGGTGTAGTATTATGATGCAACTTTTTAAACTTGCTTCATTTGCTCAATTCACGTATAGCAGTGACTGTGAGGATAGACATTCATAATATTATTGTAGAGACACCGATAAGCCACTAAGTTTACGAGTCTCTCTGGGCAATTATACTTTTACTGGATTTAAGTCATGAAGTTTCATTGTCCTGTTTTTCCTTTCTGCCTCGACTTGATAATGCTATTACAGTAAAGACCTGCCAATCTCACTGAGATTTGTTAGTGTCATTCAGTTAATCATTTCTGACCGTAGGCTACGATTTGTTAGTGTCATTAAGACTTACTAATGTCGTTGACATCCAGAATTATGTTTACAATGTACGAAGCTATGAGGAACTTAGACATTCTATCTAGAATTTGACATAATTATAGGCCTACAGCTTAATGTCAACAAAGGCCGTTGCCCTCCCGCTTAAATTACTTTGGCATATTCCGATAGACATTCTTATTTATGTTATTAGATAGACTAACCCATTGCAAGGTCCCTTGAATGTGTGGATTAATCTTGAGCCTAACTCTTATACATGTAGTTTCAATGTCCGTTTACCCAAACATATCTGTCAGATGCCATCAGCGCTGGTCGTGAGGTCCCGTGACGTCACGGCGCCTCACTCCGATTCACGCATATTCATGAACCCCTCAGCGGCCCGACCTGTGTGTCAATTGATCTTGAGTCGGTCGTTTTAGAAAACACGTGTACATGAACATCGAGATTTTACATTTAACGATCGACTTAATGATTCACTGTACTTCACCAGACTTAGACTATTGCTTCACAGTTGTTCGCGGTTATTATTTTAGTCACTTGGAGTGCTCTATGTTGGACTGTTGAGTCGCAAGGTGGCTTCATGGTGAGTGTTTAGTCAATTAGTCGCCAGATGACGCCACACGAGAACTAAATGTTAGATGCAGTAGGGAAAGAGAGGGAAGAAGGAGGGAGGGAGAAAGAGAGAGAGGAAGGAATGGAGAGGGGAAGGATTTTGAGTGAGGGAGGAAAGAAAGAAGCAATTGGTGAAGTTAGAAATGGGCCTAGACCTCGGCCATTATGATATAGCCTATCTTCCGCACAAGCTGCGTCTTGAGCTTCTCAGTCTCTCTCCCCCTCTGTTTAGGAAACGCCTGAAGACTACACTATTTGTTAGGGGAAGTGCTAACTAGGGTCGGGAGCACTACTGAATCTGTAAGCGGCGCTATATAAATGTTCAATTACAATTACAATATATACTCGTGCAAGGGCGGATACAGAAACTTTGGACGGGGGGGGGAGGGGTAAAAATTCTTGACCTTGGGTCTAGGAAAAAAATAACATCATATCCGCCCAAAAAGTTGATGACCTTTTTCTTAGTCATCTGGCCAAATTTTCAGGAAAATCATACCATTTCATCCGCCCAAAAAGTTGACCTTTTTCTTAGTCATCTGGCCAAATTTTCGGGAAAATCATACCATTTCATCCGCCAAAAAAGTTGACCTTTTTTTAGTCATTAAGTCCAAATCCTTGAAAATATACCAAATTATAAGCTTGTTGAAACCAAATGGGGGGCCACGATACATGGGTATTTCTAAATGGGGATGGCCGGATTCCCCCCCCCCCTGGATCCGCCCCTGTACTCGTGTATAGAGTCCGATTGTGACCTTCAGATAAATAAGCACAAACTATGAAAAGGAAAAAGGACAGAAGAATTTCTGACCACAGATCTGAAGATTCGGTATTTCGTATGACTCTCGATGACGAAACAATTTCTCTATAATTAAGTCGTCTGAATGCGCCAGAATACTAAGGCCTATCTGCAGTCTGCAGATGAAGAGGAGCATGGGCCTACTTAATTGATTCTGAAGACAGTGAAGAGGATAAATACCACTGATTCTCTAAGACACTACACAAGACTCTTGATTCCAATCCTAGCCATGGACGCGGTGGTGTAGTGATGGTTTCGGTGCCTTGGAGCCGGAGGGTTCTATATCCGAATCCACCTCAAGCCGCCGCGTAGGGACTTGAGCGAGTCTCTCACTCGTAATTGCTCGATGAGCTGTAGGCACTGGGCAGGTCCGCTCTGTAGTCGGGAGGACCTCTGAGTATAGATAGCTTGAAGGGGCGCTATGAAAAATGGCAGAAATAAATAAATAATACATAGATGATAGTAAGCTATTGCAGAATTTCTAGTTCAATTGCGTCTTCTAATGCGACGCAGCTGTAAAATAGGAAAGTCTGTAGAGCCTACAAGGCCCAACACATGCTTAGTGGGAATATCAATGGATGAGGGAGATTAGCCTACTCATTACTGACCATGCATGCTTCTGCCTTTTAGTAGCCTAAGCTGAGGCTAAGAGCAATGAAGTATAAACCCAATAGCTCATAGTTATTCAACAGCCATATCTCACTTTCGGGCTATATAATTATATGAACTGCTCTATTTGTTATGTCAGCAAAAGCGCACTACAGACATCATGCGTCTATCGAAACCTGTTTATAGGCTATAGTGGAACCTCAACAAAGTTTAAAAGGCTATAGACAATTTTGCACTGTCTGTAGTATAGGCGTAGTATACGTTGCAATTAATTGCAATTGCGTGATTGCAACAATCGATAGCGACGTCCTCCTATTTCATCCAGGCTTGGGACTGGCGGTTGTAGGACATTGTCCCCCCTGGACACTATCCCCCCCGGACACTATCCCCCCCGGACATTGTCCCCCCCGGACACTTTCCCCCCCAATTTTTCCTAGGACATTATCCCCCCCGGACAAAATCCCCCCCTTCATGAGACTTCGAAAGTTCTTCATGCCATTTAACTTGTAGGCCTAACTACCTCTGACCTCTCCTTTCGAAATTAAATTCAAAACAGTAGAGAAATGAACGAAAGTGAGTCGATTTGAACTAAACGAATGAGAATCGTATGTAGGACCTATTTGTTTAGTGTCTACAAGAAATGTTTGTTAACGTCAGTTAGGCTACGTCTAACGAATGTCAATCGTATATACATCCTTCGTAGAGTTATTATTACATTTACGCGAGATGTTAGACGATGTTTTGGTGCATTTATTATAGGAGAACTTTACGCCTATGGGGGGGATAATGTCCTACCCCGGGGGGGATAATGTCCGGGGGGGACAATGTCCGGGGGGGATAGTGTCCGGGGGGGATAGTGTCCAGGGGGGACAATGTCCGGTTACCGGTGACAATAGGTGAGCAGTAGCCTAAGCGCCTAGGCCTAAGTGCCTAGGCTACCTACACATATAGGCTAGAAGCAAAGCCATATCCCTGCAGGCGATGTACCTGGTCTGGTATGTGCATGGCCATTTCATGGCTACAGAACCTGATCCCTAAAAGAAACGTTACACCAGTCGAAATGGAAACACAATCCTCCTCCAGTGTTTACATTTGCTGGGTCAACTTCGGGAAGCGAAATGCCCAGCAGTCATTATTCGCATTATCAGAGATCTAATGGACCCTGAAGTGACAGTGAAGTGACAGGGAAGTGGCTGAGAGTTGGGCGTTCAGGTCTGTTCATAGCCCGGGATGTGGACGATCTTAATTACGTGTGACACCCCAATTATTCTTCACCATCTTCTTCAGTGTTGTCTCTCATGGGCGCCGCATAAATGTTTGCAGGAGGGGGGCAAAACACAATGACTACGGTTTAATTTTTTAGCAAGAGATGGAAAATTCAAACGAGAATGTTTTCACAAAGTTTTCTAAAAGTAGGTCACTTCACGTCTGAGTCAATGCTGGGATTGAAATAAACATACCGAATTACCATAACCGTTATATAAGCCATGGCATTGTATACAGTAGGCTATATTAATTAACAACTATTAATAAATTTTAAACAGGTTAATTGATTTAGTCGTGCATTTAGGGACCAGTTTATAGCCTATAGGCTTACATTGCTGCAAACCCTAGCGTATAGTGATGCTAAAGTTAATAGGGCCTACAATGTACATTACATAAGATGTGTAGGCTAAAGTGCATATATATATATATATATATATAAATAAATTATATGTACTCTGTATGGAGTTTGAATATTTGTATACAAGCAGGTGCATATCGTTTCACTATCGAATGGTGCAAGTTTTGCCTGGGGCTCTCAATTTCTCAGCCGAGTTGTCTGTAGCGCGCGCATTCAAGGAGTAGCCCATAGGCCTACGTATAGGGGAAGAGGGGGCTATTACGTCCGGTCCAGTTCAAGCCGTTAATAGGTTTATAGTCGCTACATGGATTAGTTTGTCTATATTGTAAACGACCAGCGAACTGGAAGGAACTAAAGTCGATTCAATTGGCCGACTCTTTATTCGTGCATCCTAATATTATTTTGCTAGTTCCATACAAAGTTTGCATCAAAGAGAGCAGCTTAAGCACTGTCGCTATAGCCTATGAAGTCAAACCCGCAATTAAAAAGTTGTTCAATTGATTGGTGAGAGGTCTGCAGAATCCGGGTTATCAAGCAAAGGAGTTAGTAGGCCTATGATGATGCTACGGTGGAAGTCGTTGGGATGGTGGTAGTCAGTGAATAGACCTAATAGGCCTACTAAGAATGATAATTGATGGTGATGATGATGATGATGATGATGATGATGATGATGATGACGATGATAATAAATAAATTAGGGCCTACTAATATTAGACCTAGGCTACTATCTCCTACTAGGCCTATAGTACGTAGACCTGCCGCTGCTACCGCCGCCGCCACCACGACCACCACCGCCATCACTCACTAGGAATTTTCTACGTTTTGAGTCCTATTCAGATGTGTAGCTAGCGTAATTTATGACCACAAGAATAGGCTATTCCACATTAAGTCTTAGCCTATTATTTGCCTTGGTCTTGGAGGTGTGCTCGAGATGTCTGGAAAGTGGAAACTCGATGGAACCTTCAACATAGGCTATAGCCTATTGATTGTTGTAGGCTACGCAAATCGAACTAAACAGGTTTAGTGACGGTGGCCAAGAGAAAGTCTGCTGCCGGGTGTTTTTCTTCATATGATCCACACAAACCCTTCTCGAGTCACTAGGCTTATCTAATTTCACATGTAGGCCTAGGTACGGCCTATTTTAGGCCTACGAGATTAGCAACGGCGAAAATGCTGCTAGCCTAAAGCCTAAGCTTAGGCTAATTATTTTACTGTGAGGTAGGCTTACCCTCAGGGTTGTAGGCTACTGGTAAATTTTGAGGTGAGTAGCCTATAGGCCTATAGGCCTACCTACACGCCGGCCGGAAAAATCTACTTTTTAACAGAAATTTCTGACGACCTTTTTTTAAGTCATCACCTGCTTTTCTACTTTCTTTTTACCCATTGCTCTCCAAGACAGTCCAAAAGTTCGTGATTTCATTTCTCACACATTTTCCCATTTAATTCTTGGTGAAGTGAGCTGTATACCCGTGTATACCCTCGTTTTTGGTGGTAAGTACACGATGCCGTTTCTTTCCGGAGGTGAGTACACGCTGTAGCATATAGGCATACTCGCGTATCCGAGTATAGGCCTACCCTCGTGTACAGCCCATAGACATCTTACATTATTAATTTTACTGTCTGTCATGGTGACTCTGCGTAGCTTTGCATTAGGCCTAGGCTACGCCTAATTCTATTTTTATCTTGGTTTTTTCGCAACTGGAATTTCCAAGAGTCATCGAAATTTTCTCTGCAATAATTATTTGGATGAAAGATTTTGCATGTTGTTAATTTTTCGTTTGGACTTTTATTATTATAATAATTATTTTACATCGAAGCTGAGGATTGGCACATGAAACGTACATAAGACATGCGAAAATATGGTTAGTGGACAAATGCTGCGGGTTTTTTCATCGCAATTGCCAAATCGATTAAGCCTCGTAATTCTTCTGAAAGTCGCGTTGTCAGTAGCCTCTTTTGTTTTTGCATAATCAAAACAGTTGTAGTAACTATGATAGACTACCGTGAACCTAAGACATTATCTTATGCGTTAGGATCGCCTATCAATATACACAGTTCGCCTAATTTTGATAGTAATAGACTGCAGGTAAGTTTTGTAGCGCCTATTCACGCCGCCATGTCTATCCAATACTGATGTAGAATATATCATGCTGCTGAGACATCTCCCGAGTACTAAGAGGATTTTGTGTAAGCAACGTTGTACCTTTTCAGTCATGGTCTTTGGTCTTCCTCTTGAGCTCTGCATTCTGTTTGCAGTAGCTTGTACTTGTACCTTCTCCACCTGACAGGAGCTTGAGACCGTATAATAAAATTATGGGTTATATAATGTAATGTAATAGAATTTGTTACTTGACCTATATAATTATATTGCCACTCACAGCAGTGACCATTTAGCAGTACTCCCACGCACAGCTGCGAGATAAATTTCTTGCATTTATTTATTTTATTATTCTGCAAAAGACATAGGAAGAGGTGGTGGGACAACATGTGTGAATGGACGGGATTATCAACAGAGGAATTGTTGAGAGCAACCGAAGACAGGAGAGAATGGAGAAGAATTGTCCAAAGTGCAACCAACCCTCGTATCGAGGAAGGTTGAAGGCAAGGCAAGGCATTATTCTGCAAAAACTGCTTTCCCCTTCATTAGTAAAATTCGATTTTTTACAGAGCAGAACTGCATTCAGTGGTTGTTTTGCGTTGAATTATGCATTGCTTTGTTCTCTACTTATTGACAGCCATCTTTCAAGATCTGGAACGCTGGAAGAAGTGTTCGAAAAACTGTTCAGGCACATTCCGTTGAAGAGTTGTGTGAAAAAGGTTAGTAACTTTACAATTAAAGTGGATTAGGTTAGAAAGATGGCCATATGGGCTCTTCACGTATAGCTTGACCACTATGAACTTTAATCAATCAATCAATCAATCAATCAATCAATCAATCAATCAATCAATCAATCAATCAATCAATCAATTGTTTTATTGATCCCAGAAACATAGATACAGACGTTGAAAAATATAGTCACATAATTGGACAAGCAAATTGACACAATGCTTTGGTCCAAGTAAATAACAAGGGCTGTCCACGGACAACACGGAATTTAACTCTGCTGTTTACTGATGGTTCTCTTTATTTTATTGGCAAGCTGCGTTTGTCTCCCAGTCACTTTGGTACATGTTTTTTTTGTTCGAGTATGTATGTATGTATGAGCATTTATTATAGTGCCACTTCAAGAGGGAACTACTCAGAGGCACTCCAAACTACAGCACAGACACCGAATCAGAGGTGCATAACCAATTGCAAGTGGAGGACTTGCTCAGAGTCCTTACGTGGCGGTATTAAACAACAACCAATTAGTAAGTGTTGCTGGAACACTTTATAAGTATGATGCAAGTTGCTTGCTGTTTTGTCTGTTTCTCAAATAGGGTTTTGATTTAATCTTTGTTGCTTAAATTTATCAGTATTATTTTCGATATATAGGCTTATTATTTTCCCTACATCATAACTCGGCTCATTGTGTGAAAATTTCTGATGATTTTTTGTTTTCATGGCTAGGCCGGCAGAAATTGGAATTGAAAGGTGCGCTAAGGATTGTTCTGGAGTCTGATGGGACAGAGGTCGATGATGACGCGGTTCTTCTGGATGCAGACGGTCCATGTGCGGGACGAGATGTTGTTCTGATTCTTCTGCAGATTGGTGAGAAGTGGAGCAAAGAATTTCTGCAACAGAAACCACAAGAGGGCTCGATGTCAGGTTATTGCTGAATGCTGATTGATTGTCTTGAATAATTTTTGAAATTTATTTTGCTTAAATTGTTGAATAAGCACTAGTATGTCACTATGAGTACCTATGACATCAAAGTAAAATTTTATTTATTATATATTCTGTACTGTATTGTGTACTTGAGCTGAACCCTGTTGGGTGAGTTTGAATATAATTGCCAAATGAGAATTAAATTATTTCGGCTCTTTTCTTAACCGTTAGAACTTTTGATAACAGTTTTTGATGTTGATATTTCATTGCTCTTTTCTTTGTGTTTTGCTATTTTTCAAAGATTTCTTCACAGCTTTTAAATTTAATTATGGCATTATATAATGTTGAGTGTTTTCGAGCTTTTTACAGACAACAATAAGGAATTTTATTGCCTCTCAGGAATTTATCTCAAGGAGTGTTTGTATTACAAAATTATATTGCAAAATAATTTTACTATTTGTGAGGAATGAGGCGTGTAATATTATAAGCTACTAGCGTACCCAGCCACGCGTTGCTGTGGCTGAAAAGAGCATCCCCTCCCCCTCCCCCATTCCCGCTCCCCTCCCCTCCCCCTCCCCTCTTTTCCTCCCTCACACCGCCCCTCTCCGATAGCGACGCGGATAGCGCCATAAAACTCTTCAGCAAGAAGGCCGCAATTGGATGTGTTGAAATGCGCTACATAAACGGAACACATTTGAACAACCGTTTCAAACGCGCCCTAACTGGAAGGCAAGGCTTATCGACAGGCGTATGTGTTGAAAACGGTAGAATTTGCAAAGTTGCTTTTTTGTTTAAAACATTGCGCTTTTCCCCAAAAATCATTCTGCAAACCCGGCCGTGTTGGAACTAAACGTTTTGTTGAAGTTTCGAAAGCAATCAATGAAGAAAGTTCGGAGATCTTTGAAGCCGTGCCAAACGCGGCTACATTTTTATTTATATAGATTGGCAATATTCAAACTCATCCAACACTGTTTAATAATTTAGGCAAGGCCAATTTGCTTTCTGTTCACAGATTCACTGTTCCTTCTGCAAGCAATCAAGCAGCATTCGAAGGAGCTTCAAGCTCTAATTGACTCGGAGTTTGGTCTTCTTGAAGAGTTGCTTCGTCATGGGTTGTTAACTGAGAAAAGTTACGAAGATGTGAGAACAAAGTCAGACCCATTTAAGAAGAACGACTGCTTACTGCGTTACATCAAACTGAAAAGCACAGAAAAAGATTTTCTTGATTTCCTTGACGCCCTCAGAGTCACGGATCAGGGCCATATTGCAAACTTTTTACTGGCTAACGGAGGTTTGTAAATGGAATTTTTTTTTAAAATTTCAGAAGCTTTGTATAGCGTCTTTTAAAGGTAGGCTACTGAGAAGCGCTCCTGGTCAGAAAATGCATTGAGCACCTATTTTATTTTCCTGGCTTTGGGATGGAAATGTTTAACACATGACTTTGGAAATAGAAGGGCCTGAGTTATACTGTGTTGTGCACTCTTGTAATAGACCTCTGTTCAAACAACCTGGGCCTTAACCCTTTAACGACCAGCTACATATATTTTCAATGCATTTTAGTACATGCTGGTCGTTAAAGGGTTAACTCTTCCAATCAACCTAATTGAGGAGGGCCAACACTGGCCCAACAGACTATGCTTCAGTACTTTAGGGAATTTTTCATAGTTTAATTGGCAATTCTTTTAACACTCATAATGCAACGTTGACTTATGTAATACACTGTGTGCTTGTTTCACAGAGCGACTAGACATACGTTACGGCTTAGAGCGCCCTCTTGGGCCGGAAGAGCTGAGTCAACTCAGGATGGGCGGACCTTACCTTCTGTCTAAGCTGCTCGTTACGGAGGAACTCGTAAGTCTTCTGTGTGCGTCAAGGGCAATTACTGACCAACACAAGGAACACATCATTGGCCAAAGAACCCTCTGCAAAAAGATTACTGAACTTGTGAACATTATAAGAAGACGTAGTTTTGCCGCTTTCAAGGCCTTCATCAGCGTCCTACACGAAACTCGGCAGTCTCATGTTGCTGATTTGCTGTCGAAACCGGGTGGTAGGTTTTGCTGTATCAAATATCGGCACATTAGGACGTGATAGATGCCTTGCATGGGTGCTAGGTAGTTGAATTCGACATCTGTAATAACTTGTGTCATCTATTCATGGTATGAATTGTAATTATCTGCGATGTGTCAGTTTGAAATTGAACGATTATTAATATTGTTGTTGATATTATTATTATTATTTTATTCGATTTTTAAAAAGTTCTGCTACTCCCAGCAATTTGGTTTACACAATCACTGAAATTCCTTTTAATTTCTTGCTTGTTAACACTTTAAGTGGATACGATGAGCCTTGTACTTTTAAGTTCTTGTGTGATGATTCATGGGTACAAGTCTTTCACTAAGTTACTAGACTTTGTCTTCAGTGCAGCTGAAATGATTAGCCATTTCCATGCCACTAAGTGGTACATTAAACAATGCTCGAGCTGATCCAGGAACTTCTGATTGGTGCTGACTGTTGGTTTTAATCGGACCATTGTGAATCGGATAGTCAAAGTGGGAACCATAAGGCACTGTGGTTTGATTTATCCATGACGGTTTATTTAGGCTGACATTAATTTCTATCATCACTGGTATATGAGTACGGTACTTCTAATAAATGTTTAACAATTTACTAACCTTTCTTTTGATTACCTTTCTTTGTGTTTACAGCTATTGTACCTGTGCATATCAACATAACAGACGATTTGCCGATGAGAGATATCAAGGCGATTGAATCTGAATTGTCTGTAAAA
Organism: Lumbricus rubellus; assembly: GCA_945859605.1. Taxonomy (NCBI): domain Eukaryota; kingdom Metazoa; phylum Annelida; class Clitellata; order Crassiclitellata; family Lumbricidae; genus Lumbricus; species Lumbricus rubellus. Next base: position 18,559,764 of record OX243823.1, read on the forward strand.
CTGAATGAATTTTACGAAGCTCTCATTAACGGCCGCATGGAGAAGTATAACTCCCTAATGGGTGACGTCAAAGAACTGTGGCTACAGATGGAGCTGAGTGGAATTCGCTACAAAGGTTCATGCCAGGGAAACAGCATAACAGTGTTTCTATGGTGTCGTGATAGTCGTGCGATGTCACGTCTGCTGCGGATGCTGGACACTGGAAGTCTGGAGAGGATGCTTCAGCAGACGCTGACATTTCTTGCCGTCGAAGTTTTGTCATTTTCGCTGAAAATAAGTAAAAAGGAGTGGACACTGGCAGAGTCATATTTCCAGGTGTTAGGTAAGGTTAAAAAGCTGCTGATTGATTCTGTTAAAATTTTCCTATTATGGTGTTAGGTAAAGATTTTTAAAAAGCTACTGTTTGAATTTCATATTATGTTAAATTTGTTGTCTTACTGACTTCACTTGTAGAAAATCAAATTAGCATCTAATTTTTTAGATACTGTCTGTTTTACAGTGATTTCTTTCTAATTTTTTGATGAACTGGCCTTTGCATTAGCTCACTGTTCTCTTAGGGTTAGTTTCGCTTGAGGTTCATAATTTATAATACTTTGAACTCTAGCCAGCAGCACTGCTTAAGGTTGATTTTTATTCCTCAGGCCTAAAATTTAAAAAACATTTATTCTCTATAAAAAATTCTGTCAGTCCCGGATTAAATCTCATGTCTTTAAAGAAATTACGGGTAGTTGAAGCTGTGTGCAGGCTTTTAAAAACATTTGCAGATCCTGCAAAATGGCAGTTTCCTTTATTGATAATTTGACTGTTTTTAAAAACCGTTTTAATTAAAGATGAATTCTCATTTCATTACAGATAGTCAGATAGATTACAGTAAGCCATCACCGGTAAGAAAATTCAATTCTGTTAATTATTAATAGCTAGAGCTGCAGATTTTTGCAATCAGTTAATTGATTGATTTGTTAAAATTTAATTGTTTGTTCAATTAATTTTTTTCTTAGTTCATGATATTGAATGGACCATTTCCAGAGTAGATGATATGGTGAACAATGATAACGTGAACTGCTTGAGTGGAAATTTAAAATAATTTTACATTTAAGGTAAATGTTAATGAAAAAGGTTGTAGATGGTGACAAAATTAACTGTGTTCATTGCAACAAACATTTTGCCTACCATAGTCCAAACACATTGCTGATGTGTCACCTTCAGCATAGAACATTCATTGCCTATTTTAGTGAGAGAGCTAAATTTTTTGAGCATTTGTGATGTTATTATTTAAATACAATTATGCATAATTTATTAAGTGGATGAATTGACCAAAAAGCAAGAACAGTGATAAATGAACAGGAAAAACTATTATTGACTGGATTGATATATGAGTGAATCAATGTTTAAATTGAGAGATGATAAGCTCTCAAAATGGCAGTTTCCTTTTTAACATGCAGACAGCGTTATTTATGGCTGGTCACTGTGTTTAGTGAAGTGTAGATAAGTGGTACACAATACACATGGCATGTATTGTTGTTTTGTGGTTGCACACATAGAGATGTATTATATAAATATAACGCTAGAGGGAATATCACGTCTATGCATTGATTTCGCTTTTCAAAAATTCCACCCGACCATTCACATACTCTAAAATTCCACCTGACCAATCACATACTCTAAAATTCCACCCGCCCAATCACAGGCGATTTCTCACACCAACCGTCATTTAAATCGTAGTGACGTAAATTAGAGAATTCATATCTGATTGCAGGGCCGATACGTCATCGTACATCTCAATGGGTCTAGATCGCTTGGCTTGTGACGTCACTGGCGTGATTTCCGTTAAAATATAAGGTCGTTGGTGACTTACAATTTCCATGCAGAGGAGATAGGCCATACTCCCTCTAGCCTATATATTTTATATATATAGCGTACATCTCTATGGTTGCACAGATGATTTCTGTAGTTGTAATTTTGTGATTGCTTTTTTTATAGTTTGTGATGTTGCCAAAAGAGTTGTTGGAGATAGTACTCATCAAGAGCCTGCTTTCCTTCTACAATTCCACCTGGAAAGCTTTTCCGTTCACTGATTTCAATCCATACCAAGCCATAATATCTGTTTGTAGTGGGTGGTGGAAACTCATCACTAAACGACGCTGGTTTCAGAACACTGTCAAGGGATACCTTGCAAGTAAGTAAAATTGATTATGGTGGCGGTGGCAGTGTCGTTGGCGGTGGTAGTGGCGGTGGCAGTGGTAGTGACGGTGGCAGTGGTGGTGGCGGTGGCAGGGGTAGTAGCAGTGGTGGTGGCTTGTGTTGTTGATATATCACTAGGTTGAATTCAGGTGTTGTTCATAGCAAGTATTGTATATTCTATATTTCACATGAAATGGCCTTCCCTCTGTTTTATGGACTGAGCTCATGTCTGGGCTCTTTCCCACATCTCCATCTCATTCTCTCGGTACGTTCCTTTTTACTCAGACTTCGGTGCTGAAAGTGCCTCTGAGTAGTCTATACTGTGAGAGGCACTTCATATATTTTTAGATACGATACAGTATATATAAGAATGCTTGTGAAGTTGTGAATAAATTATGTGAGGCTGCAGCTTTATTTCGACAAGAGCAAATATTTACTTGCTTGGAAGTAGGGTTTCCACACACACAGGACAACTCTAAATGGGCTTTTAATCCAACCAAGTCCTATTTGATTTTGAGGATAGCAATGTCTTTCAAGACTAGTGTTCTCAACGTTTTAACTCATTACCAGCATCATTTTATGAGTAAGTGAAATAACCTATGGTAAGTGAAATTAAAACTCATTTATTAGCAACTCAAAAACCTGTGGAAGTCATTTACGTCTGAATCGCTCATGTCCAACCATGGCATGATTATATGATGCAGTGTGAATAAATGAAATAGCATAATTAAATACAAACTTACAATGGAATACTGGTAACTGAATACAGTGAATAATTGGCCATTTCTGTTGTTGTAGGGAACAAGATTGTGCAGCGAAATTCTGTTGTAAGTTTCAATAGTCCAGATATTCAAAGATTTTCTCCGTTGAACTTATGAATTCTGAAGAATTATAGCTCATTGCTGATCTAAAATACTGCTTTCATTATCCAATTCATCGTTTTCACTGTATCTTGAGCTCTTTTCGTTTGTCATTCACTGAGTTTACCTTCTGCTTCTTCACTGGTTTCTGTGTTGGTCAGCTACTTCTGACTCCCATTGTTGAAGGACTGGTTCCATGATTTTGAGAGTTTTAGATTATATAAGAATTTATGTAGCACCAGATTTTCCTATCGTCTGTTTTGCTTCTTATGCATTCTTCTGCTTGTTCTATGTTCCAGTGCTTTGAATGCCATTCAGCTTTCTTCTGGTTCAATGTTCATCTGGTTCTTTACTAAAATGTTTTTCTGATTTCCTACATATGTGAGTGATCTTCCAATATGCTGTTTTACCGATATGATTGATAATTACAACCAATCATTTTACTGTTTATAAATTGCAAATCACATGTCAAATGTGGAAGGTTACAAAGATAGCCCAGAAAGGATCATTGTTCATCAGGTTCTCTCTTAATATCTTTTCTGATTTCCTGTTGATTTCCTTATTCAAGTAGGCTAATCTTCCAAGTTGCTGTTCTACAGATATGCATTTTTATTCTTGATTTCAGCTCGACATTTTGCCGAAGGAATTGATGGAGATGATTCTGATGCAGTCTCTTGTTTCATACGTTCGTCTTCCGTGGAAATCATCCATTCCACCCGTCAGATATGAATCGTTCATGCTGATGGCATCCGTCTGCCAGGAATGGCGCAAACTTCTCACGAGTCGAACATGGTTTTCAAGCACCATGAGAACCTATCTGAGGAGTATGATGACATGTGTCTGAAATTCATTATCATTCTCTTGTGTATCATCATCCTTGTTTTCCTTGACTTCATCATATTGTAGTGCTTAATTTTTTTATATCATCATAATAAACATTCTAAATTTTGGTGTTGCTATCATCCTTACCATAATCATGAATATGATATTGTCCCATATATAAATTTTTTTAAATAATGATTATGATTATTGAGATGATTATTGAGATGATGATGATGATGATGGTGGTGGTGGTGGGGGTGGTGTTGGTAGTGGTGGTGGTGGTGGTGGTGGTGGTGGTGGTGGTGGTGGTGGTGGTGGTGGTGGTGGTGGTGGTGGTGGTGGTGGTGGTGGTGGTGGTGGTGGTGGTGGTGGTGGTGGTGGTGGTGGTGGTGGTGGTGGTGGTGGTGGTGGTGGTGGTGGTGGTGGTGATGATGATGATGATGATGATGATGATGATGATGATGATGATGATGTGTTGTTCTGTGCCCGAAGGCTGATTCATGGGCTTTTATGAGATGAGTAAGAAGGTTTCCCATTGCCTTCCTCACAGACAAATGATGAGTGGATAACTGGATATTGGATGTCGCTACACAGTGGCTTGAGGTAGATTCGAACCTTCAATCCTACAGCACAGAACATACCTCTACACCACCACGACCCATATCATTTTAATAGTAGCTACTTATTCATTTCTTAACCCGTTACAATCTGTATCATTTTAGAAAACAAACACCTGGCCATCCTGCAAGAACATCATGCAATCTTCGATCAGTGTCTCGAAGTTGATTGCGCTTTTTTGTGGGAGATGAGCCGAAGCAATCTGCTGGAAGACGAGCAGGTCTTACAAATGGGAAGTGAACCAGATCATCTCAAACAGACGGAGCAACTCTTTCTCAAAGTCTTTATCCGCTTCAGCGCAGAAAATTACGCTGAGTTCTGTAAGGTCCTCCAGAGAACAAGTCAAGGACACATCGCAAACTACCTGGAGGCAAATGGAGGTCGGTTTTCCTGTTACAGAATCTACTTTTTATGAACAGCAGACTTGTTGCATCAAGATTCATTATAACCTGAATTTTGATTATTATTATTGTTGTTGTTGTTGACACTAAGTTCATTATACAATGACCGCACTTTGACTGCTGTTCTTCATAAGGTTCTTAAAGTCAATGTTATATTTGTTATCGGTGTTGAATTTCTAATGCAAATGGTTTTATGACTAATATTAGGATATACATGCAGTTTGAATTGCCAAATCCTTTCCTTTCCTTCTCCAGGCAACTCGATCTTCTTCTTATTGCAATAGCTTTGGACATGAAATGGTACCTCTGAATAAGCTGTTGCCTTATACAAGTGTGCATTGGTTGTAAGGAGGAAGTCTATGATTAGTTTCCTTTGCTTACATCCATTTTCTTCTGATTTCATGACTTCGCTCTCTACTTGTGGTCCATCCGGCTGGGTTCTACAAGTCTCTCAAGTCTTTTTTCTCTGTTCGTGGTTGGACTGGGAGCGTCTCTGAGTAGTTTCTTGAAGGGGCGCTATATAAATGCTCCGAATGAATGAATGAATGAATCCACAACCTGAAATTCCAGTGATTTTCTTAGACTACCTTTTTACTCATATTCATTAATATTCAGTTATTCACGTTGATTTCTGCAGTGATAGATTTACCCCACCATGACGAATGGCCTCTGGACGACGAGGCCAAAGCACGACTCGATCGCGTCCAGTCACGCCTCGGTGACTTTGTGCCACCAGAAGAATTTCTGGACGCCCTCAAAACGATCAATTGCATCACGAAGATACATGCCGAGGGCATTTCCAGTCTGCCTGATGGCCAGAAACTGAACGAACTTCTGAGAATCGTCAGAAAGAGAAGCTTTGTCGCTTATCGACAGTTTGCTGCTCACCTTAGGAAATTGGATCAGTTTGCGGATGTGGCTCAGATATTGACCACAGATGATCGTAAGCTATGGTGTTTTTGTTTAATTTATTATTATTATAAATTATAATACAATTAATTTGTTTTGTTGTTAGCAGATGAGCATGATTATTACTAGTAGTTGTAGTAGTAACAGTGTTATATATTTATGTGATAATTGTTGTTATCTGCTGATACATTCTAACATTGTAACATCTTCAACTTTCAACTGCTCTATGTAGTGTACTGCGTAATAGACTGGTATTCTATGTAATTCATAGTAGACTGTAGGAATTGGTCAGATAAAGAATACCCTTATCTTTATCTTATCTTTTCCTTATTCTTATCTTATTAGTGTTAAAGAGAAGCTATGGTCTACTTAGAATTGACTTATGTGATACAGAATTAATTAAACTTTAATAGCAGTCACAAACTGATCTCCAGGACTCTTCTAGCTATAATTTTGCTACTGTTAATAATAATAATAATGATGATGATGATGATGATAATAATAAGAATTGTGACAATTTATATGACGCTGTAGCAAGGCCTTTTTACAACAAGATTGCTTACAATTTTTCTTCATGTTCATATCATTTGAAGAAACTCTTTTCTTTGTGCTTTTTAGGTTCTGAGGATGCGAATCATACTGACATCGACGAAGAAAACCCTGAAGTGTCGCCGAACGTGAGTTCTCAACACAAAGGACCGGACGAGGTCCCCGATCTGAAGGCAGTTGAACTTACGTTAGCTGAAAAACTGTTGGAAGTTGGGAAAAGGTTAAGCGAAGGTCATTCCGTTTCCGTTCGCGATATGAACCAGATTCGGACGTTGTGGCTGGCCCTCGAAAGACTCCAACCGGAGGATACGGAAGAAGCGGCCGAAGATCCAGAAGCAGCGGAAGTACATTGTGTAGATAACAATCTTCTGATTACAGATGACTTGAGCGAAAGTGACGAGCAAGTCGCAATGCAGTGGACTGAAAACAAAAACGAGAAATCTAATCGCAAGGACTCTTGCAACGAACAATCTTCTCCTGTGTGCGAAACAACCGAAAATTCTGATCTCGGGAACTCGAAACCGAAGCATGCGAAATTACATACGAGTCAGAGCTACGCATTCAGCAAGTTTACGTGGCGAGATATGATTATGTTGCTGCTAAAGTTACAGTTGGAACAAAGTCAAGCCACAAGAAAGCAGGAAGGTATGCACTTGATGCAGATTATATTCTAGTTAAGAAAATTTTCTCCTAAACTTTGGTGTTTGATTGCATGACGTTTGTGAAATCAATCTATTTTTAGCACTCGTTGGAACAGCTTTCTTGTTCTTAGTTCTTATCTTCCCTCCTTCAGATTGCACTGTAACATTTTATGTCACGGTTTTGACCTACTGCTATATGCTGCTGCTGATGATGATGATGATGCTGATCATGCCTACCCATCCCGTGCATTGAATATGTGTTGCTTTTAGCAATATGGTACGGTTTAAGATTGAATACAGTTGTGAATAACAAAAATTAACAGTAAATATTAGCATATAGTGATTGCCAGTCTGACATTTTTCTTGAGCATAATAATATCAACAATATTTGAATAACCAAATTGCTGCAAAATGTTTTCTGGAGACCTTGCCAAAATGTTCGGTTGGTATCAAATTTGAGACCAGGGGCTTTGCATTTGACCAAAAAATGCCTTTTACTATGTCAAGTGCCGAAGATATTCTTTTTTTGGCGCATACAAGTGTTTAACCTTGGGTATACAAATATTTTCTGCTGCTCTATACAGATCAATGTCTGAGATTATGTCTCTGGTGTGAGTGGCTGGACATTTAAAGAAGTAGTAAAATTCACATTGAATCATTTTTTGCTTCAATTTTGAGCGTAGAACTCATTGACAGTTTGATAATTAAATAATTATGAGTTTGAGAAGATATAAATAAAATTGTTAATTACAAATGTTGCGTTTGAGAAAGTAACTTTGGAGTATATTTCTCAATAGAAACATCTGAAAAAGGTGGCAGTGACGATGCGAAAAAAGACGATGCGATCAAAACAAACAAATCCAACTCCACTAACACGGTTGGTTTATCATTCATTCATTCATTCATTCCGAGACTTTATATAGCGTCTCTTCAAGAGACCCACTCAGAGGCTTCCAGTTATCAGATCAAGTTATCAGATCAAGTTTTCAGATCAAGTTATCAGATCAAGTTATCAGATCAAGTTATCAGATCAAGTTTTCAGATCAAGTTTTCAGATCAAGTTATCAGATCAAGTTTTCAGATCAAGTTATCAGATCAATTTTTCAGATCAAGTTATCAGATCAAGTTATCAGATCAAGTTTTCAGATCAAGTTATCAGATCAAGTTATCAAATCAAGTTATCAGATCAAGTTATCAGATCAAGTTATCAGATCAGGTTTTCAGATCAAGTTATCAGATCAAGTTATCAGATCAAGTTTTCAGATCAAGTTATCAGATCAAGTTATCAGATCAAGTTATCAGATCAAGTTATCAGATCATATTGATTTCGATCAAGTCTCCACAAATTACAAAGAGCGACATGAAATAAAACACAATGGATAGCTTTATATCTTGAACTCTGATTTACATAAATTTAAATTTATATTTACATAAATTAACATATTGCTCGTTACATGAATGAGTGTGTGTATTCCATGCCTCTGCCCCAGGGAATGGAATCGGCTGCCACTTTTCTTCATAGCCCAAGTGCACTTTGATCCTTCAAAATGTGGCTCAAGCTCACTATTTCTTCTAAGCTATGCATCTAAGCAGATACATCTTTTCCTCTTCATGCCTCAGATACACATTTATTTGTTTCAGTGTGAATGTAGCCTAAATGTGATTCTGTGCTCTTTGCAGTTGAACTTTTCACCCGACAGCCTGAAGGAACTTGAGAAATATATTTCCGTAGTCCACAAGCATATCGAAGCCAACCGAGGAAATCCACTGATGGAAAATTCGAATGACTTTCCTGTCCTTTATATGAGATCTAATTCTGTTGGCAATTTTGCATTATGTAAATAGGTGTGGCTAAAAGGACAATTGCCGAGAATATAATGGAATTTTTTAATGTACAGGGTGGCTCAAAAAAAAGTCCCACCGGAAAAAATGCGATAACTTCGCAACCGATTGAAATTTTTCTGCGAAAATTTCCCAATTTGTAGAGGAATGAATTTCCAACAATCCCTGAAAGTTTCACATGAGACTTTTCATGTTTGCAAAAGTTACAGCTGTTTAAACTTTCAATTTCGTTTTTTTCAAATATCCGCGGAAAAATGAACGTCATTTGTAGATTTCCATCCCAAATAATATCACTTTCATTACGACCTCAGAATTCTGTTTTACAGTTTATGTTAGAGTATGATCTTCTTTACGTTCTCTGCCAAGTGGCAGGTCCAAACGTCCAATGTTTCCACTTTTCACGCTGTTGTGCCATGTCCTTCAGTTCTCTGTATCCATCTTCCATCATCCCGTCCAGCAGTTTTTGTCTAGGCCTTCCTCTGCATCGCTTTCCCTCTAATCTTCCTTCAATTAGAGTATGATGGGAGGGTCCAGTTCCTGCTTTATTACGACCTCGAATACTCTTTGTAAAGTTCAGTATGGGCGTGTGTATCGAGTCCTGCGGCGACTGATCCCACATTAGCAGCAAGAAATCCTTCAGCTAGCTAATGTTCTCCAACTTGGGATCAAATGTCTTGCAGCGTTCCAGCATAGCTCCCCAGACGTGATAAGCAAGAGGACTAAGGTCTGTGGAGGTTCTTAGTCACCTTTGCCAATAAATTTACTGCAGTTGATGGCAATATGGTAGCGCATCATAATCAACCTCGCCGTGCGAGCAAGCAGGCGCACCGTCCTGCTGGAAAATAAAACCAGATGTTTGAACATACCTTCAGTGTTCAATGAATCTGGGTAACAGAGTTCAACGGTAAGTTTGACATTTAGCCTACTGAATGGGATGAAGTGCAGTCTTTCCTTGCAGCCGTAACACACGCCAGCATATAACTGATGCTGAAACCATGATGTGCTTTGCAAACTTGATGCCTTCGACTACCAAGCGAACTTCGTGAATATCGCGCTTTTTCCATCAGACCAAACGACCACTTTTGTCCATGACGTTCAGTATGGGATTCACAAATTGAGACCTTAATATATAAAATATCACCAAATACTAATAGCCTGCTTCATAAACAGCTTCTTGATAGCTCGTAGTGAGGTCATGTGACATCATCATCGCTTTTTTGCTGTAATTTGCAAAAAAATCTTAAAGAAATCGCACGTATTGGAACGTGATTCTGCGGAAATTCGAAAAAATGAAAAAATAGTTTTGCACAGCTGTAACTTCTGAAGTAATACAGATTCATTATTGAGATTTTCAGGGATTGTTGCAAATTCTTTCCTCTATAAATCCTGCTATTTTCATAGAATAATCTCGATTGGCTACGAAGAAATTGCATTTCTCCTGGTGGGACATTTTTTATTGAGTTAGATATGTTTAATTTAAATATGTTTAATTTAAAGAATTTTGAAGTCATAGGACCATAGTGAATGAATGAATGAATTTGCTTTTTGCGCACAAAAGTTCTATTGAGTGCAATCTTGAGACACAAAGTACAGTGCAACAGGAGCCAGGAAAAGCTAATAGCTTATTCTACGTTGACCCTTCTTACATACTACCATGACATGTCCTATTTACCAATGTCATGAGTCTTGACTTATATTTAGCATCATAATTACTTACAATTGTCATCAAAAGAGGTGTTGTTAATTGTTGTTGTTAATGTTGGTACACACATTGATCTTTTAACTATGATATCACCTCTGCACTAATCAATAAATCAATCCGAATTTATATAGCGCCCCTTAAAAGGTATCTACTCAGAGGCGCTCCCGGCCGAGGTCCAGCGAAAGAAATAGTCTTTAACAGTTTGTGAAATTGAGAACAGTTTGGGAGGTGTTGCATAGTCAAGGGAAGCCCAACTAAGTCAGCTCTGTTACTGGATGAACTGTGTCCGATTTAATTGATAGAGCTGTACTCCAGGCCATAGTCAGGATTTGATTTCGGGGGGTGTTTCTTCGCCGGAAAATTTAAAATGGCTGATGACCTTTTTTAGTTATTTGGTTTGAATCTAAAGAAAATATTCCATTTTCCCCGTCAAAAAACCTGATGATCTTTTTTTAGTCGGTTTGCATAATAATTACATATTTTCTTCATGATGTGATAGTTAATGCATTATATTATTTCATTTCGGGGGTTGTTTTTATGGTTTTATTTCATGCTTTTTACATCATGTGCTAGTAGATGCATTAGATTTTTTCCATTTCAAGGGGGTGTTCAAACACCCAAAACACCCCCCTGTCTTCGACCTTGGCTGTACTTAATTGAGATGATGATGATGATGATGATGACGACGATGATGATGATAATAGTAGCCTAATAATAAACTTTTCCTTAATGAAACACCTGCAAGACGCACTAGTGCGCTTTACATTTACAAGTTATTCATTCATTCATTCATTAAAGCATCAAGTTATGCAGTAATCTTAATTAAACTTAACTACTAATTGAACAGACAGCTTTGCAATTACACGGCACTAATAGCAGCCTACAAAGCATATCCGCCCAAAGGGGCTCGAACCTGCTACCTCTCGCACTCTTGGCCAGCGTGTTAACCATTACTCTACTGGGCCCACAAATTGATCAATTGATACTATGTTAAAAAGGTAACTAGGGCCTTTAAAGTTATGGACTGGTGTATAATATTAAACCTATAACCAATGCTGCCCGATACATTGAAAACTTTATATAGGCCTAATTCGCCTAACTAACATAATAAATCGCTGTTATCGCTAGGCCTATTTTGTGCAATCGCTGTTTTGTGACCGCGGTTTTGAACTATAATAGACGCCACATAGCAAGCAGGAAATAGGAAAGTTTTCTATCTGACGAGTAGGCTAGGTCCTACGTTCGTGTAGTCGTTTTAGAGTCAGCTTACTGTCTGTTGCAATAGAATTTGGTAGCCTACTGTGTCACTGTACATAGTGTACAGTAGGCCTATAGAAAATCGTCATAAAACGTTTAACGTTTTCTTGCAATTTTTGGGGGGTTCACCGAAGATAGCCTATGTCGTAGATTGACCCGACTAATAATGTGTCTGCTAGATTTTAACCCAGGAGAACAAGTATACAGGGTGGCTCAAAAAAAAATACCCCACCGGATAAAATGCAATATCTTCGCAACCCATTGATATTTTTCCACGAAAATTTCCCAATTTGTAGGGAAATGAATTTCCAACCATCCCTGAAAGTTTCAATTTTAAATTTTCATGTTTGCAAAAGTTACAGTTGCTTAAACTTTCAATTCCATTTTTTCCAATTTCCGGGAAAAAATGAACATCATTTGTTGATTTCCATGTCAAATAATATCACCTTTCACTGCCACCTCAGGAATCCGTTTTACAGTTTATCGTAAAGTATGATGGGAGTGTACATTCCCTGCTTTAATACGAGCTCGAATTCTTTTTGTGAAACTTGATATGGGCTTGTTGATCGACTCCTCCGGCAACTGATCCCACATTAGCAGCAAGACTTCCTTCAGCCAGCCAATGTTCTCCAAGTTGGGATGAAATGTCTAGCAGAGCTCCCGGGTTAAGGTATATTGAGTTTGTTGGTCATTCATGTTTGTGGAAAAAAAATCTGCAGGTGATGGCAATAAGGTAGCGTCATCATAACTGACCTTGCCATGTGAGCAAGCAGGAAGACAGTGGTCGTTTGGTCTGACGGAAAAAAGCGCGATGTTCACGAAATTCGCTTGGTAGTCGCAAAGGTAAAGTTTGCAAAGCACATCATGGTTTCAGCGTCAAATCTGCTGGCGTGTGTTACGGCTGCAAGGAAAGACTGCACTTCATCTCATTCAGTAGGCTAGATGTCAAACTTACCGTTGAACTCTGTTACCCAGACTCATTGATGACTGCAGGTATGTTCTAAAATTTGGTTTTATTTTCCAGCAGGACGGTGCGCCTGCTTGCTCGCACGCCAGGGTTGACTATGATGCTATCTTATTGCCATCAACTGCGGTAAATTTATTGGAACAGGTGAATGACCATCAAACTCGCCAGACCCTAACTCTTTTGTTTATTACGACTGGGAACCAATGCTGGAACGATGCAAGACATTTCATCCCAAGTTGGAGAACATTGGCTAACTGAAGGAAGTCTTTCTGCTAATGTGGGATCAGTTGCCGTAGGTCTCGATCAACAAGGCCATACTGAGCTTCAAAAAAATAATTTGATCTCGAGTTAAAGCAGGGGGTGGACACTTCCATCATACTTTACGATAAACTGTAAAACGGATCTCTGCGGTCGTGGTGCAAGTGATATCATTTGACATGGAAATCTACAAGTGACGCTATAACTTTTCCGCGGAAATTCGAAAAAACCGAATTGAAAGTTTAAACAGCTGTAACTTTTGCAAACATGAAAATTTTAAATTGAAACTTTCAGGGATTGTTGGAAATTCATTCCCCTACAAATTGGAAAATTTTCGTAGAAAAATGTCAATGGGTTGCGCAGATATTGCATTTTTTCCGGTGGGGTATTTTTTTTTGAGCCACCCTGTAGGTCTACATGCACTGACTTTGAATAAAAACTATAGGCCTATAACCTAGGTTAGTAAAATAACTTCTAGTTTAATTAACATATGCCTAACTAAAACGGTGCACGCCGAGTAGCAACCAACTTTAATGAAAATTATTACCATATTCAAAATTACGGTAAACTCTAGCCTACACTAACTTGACTGTTTAATATTATTTTGCTGATTAGCCTATACTAATGTAGCCTATTTATTGTGCTATGAACTTCTCTCAAAAACCAGTGGCGACAGAAATTCCGGGCCCCTGGGTAGGGAAGTCACGGGCCCTAAACTGTCTTTAGACTTTTTTGAAAGTTTTAATATAACAAATAAATAGAAATAACAAAAGTGCGAGTGCGGATGTGCGATAATGCATAGGGGGCTAAGGGCCTGCATTTACGATTCCAATCAGTTATTAAAATGTTAAGAATTTAATTTTGAAATAGGGCCTAAATAAAAAATATGATAGGCCTATCGTGGTCTAATCAAAAAGGAACCCTTTCCGGATTTAACTTCAGCAAAAGCGTTTATGATATCCTGGTTTCTATTTTTTTTAGTTTTGTCTGGGAACCTTTAAGATGCACTTCGGAAATTCTTTTTTATCGCCTGGTAAATAATTGTTGTCCGGATGTCTTGGATGACCGTTTCTTATATTGTAGCCTAATTCTGTACGGTCTCAATCGTTTGTGTAGACAAGGGCCCTGGAGGCAGATGCCAACGTAAAAACCAAGTCTTTTACAGTTTCTATAATTTCAGTATTTTCGTAAGTCTAGTAATCTTTTGGAATTATGATACCACAACACAAATTTCATTTTCATCCATTCGGCTATGATCATCGTGAACTTTTAATTCGCTCGAATCAACCGGCGCAAGAGTGATTTACGGGCTTTGAGTTGTCTTCTTTTGAAATCAGACAACGCACAATAATTAGCAGAAGAGCGTTCTGAGACGGAAGTAAGCGTGTCCTTTGGAACAACCTGATTAGGCTATAGTATAAGGTAATGGACAGTTGCTTGAAAGTTGAAGCTTAGACAACTGTTGTATAGCATAGGCTACTTGTGTGATAGGCCTAGCAATTATTCAAAACGGCATAGGCTAACTCCTAAGCTTTCTATAGGCTAAGTCACATAAGACTTAGTGTTTATAGGCTGGACCCACCGCCCGTAATCAACAAATGAAAAATATAACCAGTGTAGCCCGGGCCCCTCCGGGCCCCTAAAAAGTCGCCGGGCCTCTGGGTAGTTGCACCTCTCTGTCCCCCCTCTCGGCGGGCCTGAAGGCCGTAACTGATGACGTGTCACTGGCAATCACATGCAAACGAAAGTTCTTAGTGTCATTTATGCCCTTATTGTGTCAGTAGGTCTAGGCTTAGATTTGAAATGAACGAATGGGAATCATATGAAGGGCCTATAGGCCCTATAGGCCTACAGTCTACTTGTTTAGTGTCCTACAACAAAGGTTTGCTAACGTCTGATAGGCTACGTCTGAGCTTCGTAGACTTATTACGGTAGCGTCGTTTCTTTTCAAAACTAGGAGATCTGAAATGAACGAATAGCTGGCTAGAATAACTAGGCTATCGTGACCAGCCAGCATTTCTCTAACAGTGGCATGGTAGCCTTTTGGTAGGCCTATTTCATTATTGATGTAGGGCCTACAGGTTCGTTCATGCAAAGGCGAACATCTGAAAGCGAAATTCCATGTAAGATATTCGTCAACATAAAAACCGTAGGCCTACCCAAGGGCGGATACAGAAATTTTGGACGGGGGGGGGGGCGAAAATTTCTTGGTCTTGGGTCCGGAAAAAAATTTAGGCCTTGGGAATATTTTTCTTTGTCGTATCCGCCAAAAAAGTTGATGACCTTTTTTTTTTTTTTTTAGTCATCCGGACAAATTTTCGGGAAAATAATTCCATTTTGTCCGCCAAAAAAGTTGATGACCTTTTTTTTTAGTCATCCGGCCAAATTATGCATGGGTATTTCTTAATACGGGGGGGCCAAATTGTACAATATACACATTGTTCCACAGCATGTTCAATCCAAATGGGGGGGGGCCACGATACATGGGAATTCTAAATGGGGGGGAGGCCATGGCCGGATAAGCCCCCCCCTGGATCCGCCCCTGGGCCTACCTATATGAATTTGGCATAAGTCCAAATCTAATGTTAAGTTACAATATTATTGGAGAGTAGGCTAATTTATGACGAGATCGGAATAATAAAAAGTTCTTTTTAACCAAGTTCAGAGAAAGTCTATTTGCTCTAAACCAAGTTGATAGGCCTACATGTTGCAGTTCAACATTTACCTTGTTAACTACCTGGTAGGCCTAACACATCAATCGATTTATCAGACATAAATATTCTACATTAGTAGCCTATAATCAGCAAATAACATGAACTGAAGCATCGACGAAGTGCAATGTCATTAGCCTTAGCCTATAAACACAAAAAATAACAACGGACCTAATATGGAAGCTTACGGGACTTCACATTTTACAACTGGGTGTTGTGAAAGGCAGCCGGAGTAAAAGCGCTTCTACACCGACTTTCCAAATATCGGACATGACCAATCGTGGACGATTTCTTTTTACCCACCAATCATAGGCCATTTTAAACACTGGCCAATCACAGGCAGTGTCTCGCCAAAGTCACCATCCCCTTTCTAAAGTATCAACACGTGGGTGTCGGAAGGTATAACGATTTTCGACGAATTGCGATATAAAAAGTTCGTCGTTTGGAAATTTCACTTTCTCACAAATGACTTCATACAGGGACGAACATCTTGCACAGGTAATATCTCACTTTAACGTAAATTTATACCATCGCAGACCTAGGTGTCGTTCGCGTAGGGTAAGATTTTGCGCCGTGAGGGTCGGTTAGGGTTAGTGTTAGGGTTAGTTTCGTCATTACATTCTTATTATTTTGCGTCGTGAGGGTCGGTTAGGGTTAGTCTTAGGGTTAGTTTCGAACCCAACCGCCTAATTAAAATGATATAAACCTAAATGAAAATTAGACAACCGTTTTCTGACTATCAAAATTAATTATTTATTCAGCCAATTGTATATGCAGACCAGTTTATTTACATTGGTCGGTTCAAAGGATGCTCTTATTAATTAACAACAGTAGGTCTACTAGATCTATAGGCTAGGCCTATATTGAACCTCATTATTTAGTCACAGTTTTTCACAAGAGGTTGCGGTTCTTGCCAAACCTCGTCTCAGTTGTCCTTCTGTAAACATTTAGGCCTATCAATTGAAACCTGGATCCAATGGTCTTGCCATCTTCTGGAGATCAACCATTGTAGTCAATCAATCAATCAATCAATCAATCATTTTATTTTGTAACCAAACAATCATTTTTTACAATTATGCAGTTACAAATCACATCAAATGATAATGGCCACAAGGATGGGCCCTGAAGGGATCACTAACCCCGCTAATAGGGACACCTATGTACATGTGAAACGTAAAGATGAAACGGCCGACAATTGCTGTTAACAAAAAGTGAATGATTGCAACTACTTCTGGTATTTTAACTAAATCAGACAATGTAAACTCTTAACTAAATAAGAAAGAAGAAAAAATTAAAGAATGGGGTGAGGAAACAACTTTAGTGGACGATGCGATGCGGCCGATGTCGACGGCTCATCGCTGGCGTTTAACGCATGTTAGACGATAATTGAGCAAAGAATTGCTACAGTAATAGCCCACTCAAATTCTTTTTTGGAATAGGCCTATTAGCCAAAGAATGTATCACTAGTTTTTAAGTATGAGCCTTCCGTTTAAAACGAGTTTTCTGCCTCTGATTCCATTTTAATCAGATCTAATTAACGCGTACGATTAATGCGTTAAAATTATTAATCGCAATTTTTTAACGCGTTAATCGCACGCGATAACGCGATTAAATCAACAGCCCTAATTTTTTTTCTATTAAAGTAGGCCTACTAGGCTACTAGGCTACTGTTGCTGCAATGAGTAAAAATGTTCTGCATATCCTAAATATAGACATCAACCAATTCACGGGATTTTTGGCCAATGCGGACACAAAGTTATTTCCAGTTAGGCTAGCCTACATCCGTAACCGTTTCACATTAGCAGAAACTTTGCAAAAGGTTAACGGCAGTTAGGCTACTGTAGACCTAAGTGAATAATATTGTTTAATTTGGCAAGTTGTATAGGCTATAAATTGCCTATAATAATAATTATAAATAACTGCTCACATTATTCATAATTATCTGCATTCAGAGAAAATGGACAACGGTGAAAGAAAAAGCGAGTCAACCGAGAGTGCAGGTAGGCTAATTTTTAATCATATTCCGCATCTCGACCAATGGTAGCCTATACGCTGAGAAAAAAAAAACAATCGATTACCAACGCCGAAATAGGGAAACAACGACATTGCAAAATTATCAAAGTTCTGTTGGAAAGCCACGGGATACAAAGTTTATTTGCGATTTGGTATATATATATAGGCTATATATATAGGCTATATATATATATAGGCTATATATATATAATTAGCCTATAAAACGCTCGCCGACTTCGATTCACTAGGTTTTGCCCAAAGTTCCAAACCGGATCATCGTTCGAGGTGGCAGCATGTTGCTGTGGAATGTCCTTAGAGAAAGAGGGAGAGGGAGGAAAAGAGGTGGTAACTTCCAGATTCGAACCCAACCGCGTCCGATGCGGCCAAAGACCCCTACCACCTAGCTTCCTGTATGAAGCTGGACAGCCTTTCACTTCGTCTTAAGATACAAGGATGAACCGGAAATGCCAGGTCTTTAGGTAGGCATACATTCCTCCAGGCGAATGGACGCGTCGTAAGATGGCACGTCTTCCTTACCGGAAGTGGAATTAGGTCCACAGCAAACTTGGGTAACGGCAAAACTTCTAATCTCTCTAAGCGCGACATAACCTCCGTCAGCGCTTCCCTAACATTGGATTTCACAGAAAAATTGGTTCATGTGTATTCCTAGCAGTTAGCTGCGTCCAAGACCGCATAGACGTCATAGCCTCAATCTGCCTCATAGGCCTATGTAACCTTAGCATTTTATTGAATCACTAGACGTGGTAGGCCTACCCGGCGTTGCCCGGGAAATTTATGGTTTTCGCCTCCCTTCCACTCCACCCCGCTCCCACCCTGCTCACCGCTCTCCCGACCCCACCCCCTCGGCACCCACACACCGCCCCGCTTCACTCCCACCCTGCTCACCGCTCCCACCCCAGCCCTCGTCCTACTCCTTCCGCATCCATACACCGCTCACCGCTCCTACCCCGCATCACCCCGCATCACCCACCACTAAAAGTGGTGTAACTTTTGTGTTTAAAATATTGTGATGAAATCTGGCCATCCTGCGTAAATATGAATTGTCTTTAAGACTGTAAAAATTTCATTTCGAAATTCTTACTTTTGGCCAAGATATTGGCAAAAACCTAGGGGAGGTCTTTTTGGCGCACCCTGTACAGCCCTGCGTGAGAGCGAAACATAGGCCTAATAGTATGTTTTTTTCTCTTACGTCTGTTTGAGAACTGATATTGTAGCCTGCCTCGGAATTTTACATAGTTAGCCTAGTTGCTGAATTAGTCGCCAAATGAACAATATGTAAACATGGGTTTCGACACTTTGTGGCAGCCGTTCAGGTGGCTAAATGATATTCTTTTCGAATATCCGTTTAACACGTTCACCGCCCAGTACGAGTTAACTCTTATCAATTTTTGCATCCTGTGGCGCCAGGTACGAGTTAACTCGTACCGTTAATCTACGGCGAACAAAGCATGGGATTGGGCTGAGCTGAGAGGGCGAACACCGAAATCTACCCCAGATAATGGGGTCTGGGTATATCTGGGATGGGTGAAGGAGGATGGGGTCTGGTAGGGGAGGGTGTAGGGCAAGTGGGGCTTGGTGGAGTGGGGTGCGAGGTGGAGTTATGGTTGGACGATAAAGTTGGGCGAAAACCAACATTTACCACAAAGAGCGGGAGTTGGCAAGGACGGGTTGGGGATAGTGTGGGATTCGGTTAGCCAAGGTGGGGAGTGGTGGGGCGTGGTGGGGGTGGGGGAGATGATGTGGGGTTGGGGTTGGGGAGGGTTCGGCCGGGGCGGCTCGGAGAAAATCATAAGTTAGCTCAAGACGGTGGGATTGGGTGGGTGGGGCGGGTGGGGTGGGTGGAATGGGGGCATTTGGAATGGGTGGGTTTGGTTGGTTATAGGGCGGGAATGGAGGTAGGGGAAATATGGGGAGACGCTGGACGGTGGGTGGGACGAAAAACCAAAATTTGCTCAAAATGGTGAGGTTGGGAGGCGTGGGTGCGTTGAAATGGGGGCGGTGGAAATGGGTGGGTTTGGTGGGGTATGGGGTGGGAATGGGGTAGGGCAAGTGTGGGGCGACTTTGGACGGTGGGTGGGACAAAAAAACTAAATTTGTTCCAGATGGTGGGGTTGGGTGGGGTGGGGCAGTACTGGGTCGGTGGGGTGAAATGGGGGTGTAGTGTAGCGTGGTCGGGATGGGTTAAGACTTGGTGGGGTTGGGTATGGGATGGGACCGTGGTGGGGTCGGAGGGAGGTGAAAACAAAGTGAAACGTTATTTTTTCCATGAATTTCGTTTGTTGAAAATTTAGCGTCTTTGGCGTGGCGTAGCAGGTAAGAAAGCAGTGGCGGTCAGCGTGTTAAAGACGAATAATAAAACGCTTTTCTTATTAGGCTATAGGCCTAAACAAATCAAGTGAGTCTGCTGTAATAGCTTGCCTGCTATTCCCAATGATGTAGGACACTAATTTGTTCTATGTTTGCATTTTAAGAAGAACAGCAACTACTTAGAACAGGCGAAAAGAATAAATCTTTGTCTCTTACGAAGTTAGGAGTGTCACGCTCGCACTCTGATCGACAGACGTCGCCGAGGTCAGTTCGAAAGGTAAGAATCTAGAAGGAGTAATAGGCCTAGCTTCACACATGAAGTTCAAATCCTACTTCGCAAGGGCCAACCTCTTGTATCAAATAGCAAGTTCTCAGTAATAGCGTTAGCTCTATGTACGAGGAGTTCAATTTGCTTCAACACACCAAGATCTCCTTGTACCTACCGCAACCTGGTACATGCATATTGAGATAGGCACAATAAACTTTACAAAAATTAGAGCAAAGCCAACCATCAGTAATTGGAATGAATCGATAATTATGGTGTCACGCGATTCAGAGGGGCTTCCAAACCAAGTCAGGACCGATGAGGGAGTAAAGAGCCCGAGATGCCTCAGGACTTAACAGGGGCGCAACCAAAACATTTTGCTGGGGGTACTCAAAATTGCCGTAGGTGCCGAAGGCGCGAAGCTGCGAGTGCCAAAGGCACAAATCCAGCCCCGAGTAAGGGTTCTGGGGGAGCAGCGTTGTAAGGTCCCCCAGTGGGGTCTGAGGCGCGGCCCCAGAAATCAACACATTTTAACTGTTGACATCAGCTAGAGCACGTTTCAGGATCTTGTTTGCCAGCGCTTTCTAGATGCATAGTAGTGCCTTTACAACTGCATAAATTCATTTAGAACTGCACATTTTGTCAATAACTGCAAGCTGAAAAAGCCCCTTTTTAGGCTGTCATCGTTACAAAATTACCCATTAGATCTATTTCAGTGCTCAAAGACGTCGTCTAGGGCTTCAGTCAATGTCTTCTCCCATTGTTTATATTTGTTTTGTTTTGTAATAGCCTATTTTAAGCTGCTATCACAACAATAGCTTTTGAAGCTTTCGTTTCAGCAAATATTACTCATAGTGTCAGTGCTCACAGACATGGTTTAAGATTTCAATAAATGTTCCCTCCCATTGTCTTTGAATTTCCTTTATTTTTCACACTGTAATGGTAGCATTTAAGTTGTCATCTTAAAAATTTGTTCATTATGAAAATACAGTGAATAACATTGTAAAAAGTTATACTGAATTACTGATATTTATGAATGTTTCTTAAATATTGGGGGATATGCATTTAACTAAAATTATGATACAGAGGAATAAAGGAACTTGTTTGTTTATGTAATCTGAAAGACTGAAAGAGCGCAAGAGAACCCCTACTCCCCACCCCCACCCAAAAACTCATCGGATTTAGAGCAATTGCGTGGGTCACCCTTTTAGCCCTGGAGGTTGCTCAAGCACCCCCAGCAACCCCCTAGTTGCGCCACTGGGGCTTAATGTAAGATGGACTTAACCTCTGGCCACGCAACTATGCATTATGAGTTGAAATTTTGAACTGAAGGCGCCAAGATGCAAGAGGCCAGTGGGAAGTGTCTTGAATGACGAAAATGTGGCAAACTTCAGGTGCTTCAAGAGTCCACCAATAAGGTGGGCAGCAACGTCGACTATTAACTGAAGTTTCGAAAGTTTAGCTATGACAATCCAGCATTGATGGAGTTGATAATTCGATGTGCAAATCATGCAATAACCATCTTTACTACATAATATGATTCATTGGCTACTGATTTGTGCAGTATGTTTGAACCGTAGGTCTAGTCAAGAACAGATCTTGTTACTCATTGTATTGTGTGAACTGCTAGCTCCATTTTTTGTTGGCACTGATATTACGCAACGCGTTACCTTTTCGGTTGTGGTATTCCTGGTTATCTAACCTTTCTTTCGGCTTTCAGTATGATTGCCTGCAGCCCAGGCCAGAATATGGACGGTGACCTTTTGCCAGAAACGCTTGGGGGGGGGGGCATCTCGAAGAAATGCTATATGAATTTCAGTATTTTCTTGTGTTACATTGATTTGACAAATAACTGCCTGAATCGATCATCAAATTCACTGCACATTGCTGATTGCTTTTAGAATTTTAAGAATTTGCGATTTTATAGTTCTAAAATTATGATTTGACAAATAACTGCTTGATTCGATCATCAAATTTACTGCACATTGCTGATTGCTTTTAGAATTTTAAGAATTTGCGATTTTGTAGTTCTAAAATTATGATTTGACAAATAACTGCTTGATTCGATCATCAAATTTACTGCTGATTGCTTTTAGAATTTTAAGAATTTACGATCCTAGGCCTATATAGTTCTAAAACTATGATCGGGGCTGGTTTGGGTGATAGCAGTCCTTTTCAAAGGATTTAAATTCCCATTAATTTGCGGAAATGGCAGGTATTGTCATTGCATACAGCTGTGAGAATAGGTTTTGTGTTTGTTAAATCTCCAAAACTGTAATTTGTGCTCTTCAGGAGTAGGCCTAATGTTCAATTTTTGGTGCATAGGCCTATAGGCCTAACTGAATTGGTTGCTTGCATTGATATGATTATGCCTTGCTTTTTAAAATATCTATTGTTCTTTATTCGTTAACAGCAATCTTTCATGGTTTGGAATGCTACTCGAAGCATTCGGACATGTGTTCGGGCACATTCTATTGACGAGCTGTGTAATGAAGGTGAATTACTTGAGAATTTAACACTCGGGTTAGAAAGAAGGCCATGTAGTCACATCGCTTAGGCCTATAATGATTTAACCACTATGATCTTTAATGTTACGGTTTATACTGCATAACCACAAAACTTTATAAAGTTTTTATGAAGTGTCCTGTCCGATCTCATTTTCAGGAGATAATTATTTGCTAAGTAGGCCTATTCAGTTGCACATTGTGAGAAGTATATTTGGTTAAACACTCCATTTCTCTTGTATTAACGAATTCAACATTGGCAGGATGCCCAGTGAATTTAGTCATTTATTGGTGACAAGTTTATAGGGCCTACCTTATGCTGCTGCATGGGGGCGAGTTGGATCAGTCATCGATGGGGCAATACGGACACTGTGGTCCATCTTGCCCCGTTTGTGTGAATTTTTCGTTTGGTTCGGCTTTTTCATCAGATTTCACATTGTGAGAAGTATATTTGGTTAAACACTCCTTTTCTCTTGTATTAACGAATTCAACATTGGCAGGATGCCCAGTGAATTTAGTCATTTATTGGTGACAAGTTTATAGAGCTTAATGCTGCTGCATGGGGCGAGTTGGATCAGTCATCGATGGGGCAATACGGACACTGTGGTCCATCTTGCCCCGTTTGTGTGAATTTTTCGTTTGGTTCGGCTTTTTCATCAGATTTCACGTGTCAGGCCTAATTAATTATAATTAACGCGTGATACATGCTCGATTGCAGTGGTCCATCTCAGGGCTTTTTTTAAGGAATTTTTAGAACTGCACAACTTCCTCAGCCTTCACAACTGCACAAATCCATTTAGAACTGCACATTTTTGTCACAATTTCTGAAGATACCCAGGATTCGATTTCGGGGGTGTTTCTTCGGCGGAGAATTTCTGACGACTTTTTTAGTTGTAAAAATTTCTGAAAACACCCTTTTTAGTCGTAAAAAAATGTCTGAAGACACCTTTTTTAGTTGTAAAAATTTCTAAATACATCTTTTTTAGTTGTCAACATTTTTAAAGACACCTTTTTTAGTCGCCGCAATTATTTAAAGACACCTTTTTAGTTGTCAAAATTTCTGAAAACATCTTTTTTAGTTGTGAAAATTTCTGTAGACACTTTTTTTGTCGTCAGAATTTCTCAAGACACATTTTAACAGTTGTCAAAATTTCTGAAAACACCTTTTTCTAGTTGTCAAAATATCAGAAGACACCTTTTTAGTTCTCAAAATTTCTGAAGACTTTTTTGGTTTGTCAAAATTTCTAAAGACACCATTGTTTAGTTGTCAAAATTTTTGAAGACACCTTTATAGTTGTCAAAATTTTTGAAAACATATTTTTCTAGTTGTCAAAATTTCTGAAGACACCTTTTTAGTTCTCAAAATGTTTGAAGACTTTTTGGTGTGTAAAAATTTTTAAACACACATTTTTTGGTGTGTCAAAATTTCTAATCACACCTTTGTTGTTGTCAATTTTTTTGATGACACCTTTTTTAGTTGTCAAAATTTCTGAAGACACCTTATTTTATTCGTCAACATTTCTCAAGACACCTGTTTTTAGTTGTCAAATGTTCTAAAGACACCATTTTAGTCGCAATTTTTAGACACCTTATTTTAGTCGACAAAATTTCTGAAGACATTTTTTTAGTTGTCAGAATTTCTGTAGACACCTTTTCTAGTCTTCCGTGCCCCTAGTGTAGTTTCTACAACGTGAATCCATAATTAACACCGTAGAGGGTTACAGTAGGGAATAGTTACACTTATCACTTGCGACCGACGTTGACGAAAATCTAAAAAAGGACAGTAAACACTTTCAATTTCTTTATCGGTGGTACGCTTACTCCGCTAGACATAATCATTGATAACTCTTTATCAAATATTATTTGTCATAGTATTATTATGTCATCTGGAACTTTATATTAGTTTCAAAAGTTTATAGCTGCACACTTCAATCACAACATTGCAATAGGCTTACAATAAGCTTCTTTAAATGTCTTTTTAAAATAGCGTACTATTCCAAATCGGAAGACAATGAACTTTAAAAAATAGTTTTTAACTGCACAAAATTGCTTTTACAGCTGCACAAAATCGATTTAGAACTGCACATTTTGTGTAGAACTGCACGTTAAAAAAAGCCCTGGTCCATCTCGTTCCATTATCGGGGCAAGATGGACTACTAAAATCACCTAAGTGGAAATAATTGTAGTCCAATAATTATAACTTTTGCGTTATTCTCGCTCTTTTACTTTAGGCTATAAGTAGGCCTATAGGCGATCACATTTGTAACGGTCCAGACCGAAATCAGCATTAAGCCGGAAATTACACATAGAGATATTCAGGGAAATAGGACTAGTTAGTTTTTATGTGATTTTTAATTTTTTTTATAGAATTTAATCAAAAAATTATTCAGTAAAAATTTATTTTTAAAACACAAGTTTTACAGCTATTTTAATGCTCTTGATGTGCAAAATTAGTTTGTTTTAATTAGGTTAATTGGCTAATTAATTAGTTTAATTGAATCACTTTTTCCTTGTATCTTTGTTTAGAATAAAGCTAGAGCAATAATTTTTGTGTGATTTTAAAGCATGAAACAAGGCCTTTGAAATGATGTATCAAACTCAACATCTTGGGAAATCACCCTAATGCTGGTTTTGGTGTGTGGCGCCACATTTGTGCATGAAAATGTTATTCTACAAGTGCGCAAAACATGCTATGATGAAAGCCTAATGCGAGTGGCATGATTTATTAGACGCACTGGGGCAAGATGGATCATTAGGCTACCACAATTTTTTAAGTTATGGAAATCTTCTCCAAAAAGGATACAATTAAATTTGTGTTGCCCTTAGCTACATAACTTTATAAACTGCGAGTAGAACACAATTTGTGCCCGTGATGCACATTTATGGTGTCCTAAAACCGGAAATGCGTTACAGGGTCCGTCTCGCCCCTACTTCCCCTAGCTCAGTTAATTATGTGAAACTTGTGATAATTGTTTTTTGCAAGCCCGGACGAAATTGGGGTTGAATGGTGCACTGACGATTGTTCTGGAGGGAAATGGAACAGAGATCGATGAGGACGGGATTCTTCTGGATCCTGAGGGTCCATGCAGGAAAGATGCCATTTTAATGCTTCTAAAGATCGGTGAGAAATGGACAAAGGAATCTCTGCAAGAGAAGTCACAGGATGAGCAATTACCAGGTTGTTGCTAATAATTTATAATAATAATTATTATTATTGTCACTTGATTACCCTGAATCAAAATCTCTTTGTGCATTTTGTTGTTCGCCAATTTCCAAACAAGCATTATCAACACAATGATATGCAATCTGTTGACAACAGGAAACCCCAAATGAAACACGCTGTTCCGCTTACAGGGTCGCCTAATTATACAAACAATATAAAGCCACTTAAGTGGCATTTAGCATCACAAACCATGTTTGTTTAATAACGTAACGCGTAACTAGGCATATTAATTAGGGGTCTAGGACAATACCCCCCCGGACAATACCCCCCGGACAAAACCCCCCGGACAAAACCCCCCCGGACAAAACCCCCCCGGTATAAAACCCCCCCGGACAAAACCCCCCCACTCACATGCAAACATAGGCCTACATACATACATACATACATACATACATACATACATACATACATACATACATACATACATATATACATACATGCATGCATACATACACCCATATACATACGTACGCACATACTCGCATATGTACATACATTCATATTCACACATGCATACATACATACATCCACACATATTTATATATACACACGCATACGTAGATAGTATACATATATACAATTATACATGCATGCATGTATACACATAATACATGCATATATACATGCGCACATATATGCATACATACGTACATATATACATTACATACATACATATACACATACAAACATACACACATACATACATACATGCATACATACAAACCTCAATAGAATTATATACATGATGAACAAATAATTGTCAAATAATTATGTGTGTTTTTATGCATGAATGTTTGTGTGCATATTTGTATGTTGTATGTATGTATGTATGTATGTATGTATGTATGTATGTATGTATGTATGTATGTATGTATGTATGCACGTGTGTATGTATGTATGTTTGCATGTGAGTGGGGGGGTATTGTCCGTGGGGGTATTGTCCTGTTCCCATTAATTAGGTCATATTAATTATACAATATTAATTAACAATAAATAGAATATATTGATATTATTATTTTTTTTGCCCCGAGGTAGGCCTATTTAGGATCTCTCAGGGACTTAAATAATAATTAGGAACAGAATAAACCATATGGAACGGCACCTATAGGCAGGCCCGCCGAGAGGGGGGGGCAGGGGGGGCAAAATTCCAGGGGCCCGGCGACCTTTAGGGGGCCCGGGCTACTCTGAAAATAATAATAAATATTATTATTTATTATTATTTATTTATATTTATTATTATTATATATTTAATATTTAATATTTTTTTTATCAGGCCAACTATTATTATTAAACTGTCATTTATAACGCGCCTAAGCAAAACAGAATCTTGCACTAAAGCACGCTGCAGGAAAGTCTGCTCAAAATATAGGCCTATAGGCTATCTTAAGCAAACAAGTCTTCTGCTTTTCTTGAAGAGTGATAAAGAAAATGATTTGTATTGAGCGCAAAAAACGGAAAGAAAAAGCTAATACGAACGCTAGAAAAGGAAAGGATCGGTGGCATAGTCACACCCTATTTCAATTCGGAATATCAAATAAGACAAATCAGGGCCCGTAGGTTAATCACTCCTATATTATACCACGGTTGATTCTATGTCTAGAATATTAAACGTGCAGGATTAGGCTAATATAACCGAATCGGTGAAAGGAAGTTTAGCCTAAATTTTGTGGTGTTAGTAGGCCTATCGTGATTCCAAAAGATAGCACCATACATAAAATTCATGGAAAATTTGAAAAAACCTGGTGTTAGTATTGCAAATCCAAAAGATAGCATCATAAATAAAATTAATGAAAAAAATTGAAATTATCGAAAATTAATTGTAGAAAGGCCTGCTTTTGATGTTAGCTCTCTGCCATCAGAACGTGTGACTGTTGAAAAAGTTGAAAGCTCTTTCTGCAAGTTCAAGCAAATTAAAAGAGTTCAACGATATGTCACAGTCTGACTGAATTGTCTTGCAACTCTTGCAACAGAATTATGATCTTCCACAATAATTGGCCAACTACAGGATATTATAAACATTTATGCTGCAGTTAAAATTAATAAAGAAAAAATTATTTTTTGATTACGCCTACCTTAGGTCTGTATTAAAAAGTGTAATTCTTTATATATATAATTTTATATACATTATTGTACATTCGACCCACACCTTTATTTCTATATGTTTTTATTTAAAGTTGCTCAGAAAGCCTATAGTTAGTTTAGGGCCCGTGACTGCTCTGCCCAGGGGCCCGGAATTTCTGTCGGCGGGCCTGCCTATAGGCTAATCGTCGTTGAGATCCTGCGCTGGAAAGGCACCGCGGAATGCAACCGCATTGAATCGCTGGATCATAATATTATTATTATTATTATTATCAGGGGCGGATCCAGGGGGGCCAATCTGGCCATGCCCCCATTGAAAACTGCCATGGGACGTGGCCCCCCCATTTGGTCTGAAATTAGCAATACGAATATGGGTGTAATGGATATTGGCCCCCCCTATTCGGAAAATTGTATGGAACGTGGCCCCCCATTCGGTTTTCAAGTTGAGGACTAAAAAAAGGTCATCAACTTTTTGGCGGATGAAATGGTACGATTGTCCCGAAAAATTTGCCGAAGTACTTTTTCCCTCAACGACCGCTCACTATTTTTCGAACTTACGAATTGTTTTTCCTTTTTCCGTCCAATATCTAAGATTCCCCCCCCCCGCTTGAAACAGTTCTGGATCCGCCACTGATTATTATTATTATTGCAATTACAAATTACCATCATAGTTCACAAGAAATAATATGTGCACGATCATCGTGCACGATGTTCTGTCCTGCTACATTGTTCCGTGATTTAAGGAATGCCATAATATTTGCTTTGTTTATATACAGATCCACTCTACCTTCTGCAGGTAATTAACCAGCGTTCCAATGAGCTGCGACACATAATTGATTCGGACATGGGCCTTCTCGAAGAATTACGTGATCTTGGGTTGCTATCCGACGAAGATTACGAGGACGTGAGAAAAATGCGTAATTATTTTAAGAAGAATGACCGCTTGCTGCATTACATCAAACTGAAAAACACAGAGCATGAGCTTCTCAGTTTTCTTGTAGCTCTCAGAAAAACAGATCAGCTCCACGTTGCAAACATGATTCTGGCTAATGGAGGTTAGTGAATTAAGTTTGATGTTGACAATGAAATAAGCTCAAGCTCGTAACAACAAAAACTCTAAAGCGCTACTCTAAAGCTATTAATTTGGCCGAAGGCACCAGCTTTTTCATAAGGTAGTCGGGTAGATAGCCTATGCCACATTCAAGTTTCATGATGATTTTCTGGTGTCTTACGTCTGGCGAAGAAAATATTAACAGTTGTCCGAAATCGGACAATGGCAAGTGGTTTAATTTTGGCGGGGGAAAGATGGCCGCCAACTGGACCAGGCTTGGAATCTGAAAATGATAACTGTTAGAATCAAATCATGAAACAATTTGCTAACATACGTTTCTAGACTAATTTGACATGCAAAGGCGTTTGATAAAATTGGGAAGTATGATTCCACAAAACAACAGCACTAACTGAATTTCATTCTATGACATATACATGTACCTTCCGGAAGGCAACATTGTAGGCATTTTGGTTTTGAAAAGAGATAGGGCAATTAGGGTAGGCCAGTTAGGCCTATACATGAGTCGCATGTGTGCGTCATCTGCGGCTCTCATTAATATTATTGTAATGTGGAACAAAATGTTGCCACATAAAAATATCCGAGTGAGAAGTCAACGCATCAGTCCTGTTCTGACGTAGGCCCTACAGACGTTCAAACGTTTAGAGATCGTCGGTACTGACTGAAGAGCTGAAATTTTCATAAAATAAGACATTATTAGTGCATCTTAATAACTCCATCTTAACCGTAAAGCTGTGAAACCGTTATCTCTATAATAGTCTATAATTTTGTGCTAAAATTGAGAATTGCAATTGACGTGCCTGTTTTTGGCGAAAAAGGACGTTCTATTCCGGTTAAAAAATTCCGTTTTGATCGTTTTTGTACATGTAGGCCTATGTTTTACGTTGTGTGCTTGTTTCACAGAGCGACTTCACTTACGCTTCGGCTTAGAGCGCCCACTTGGGTCTGAAGAGTTGAATCAACTGAAGGCGAACGGACGATTCCTTATGGATAAGCTCGAAGTGACGGTGGAACTCCTCAGTCTTCTATATGCTGCAGGAGCGATCAATGACCGACACAAGGAACACATCAACAGCCAAAGAACCCCGATTAACAAGATTACTGAACTTTTGGACATTATGAAGAAACGAAGTGTTGCCGCTTTTGAGGTCTTCATCAGTGCACTACATAAAACAAAGCAGTCGATTGTCGCCGATGCGCTGTCTAAACCGGGTGGTAGGTTTCGTTTTCAACTTTGGCGCATTATTGTTATCATAAGACATTAGGAAATCAACATAGGCCTAATAGTCAGATAGTGCTGTTTGGTGGATGACTCAGATTATTGGTATTTTTCCTACTGGCAGCGTATCAATTTACCAATGCAATGAATCGCTAGCTGTTCAATCCAATTGATTTTTACTTCTTCTTGTAGTCTACTCTAATAATGGATACCACGTACAATGGAACGTCAGCTGACTCGCATCACTCACCCTTCGCTGCCACCATTAGGCCTAAGCTAATCCGACGCATCTCTGTTACACATTTCTCTGAATGATGTGGTTGACTAGGTCAATGACAGTAACATAGCCTAAGTTTTCTATCACCGCTGCTTTGTGGTTCTCGATATCAATGCTTTATAGTCAATAATAATAATAATAATAATAATAATAATAATAATAATAATAACGCTACAACCTTGTCGCTTTCAAAGGCACTTTTGCCTCACACCCTGAAGACGAGGCCTGACCCACCAGACGTTCATTCTTCAATTAATAATAGTCCATAAGTCCCTGGGGAAATGAAGTACCTCAGGGCAAAAAAAATTTTAAAAAAAATAATAATAATAATAATAATAATAATAATAATAATAATAATAATAACAATGACGATTTCTATGGCGCCGTAACATAGCCATGCCGTTACAAGGGCGCCTCACATACTAAACTGTTCTTTTTTCTTGTAGGCTAGTTCTTTTTTCTCACAATTATTTTTTTCTTAATGGTTTAGTTTTTTCTTATTTTTGAACTTTTTCAATGTATCTCACTCTTGTCTACCTATATCTGTATTTGCAGCTATTGTACCTATGCATATCAACATAACATACGATATGCACAGGAGAGATATCAAAGCTATTGAATCTGACTTGGCTGCGAAAATGGATGAACTTCGCGAAGATCCGAGCAACTTTGACAAAGAGGCGTTCGACTCTTTGTGGACTCTTATTAAAGAACGGTTCATAAAGATGGAGCTGGACGGAATTCGCTACAAAGGTTCATGTCAGGGAAACAGCATAACTGTATTTTTTTGGTGTCGTGATATTCGTTCGATGTCATGCCTGCAGCAGATGCTAGAATCTGGAGAACTGGAGAAGTTGTTTCAACAGATGATGACGTTCCTTGCCTATGATGTTTTATCATTTACACTGAAAATAAATAAAGACGAATGGAAAATGGCAGAGAACTATTTCGAGGAGTCAGGTAAAGATGAAGAAGTAGGCTACTAAATCTCTGTTTAAATGTTTCACTTGTGTTGGATTTAGTTGTCTTCAAATTATTGCATTCTTCACTTGCAGCATTTCAGACTCCAGTCTGTATCATTTGGTATGTGCTAGCTTTTTCAGTGATGTCTAAAAGTTGTTTGTTTTGATGAATTTCTACTTAAATGGTATCCTGTTTAGCATAGGATTACTTTAAAATTGCAGATCATATTTCTTGAAAGTGTATAGGCCTACTCTCCCCAGCCACAATACTTAAAATCAGTTTTTATCCCCCAGAGCTCCCTAAATAGGTCGGGGTTTGCGAATGCTTCATTCTGGATGTACACAGTGTGCCGCATGCGGTTTTAAATTTTGAGAAATCAGAAATTGCGGCGTAATTTTTCAACTGCCGCACTAATATTGTACAAGGAAGGAGAACAGTAAGAGAGAGAGAGAGAGAGAGACAGACAGACAGATAGACAGACAGACAGACAGACAGACAGAGGCGGATGATCGGGTAGAGCGGGATTGCTGGCTGGTGAATGAGTTCAAGTCCTGGGCATGACGTTAAACTGCATCCATCCTCTGCCACAGGGAACCAACAACGTCCCTGTGCCGGTCCTAAGCCCGGACAAAATGAGGAAGGTTTGCCAGATGGGTGACGATACACTGGCAGTGAAAAACCAAGACGATTGTAATCCGCCAAAACCACGACACAAGTAACATAGCTACCCAGATGCTTCAAGGTGTCATGATGTGAAGCAGACATGCACAGGTCGGTCAGGACAGACTGATGGAGAGGGTCGGGGGAGAGAGCGTGGGACACAACGGGCATTGACCCACGTTGTCCTTCGTGCCTCTTTTTCACGATTCTCTTCAATCAGACAAGGTGGTTTAGCTGCCCCAAGATGTTAATGGTATGGAGCAGACCTGCTGACCGGACCGGTTGAAGCTGGGCAACATGGCACGAGACAGACTCAGACAGAGAGTGGCATCGGACTCCTACGGGCATTGAGCCTAAGGATATTGATGATGATGATGATGATGAATGAGTTCGCGTAGATATCATTCTGGGCTGGGAGAATTGTAGGTGTAACTTATAGTAGCAGATTAAAGAGATAACTTTGAAGTGCAATCGCTACGTTAAGTGACTTGAGGATGGGGGTGATGATGTTTTGGTGTTCTGGTGAGGGCTCTGGCTAATGAATTTTGGATGAGTTGAAGGTGCTTACGTTGTGTAGATTCAAGGTTTAAGAACATGGAGTTGCATTAATCAAGCCTTGAGTAAACGATGGACGAAGCAATGGTGGAAGCAGTTTTGAAATCAAGCATGGGTCGGGTGCGGAGGAGGTCATGAATGTGCATGAAGCAGGAGCGTGATAAGTCGGAGATGTGGCTAGAGAAGGAGATATGCGAATCAAACATAGCACCAAGATTGCGGACAGGAGCGTCAAAGGTAAAGGTGAGAGACTAAGAGTTAGTCGACAGGTGTATTGAAGGGTCAGGGATTTTCATGATTTAGTCAGGAAGGCCTAGAATAATTAACTACGTTTTGGAAAGGTTGAGGCAGAGGAGGATGGACGACATGATCGTCGACATCCAATGAGAGGTTAGATTGATCACATTGAGAAGTTGAGAACAACGAAGATGGTAAAAAGAGTCTGGGGAGAAAGATATATAAAGTTGAGTGTCGTCTGCATAGAGACGGTGGTCAACAGACGAGGATTCAATGAAATCATATTTTGAACCCCATTTTGGGGGTGACCCCGTGGTCGGATTTTACGGAATTTTGGATATGTTATTCAGCAACAAATTCTGAACAGGAAAACGTTTAGAAAGCTTAGGTTACAATTTTGCCCAGGTGAAACTGTAAATTTCCTGGACTATGTGGTAGCCTACGTATAAAATATAAACAAAGAAAGAACTAAAGTCCCTAAACGTTTGGCAGCATACAAATTATTATCAGTATTTCACATTGTCTAGTGTCCTACTATAATAAAAAGTAAGTAAATTCTGAGAAAACAACTATAGTATCAGGATGCATGAGTATCAAGGGCGCCAGTTTCCCCTATAGACCTAGGCAGTCTGTTATGCGTCGTCAAATCAAACCGCAGGCCATCATAATTAGGCTATTGACACTGACTTTTGTGATTTACGAAGTGCTAAGCAAGTCGCTACATGGCCTAGCACCGGACTACTGCGTGTAGACGGCTTCGTCAGGTGCTGGACTTGCGCTAAGATCCAGTGTGAAAGGAGATCTGTATGTGCAGAGGAAGAGGACACGCTTCGGGGAGCGCGCTTTTTCAACTGCTGGCCCCCACCGCTGGAACAGTCTGCCTACCTCCGTTCATTCGGCAAAGTCAGTTGAGGCTTTCAAATCTTGACTGAAGACATAGAGGCCTATGTTTTCTAAGGCGTACTTTTGACTGACTGCGTTTGTGTTTGTAGAGGCGCCTTTGTAACGGCATGTGCTGTGTTACGGCGCCATAGAAATTGTCGTTGACACCGTCATTATTATTATTATTATTATTATTATTATTATTATTATTATTATTATTATTATTATTATTATTATTATTATTATTATTATTATTATTATTATTATTATTATTATTATTATTATTATTATTATTATTATTATTATTATTATTATTATTATTATTATTTTTATATTTTTTAGCGCCCGAGGTATAAATGATCCCTCAGGCTTTAAAATCAATAATAAAAACATTGTTGTTCTGGAGTTAACGGTCATCCTCGTCGGTCAATTGTGCAAAAGTGCCTCGAAATGCAACGGCATTGAACTTCTGCGTGCAAAATAATGGAAAGGCGCTGAAACAAACGTGCCGTCTCCTGCGGATCCCCAGAAACCATGGTTAGACGCCGACCAAGTTCTGACAAGAACTCCCGACCCTGAGCGTTGATGGGGCCTAGAGTCTCCAGTGCCACTGGAATAAAATCATGTGTGGTGGGGATGTCTGCATACTTTGTAGTCTTCTTCGATGCTGCCATCTCTGCTGCTGCTCCAGGTTTTAAGGATGTGAGGTGTATATATGACGTTGCGCACGTGTGTACGCTGCTGGCATCCCAAGTCATATATTTTCCTCTTGACCACGGTATTAATGTCGCTCCATCTGGTCTTTTTCCGTCGCTTCGAAGCAGGCCTGCTGGTTCTTTGGTGCTCGGAACTTCAGCTCGCTGGAGGGCCCTCCAGATGGTGTCATTCATTGCGAAGTGTCTGCCACTTCTCCCTCCAGACAGCTTACAGGCCAGACCATGATAACCTCTCAGATCTGTTGTCTCGCCGCATTGACACGTGTGTGGCTCGCACAGATCCAGACCTAGGCGTAGGCCTATCGCAACTCGGACAGCCTCATCACTGAGGCACAGTCCGCAAGAGGCGATTGGGAAGACAGCCATCCAGTCACCAGCATGATCGGCAGTCACTGCCCCCAATCTGGCCCTGGAAATCGGATCTGTAGCCGAGCGCCACACCTCAGCTAGATCTGTTTCAATAAGCGGTCTGTCCCA
This sequence comes from Lumbricus rubellus, assembly GCA_945859605.1. Lineage (NCBI taxonomy): Eukaryota > Metazoa > Annelida > Clitellata > Crassiclitellata > Lumbricidae > Lumbricus > Lumbricus rubellus. The sequence continues at coordinate 18,594,949 of OX243823.1, forward strand.
AACCCTCTGTGCAGTGATGTTCTCTAACGCACCGTTTGGGAGAGTGGCCTCGCGAGCAGAGAGAATCTCATCCCTGAAGACGTCTTGCCAATCGTCCGAGTGCAGAATAGCGGATTGAAGATTTCTGGCTGATGCAGCTGATGCAAGATATGCGGAAGATGCCAGCATCTGAAGCCTTCTAATTCCCAATCCACCGTCTCTTATCGGTAATGTCGCCTGTATCCATTGGATGTCGCTCAGTCTGATGTTAACGATTGCTTCCAATCCAATTCTCATCTGTTGATCCATTTCGCTCAGCAACGGGTGTTCAAAGCACTGTGCGGTTCTGAGCAGGAAGGTTACCCTCGCCGCCCCGAAGCAAGATCTTATAAGCAGCAGAGCTCCCTGCGTGGGCAACCTCCTCAAGTCCACCATTGCCTGCTCCAGTTTCTTTGATTATTATTATATAATTATATTATTATATTATTATTATTATTATTATTATTATTATTATTATTATTATTATTATTATTATTATTATTATTATTATCATTATCATTATCATTATCATTATCATTATTGTTATTATTATTATTATTATTATTATTATTATTATTATTATTATTATTATTATTATTATAAGAATCATTTATTTCCGTTTCAAACAGTGCAACATCAATTAACTGTGCGCGATGAACAGAGAACGCCTGACAAACACAGGCATAATGTGCTAATTGTTTCGTTCAACTAAAACTGGTGTAAATTAGACAGATCAGTCGTCCTCGACCCCGGTGAGTTGTGCGAATGTGCCTCTGAATGCTATGGCATTAAATCTCTGGGTGCAAATTGACAAGCGTTGAAATAAGTGCAAAGTTTCCCGAGGGTCCCCAGAGACGGCAGTCATGCGGCGCCCCAACTCCATCAAGAATTCACGTCCTGTCCGATTGAGGGGCCCAGCGATTCGATGGCGATGGGGACGAAATCATGGGTGGTCGGAAGGGTTGAATATTTAGCGCACTTCCGGTTCGTGGCATGTTCGGCTGCTCCTCCAGGCATTGATGACGTAATGCTGAGGTAGGAGGTAGCACAGGTATGGATGGATGTTGCATCCCAAGCGACATACCTGCCCCTCGCCCAGGGGACCAATGTTGCTCCGTCCGGTCTCTTGCCGTCTGTGCGGATCAGGCCCGGTGGTTCTTTAGAGCTTGGAATGTCTGCTTTTACAAGAGCTCTCCAGATAGTGTCATTCAGAGCGAAGTGGCGTGCAGCTCTCCCTGCAGATCGTCGGCATACAAGCCCGTGGTGGCCTCCCGGATCGGCGATCTCACCGCACTGACATTGATGCGGTGTACAGAGTTCGAGTCCCAGTCGGAGGCCGACTGCGACTCGCACGGCCTCATTGCTGAGACCCAATCCACAAGCGACCACGGGTACAGTCGAGAGCCAGTCTCCAGCGTGGGGCGATGTCACCGCGCCCAACCTTGCCCGCTTGAGTGGATCAGTGTTGGCAGACAACACTGCAGCCTTGTCAGCGTTAATCAAAGGCCTGTCCCAGGTCTTCTGGCTGGTAAGGGATGGCTCCTCTCCTTCCGGGTGCGATGTTTTTCGGGTCTCCATGATTTCCTATTATTATTATTATTATTATTATTATTATTATTAGTATTATTATTATTATTATTATTATTATTATTATTATTATGCGACGACAGTTTGTCCACTCTTATAAGGAGCGTAGGCTAACACACGACGAGTGACTGTCATTTTCGGCCAACACGGCCTCATCTGCTGAAGGACGCTTCCTCCTGTCGTTCGACGGCTCGTTTTGCCGGATTGTAAATCTCCTTCTCAGGTCGATCAGGGAGCGGTGGTAATGTTCCGGTGAGGCAGATGGCGTTCCCCCGTTGAAGAGCCACCGAAATCCGCTGGAATAAGTACGACGTTTCCATGGGGTCATGGGTAGCAGAAGCAATTCTCTTCCCCAATTCAGAAATGAAATCCAGTCCTTCTTTACACCACGCGCCGCCGGTCTCCAAGGCGACCGCTACAAACGCGTGTGTACTTGTGATGGTGGAATATTTGGTAGATTTCGAAGCAGCTGCGCGTTCGGCGGCTTCGCCAGCTCCGATGGAAGTGTGTGGAAGGTGAGACAGGGCGAAAGTGTCGGGCACTGTCACATCTTTTAATCTTTTATTATTATTGTTATTATTATTATTATTATTATTATTATTATTATTATTATTATTATTATTATTATTATTATTATTATTATTATTATTATTATTATTAATGTCTCAGATTTTGCTATTTTGTCTGTACACTATAGTTAATTCTAGTTAATTCCATATGGAATTACTAAAAAGTGTTTTTCTAATTATTGTTATTTCAAACCTTTTAACAAAGAAATTAATCCTATTTCAGGCAGACGGGATGAAATCAATAGGCCTATACCATCACCGGTAGGAAAAATTAGAATTGCTAATAATAACATTGTTCACATAATAATAGCATTGTTTTTGTAAACTGGAAATGATCGAATCTTTTAAGAACACACACAGCGTCTTATATTGGTTGATGCAACAAACACAAATTGTGTGGAGTGGACCGGTTTAAGATTGCATAATTGCGAGGTGCATTCATATATAATATTCAGTATTATAACTGACATGATGATGATGATGATGATGATGATGATGATGATGATGATGATGATGATGATGATGATGATGATGATGATGATGATGATGATGATGATGATGATGGTGATGGTGATGGTGATGGTGATGGTGATGGTGATGGTGATGGTGATGGTGATGGTGATGGTGATGGTGATGGTGATGGTGATGGTGATGGTGATGGTGATGGTGATGGTGATGGTGATGGTGATGGTGATGGTGATGGTGATGATGATGATGATGATGATGATGATGATGATGATGATGATGATGATGATGAAGATGACGACGATGATGATGACGATTATGATGACGATGCTGATGCTGATGCTGATGATGATGATGATGATGATGATGATGATGATGATGATGATGATGATGATGAGGATGAGGATGAGGATGAGGATGATGATGGGGCTGCTATTGATTCCAAATTTTGCATTTAGACAGGGGACCGCTAGGTCCTCCCAGAAATCGAGTTGGCGAATCTGTACCACCCGGTGAAAATTGGGGAGGGGCCAAAAACTCCATTTTCCCTATTTTTACACCATCGCCATAGTTTCAGAGCTATTCACCTGAAACGTCGCAGCTAGATAGTATGCCACCGGGACCACCTTGCCCCTCCAACAACACACACCTCGCCCCGTAGGGGCCGGGTGGGGCAGGGCGTTGTTTGGGGGGATTTTTGGGGCGAAATTTTTTTTCAGCTGTTGATGTCAAATTTTGCATTTAGAAAGAGGACCGTCAGGTCCACCCAGTGGAGGAGTTGGCGAATCTTTACCACCAGAGGGAGAATGGGGGGAGGGGCGAAAACTCTATTTTTCCTTATTTTTACACCATCACCATAGTTTCACAGCTATTTACCTGAAACGTTCCAGCTAGATAGGATGCCATCAGGACCACCTTGCTCCCAGCAACACACACCTCGCCCCGCAGGGACCGGGTGGGGCAGGGCGTTGTTTGGGAGGGGGCGAAATTTTTTTGGGGCCACATTTTTTGGGGGGCGAAATTTTTTGGCAGCTATTGATGTCAAATTTTGCATTTAGACAGAGGACCGTCAGGTCCACCCAGTGGAGGAGTTGGCGAATCTTTACCACCAGAGGGAGAATGGGGGGAGGGGCGAAAACTCTATTTTTCCTTATTTTTACACCATCACCATAGTTTCACAGCTATTTACCTGAAACGTTCCAGCTAGATAGGATGCCATCAGGGCCACCTTGCTCCCAGCAACACACACCTCGCCCCGCAGGGACCGGGTGGGGCAGGGCGTTGTTTGGGAGGGGGCGAAATTTTTTTGGGGCCACATTTTTTGGGGGGCGAAATTTTTTGGCAGCTATTGATGTCAAATTTTGCATTTAGACAGAGGACCGTCAGGTCAACCCATTGGAAGAGTTTGCGAATCTTTACCACGAGGGGGAGAATGGAGAGGGGGGCGAAAACTCCATTTTCCACATTTTGTACCATCGCCATAGTTTCACAGCTATTCACCTGAAAAGTTGCAGCTAGATAGGGTGCCACCGGGACCACCTCGCCACCAACCAACACACACTTCGCCCCACAGGGGCCCGGAGGGGCAGGGCGTTGTTTATGGGGAAAAATGTTTTTGGGGCTAATTTTTTTGCAGTTTTTCACCTATTGATCTGAAACTTTGCATCTAGACAGAGGACCGTCAGGTCTAGCCAGTGGAGGGGTTGGTAAATCTCTCCCACCAGGGGTCCACGGTGGGGTGCGAAAACCCAAACTTTTGCTATTTCTATTCGCCATAGTTTCACAGCTATTCACTGGAAAAGTTGCAGCTCGATAGGGTGCCACCGGGACCACCTCACCCCAAACCAACACACACCTCGCCCGGCATGGGCCTGGTGGGAGCAGGGTGCTGTACGGGGTGGACACAATTTTGGGGGCGAAATTTCTTTGCAGTTTTGCAGCTATTGATATGAAATTTTGCATGTAGACAGAGGACCGTCAAGTCCAGCCAGTGGAGGGAGCCATGTTGGGGGCCCGAAAATTCAAACTTTTGCTACTTCCATTCCGTCGCCATAGCTTCACGGCTATTTACATAAAATTCCCGGGCATCGCCGGGTACCCCAGCTAGTAACTTATAACCATCCACGTGTTCGCCTTTTTTCCTAATGCAGTTTCTGTTTTCTTACTGCATGGTTAATTAACCCTGTCGGATCTCCGCTCATTTCACGCGCAAGCCACTGCATTTCTTGCATCCCCACTACATTTCTTGCAACCCCACTACATTTCTTGTATCCCCACGACATCTCTTGCAACCCCACTACATTTCTTGCAGCCCCCCTACATTTCTTGCAGCCCCACTACATTTCTTGCAGCCCCACTACATTTCTTGCAGACAAGCAACTGTGCACTGTGTACAGTACTATCACCTCAACTCCATCCCATCGGCCTCTTTCGTCCTTACTAGCCGTTCCACAGTTCATTCATCCTGCATCAACTCTCGAAAAACTCTTCTTCTCTCCGGTGCCATAGACCTAAATCCTGGACCCAACGTAGATTCCTCATTTCACGCAACGAGATCTTCCAACAAAAATTCTTTTCCCATTCCCTCAATAATACAATCGGTGTCTGCCAAATTCCAGAAATTCCATTATCTTAAGCGATCTTGCATCCGGTTCTAATCCACATGATCATATTGCCCTTCGAGTACCTGGCTCTCTATCTCGCCCTCAGACGCCTATATGCTATACACGGTGATTCATAAAAAAACGTTACCCTACATATTTTACTGTAACTCCGCCAAACATCGGGTTATGTTGACGAAATTTTAGGTGAAGATAGAGGATTCATTTCTGAACATTATGGAAGTTAAAATTTATTTTTGAAATTACCCTCATTTGGCATATACGCATGCGCGAAGACGCATTTCTTGGCTGATTCACCAATGATGCGCTGATCCATTGTGTCCGATGCCTCCACAATTCTACGACAAAACTCGTTGACATCGCATATTCAAATTATGTAGACATTTTCTTGCATGACAATACATATATTTTAGTCTACTGGATTTAAATCAAGACTATTGGGTGGCCACAAAGTAGGCGGGATGAAATCATGAGTTTCAGTTTCCATTGCGCAACGGGTTCTCTGTGCGCACGAGCGCTGTTATGATGGACGATGAAATAAGCTTACTTTGTAAATGTCACGAATGCCTGGCAAAGTGGAACATCTCTGCAATATTGTCCATTGACCTCAACATCTGGTTCGGATAAATGGATAATTGGATATGTTCGTACAACCAAGAGCAGAGACCCGACCGATGCCATAAGGGATTTGTTGAAAATGGGTCGATTCCGCAAAAGACGATTTGCTGGAACGTCCCTCTTCTGTGTACCGGCAGATACGTAGGCCTAATTGCGAACATTCTGATTGTCACTGGGTGGTGCCACAGTAAACAATTTCTCACCAGGAGGCTAAACCAGATGAAATTGACCAGGTTTGCATGATACAACCTCAGTGACTGACAGGAACGTTGGAATCTTGCTTGTTTCTCGAGATTATCGTGACGTCATTAGTTTTGTCATCCGCATTACGTCATTATAGCTCCGAATGTGAAATAATTTATGTAGCACTTGGCTAGATCATCAAACCATATTATTCTGAAATTTCATTAAATTTGATGGTCATCGACATGATTTATGCTGACTTATGTAGGGTAACGTTTTTTATGAATCACCGTGTAGTTCACTGTAAACCACCACCTGGCTAGTGGCTACTCCCTGGATAGTTCTTCCGCTCAACCTCGTCCGCAACGTCTACAACCCTCCGTTTTGCTGTCTTCAATAATCTACCATTCTCCCACTTCGTACACGTAATCGGCCAAATCCGCTGTTTTTCTAGGTGAATTTATCTCTTTTCTCACTTGCTGCCACGACTACCAACGAATCCCTACTCACTGCTGATTTCAATATCCATGTTGACAATATCTGCGTCTGGATTCCTGAACCTCCTGTCATCAGTCAACTTCATCCAACATAGGCCTATATCAACCACCCGACTCACATCAAGAACTTTTCATTACCTCTTCAACACTCTCTGACCTCCTTGATATTCGTGCCACGCTTATCACCACAAGCAGCTCAAAGCAAAGGAACTCTTGATTCACTTCCTACCTCCAAGCCTTTAAAACGTTTCCATTAACTCTTTATCTCTTATCTTTACCTTTGATATTAGGCCTACTGTCCTCAATTTTGACGCTGCCTTTGATTCACATTTCTCCTTCTATAAAGCATCTCCGACCCCCCCCCCCCCCGCCCCGACCCCGTTTCTACTTCGTGCATATTTATTACGTCCGCCGCATCCGACCCATGCTCAATTTCAAAACTGCTTGGATTTGTGCACTGTTGTAGAAGCACTTCTATACTAAAGTTAAAACTAGCATAAAAAGGTCATTGTTCTCCGATTGGAAGTAATTTACCATGGAGGATGAGAAAGGAAAGAAGGGGTTGTGCAGTTCTAAAAATTTCTTAAAACCGCCCTGAGTGAATCAATGTCTATGTCGAGACTTCATACGTTGAGACTTAATAATTAATCTGTGTATCACAATAAGCAGTCACGGGTGAGATCTTTTTCAATGATAGACAACAGTAAATTGTAGTAAGTGGCGCGCGTGAAATGCGGAATTGCGCGATTTTGTGGTTTTTTGGACTTGTGACCTCTGTAGTACGAACTATTATCATTTTTAGCCTTCGGCAGGCAAAAAGAGAAAGAGCGAGACAAACGATTGTGCACCAGGAACCTCAGGTATGGCCAGATAAATTAAATCCGATTATATTGCTTAGAAATTAAAAATATGCATGGATATAGGCCTAATTGTACTCACGTCTGCAGCTATTCATTATTAGGCCTATAGTAAACATAACTGACTTGCTGAACTTGATGCATAAAGAAGTTATTATTACAATCATATTTACATGTATATTATTACTGGAGTTATATTTATTGAAATCTTAAACCACTTGTTTCAACACTTAAACAATAGAGTAAATTTGCTAAGATGCCATCTTGAATGGTAGCCTATATATGCAACATAGACACTCAAAAAGAAATTATTGTAGGTATATTTATTGAATTCTTAGACCACTCTTATAAGCACTGAAAAAGTACAGCAATTTTGTTGTGATGAGAGCTTATAAGCCTATGTTACCATCGCAATGCGGAAATTCAAAAACGTCTGGTGGAGAGGGACACATCCCCCACACCTCTCTCCCTCTCGTCCGCCGGACAATCGTTTGTCTTCCCCCCCCCCCCACCGAAATCCGAATTCCCCTAAGAGGAGGGTATTAGATTAATCACTTCTAATGGTACAATCATAAGCCACCAAGTACTGTACAACAGGAGCCCGGCTTATAGGCCTATTATAATGAATTAATGATCCTTCTTCTTTGATTTTTATTCATCGAAACATTCATTTAGGCCTACTACTCAATTTGAACTTAACTAATAATAGCAATAGCCATAATGAAAATGGTTGTTGTAGCACGACCCAACTTTATTTTGCAGGTAGCAACTTTCATCGCTGACTTATTGGAGTGCTGAAACTGCTGATATAGGCCTATTTTCTCTATTAAACATGCTAGCGCAGATAGGCCCTATCTTCATTTAAAAAAGGGAAGTGCAATTCATGGTCATTAAAGAACTTAAAAATGTCGTGAAAGTAATTAAATTTTTACTCTGCCAATGTCTTACCATAGTTGTGTAAGCAGTTTAAATTGCAGCAGCATAGGCCTAGTGTGTTGGAATAATATTGGAATGTTATAAACGAATTTGCTTTGTTCTAGATGAAAAGAATTTTCAACGAGATTCTGAAGTAAGTTTCACTTTTTTTAAGTTTTAAGTCCGGATGACTAAAATCAGCTCAATTGCATTCACTAATTCTGATGAATTATGGTTATAGAAAGGAAACAGATGCCTTCGCCATCTAAATCCTTGTTTTCTGTGGATCTTGATCTTCTGTGTCATCTTATTCATCTACTACCTTCTTCCCTCTAGCTGTTTCTGTGCTGTTGAGCTATTTCTAAGTCCCTTCTTGTAAAAGACACTTTGCACTGGCTTCCAGTCACGCAGCGTAGGGCCTATATGATAGCTGCATTGGTCTGGCGATGCCTTCCTGTAAGCTCCACTGTCTACCTGGGTATGCATGCTCTCTCGTCCAGTCTCAGACACAGTTGGCCGTCGAGCCCTTAGTTCTTCTGAAAATGTGGAATTTCTGGTTCCCCGTGTTAGCACCTCAACTACAGCAGCGTCGCTTATTCTCGATTGCTGGCCCATCCACTTGGAATGGACTTGAGTTAATCTTTTACCCGTTTGCCCCGAGAATATTCGCTGAAAACGGGCTTAAAATTTAAAAATGAACTGGTAAAGGGTTAAAGAAATAATGCGAATTCTTTTTGCAAGTTGCTGAAATCTGTTTTATATTGCCGAAGTTAGGCTAGGAGCGCCTCTGAACGGATTTCTTGTATGTGCGTTATACATATTTTTTAAATGACTGAATGGATTTCTATGATTTAGAGAGCTTTTCAATTTCCAATTAAAATTCCAATCTTCTATTGTTTACTTCTTGTAGGCTATATGATATGCTGATTCCTGTTTCATAGGATTGCCAAGCTGAATTTCAGTGTATAGGCTATAGCGTTATGACTGCTTATCAGATAAAACTAATAATTAAACGTGTCAATGCATTAATTCAGGTAAGAGATTCGTTAATCTTATCAAATTCAAAATGAATCCTAGTGTTCGTGTTACCAAGTAGGCTAATTTCAAACAAGGTTTAACAGTCAGGTGCAAATTTTCCTTGTCTCCTTTTTCCGCTTTACTTCGGGTCGCTTTCAACAAGGTTTCTGATTTCCTGCAAGCACGTCTTGTTTTAGTTCTTTCTTCAGATGTCTGTTTGCTACAGATTGGTATTTTTCATTGATGATTACAGTTTGACATGTTTCCCAACGAATTGGTGGAAATGATCCTGAAGCAGTCTCTTATTTCATATGTTCGTCTTCCTTGGAAATCATTCATTCCACCATTCGGATATCAAGCATTGATTCTGATGGCATCCGTCTGCCAGGAGTGGGAACAACTGCTCACCGGTCGAACACTGTTCACCAGATCCATAAAAAAATATATGAAGAGTATGACGTATACCATCATCATTATCAACATTATAGCAGCTCACCATCATCGTTGTTTCAGATTCGTCACTCATCTGGTTTTACTGTAGTGTTAATTATGTAACGTCACTAGAACTTATATAGCTTCGTGTTGCTGTCATTGTCAATATCTTTCTGTTAATTATGATTAAAATAGTATTATCCCTTATGATCGTTTCAATGATTAGGACTAACTGGGTAGGCTACTGTGATGCTAGCAACAACTTTGTCGTTTCCTAATCTGGTAGACGTGATTAATTTTAGAAAACAAGCATCTGGCTCTCTTGCACGAACATCATGCGATCTTCGATGAGTGTCTTGAAGTTGATTGCGTCTTCCTATGGGAGATGAATCGGAGCAATCTGATGACAGATGAACAGGTTTCAGAGATAGGCAGTGAATCTGATCATCTCAAGCAGACGGAACAGCTCTTTCGCAAAGTCTTTCTCCGCTTCAGCGCAGGAGATTATGCTAAATTCTGCCGGGTCCTTCAAAGAACAAGTCAAGGCCACATCGCAAACTACCTAGAGGCAAATGGAGGTCGGTATCCTGTAGAATCGAATCAGCATTTTATGTATAATGTTCTTGTTATATCGCAATAAATAATAACATTAATTCTGATTTAACATCGTCATTTTGGTATTGTATCAGGCCTATACAGTCTTTTCCACTGTATTGTATATGACCTTTTATAAAGCGCTTCTCTCACCAAAAGCCTTTCAGAAGCGCTCCCAGTGCGATCGACCCCGAGAGAAAAGGCAGGATTTGAAGCGACGAACATTTTTTATGAAGAATGACTACTATAGAGAAAGTCTGAGCGAGCCGATGGTGGAAGTTTATTCTATAGAGAGTGACCTAGGCAGGTAATAGCATATGAATTAATCCATGACAGTCCTCACGCGGGAAATTAAGTGGCCAAGACGCTCAGGTGATCTAAGTGGACACAACGAAGAGAGGGGTCAGTGAAGTTGTTCAGTTATGAATACAGATTGTAGAGATAATGGGAGAACCGAGGACGACAGTCTATCAGTCTAGCATACTAGCAGTAGCATTGGGCAAAGACTGTAGGGGAGATAGACGAATTCTAGGAAGACCAACGAGGAGGGCATTGCAGTAGTCTACAGACAAATGCATGATCAATTGAGGTAAAGGCCGACATGCGAATAGCCATGAGACGCCTGAGCTGAGGAAATACGGCAACGAAGAAGATAGAGAATATATTATACGATGACCCAACTGAATCTTCCTCTACTTTCACCATGGTCCTAGAGAATCCATCTGCGATAGTTACGGCGCTTTTGAATAAGTTGTTACTCTGTGCGCTACTTGAAAATACCGTGTTTACGATGATGATTTTCTCCGCATGCGCACCTCGTTGCTTGTAGTTCCAAATTTTCATTTTAATCTAATTTCCTCTGACTCAGCTACCTGAATCCACGAAATTGCAAATAGCCTATCTGCCAGTTTCATGCATTTTTTTAAAATTTGTACTAATATCCGTCTTTATTTCTTCAGTAATAGATTTGTCCAGTCATGATGAATGGCCTCTGAATGATAAGTCAAAAGCACAACTCGACAGTGCCCAGTCTCGACTTGGTGACTTTGTCCCATCTCATGATTTTCTGAAAGCTCTTGAAGGTGTCGACTGCATTACCACGATACAGGCTAAGAGCTTATCGAGCCTCCCTGATGGACAGAAACTAAACGAACTGACGAGAACCCTCAGAAAGAGAAGCTATGCTGCGTATCGACAGTTTTCTACATACCTGTGGATGTTAGATCAGCATGATGATGTGATTCTGATACTGACCGCAAATAATGGTAGGTTATACTGTTTAAGTTTATCATTATAAATTTATTATTGTTATTTTAATCAATTCACAATTCTTGTGGTGGTGGTGGTGGTGGTTGTGGTGGTGGTGGTGGTGGTGGTGGTGGTGGTGGTGGTGGTGGTGGTGGTGGTGGTGGTGGTGGTGGTGGTGGTGGCGGTTGCAGTTGCGGTGTTGGTGGCGATGGTAGTAGTTGTTGTTGTTGTTGTTGTTGTTGTTGTTGTTGTTGTTGTTGTTGTTGTTGTTGTATTGTGAATATATGGGCCTATACTAGAACCGAGATGTATGTCTAATTGTCTATGTGATATTTAAGCCCAAAGTCGCTCCCTCATTTTCTCCATTAACCCCAACTTGTAGGCGCGACTAATATACGCACTTCGACAATTCCACATCAACCACTGGCACTGCTTTCTGCTATTGATCAAATCGACGAAGCCACTTGACAGATCTATAGATCCAAGTGATCGAGCGACAGCTACATGCCTACATCTCATCGCCTGAGAATTATCTTGTCGTATCTCCACGTTGTTCGAAGTGCAGTTTAGAGTTGATTTGTAGCAGACATTATTTTGTTTATTTCTCTTCAGTTTTAATTGCTAGGATAATTTTTTTACCGTGTATCCAAGGATCTTGCCGTATCTCTAGTACCGCATTCAGGGTTTAGCAGTGTCTTGTAGGCCTATGTCCAGAGAAGGCTCGTCATTGATTGGACAAAATAGATACAACAATCAATACATTGCTTACGTCATTTTATTATAGTGTCGTATGACCAGGGAATACAAACATTTTTCTTAATTGTTTTATTATATACACGAAAATTTAAACGAACACACTCGCTAATAGTTGTGTCTGGTTTTTATGAGTCCACCGCTTGTATTTACGTTGCAAAAGCATAACCAAAAAGACAGTAGCAAAATGCAGTTTGATCAAGTCACATCTGAAATATATAATTATTATCAAATAAATTCGATTTTGCTTCGCCTTGCCTGGAAAATTATGGCTTTTGCCTCCTCAACCCCATCCAGCTCTACCCCTGCGCGGGGCAAAGTGTGGGATGGTTAGGTCGCGAGGCGGTCGTGGTCGCGGTGGCCCCTTGGCACTCTATCTAACTGCATTTATAACTGTACATAAACACCATATATTTTCAACCCTATTAACTACCAGCAACTACTACATCGTCATTGGGACCCACCAATCTAGAAACAAAATCGACTATGGGACATTGCTCCTTAGTACCGTTTTTGCTAACCATTGTAACCAAAGAATCCTGGACAAGTGACGTCATCGATGAGTAATCGCTCCTTAATATCGCACAAGTGCACATGTAGTTTAGGCTATTAAGCGCTCTAGGGAACGTCTCGTGTGCAATGGTGTCGTGTGGAAAAGTGCAGGATTCAGAAGTGATGTGTGTGAAAGAGCTTGCAAAAGAGGGCCGTGTGCAAAATTCACCGTGTGCAAACAGAAAAGTAGACCACCTTCCACCCTCCTCCTTTCCTTCCCCTCATTCTCGATTTCAGTGGTTTCGCCAGATATATTTTGTAGCCAGGGTACAGCCAGGTCAGCCATTCAATTAACCAGTGGCGTAACTAGTGTTGGGCTTGGGGGGCTTAAACGAAGCTGATGCCCCCCGAAAAAAAATCAAGCCGTTGTATGCTTACGGCTAAATAGGCCTACACTGCAGCACTCGTCATGCGCTCAAGGCTTAAGCCCCAAACGAAAAATCCTAGTTACAATGTACGTAAAAGGTCGTCAGAAAAGAGTTCCGGTCAAAGGGTGTAGTCGGTGCCTGGTTCAGCGGTTGACGTCCGCCCAAAACAGCAGTTTTTCCCGCCCGCCCTACCCCGGAAACATGAATACACACCCCCAGTAGGCCTAGAGGGACTAGATTAAACACTGGTCTTAGCTTTACTTGCGTTAGGCCTATACTCTTATTAGAAAAGCAGGATTACAATAATTGTTCATCATGGTCAATTTATATACGGAAAAAGTTGTGTTCTTTGTGAATGTGGTTTAGGTTCTGAAGATCTTAATCCTGTAGATATGTATGCACACAATGGAATACCTGATCTGTTGGTTCAAAGCAAAGAGCTAGGTGAGGAACCTGATCTGAAGGCAGTGGAACGTGCTTTGGCCGATATTCTCTTGAAAGTTGGAGAACGTTTACTCTCGGGACAACCAGTTGCACTTCGTGTCATGATCCAAATTCGGGCATTGTGGAGGACTCTTGAAAGACTGAAACCAGAAGTGAATAAAATTGTATCGGCTGTGGATTCAGAAGCAACAGACAATGGTAAAGCAGACAATGCCTATCATTCTATAACATTACATTACATATCATAACGCATTCATTCGGCAAACCAAGATCATACATAGACTCGCCGAGAGAAGGCAGGGGCGCAAATGCCCGGGACCCACGGCGACATTTAGGGGCCCGGGCTACAGTGGCGGCGCCAGGATTTCAGGTTTGGGGGGGCTGAAGCCCTAAGCCCAACTAGAACTTTTTATGAAGCGCCGAAGGCGCGAAGCTGCGAGTGCCAAAGGCACGAAGCCCGTACCGATTAGGGGGTCTGGGGGAGCGTCGTAAGCTCCCCCAGCGGGGTCTGGGGCTCCGCCCCAGCCACCAACGCATTTTTAGCTCTGTTGACCTCAATTGGAGCCCTTTTTAAGCTCTCTTTTGGCAGCTATTTATGAACGAGAAAATCATGAAAAAACGGGGTCTGGGGCGGAGCCCCAGCCACCAACGCATTTTTAGCTCTGTTGTCCTCAACTGGAGCCCTTTTTAGGCTCTTTTTTGACAGCTATTTATGAACAAGAAAAATCATGAAAAAACGGGGTCTGGGGCGAAGCCCCAGCCTCCAACGCATTTTTAGCTCTGTTGACCTCAACTAGAACCCTTTTAGGCTCTTTTTGCCAGCTATTTCTGAACGATAAAATCATGAAAACTTAAATAAGAAGTCGTCTTGCAGAGTCACAGACTAGCTACCAGTATAAGGGTGTCAATTTTATTGTAAAAGAAATGGGCTTAGTCTTTACTATAGTCACAGAAGTTAAAAGTTTAGGCCTATAGCCTAACAAGTTTATAAGTATAGGCCTACCGTCATATGGGTAGGTCTACTATATAGAAAAACCCTAGGGGCATGTCATATGTAAGGAATTTTACGAGTACAACCAGTGGCGGCGCCAGGATTTCAGGTTTGAGGACTGAAACCCCAAACCCTTCCTTCTAAGGACGCAAGTAGAACATTTTCCTTAAGAGCGGTAATTTTGCATGCGGGTCTGGGGCGGAGCCCCAGAAACCTGCGCGTTTTTCGCAGTTGACATCGACAGGAGCACGTTTCAGGCTCTTGTTTGCTAACTGTTTATGAACGATAAAATCATGAAAAAGTTTTGAATTTCCACATTGCAATAATAGCATTTTTGGCTGTCATTTTTACTAAATAGCTCATAATTTCAAGGCTGAAAGTGGAATATGACTTCAAAAGTGTCCCCTTGTAGGCCATTGTTTAAATTTTTGGATATCAACACTTTAATGGTAACTTTTTAAGCTGTCATCTCAACAAATTTCTCATAATTATTTCATTGCTGAAAGAAACGGTTCATGAGTTCAACAATATTCCTCCACATTGTGTAAATTATCGAATTCCACGCTGCAACGGTATACCAGTTTTGCTGTCGTCCTAGCGAAATTGTTCATGGTGGATAAACAGTAGATAACACTCTAGAAATTTACAATGACATTTTTTTTAGATATTTTTGAAATATTGGGGGAACAGCATCTCCTTCCACAACCACAAACTTCGGGGTCTCGTGGACCGTACCCTGGCCTCCAAGTCTCCGCCCATGACTTCTGTTGCTAAATGAACACCCCATTTCCCAATGTTCACCGTAATTTTAAAAAAGTAAGCCAAACTGTTTTTCAAATATCTCCGATGCCTGATAACATATCACGCTAAAAGTTTCCAAATATTTAGAGAATTAGACCAAGAATATGATTCCAAAATTTCAAGAGACAAAGTTGAACGCATAAAAAGATATGAATCTTTCAACTTCATATGCCGAAATTTCAGTTTACAAGCAATTTTCTGTTAGATTCAATGAAATGTAAGCCAAACTGTTTTTCTTACATCTCTAATGTCTGATGACTAATCATATTAAAATTTTCCAAATCTTTAGCGAATTGAACCAAGAATAGGATTCCAAAATACCAAGTTATAAATTTGAACGGATGGAAAGATATGAATTTTATTTTAAACTTCATCTCCCGAAATATAAATTTTCAGCAAGGCTGTTACGGTGTTCGTTGTGGTTTCGACGCTTGGTCGTTCCCATTTTAGTCTTCATTGATCCTGGAGTAAAAATTAATTGAACCTATTATCACAATGTTCTGCTGTCACAACATCTTCTACCTGTTATCAGAAATCTAGCCCCAGAAGGCTGCTTTTTCAACAGGACAGTGCCCCAGCCCACACAGCCGAAGAAACCATCGAAATGCTGACAAGAGAGACGCTAGACTTCATTTCTCCCACATTATGGCCTCCGAAAAGCCCAGATTTGAATCCTGCCGACTGTAAAGTCTGGAGCGTGATGCAAGACCGAGTCTACCAGACAACAATCCATGATATAAACGATCTGAAGCAACGCTTGTTGGAAGTGTGGGATGGCCTGGACCAGAGGATAATCGACGATGCTGTACAGTTGCCCAATGCATGGCGCCAGCGCTTCCAGGCTTGCGTGCAAGCAGGAGTAGGACATTTTGAGCATCTTAATTAATTAAATAATAAAACCATATTGTTGGAATCATATTGTTAGTTCAATTCTCTACATATCTGGAAAATTTTAGAATGATTAATTATCAGGCCATAAAGATAATGAAAACAGTTCGACTTACATTTTATTGAATATGAAAAAAATCGCTTGTAAACTGAAATTTCGGCATATGAAGTTGAACGATTCATATCTTTTTATCCGTTCAACTTTATCTTATGAAATTTTAGAATCATATTCTTAGTCCAATTCTCTAAATATTTGGAAAATTTTAGCTTGATATGCCATCAGGTATTAGAGATATACACAAAACAATTTGGCTTACTTTTTTTGAACCACGGTGTATAGTTGTGTAGAACTACCGGCTTAACCCCTCAGGAGGCCGGCGGGCCGGACGCATATAGGCATTCCGTACCCGATTTCGTAGCATTGCAAGCCATAACGCTTTATCATTGGCCGGTTCCAGATTATGAATATTCATAACCAATGACGTATTTAGTGCCTTCTTGCGCGCTGTTGTTGCTGCTGTTGTTGGCATACGGAGGAAAATGGCCGATTGCGGTGCCCTTAAAGTTATAAGGAGTTTCCATTCGATAGTGAAGTAATTTAAAGTGTGAAGGTTCATGGTAGACTTCTAGTCAGAGCAAAAATAAAATGCCAGCGAATAATTATGTCATCCACCAACTCATCGCTTCAATAATACGCTGTGGTCAACAGCTATAGGTGATGCATCAGGCGTCTGCTTCGTTGAATCAACCGCCTCCTGTGATTCCAAAAATCTAACTGCGCTACAGAAGTCATTAGGCCTACGTTAGATTTTACTAGACTTCAGCAGCCTAAATTCGCAACAGTTGAAATTAGTGTTCCACACATACCCAATTGTAACTTTAAAAGCTCTAGGTTTATTCAGTTTTCGTGAGCTGTCTCATTTTCCATGCCCACTGATTGACAACCAGTAATATTTCAAGCTTATTAGCTTAATTAATAAGTACAGTAGTTCATTTCAATCTCGAGCAGTTTCAGTGAAAATCATCCTAAATTTTAAACCTATGTGTAGTCTATGCGCAATTGCATATAGGCCTAAATACGTTTTATTAAGATGTGTGACGGTTATCTTCATTCAAATTATTAAAATTTGATTATTTTGAATCATGAATCAGAATCCTTTGCATCCACGTTCACAGACCTTCTAATTCCACATTCTGACTTCCTGACAGGAATAGATTTATAGAAACACTTCTGTACAGTTAAAAACTAGCAAAAAAGGTCATTGTCCTCCGATTGGAAGTAATTTACCATGAAGGATGGGAAAGAAAAGAAGGGGTTGAGGCGTTATGCAGTTCTAAAAATTCCTTAAAACAGCCCTGTAAGAGTGAACGTTACTGCTGAATTATGAATAGCCTAAGTAGGCCTACCAATAAAGGCATTAACATGAATGCAAGTAGCCTTATGGCTTTACATAATAGAAAGGCATTTGCTAAAAACATAAGGGCTACTCTGTTATCATTGGATTCATTGCTCATCAATAAATAATATTATCTTTATTCAACAATACAGTTGACAAGCCGCAACTTATAGTTCAATGACAACTTGTCACGATTCAGACATAGCGAAGTCCCAACATTTACAGCTTGACCTACCTGCCATCTGCTTGCATTTTAAATACAATTATTAAACTAAAATCGGGTGTTTAAACTTTTGGGTGAGGCAGTATGTTAATAATTTTCGTCTATTCAACAATCCGGTTGAAAGACCGCAATCGGTCAAAGTATACAATTATGCAGTTGAAACAGTTTGCAGGAACTCAGATTACAGAATACAAAAATCTCAAATTTACTAGCTGAACAGACAGCCTGCAATAGGCTAGGCCTACATGGAGCGAAAAGCAGTCTACAAAGCATATCCACCCAATAATAAATCACGCAACGCAACTTTATCCCATTATATGCTAAACTGTTTGGTGTAGACTATCTATTTATTAAAGCACTTTAAAAATCTTAGCAGGTAACTGCCATATAGCCTACTAGGCCTAATGGACGCAAAGGCTGCGAGTTATTAAACATAACAGCCTAAGGCCCTAAGCTTATTGATATTGCCAACGCAAGCCGCAAAGTCTGTAAACAAAACGTGCTTAATGATGTCACTGGTTATGAATATTCATAATATGGGATCGGCCAATGAGAAGGCGGTTAAGGCTGACAATGCTACGAAATCGGGTACGGAATGCCTATATGCGGGCCGGACATGGTGCACATGACCTCATCACGGTCTGCGGCGCATTCTATTAGCATAAGCATCTCGGCGCTATTGTAGCGAAATTCAAAATTGCTGTCCTTATGAATCTTAGCCCCTTCCTCCGGCAACACGGACTCAACGCCCTTCTCCCGCCAGCCCGGACTCACACCGGGCCAAACCTCAGCTCCCTTCCTCCGCCAGCCTGGACTCACACCGGTCCGGACCTCAGTCCCCTTGCCCTACGCGCAGACCTCAGCCCCCTTTCCTTCCGCCGCCTCGGACCTCCAGCCCCCTTCCCCCGCTAGCCCGGGCTTAGACTGGTCCGGATCTCAGCCCCTTCCCCCGCCAGTTCGAACCCTCCAGTCCTCTTTCCTCTTCCAGACCCGTTCGGACCTCAGACCGGTCGGTACCTCAACCCCCTGCTCCGCCATCGCGGATCTCTGCACCTTTCCCTCGCCAGACCGGTTCAGACCTCAGACCAGCCCGGACTTCTTTCTCCTGCAGCTCCATTAGGGTATGACTAAGAGGACTGTATGCATGCTAGTGTTGAGTCGCAGAGAGAGTCGATGTCCGGGAGTCGAGCCCAGTCGCAATTGATGTCTCACCTGTGAGTCGATGCATAGATTGAATATTCGTGACTTTAGGTTTTAATATTCGTAAATATTCGTGAATATTAAGATTTTTTAATATTCGTAAATATTCGTAAATATTCGTTAACGAATTAAGGTGAACGATCGAAACCGCAATGTTACTCGGTATTAAGCAGTTTAAGCTTCTGTATGTCTCTAAGACACTCACTCGCATCCAGGGCACGGTTGAATTAAAATATGCATTGCGCTTAATATGCTGACATTGCTGAGATCAGGATACATTTTGCTTGTAATCTGGCACTATTATTTTCTGCGTTGGCATTTATATTTACTCATCCTGCTACACTGATATAAAACTATTTTATCAATATTATGCAGTTCAGTGGCGGATTTAGTACGGGCCCGGGGGGTCTGTTCGCCCCCCCGTGCCCCCTTGGGCAAAAAGTGGCGCCCCCTCGGACCGCAACGGTACTTATTACTTAAACCTAAAATGTTCTTCGCGGAAAGTAAATTCTCTTGCCTTTGCCAGATTATTGCATTCTAAGTTTTTACGACTTTACGCAATCACACCATGAATTTAACACTTATTAAAGAATTACTTATTTTTATTTATTTCTCTGGCGGCCATTACTTATTTTCATTTATTTCTATGGCCCTTTGCCGCTTTGCGTAGGCCTATTATCGCGCCTATATGAAAAATTCAACTTGCCGTACGGCCCTAATGATGATGATGATGGTTTTCTGCTCGAAGGCAGGTTCATTGGCTTCATGGGCGTCCGCAGCGGGGCGCAAGGGGGCGCAAGTGCGCCCCCTGGATTTTTCGCATAGTTGCACATAAATTAAGATTATTTGGTTGTGATTGTTACAACGCGATTTTCAATGTGATTATCGATTCGTTCTACAAGTTGGACCTATATAGCCTATCTTTATTTGGGGCATAATGTATAGTTAGGCTAGCTATTATAGGATTCTCTAGTGGTAATATGGAATTT
Source organism: Lumbricus rubellus (assembly GCA_945859605.1). Taxonomy (NCBI): domain Eukaryota; kingdom Metazoa; phylum Annelida; class Clitellata; order Crassiclitellata; family Lumbricidae; genus Lumbricus; species Lumbricus rubellus. The sequence goes on from OX243823.1 coordinate 18,615,176, forward strand.
CTAACTGTCACCCATTAAATTTAGACCATGTGACAATTATTTAAAAGTTTGCGCCCCCCTAGAAAAATTCATGCGGACAACCATGATTGGCTTTACGCCCCTTGGGATGAGATGAGTGAGGTGGTTTCCCGTTGCCTTCCCCACAGACAATGATGGGTAAGCAACTTGCCCAAGGTCGCTCCGCAGCTGCTTGCGCCCCTGCGTTCCACACGTGCTAGCCCGATATATCTAAATCTCTGAATGTCAACTCCCAGCCCGGGGCTTGAACTGCAGTCCGTTGCAACAGAAGACGAATGCCGTTCTCGCTTACTGGTGCAGCTAACTAGGCCAGTATAATTTTATATATTAAATAAATGATGTTTTTCAACCGGATATCGTAAACTACCCTGACGGGGCAGATTGAAGATTATCAAAAGTTATTCGCGATTGACAATGACAAACGAACGTCTATCTGGTTTGGCATTAACTTCAATTGAACGTGGTCCTACTGAGAACATCGACTTTGAATCAACTATAGGTCCTAAAATCGTTTTTGCTTCAATGAAATCACACAGAAAGCTTTTTATATAAACTAACAAGACAGTTTCTGCGTGAAGTTTGGATCAATATCCAATAAATTACAGTAATAAATGTTTTGTATATAATAGGCATAGGCTAAATATGATAAATTTATGTAATGCAAATGAGTAGTCAAGTTCACAAGTTTAAAAAGTTTCTAGATTCTTGATTCTGTTTGATGTATTCGGCTAAATCGGTTGTATTATATTTTTTTACTGTATTTAACTACGTAAGTACAGGCGCCCTCTTGAAATTCTCCTCGACCCCCCGTGCAATAAAACCTAAATCCGCCACTGATGCAGTTATTAAGCTTATAGGCATAATAGGCAGTTAAAGTTTATTTATAATTTAGCCTACTATTGCTGCTACTATAGTCTTTCCAACTGCCATCGGTGAGGCAGTTCGGGGGGCAGAAGTCAGACAAAGTGACTTACATTAAGTATTGAATGTGATATGAATGCCGCATGGCCACATTGACCAGACTCAGCAGAGACCTTGAAGGTTTTTTACAATAAAATCTATTGAAGTTATTGTCACTTAGTGCAGGGTATAGGTCTATGCGTAGACTAACTCAATTGTGTACAATTCATTAAGTAAAAGTTAAACATTTTCATAAATAACAAAATAAGAATTAAGAATTTCTTGAAAGAACAAGAATAAATAATTTTTTGAATATTATGAATATTAAGTTGGCAGTTTTAATATTCGTTAATATTCGTGAATATTTGAAAATCTTAATATTCATAATATTCGAATACTCAATCTATGAGTCGATGTATGACCGTCCGCCGTAGTTGAGGTCCGAAAATCAGATGATACAATGATAATAATAACTTTTAAGCCGATACAAGGACATTCACTGTTTTTGCTTTGGGATGAAGCTGAGTCACATTTAGGGGCTTAGCCCCTAACCCCTCCCCTGGTGCCGCCAATGGCATAAGCATCTACACTATGATAATATAGTTGATTTCTTTGCCGTTGGTCATTGTCTAGTTTTCTTATTACGATCGAAGTAAGCCGTTTCAGACATTTTCAGCTTTTTGCTTTGGGGGGGCTGAGCCACGTTTAGGGGGGCTTAGTTCTCTTAGCCCCCCTGGCGCCGCCACTGCCGGGCTACACTAATTATTGTTATTATTATTGCTATTACTATCATTATAATAACAATAATAAATGCAGGAAATTAAGAACATGCATGGGTCTTTTTTATATATATTTCTTAATGTAAATTTCTGAGTTTCACGTTTTATAATTTTTAGTATTTTTTAAAATTTATTTTATTTATTTATTTATTTCCTTGGAACAAATCAAACACAACCTGAACATAGTGCAACTTAACTAGACAACAATAGCGTTCATATTGTCTGACAAACATATTAATATAACACATTTGAAAGGAAAATTATCAGAATCACATTTCATTGTAACAACCAGGAAAGGGGAAGACCCAGAAGGGGCACTAGCCCCGCTGGGGAGGGCCCACCCTATAGCTCAGCTTAATGTTGGTTGTACAGAAACAGAACATAGTAACTATGCTGTTAATACTGAAGATGATGATAATTCGACATTTAATAGAACAGCATGCAATCCTATGAGATACCGACAATAGAGAAAACAAACAAGTTAGATGCATTCAATCACGTTCCCTTAGATTAAGATGGTCTCTCCAGCGCTTCTTGAATTGTGAGTATGTAGGTAAAGACTGGATACTTAAGGGTATTGCGTTCCAAATGTTTGGTCCACTGCAAAATATTGAGAATCTACGATAATTTGTACGTGCATAAGACACACTCAGACCCTTGCTCACTCTTGTGTATGATTAGGCCTAGTTTCTTTAGTGCGAAGATACTTTTTTAAATCAGAAATAGTGGCTACAAAGCAGGTTTCGGAAGGGGTGCAATAAGTTCGTTGAATGATTTAGTGAAAAAATGAATTTTAAAAATAGGCATCTGTTTCCAGGGGCAAGTGCTCCATCCGGGTACTTTTATGTTTTAATCGCAGTCTTTAAACTTATAGGGCGCCACTCAAAAGTCATTTGCAGGCACCAACTTAGTCACGAGAGCTGTATTGAGTCAGATAGCTGTTCAAATGGTAAGCTTAGTCGGAAGTCCACGTTTTACATTTAGTGTAATTTATTGGTTTGTACAGTTGTGAAAGACTGCAGTACAGCGAGATTTAAATCAAGTAGGCATTAGTAGGCTGTAATCAATACTTTTTGCATGGGCCTGAGTGAGGAGTAAAACCAAATGGTCATGGTTACAACCTTTAGCAAGAATTCGAAAAATGCAAGGCAGAAAATTAAAAGCATGTTCATTTTCATAGATGTTAAAATTTTCTAGGGGAGCAAGTGCCCCCTCCTCTTGCCCTTATGTGCGGGCGCCCATGGGCATGGCTGAAACTTTGTGATTTATACCTTCTGTTATTTGCGTTCTTGTGAATAGTTTGAATTGCATAACTTTTTCATCTTTCGAACTGCATAGGGTCATAGGCCCTAACTGTTTACTGTAATCGGTTGCGGTCTGTCAATCGGATTATTGAAGAAACGAAAAATGTTAAATTATTAATATTAATCTTATAGTAGTCAGTTACAGAAAAGGTTAGACAAATTCCTTACCTTGTGCGTGAAGAGTAGCCTAATTTTGAAATATGTTTTTCAACAGAGAAAAAGCCCAGAGGCGGTACAGAGGATAATGGAGGAATCGACTCCAACTCCATCAACAAGGTTGGTTTATCAATCAATCAATTCATTATTGATCACCATGATACATGCAATTCGCGGAGACCGGACAGTGACAAGGTCTGATACGGGAAAGCCGCGACCCCGTATCAGAATCACAGGTCTATGTATAGCTACGGGGTAGTTCGTCCTCTGTTTTCGATTGTGGGTCTTCCCCGCAGAGGGAGAGAGAGACTAAGAAGCTCAAGACGAAGTGGTGGTCACCACCACTTTTTAAAGTGGTGGTGATTGTCACCACCACTTTTTGATCCTGCAAATAAATATATTTTAACGTGAAAGATTGAAAGCATTTGGTAGTCATAGAGACATAGACTATTCGTGCATGTTTAACGTCGCAATGGCGGCAAAGCTGGTAGAAGCTTTCACAGCGTAGGGGCCTATTCACTGTCCGCACTAATTTACAGACTTTGCTTATTTCCATAATTATGCTTGGTTTCATAATAATTATAGGTGTAGTCATCCAGTGGTGTAACCAAGAGGGGTTCGCAAAAACTGGTCGTCTTTACATTTTCTTATAAATATGGCAACAACGGACCGGATCACAATAAAATTTGATGCCAGTATATTTTCATTTGAATTATGTATGCACTAATAAAATAAGATTTAAAAAAAATATGAAGCCGTTACTTAGACAACACATTTTGAAAACGCGGAACGAACTTTCGTGTCACCTTATAATTATGTGAAATTTCTTGAAATGACAGCTTAAAATGTTACCAAATGGTAGGTAGGCCTACAGTGGCAATGAGGACCCGCGGCCGACGCGGCGACAAAGACAAGCTTGGTAATCCTATTGGCAACGAAGACTGGCATTGACATTAAAAACAGGAAATCCCCCAAACCCCAGCATTGTGTTGTCCAAAGCTATTAACCTCACAAGATGCGTTGGTTTACAACTTTACGTGCTCTACAAGAACTGCAGTTAACATTATCTCTTGGCACTGTCTGGTTTGCACGCTGTATACTAAGACATGCTGCAGACGACTAGACGTTAGCAGACCAATACTGTACTTACTTTCGTAAGTTGTAATGCCTCACTGTCTCATATGCTAGTTTATCCAGTCGTTATGACCTTCTGAATCTCTGTCAATCAGGTATCTTCTCCTCTTTGTCGTAAAAAGCTGAAATTGTTTGTTTGAGTAGGCTATAATAATTGCAATTCTGAATGCTCTTTGCAGTTGGACTGTGACAACCAGAACCGACTTGAGCAATGTCTTGACGAACTCAAGAACATCGAAGTCTACCAAGAATATAGGCCTACGACTATGCTTCTACGTGAAGCATTCATGCTGATTACAGAAAGATTCTTGTTTAGTCAACAAGTATCCGTAGTGCATAGAGCATGTGACTCATTTTACCAATGTCCAGTCGCATGCTACTGAGATAATGACCAAAATGCGATCAAAACTAATTTTTCAAATATTGGTTTTTGACAGAAAATTATAAATTAATATGTTTTAAACACATTAAAACAACAAATTTGCGAAAACAAATCTTATTTTAAGAATATTTTGGATGATTGTGAAGTGGTTATTGTTTGAATAATTTAATGATTTTTCCATCAATTTTTCTATTTCCCGCCATTAATAGCCATATTCGGCATAAGGCTCGCATAAATAACAAATGAGACATGCATGGAAAAGTCCAGACTTCTTTCTAGCCTGTTATGTAACTTGTTTATTTGTTGCAAATTTAGGCTAATTCAATTCTGAACATGGTTGCTAAAGAATGTTGCATTCTAAAATGCTTTTTTCAGAATTATAATTCGAACGGTTAAACCACATTTTTACTCATGACTTTGGACATGAACATCCTAGAACAATACGATATTTGTCATTTTAAGGACGAAACTTCAATCTTTTAAAAGATGTATGACACTCAAATTGTACAAAATGCGACTTAAACCTGGTTTTGGTCAAATGGGTCACATATTTGTTTCGCTTTAGTTAGGCCAAACCAAGACGATAAAATAAGAAATTTGTGTGAAATCGTGATTATTTTCAAGTATTTTGTAAACCGAAAACCATAATTTGACCAATGTCATGACGCTTTTTTATTTTTTTCATTACAGTTAGTTTACTAATTAGTATCATCATCAAAGTATTTAAATGTAAATGTACTCGGATTTTATATAACGTCCGTATAATGGCCTCGACCCTGTTAATTTTTCAATGAATTGATCGGGTGAGATTCTTCACCAGTCACCAGTCTGCATGTGCTAGCCTATATTTGTCATCTGACACGACATTATGCGCAGTATTGATACCCTGCAAAGGCTCGCATAGGGAAAATACGTAAGAACATCCATGCTACCGAAGAGTTGATTGTGCGAACAAACAGGAAACTTCCAAATAGGCCTATCACAGTTCTTCGGACATTGCATCCATCAGCATGTGCCACCTCTTCATGTCAATTTCCTGATTAATTGCAAGTCATACTCCTTATTCGCATGAGAGGACTCCATTACATGCTGCCTGTTGTTAAATCTAAACTGTTTTAAAGTAGTTTTGTTAATCGATGTATCTATAGGTATATTTAGTTGTACATGTGTGACTTTTAAATCTTCAAGTGTCATAGTCTGTTTTAAAACATTTGTCATTTTTACATTGCTGCTCATTGTACTGTTTTAGTTATGTTGAACTACCGGTATTTTATATTACTAATTTTTGTTAATATGCACTTTACTGTTTAAGTCGGTGCATACTTGTAATTCCGGTTTAAAAGCTAGCACACATTTGCTATAGGCCCGGTATAGATTAATGGATAACACGCTGGCGTAGAGAGCAAGATGTGGCGAGCGAGTTCGAGCCCTCGTTGGGGCTTTGTATGCTGCTATTAGTACCATGAATTGCAAGCTGTCTGTTCATTATTATAGTTGAGATTTGTGTATTCTGTGATTTGCGTTCTTGTGAATTGTTTAAACTGCATAATTATACGCTGTGACCGGTTGCGGTCTGTCAACCGGATTTTTTAATAAATTAAGGCAAATTATTATCATTGTTACACTAATTTCAATGTAATGTAGCCTAATTGGCAGTGTTTAATCTAGTCCCCTGCTGTGGGGGGGAAGATTTCGGGTTTCTTGAGGGGGGGGGGGGGCGAGAAAAAGTCCGGACATTTTGGGCGTACGGCTGGGGCACCGACGACCCTCCCTTCATCGGTCAACGTTTCTGACGACCTTGTTTAGTCTTTCTGTCAAAATTTCAAAATATACCATTTCCCTGCCAAAATAACTGATGACCTTTATTCTTTCTATCCATTTTACACCAAGCATTACCAACATCTCCGTAAATTCATGTGCACAAAGCCGCTCGCTTTCTGGGAGGGGTAATTCTTACAGAAAGAGTGAATGCTGGGGGAAATGGTACGTAGATCTACATGTATTTACCTTCATACAAATCCGCGATTTTTCCTTGGAACAAATCCATTCCTGTGCACCTGCCACCCCCAGAGACGACTCTAGATTAAACACTGTGTAATTAATAATAATTTATCTATAGCAACGCTCGCAGCCATGGCCATTCAGTATAGCGCTCCCATGGTTATAACCATGAGGGGCAAATGAGTCTCAAGAGGAGAGAGATGTAGGTATTGATCCAGAAAAGAAGAGTACAACGCAGAGTGGAGCGAAGGCAATTCCAGAAGGAGGGCCCAATGATGTTAAAGGATTGCGTTTGATCAACAGTGGTCCCAGCTCGAGCCTCGTGGGATAAACAAGTCAGACTTGTCCAGAAAACTTAAAGGTGGATGAGAAGATGCAGAAAGAGGAGAGCAAATGAGATACCATTTTGGGCTTGAGGTCAAGGGCAAGGACTTTATATTGGATGGGGGGGAGGGAGGCAGAGGGAAGAAGCCAATTAGGCTACTTGACCATAAACAAAGAATTTGACTAGCGCATAATTATGAACTTCTAACGTAGGCATGCTTTGCAGTTTATTCAAATGCTAACAACACGTTTTATGTTTGTTTTCTAAGCTTTTTGCAGATTTTAAAAATGATTTCATTATAATTTTTAGAATATAATACCATAGTTGCATTGTGAAAAGAGATAAATTACGGCTAATTTGCCGAAAGTAGACTTTCTGCTTTTCATATTTTCTTCAGTCTGTCCTCAATTCTCGCTTCCGTTTCTGTCCTCTTTTGTTTGTTTTATTTTTTTGGCCTACATATCCTATACATGCATAGCTGCAATCTTGGGTACACGCTGCAATCTTGGGTACACGCGGGTATAGACCAACGGCGTGTTTACTCACCGCACATTATTTACATATTTGTGTTTAGTAGGTCTATACTCAGTCCTAAAGCCTATATATAGCCTATATATTCGTTTAATTTATGAAAAAGTGCAGGATGACACACCGCAGCCTGGTACAAATTGAGGTTAAGAAAAACAAAATGAACAATTAAAGCGTCTTTCTAAATAGATCATTGTTAGCCTAATAAGATTTTGTGATTGTTAGCGCTCTTGTAGAGGACTCTGGAAATAAAGTTTTTTTATTGTCCTTTTGCGGGAGCCGGAAATTATGACGTCGGGGGCGCAGGTGGTCGACCGTTACGGTACCAGTCATTCGGGGGGGAAAGGTCGCGAAGGACATGGCAACTATTCCATGGGACAGCGCGGAGCAAGCGCTCGTCAGCTTTCCCAACCATCTCAGCAGCAGAGGGCGAGGCCTCGGGCAGAAATCCCATCCGCTGGATTCGGCGCAAGAGACGATCCTAATGCACGTTTACAGGATTGTCTCTTGCGCCGAATCCAACGGATGGGTGTAAATAATTTGAATACTACATGCCTACGTAAACTCTAAACATGACTGTACCTGCTTACCCTCTCTGCCTATTGGTTTGGTTTTGACTAAGCGCCTGTGAATAAGCTGGTTATCAGATCTTCGATATTTGAGCACTTTCTTGGCGGGGCCCCCCTTCGGTCGGAGGTTACGGAGGGCAGTCGCTACGCCTCTGCGCGCTGAGCATTGTATACAGTCCCTGGTTCACTATCTAATGCATAGAGCCTTCAATTTATATTGGCCAACAGTGTCAGCCTCTGTATAATTACCGGTCGCACGTCTCTTTTAGAAGTGGTGCTAAAGAGTAACTCGCAACGTAAGATAGTATAGTCGTACTCGTAGGACTATTATACTTAGAAGACCTGTCTATTATTTTCATATCATAAAAGAGATCAAAATAAGGCTAAAACAGTGATCGATAGCAGGCGCTTTTTGGCTGTGTTACGGCGCCATAGAAATCATCATTGTCAGGGCCGTATTAAGGCATGTTCAACATGTTCGGCCGAACAGGGGCCCCCACACTTTAGGGGGCCCCCACAAATGTGTAAAAAAAATTTTTTTAGCAAATTTCGGCCAAGCGACTATTTTCCCAAAAATTTCGGCAGATGACAAAAAAAAGGTCATCAACTTTTTTGGCGGATGAAATGGTATAATTTTCCCAAAAATTTCGGCGGATGACTAAAAAAAAAAGGTCATCAACTTTTTTGGCGGATGAAATGGAATGATTTTCCCGAAAAGTTTGACAAATTTTTTTCCGGCAAAAAATTCCCGAACAGGGCCCCCACAAAAATTTCCGAACAGGGCCCCGACATTGCTTAATCCGGCCCTGATCATTGTTATTAAGGGAGAGGAGGGAGGGGCTCAGAGAGGAGAGTAGCTTCATTCTTAGATAATAGCTGTCTAATTAGCAACCTAAGCCTAGTGCTATGGACTAGTCCATTTGACGTTACAGAAGTTTATACTTTATAATCTCTAGCCGTGCTGTTCCCACCTACAAATTATGGACTATTCCAGTTATCTGATCGACCTGTATTACACACACAGCCACTGCAGCCCGGCTAGACAGTGGCTGTAGAAACTGTAGAAGTTCCGGCTGGTGTGGTGTCGAAATTAAAGTGACCTTGTTTTGAAGTTACCCCGTGTGTTTCTGAGATACAGTATCCATCATAGTTGTTTAAAAGGTTTTTTTCGCTTTTTATTCGCTCCCAAAAAACGTGGTTTTTTTCGTTTTTTATTTTTTCCATCGTTTTATTCCGTTTTTTTTATTTTTTATGTAACGCTATTTGTTTATTCTCTGTCTCTTATTATTTTCCTTAATTTTATTTTTTCCTTGATATTCCTTACGTTTTCAGCCCAATCTCAAGGTTTCAGATAACTGATCTCACTATTTAATTGTTTAACGTCATCATTTAAGAGATACATGTAGAAAGTAAGCAAAGGGTTTTATGTCTAAAATGCAGTTGAAGATGTAAAAAGTCAAATTATTTTCCGTTTCCGTTTTTTTCCGTTTTTCCGTTTTTTTATTTTTTCGAATAAAACGACGTTTTTTCGTTTTTTATTCCGTTTTCATCGTTTTTTACATCTATGGTATCCATAACAGTGCACCTAAACTATAAGGGTGTATATGGCCTCCTGCACACTATATCCACACGAAACCGTATAAGGGGGACCTACATCATAGTATCTGGTGAATATCTAAATGACTAAATGGCCAGATGACTAAATGACCGAAACCCTCTGGAATTATATGTGTTTGATGGAAACGAGTTCGAGTTAGCAACAAACGTGACAACCGGTGGTAGACAGACTAGACTAATTAATTAAGACTAATTTACTAAAATTATTTAATTGAGAAAGCGACTGGAGCAGTGGAGCAACGTGGGGCCTATGGTAGATCAAGGCAAGAGTTCTAGACTTGTATGAAGGTTTCTGTCAAAGTGTGCAATTTTAAGAGAAAGCTGCGATCGAAATGACTGACTGTTGAATAGCCCATACTTCATCCAACCTTTCCGGTCACCCACCATAACCTTCCTAAGGCTTCTGTATCCATCACTCTTCATGCTTTCCATTCGAAACTAAAAGCTCACGTCATTAGGTACTTTTACCCATACTCACCTGATCTTCCACCTTCCCATTCGCGACCTAAACGTCACACGCCTAAAAAGCTGTTCTTCCACCTCTGATCCTTTGATAACCGACAACACCTCCCTCGGGTTACTCTTTTGAAAAACCTTTCTAACTAAACACAACGCTCGTGAAGAAGCTTGTACTCTGCGGCGAGGGAGGGAGGAAGGGAGGGATGGAGGGAGGGAGGAAGGAGGGATGGAGGGAAGGAGGAAGGGAGGGAGGGGTGGCGGGAGGGAGGATAGCAATTTAACACCAATGTGTGATTACAGCTACGTCTACTCTACAAATGAATAGCTTTGGATCCACTAAAACGGCAATATTGGTAAAGGATCTCAGTCAGTCAGTTTGTTGCAAGATGAGCAAGGCCGATATGGTATGGTCGCCATAAAACGTGTGGCATTTACCAAAAAGTGATCGTACACCTTTTGGGCTTACATAGCAAAAACATTAGGCGGCTTTAGGCCTATTCTCAACGCAGCGCTCGTAAATAAGTTATAGGCCACCCTTGACTTAGCTTTCAAGTGACGCTTTAGAAATTCGGAGTTTACTCTCACGATTTAATGGCGGACCTCTTTTAACCGGTCACTATAGGCTGACACATCCGATACATCTAAAGCGGCGGCGCATTTCTTACCGTATAAACGCCTGGCTCTGATTGGTTTTACAGCAGCGTCTACCAGGATCTGAGTCAGTCAAAGCATTTCTGTAGAAGCAGCGGTTATTATCAATCGAGTCTAGCTAAAGCAACTACCGTAACGAAGATGGACAAAGAAACTCTTGAGAAGGTGTTCGACGACTTCGATCAGGACAAGAGTGGCAAGATCGACGCCAAGGAACTGAGAAATGTCGTCAAAGGTTACAACGAACTCGTCGGAAAAGCAGCCGATGACGCAGCCATCGACGCCGAAGTTGGGGTGAGTTGGGGGTAGGCTTAAGTTGGGGTAGGGCCCTATCAGTATGTGGGACGTGATGGGTAAGTGTAACTGTGTAAGGGCGCTTTATTATAGTAGAGGCACCGCGTCTGAAAGGTGCAGAAATATAATGGACTCAAATATTATTATACCCCGGTACTGCCTCAGCCACGTTCTACAATATAATCGTGTTCGTGTTATTGTTGTTGTTGTTGTTGCTGCTGCTGCTGCTGCTGCTGCTGCTGCTGCTGCTGTTATTCTACTTGCTTCTTCTTGTTCTTCTTCTTGTTCTTCTTCTTCGTCTTCTTCTTCTTGTTCTTGTTCTTCTTGTTCTTCTTGTTCTTCTTGTTCTTCTTCTTTTTATTATTATTATTATTATTATTATTATTACTATCATTTATTTCCATTTCAAACAGTGCAACACCAATTGGCTGTGCGTGATGAACAGAGAACGCCTGACAAACACAGGCATAATGTGCTAATTGTTTCATTCAACTAAAACTGATGTAAATTATTATTATTATTATTATTATTATTATTATTATTATTATTATTATTATTATTTATTTTTATTATTATTATTATTATTATTATTGTAATCATTGTCATCATTATTATTATTATTTTCTTTTATTGTTAGTGGACTTTTTGCACTGAGGTAGCCTACATAGGTCTATGATCCCTCAGAGAGGAGGGTGAGTCGGGCGACGCTAATAATCTTTTTTTATTACACGGTGTAATTAAACTGAAACTAATATCCTACGTAAGCGCATTATGCGCACACAGCAGGCTATCACCAATTTTGTCATAACCCCATGACTCCCACTGCAAATGACGCAAATGACACATACAGTCACATAGTGACTGCAATGGGAACCGCCCTGAACGTGTCTGTGACTCCTTCCTTAGCATCGACGGTGATTTGGTTGATGAGTCGTTTAAAGGCGATATAATTTAAAGTTCAAGTCCGTCCGTCTCTAGATTATAATCTGTTTGCATGTATGTATACATGTAATGTAAGTGCATGTGTTTGTATGTATTGCATACATGTTTGTGTGCTATACCCTATATGCATAGGCTATATTTGCATGTATGTATGTACGTACGTGACATTATGTGAGTAACATATAGATATATAGGCTACATGTTAGTGGCAATGTAATGAGCAGTCCCCGAAACTTACTGTGGAGCAGCTGTTGGTGAAAAAGTATTAGAGCCTAGCGACCTCAATTTCTTAGTCTTTGCTAAAATACTTAGGCCCTAACCAATGTAACCATGACCATTGTTTTTGCCCCTCTCGCAAAAATATCTGCGCATGCGCAAAAGGTAATTGGGACAGTGCTTGAATGCATAATAATTACGTCTGTAGCTTGAGATTAATTTCGACGGGTTGACTTATGCACACATTGTACAGTCAGTATGGTGTTAATAAAAAAATAAAACAGCTTCTATCTGTTAAAAATGGCGCATCTGTTGTAGCTTTGTTTCCAGCGTTTGACATCTTTTCACTGCAAGCCAAGGCCATATAATTATATGGCCTCCTCCTTCCTTTTCTTTAGTTTTTTCTAAACTTGCAATCTGGCACCACATGGCACTTTGATTGGTTGTGGCGTAGTTTAGCTGGCTTATACTGACGACGATACCCTTACATGTACAGAATAATGCGGGCCTTTGTAGAGTACAAAGCAGCCATTATAATCTAGACGATCTAATTGATTCCTACTGCATGGTAATTGGTTCCTTATGGTCGCTTTCATCTGAAATTGGGAGACATGGGCGTGGTTTCACAAGAGTTGCGTACATACTGTACTTCCAAGCTGGAGACTTGTTCAAGGATCAAGAACATAATTGTTGCGATGTGACTTATCGTCTGCAGTTTAATTAGTCTTTGGCACCTTAATATGTTGTCGGGCAAAAATTAAGGTCGCCAAAAATAGCTCTGGATGTCTAGTAAAGTGTGTACTGGTTGCTGGACTAGTGTAGGTCCAGACAATAATTGTGATGAATACATTGATGCTGTCGTCTGTCTTTGTGATTCTATATGTACAGAAGTGCTTCTACAGCTGCACAAATCCATTTAGAACTGCACATTTCGTGTACAACTGCACGTTTAAAAAGCCCTGGGATGAGGGGAGGAGAGAAAGGAGGAAGAAGAGGAGGAGGTTGAGACTGATAATTGTGATAAGGTGAATCTGGGGATGCTGTTGGTGATTATGGAAATTGTTGGTGATGGAGATTGGATGCTGGTGATGACGATGAGGAGAGGAGGAGGAGGAGGAGGAGGAGGAGGAGGAAGAAGATGTTAAGGATCTCATTGCGATTGTCAGAACAACCACTGGGCTTGTTCGGCTTAATACCCTGGTTTGGTTAACTATAATTATAGTTCATTACGAAACTAACGAAACTAACGTATACAAGTTCTCGTGTCTAGAAATAATTTATAAATTTAAGAGTATTTTTTATAATTTTCTACTAGTTTTAACATCTAGTGAGCGCAGATTTATTTTGCGATATCTTCTATGCAGGCCTTGCAGGGGTCCTGTGTCAGTGGAATAAGATTAAGACTGCTGTTTGAATAAAACATGTTGAAAATTATGTTATAGGAGACAGTTACATGCAATGACAACAATACTGTCTTGTCTTTATAGGCCATTCTCGTAGCGGTCGATACAAGTGGCGATGGGAAGTTGGACAAGAAGGAATTCCTGAAATTTTTCGACTTTTAAGATGTCACCTTTTGTCAATAGTTCCATGGTAAGCGATACTAATTGTTGCAGATACATGTATAATATGTTGGGATTACATTAGAACTATAATTGTTCAACAGCAGCATTTTCACTATAGGGTTTATGTATGGATTTAGATGATTTATTTTAGATGATTAATATGATCGAGAAAAGAGAGGTGGGAAATCCTTTTGGCCAATCTAGACAATACAAATCGTCATCATCATCGTCATCATCATCGTCATCATCATCATCATCGACAGCATCATCATCATCGTTAGCATCATTATCATCGTCATAATCATCATCATCACCATCGTCATCAGCAGCATCATCATCGTTGTCATACATCCAGACGCTAGCAGGTCAGCCATGGGGTTGAATAAATGATGTCCATTTTTTTGGTCTCGTATCAGATTAGGTTATGTTCTCTGTTTTGCCCAAGTCTGGCTAGGCCTATTTACTTATTTATATCCTACTGTCTGTCAATAAATGGTGGTTTTCCTTTGCTTTTCTATAGTATTAGTCTTATGGTCCGAAGGTGGTTAGAAGAACTTTAGTCAGTCCATCCATTTAGCCAGTCCATCTATTCAGTAACAATCGGATGAATAATGCAAAGATCTTTCAAATGGATGCATGCATGGTATTATTATGTTTAGCTTACCTGGTACTGGATGTCAATGGAAAGAATGGAGGTCAAAAATCCTTGTCAGGACGGAAAGTTGCCTTGGTATAACCGTATTAGGCTATTGACCTAATTTGCGTGAACTCTCTACCGTACATTGTCCGATTGTCCCTCTCTTTTCATTTAATAAGTTCAAGCAGAGATGTAAAAAGAAAAAAAGAAAAAAGGACGCTTTTTGGGAGAGAATAAAAAACGAAAAAAACGTTTTTTACAACTATGAGTTCAAGATGTGAAAGGACGAAGATGGAGAGATGTAGGCTAGTTGATAACCGAATGTAAGCTTATTAACCTAATTTTTATTTAATATTTTGTGTTCGTTTCAGATGGCAGAGTTATCTCTGAAACCTGACAGCATCGACACCAACAAGCTTTCATGAAAGTTATGATTTTTCAAAAGCATTCGAACAGAAAAAATAGTCTAACATTGCATTTTTTAAATCATTTCAGCTAACCTACGTTTCAGTTCTACCTCCAATACACACTTTGACCCCACTACATACATGTACGCTTTCACTAAATCAGACGTATTCCGGCATCCTATATAAAGACTAATTACACGCTGGCCTATGCTTCTGTAATTGGCTTCTAACTACATGAACAGTAAACATATTCTATCCAGTATGTACTTGTGACTATTATTTAATGTGTCTGTTTTAAAGGCGTTTATATGATGTTGTAGGGCTATACTAACTTACTGAGTAGAATTATTGTAGCCTAACTGTTATTGTCAAGTAGAAAGCTTTGAATTTATTAGTGCTACCTGAGGCGCGAATTGGGTCACAATATAGAGTGACAAATCTGATTATAGTTTTTTGCATGTTGATGGAGCAATAGGCTGTAATAGTCGTTGTCATGCTTGTTTTTGTATTGATGTTTGGCGCCTTCCTATATGAATAATTCCTCCTCTTTACTATAGGAGATGATTCTCAGCTTGTTAATTTGTGTTTTTCTTCAGAGGCAGCTTTTTAAAATATTTCTCTATAATAATGAAATAGGTTTAAATACGGTTGCAGTTTATCTGGCAATGGGAATTCAGTTACATTATGCGATTTCGCAATATAAAAAATGACATGAACAAAACGGGACCTGAACTGCTTGCTTCTATTTTGCTTCTGTCTCCGATAGATAGCCTATGGATCAGGTTCTCGATAGGCGTATTGGTTCCTAATAGTAATATGCCTACAATACGTCAGAAGATCTGTACAGATGGCAGCACTTCCACAAAGGTGGATAAGACTTAAATCCAGTTTCCCACACAACGACCGCTATAATATAATGACTCCGTCCACTAAACATTTTTGTTTATTGTTTAAATCGCGAGGTATTCGAGATTCGAATTCACAAAAGACATCAACACAGGGCATTAGCAACTCACTTGCTTATAGGGTGCCTTTCCCCGTTATATTAAATCGTGAGCTTTAAAAGTGAAGAGTGCGGAACCATAGTCAAAAGAGTGGGAGCGGTGCATGCAAGCACCCTCGTTTCCTCCTCCCCAATGCGCCTATGGACTATGGTAGGTCCGGTTATGGCTGATTAATTATCCCACGCCTGCCTGTCTGTCAAGTGGTTAGTGGGAATTTCTTTCTCCCAATGTTTCATAGCTGATGTTATCGCTCATAGGATTGTATACATAGGCTAAAACAAATAAACGGGTCTGCTCACAGCCTCACCCCGCGTCCGGCAAGAGAGGGGGTCGTCACCCACCTTAATAATTATTTTGTGAATATCCAGAGAAATCTCTGCCCACCTCAGAACGAGCGAGGCGCGGATGATAAGGAGCTTGACATTTTATGGGGAAATGATGATAGGACGCTGAAGGTTCGAACTTTCCTGGAACTAGGTTAGACTCAAAAATCTTGGTTAGGCTATTAATGAGTGAGTTCATGGCTAATTTTAATAGGACCCATACCACATGGCGTTTCAAGAGGTTAACATATACATTTTTGCATGTGTGTATTTACCCGTCAGGATGGTACATCACGGTAGGATATGCGATGCCATAATTATAAACACACATCCTGAATGACTTTATGTCGATTGAACTACAGAATGTGGATAATTTGTCCATGACCTTGATTTCTGTGTTACCTTAAGAAATGAAACATAAAAATACGACAAGATGGCAAGCATGCTGTAAGGTTTTATAGGCTATATGTAAGAGGAGCCTTGACTTGCGTGTTTTTAACACTTAAGAATAGCATTCGTTTTATTCAAAGCGCAGCAGCGTATACAGAAGGCTGAGCTCACAATAGACCACACTCCCCTACTGCTAGTTGATAGATGTAGTCTATTACGTAGAAGACCGGACGCGCTTTAAGTTAGTTACATTGAATGAAACCTCTAAAACTTCTCCAGCCTTTCACATTTTGTAAATGTGTGTGTCAGGCTGTCAGCCAGACCTGGCGGATGGAAATACGTACAGATGTACAGGTGTATACGTGCACAGCACCTGCCTTTCATTATAGGCTGAATTGGTGCCTTGGTGGTTATAATTTTTTTATTGCACTGGTGTCTAACGCACACAGTATCTCCTACCTGGCCACCCGACACATCTGATCGTCCATGCACCTTCCATGCAGTTTTCGACCACCCACCTTATGAGCTATAGTGCTATACTCTGTCCCCTCTGCTGACCCTCTGGCACCCGGACGCGGACTGTGGACCTAGTGACCTACTGTGAAAACTACAATTTAGACAAATTAACCCCCTCTTACTCGACGCAGTCCTTTTAATAAGCTAATTAATACCCTGCGCTCGGCTTTAGAGGGGTAGCTTTAGAAGTTTTGAGTTTACGATTTACAATCAAGCGACGGCATAAGTAACAAAACGAGACCGTTTACAGAGAATCAGTTCTTTCAGACAGAGTCACAGAGAGACATTTAAATAAGCAATTTCAAAAAAGAAATTAAAAAGTCCGGACGATGGAGATTGTCTGTCTGCCTGTCTGATTATCTGTCTGTGCGTCTGTCTGTTTGTCCGTCTGGCCGTCCGTCTGTCTGACTGTCTGTCTGCCTGTTTGTCTGTCTGTCTGTCTGTCTGTCTGTCTGTCTGTCTGTCTGTCTGTCTGTCTGTCTGTCTGTCTGCCTGCCTGTTTTATTCTCTACCGTACAACATGCATAGCCTTGTATAATAAAACACAGACCTACATGTAATTAATTGCATGTGATTCGCAGAATTTCCTAATCGTTGGCAATTGGCCAGATGGCAAATTGCCAGACGCCACAGAATAATAGAGCGATGCCATAACATTCCGATAATAAACTTTGTAAATTGTAATAATAGCCTACTTGACATACTTAGAGAGAGAGAGAGAGAGAGAGAGAGAGAGAGAGAGAGAGAGAGAGAGAGAGAGAGAGAGAGAGAGAGAGAGACAGACAGACAGACAGACAGACAGACAGACAGACAGACAGACAGACAGACAGACAGACAGACAGACAGACAGACACAGACAGACACAGACAGAGACAGAGACAGACAGACAGACAGACAGACAGAAATAGAGAGAGACAGAATAAGAGAAGCACAGACCTGATCCTACACCGTAATAGAGGAAAACGATGTACCGTTATAAATATTATTGAAACTACACAATTGCAAAATAATGGGTCAGTAATTGACCAAGATGACATAATATTAAGCCCTATATTATAATAATATTAATATAAGATTATTTATGAAGGCGCGTTCATGCGTGTGACTGTGTGCGTGTGTGAGTGCGTGCGTCTGTGTGTGCGCGTGCGTCTGTGTGCGTTCATGTGTGATTGTGTGTGTGCGCGTGCATGTGGGTGTGTGAGTGATGTGTAACCACGTAGGCCTAATGGTATCCAGGACATGCGGCTTTCCTGCCAGTTTACATTGGCTGTTGGCCCATACATGTCTATCTATGTAAGGCTTTGTAAGCGGTCTTTTGTGGTTTTTGAATAGCGTCACATAAAATAATGATAAATCACACACATTAAGCTGTCACATAGACCAGCGCGAATTGCATGCACTGACAGATCGCATCCTAAACAATGTCCTTCCGTCTCACAGTATAGTAGGCCTATACACCATGCTACATGTCTGCCTATAAGTCAGGGGCTGATCCGCGGGCCAATCCGGCCATGGCCCCCATTCAGATTGTGCGCAGGAGTGCCCCGCCCCCATTATGTTTCAACAAGCGTTCAACTAGGCCTAATGCAGTGGGAAAAGGTTAGAGAGAAAAATTAAAACACCAGGTGTCCAAATATCATAGCATCGGCTGGAAAACGGCATATCTGCAAAACATTTCGACTAGGTGACTAAAAAAATGGTCAGCAGTTTTTTCGGCCAAAGATCAACGAAATTTTTCCGACCCAAGGGAGAAACAAAACAATGTAAAACAGGCATGTCTTTTATCTGCTGTTATCGGGGGAGCGGGAGGGGGAGGGGGAGGGGAATTTAGGTAGGGAGGGATGGTTGGACGCTCTTTTCAGCCACAGCAACGCGTGGCCGGGTACAGCTAGTAAATTAATAAAACCAGCCTCACGCTTCTCCGAAACGAAGGAAAGAAAGGTTGAGGAGCTCAAGCTGTGTTTCTGTGGAAAGCAGTTTCAACTATAGATGGGCGACATAAGCAACACGTCTAGCTTGAGCAGAGGGACCAGTATTAGCTAATGCCTGTTATATAATATCGCTAGAAATTAGAATGTGTGGTAGGCCTAAAGCGGAAAGCTGATGCCAGCTATCTGAACTCTACAGAATAGTATTTGACCAGCTCAGCTCACCATGTAAAGCAAACTGCGTGCTCTGTGAAAATTCAGAGAGAGAAACAGACAGACAGACAGACAGACAGACAGACAGCACCAGACAGACAGCACCAGACAGCACCAGACAGACAGCACCAGACAGCACCAGACAGACAGACAGATGGACAGACAGACAGACTGTCACAGACAGACTGTCACAGACAGACTGTCACAGACAGACTGTCACAGACAGACTGTCACAGACAGACTGTCACAGACAGACTGTCACAGACAGACTGTCACAGACAGTCGGAGAAGGAGACAGAAACAGTAAGACAGCGAGAGAGACAAAGAGAGACAAAGAGACACAGACAGATAGCACTACAAATAGATAGACGAACATACAGAGATATGGAGAGCGAGAGCGATTGGTAGAATCAGAGTGCAGATAGATCTGCGTAATTTATGTCTCCCTAATGAGATGTGTTGTACATTCTTGTTCACAAGGCCCTAGGGTCTAGACCTATGCCTATAGATCCTTAGGCGATTGGCCCCGCTTCACAATAGATCCATGTACGCCTACGTTCGAACCAGTCCCGCTATAGCCTATAGGCCTACAGGTTTTGACCTGCACAATCAAACACTTCTGCCATAATAAGACCTATAGGGTCCTAGGCCTAGGGCCTATACAGTACGTGTTGCAGGCCTATAGGTCTATTCACAGGTGCGTGACATACGGGCGAATATTTTGTATTCGCGTATCATCGCCAAACATACTCTGTCGCTCAGGCACCGATCTAGATTCTTCGCTTGAATCCGTGATCCTTCCCCCCTTTCGATTTACTTTTTGACCGTTCGAATCGGAAGCATCGACATCGCTCGACAGCCTATAAATTAGGATAAATTGGCGCGATCGACGGCAGACGATCAGTCACACGTCGAGTAGACGACATTAGAAACCAGCTAGAACAGACCAGAGAAACCAGACGAAAGTTATTTGGTTCTACGCTTTAGAGCTCCTCAGATTTACCTGTTATAAGTTTATAATCGCTGGAAATCATGGCGCAGGAAACTCCATCAAAAGAGCAGTTGGAAGCAATTTTCAACGACTACGACAAAGACGGAAGTGGAAAAATCGACGCCGGAGAACTGAAGAAGGCCGTGAAGGAATATTTCAAGGCCATTGGCACGGAGCCAACAGAAAAAGACATCGAAGAGGCGGTTGGGGTCAGTATAACAAACGCTTCAATACGATTCAATACACACAGGTCTAGACTACTAGAGCATGACGCCTATGTCGGCTATTAGGCCTAACATAGGCTACAGATCAGTGTTTGACAAAATGTTAAGTTGAACTATATAGGCCTAGGCCCTATAGCTCTGCAGGCTAAGATTTAATTTTAAACGCTTATTTAATTTACCCTCAGTCTGGCTAAACAACCGAAACTTCTGTAGACAACTGGCAATCGAATAGTAGCTGCTAATTAATAGCGTAATAACATATAGGCGACAGTGCTTAGACCAGAGGCTAGAGGGTAGTGGTGGCGATCTATATGGCAGAGCCCTGGTGAAAAAGCATTTAGGGCCTACTCTGACAAAATAATGAGACCAGTCTATTACACAAGCATTTAACATAAGCCTGGTCTCGGCTTTGGAATTCAGCCTTCTTCATCTTGTCTTGGTCTTTAAGTTTTAAGTCTTGCATACAAGTCTGGAATGCGCAAGTAAATGAGTCAATTTAACAGAAGTGATAAAATTATTCACTACAGCAGTAGGCCTACTTTAAACAGCTGCATATCTTGCATGCACAGTAACAAAAATTACAAAATTATACACATAGGGCCTATAGTCGTACATAGGCCTAATTATATACGCATAATGACTATAGCCTACATGAATACAATATTAGGCTACATAATATAATATATAGGCCTATATATTATAGGCTATATAGCCTATCGGGGCGCCCCTTAATGAAATGAATTTAAATAGGCCTATAATCATGCAGATGTATTTGATGCTGCCATGTTCCAAAGTTCAAAAGTGCGAACTCGACCGTATAAGACGGAAAACGATATCGTTGTACAAGTAATTGTGTCTGAAGGACGTCTCAAGGTCATTGCACCACAGAGGGTCGAACTCATGCCATCCACGTTACGCGTTGAACGCTCTATAAACTCGGCTTGCTGGACTCTACTATGCGCCTAATTTCTATCTTGTGTAAGGTACATGTAGCCTTTTAGTTATAGGAAAGAAACCGACAGATCTTTTTTACTTTTAATTAAGTAAACTTGCCGATGCGTTGTAGGCTATACATACTTTTTCTTAGATATTGAACTACCATACTTTTGATTCTGTACTTTGAACAGCATATATCGGAAGCACAATAATTATAATATATTAATAACTATCATCTCAGTTTCACGGCTTATAGCTTACACGAGCCAAACCTCAAACGTATATAGATTTGCTTCATTAGGATTTATGAAGGCAGGGTTGAGGCTTTTAGACCTACGTGGTCGTTATAGAAATGCATGAATAGAGCATGTAGATTATGCTCTCAATGTAGCTTAATTTAGTTACTACAATATGTCAACGTGGGCAAGACAGCTGCTCTTGCCGATTGTGTTGTTGAATGTTAGCGTCTTAGCTCCCTCTTGAATATTCCTTTAAGTTGGCCTACAAAAAACATTCATAATTATAGAACTGCTGACCGTATGTAAGCTATGACTATGAGCAGTATGAGAATTGTGGAAAAATAACTGGGGGGTTGGCCTATGATAAACTTGGAATTGGGGTGCAAAAAATATACTTTAACATGGGGGTCTAAGAAAGACTGGGGGTTGAACCCCCCAACCCCTCCGGCAATTCTCACCCTGACTATGAGTCTATGACTACGGCCACGATGTCGATTCTTGTTCGCCTTTGCTCAGTCTCTAACCATGATGTCATTGATGAGGATGACTAGATAAGCCTTTGAGCTTCTTCTCCTCATGAGTCGATTCAACTTATCCTTTGCTTTTACTATACATTCTCAGGCATAAGCTTATTTGACTTTTTCCCATAAAGATTTTGCTATTTTATTTACCTCAAAATGTGCTTTGTACTGAATCGATTCCAATAAATTTGATTTGAATTGATATTGTCAGTAGGCCTTGCGGATGCCCTCTATTATCGATGCTGCTGCTGCTACTGATGATGATGAGGATAATGATGATGATGATGATGATGATGATGATGATGATGATGATGATGATGATGGTGATGGTGATGATGATGATGATGATGATGATATGATGATGATGATGATGGTGATGATGATGAATTGATGATGATGATGATGTAATGCGTGGGCCAACAGGTTCCAATGGACTGCGCAAGACATGCCTTGAGAGCTGCCTGGAAAGGTGTCCGCACTTAGCACTGATCTAGGTCTATAGGCCTAAACCCAGAGCACAAGTCGAGGTTTCACAACATTATTGTCATTGAACTGGAATTTCGCAGTTGGCATCCATGATGACATGCCCGTTCAATGGACACGTAACTTGGCATTCCATTACTAGACTTTTACTAGCTGTTCGTACAATGCACATCAAAAGTATGCTATAAAAAATATACCGCTTTACCGCCTATGAGTCATAGATTGCTATGGCTTGTATCGGTCGAAGTGTAGAGCAAGCATAGAATGATGATCATTCTATAGGGGTTGACTTAGGCCTGCGTAGTCCAACTCCTAGTTTAACTTCTTAGACCAATAGGCCAAAGACTCCCAAAGTGTAAGGTTGACTACTAATTATATTGGTGACGGTCTAATTGTAGGGTTATATGCTGTTTGTTTCTGCAGGGTATTCTGCAACTGTCCGATTCATCTGGAGATGGGACGATCGACAAGAAAGAATGGTTCCAGTACTTCGGTGTCTAACTAACCCACCACCATTATTAGCCTATATCAACGGACGAACCTTAATAATAGCCTAATAATATTATTAGGCCTATAATATATACTCAAATAACGAATTCACCATGCTGAATCAGACTGCTTTTTATTATCATCATCGTCTTTTTCCTTAATCTCATTATCAGTGACTTACTTTATGACGTGCTATGTTCGGAATTTTCACACGTTGGGTGTTTGCAGAGACCAAAAGACCAATTATTAAGTCGATTGCCCAAGCAATCAGAAATGATGTCAATTTCAGGCGACACGATGAGGCTGACAATAATCATAATCATCGGGGTAACTGTAATCATCTCCCACTGTCCCACACCGCCATAATTGGCGTAATTTTGAGCGAAATTTGAGCCTGCAAAGCTCTATAATAGGCCTACCTACGCCCTATAGGCCTATAGGTTTTCGGCACGCGGGAGAGACATGCAGGAGATTGGAGAGACGGGGATTGCAGGGATAGAAGGGGCAGGTTGGGATAAACGAGAAGCAACATATTATAGAGATTTCCTAAAAATGGACATCTACTGAATTAATACTAAGCTTACAGTATTCGTTGTTTATACTGTGGTACTAATACGCTAAGGCTCGGCACTGCTATAGGTTCGTAAATTATTATTGCAAATTTTGTTTAATGTAGGCTAGCCTATACTTTTAGAAGCTGCTTTCCACTTTCTAAAGAATGTTGCATGAAGTTCAAATAAGAAGCCATAGGCCTACATTGTGTTGACCAGACTAATTAACTTATTTTCATTGGTTGAGATAGATTCTTACTTCATTATACATGTAGGCCTATATATGTAAATGTAGAGTATAGGCCTATTCGTTTTAACTGTATAGGCCTAATATAATATTATAGGCCCTATGGCTCATTTCATGACGTCAACTTTAGTAAAACAGTCTAAGCCTAGGCAATTCGAGTGTGGTTTGGATAAGTTCTTAACTTTTTTAAATCACATTGCTACTGTTTTAAATTATGGTTTAGACAAGTTTGTAACTTTTTAAAGTCGCATTGCTACTGCTTTGAATTATGCTGATCAAACTGCTTGTTGCTTTAAAAATATTCTAATTAGAATTAATTATTATAAACAGGTTCTCAACAGATAATCATACTCTGCTGCTGCTACAGTCGTGTGGTTCTAGCCCACATTTATTCAGCTCGCATAGAGATGCCTACAGCCAGACAGCAGTCTTGTCTTAAAATGACAGCAGCTCAGAAAGAAGTGTCTGGCTAGTAGCCACACCACCACAGCCCTACTCTGTAATCTATACCATAGATGCATCATGCACTACGCAGGTCCTTCAGACAGCTAGGCTATAATTAATTTTTCTAAGTTCCTACGTCAATGTTGAATTTGAAATGTTGAATGTAATGGAAATAAATGTACTTGGTGAAATGTCATTTTGTTGCGTTGTTAATCACCACATCCCAGATTTCCTTGTAACTCTGCCATTATCTTCAACAGTGGATCTACCAATAGAACATACACTTACTTACTCACTACAGCTTCGCACTGAATTAATGACCTGTCAGCCATTTTGGAAATTTGTCAAATATTAGCTAATTTTGCGACTCTAAGAAAGCAGACTTGCACTAGCTATTTAATTCAAATAAATTGCTACCAAAACCACAGGCAGAGGTGAACAACACACATGGTGCAAGCTGTGGCTGTAATAGTGGGACAAATACCTGCTGGAAAGAGTGAAACTTATGGGGAAATGCATCCATGCCAATGGGGAGGACGTTTAGGGTAATGGTAAACACTATGGCACAAAAAGCGCACAAATGGGGATCGCTTCCCACTACCCTCCCAAAGGTCCACTCAACCTTCCATTCAGCAGTTGGCGTTGGTAAACTGATCTGTAGGACAGGCTGACACCTTGCATGGCTGCTGACAGTTAAATACTGCATTGTATCAGTGTGAATTTAAACGAAAAATTAATATTATAATATTATAATTACCGTATTTCATCTAGTCCAATTCTGGTTGCTTCATTTAAGCGTCGCTATTCTATGGCCACATTACTGCCAAAGTAAAGCAATAGAAAAAATTACAAGCAGTATTATTTTTACACAAAGCATCTAACAAAGCCTTTGCAAAAACAAACTGAAGCATGCCAAGACATGTGTTTCATGAAACTAAAAATAATTAATTAGACATGAGACAGCGTTTATCAAACTATCGTCCATGTTAACTACATCCATGAAATTCTAGACACCAAAAAGCAAACGTGAGTCCCAAAGCGGTGCGTTCATAATTACAAGACAGTTACAGACAATGTTGCAGCACGAAACATCGAGGAAAGAAGGCAGCACACGATTACAGAGCGTAAAATACTGTACCACACTTTACATAATCGACTGTAATTGAACTCTGTGCCACCAGAGAAATATAATAGACCAAAATTACACTACAGACAATTGATGCCAATTAGGAAAAGTGCAAGCTGTAAGAGTAAACGTTGACATATCTTACTTACATAGATCTACGGACTATATTACAGTATTAATTCATGGTGATCCAAAAATCAATCTCTGTAAAAGGCATTTGTAGACCGTATTATTATGTTTGCCACATGTACACAAACACTGACGCACACACACACAACTACACAAACCCACTCACCTACACACACACACACACACACTGCACAATCTGATGGATCATGGGCCTGAAAGAATTAAATCCTCTTTCAAACTTCCTGCTGATGCACAATTCCACTTGCACCCATTAAATCTACCAGTCTTTCTCTGTATGCCGAGCAAGTTACCTGTCTGTGTACTAAGTAATTTTATTTCAATACTCATTCAACCTGTTAGCACAAGTGACTACATGGTTAAAGAGAAAGAAAAATTAGTACCGTCAACAGCACCCGATGCCAAACGAGATACACAAAAAAGCAAAGCACATTCATAAAATAAGCAAATCTCAAGTCTACAATGACTATGGCCGCAGTACCATTCAACTGTTAGTGTTCGATCCCGAATCACTATGTCCAGTTTGTCATTTGCTGTCTGCATATACCTTGCACGAAAAGTTGGCCAGAGCCTCCATGTATCTCGGCATTCACATAGTGCTTATTCGCAACTCTCTAACGGTCATCAGCACTTCAGAAATTGGTTGCTATTGAGTGAGCATGGTTACACTGGCAGTATCGTTAGATAAAGCAAGCTAAAGCATCCCAGTAATGTAATCAAAATTATTTTGATTGAATAATTTCAAATTCAATATTTTAATATTTATAGCCACACAGACAAATGCCTCAACAGTGCAAGCAGCCAATTTTCAGAGCATTAACAAGTTTCAGGTACTTAACAATAACAACTAACCAAGTCATTTAACGCTTTAACGACGAGCTGCACTGGTTTCCCAGTCACTTTTAGCACACTCTCGTTGTTAATGGGTTAATGTGTGATGAACACTTTTACATTAAAAAAAAAACATGGCAATCCAGTCCTCTGCTGAATTAGATGCACATGTTTTCTCAACTAGCGAAAATCTTCTGTCACCCGCTACAAAGTATTCAGTCACTAATTAATGTACGAAATTCTAACCTATCTTCTCTAAAACCGACTGTTATCAGTTTACCCAAAGTGTCATACACCCAATACAATGTCTGTTTCAAAAAAGTTCCTCAGCTAGACTGGTCACGAAAGTTGCAGACAATTCCCAGATATAAACAAGAAGTCACATAAGCCGCATGCACACAGACAGCATAGCATGGTTCAACACCAAGGCATGACATATTCAGACGACCCCTTCATACAGAAACTGACATAAAAATGTGGCACACACAAATAAAACACCGCAACATCTCTCGCAGCTTTACTCGTCTTCATTCTCGTCGGCTTCCTCGTGCTTCTCGTCGTCGTCGTTGGTAGCGTGCGAAACAGAAGAATTGTTCTTCTCGACCGACTCTTTAGCCTTGCTCGCTTTGTTCCGCAGATACGACGGCGATTCGTCCACAGTTGGCAGCACAATCTCTTCGCCCATTCGACCTCGTCTCACTGCAAAAAACAGTAAGTAACAATGAATGCATTATATTAGACAACGTAAATTTAAGAGCAAGAATTTATAAGGCATTTCAGGTGCATAAAAATATCTAAGACCAAAGCAGATTCAGTGGTCAGCACTAGACAACTAGACTAGACTATTTGAAACTAGAACTTTTGGCAAAATACCCTGAAAATGGAATTCAAGGTATTGTTAGGTTCAGAGTTGCCATTGTTACAAACACTGCCAACAAATCCTATGCCAACCAACAAATCCTCTGCCAACCAACAAATCCCCTGCCAACCCACAAATCCAATGCCAACCCACAAATCCACTGCCAACCAACAAATCCTCTGCCAACCAACAAATCCCCTGCCAACCCACAAATCCACTGCCAACCCACAAATCCTCTGTCAACCAACAAATTCCCTGCCAACCAACAAATTCCCTGCCAACCAACAAATCCTCTGCCAACCAATAAATCCTCTGCCAACTTACGGTTGTCGCTGTTTCTCTTGATGCTGTCGGTGACCATCACTCGTGCGCCACGCACTTCCATGAAGATTCCAAACCTGAGGAGACTGGTGTTCTCGTTGATCAAGCGAGCGATCTCCATCTCATTCTTTACACCAAGGATCTGAGGCCTCTGGAAGCAACGAAGAAGTAAACTTTAATCAAAAACATACACAAATGCTTCATTGTAATAATAATAATTTTCCTTTATTCAACAATCCGGTTGACAGAACGCAACCGGTTACAGCAGTGTATAATTATGCAGTTGAAACTAGGGCGTTAACGGGAGCGAATAATGCATTAAAATATTTGCGATCAAAAACTTTAATGCATTAATCGTACGCGTTAATTAGACATGATTAAAATGGAATCAGAGGCAGAAAAACTCGTTTTAAACAGAATGCTCAAACTTAAAGCAAGTCATACATTCTTTGGCAAATATTCCGAAAAAGAATTTGAGTATTATCGTAGAAATTCTTTGCTCAATTATCGCCTGCACTCGAACTAAAAAATGCGTTTATCGCTAACGATAACGATCGGCCGCATCGCATCGTTTCTGTTAGGGTTAGAGCTAGGGTTAGGGTTTCTGTTAGGGTTAGAGCTAGGGTTAGGGTTTCTGTTAGGGTTAGAGCTAGGGTTAGGGTTTCTGTTAGGGTTAAAGCTAGGGTTAGGGTTTCTGTTAGGGTTAAAGCTAGGGTTAGGGTTTCTGTTAGGGTTAAAGCTAGGGTTAGGGTTTCTGTTAGGGTTAGAGCTAGGGTTAGGGTTTCTGTTAGGGTTAGAGCTAGGGTTAGGGTTTCTGTTAGGGTTAAAGCTAGGGTTAGGGTTTCTGTTAGGGTTAAAGCTAGGGTTAGGGTTTCTGTTAGGGTTAAAGCTAGGGTTAGGGTTTCTGTTAGGGTTAAAGCTAGGGTTAGGGTTTCTGTTAGGGTTAAAGCTAGGGTTAGGGTTTCTGTTAGGGTTAGAGCTAGGGTTAGGGTTTCTGTTAGGGTTACAGCTAGGGTTAGGGTTTCTGTTAGGGTTAAAGCTAGGGTTAGGGTTTCTGTTAGAGTTAAAGCTAGGGTTAGGGTTTCTGTTAGGGCTAAAGCTAGGGTTAGGGTTTCTGTTAGGGTTAGAGCTAGGGTTAGGGTTTCTGTTAGGGTTAAAGCTAGGGTTAGGGTTTCTGTTAGGGTTAGAGCTAGGGTTAGGGTTTCTGTTAGGGTTAAAGCTAGGGTTAGGGTTTCTGTTAGGGTTAGAGCTAGGGTTAGGGTTTCTGTTAGGGTTAAAGCTAGGGTTAGGGTTTCTGTTAGGGTTAGAGCTAGGCTTAGGGTTTCTGTTAGGGTTAAAGCTAGGGTTAGGGTTTCTGTTAGGGTTAAAGCTAGGGTTAGGGTTTCTGTTAGGGTTAAAGCTAGGGTTAGGGTTTCTGTTAGGGTTAGAGCTAGGGTTAGGGTTTCTGTTAGGGTTAAAGCTAGGGTTACTGTTAGGGTTAGAGCTAGGGTTAGGGTTTCTGTTAGGGTTAAAGCTAGGGTTAGGGTTTCTGTTAGGGTTAGAGCTAGGGTTAGGGTTTCTGTTAGGGTTAGAGCTAGGGTTAGGGTTTATGTTAGGGTTAAAGCTAGGGTTAGGGTTTCTGTTAGGGTTAAAGCTAGGGTTAGGGTTTATGTTAGGGTTAGAGCTAGGGTTAGGGTTTCTGTTAGGGTTACAGCTAGGATTAGGGTTTCTGTTAGGGTTAAAGCTAGGGTTAGGGTTTCTGTTAGGGCTAGAGCTAGGGTTAGGGTTTCTGTTAGGGTTAAAGCTAGGGTTAGAGTTTCTGTTAGGGTTAAAGCTAGGGTTAGGGTTTCTGTTAGGGTTAAAGCTAGGGTTAGGGTTTCTGTTAGGGTTAGAGCTAGGGTTAGGGTTTCTGTTAGGGTTAGAGCTAGGGTTAGGGTTTCTGTTAGGGTTAAAGCTAGGGTTAGGGTTTCTGTTAGGGTTACAGCTAGGGTTAGGGTTTCTGTTAGGGTTAAAGCTAGAGTTAGGGTTTCTGTTAGGGTTAAAGCTAGGGTTAGGGTTTCTGTTAGGGTTAAAGCTAGGGTCAGGGTTTCTGTTAGTGTTAGAGCTAGGGTTAGGGTTTCTGTTAGGGTTAAAGCTAGGGTTAGGGTTTCTGTTAGGGTTAAAGCTAGGGTTAGGGTTTCTGTTAGGGTTAAAGCTAGGGTTAGGGTTTCTGTTAGGGTTAGAGCTAGGGTTAGGGTTTCTGTTAGGGTTAGAGCTAGGGTTAGGGTTTCTGTTAGGGTTAAAGCTAGGGTTAGGGTTTCTGTTAGGGTTAAAGCTAGGGTTAGGGTTTCTGTTAGGGTTAAAGCTAGGGTTAGGGTTTCTGTTAGGGTTAGAGCTAGGGTTAGGGTTTCTGTTAGGGTTAAAGCTAGGGTTAGGGTTTCTGTTAGGGTTAAAGCTAGGGTTAGGGTTTCTGTTAGGGTTAGAGCTAGGGTTAGGGTTTCTGTTAGGGTTACAGCTAAAATTAGGGTTTCTGTTAGGGTTAAAGCTAGGGTTAGGGTTTCTGTTAGGGTTAAAGCTAGGGTTAGGGTTTCTGTTAGGGTTAAAGCTAGGGTTAGGGTTTCTGTTAGGGTTAAAGCTAGGGTTAGGGTTTCTGTTAGGGTTAGAGCTAGGGTTAGGGTTAGCTAGGGTTAGGATTAGCTTTAACCCTAACAGAAACCCTAACCATAGCTCTAACCCTAACAGAAACCCTAACCCTAGCTTTAACCCTAACAGAAACCCTAACCCTAGCTTTAACCCTAACAGAAACCCTAACCCTAGCTCTAACCCTAACAGAAACCCTAACCCTAGCTCTAACCCTAACAGAAACCCTAACTCTAGCTTTAACCCTAACAGAAACCCTAACCCTAGCTTTAGCCCTAACAGAAACCCTAACCCTAGCTCTAACCCTAACAGAAACCCTAACCCTAGCTCTAACCCTAACAGAAACCCTAACCCTAGCTCTAACCCTAACAGAAACCCCAACCCTAGCTGTAACCCTAACACAGTGGTTCTTAACCAGTGTTCGACCGAACCCCTGGGGTTCGGTGAGCCAGTGCCAGGGGTTCGGCAGAGGTCCTCTGAAATAATATACAATTTATACATATTCAGTGAAAAATCATCTACTGTTTTTTTCAACTTTTATTTAGTAAATTTTTTAAAAACCTTATTGAATTTAAAGCTGTTCATCCTGTTAACCTTAGTTTTGTCTTACTACACCAGTGCACCTCCCGATAATTAACACCGGCAGGCATCTTTCTAAGATATGTAATTTTTCGTTGTTTTTCTGCAGAAATAGCATCGTATGACGTACGCTAAAAGCAACTATTACTCTTTTCCTATATACTTATACCACAGAGTATGTCGAGCAAAAAAAACCCATTATTGTTCTAACTTGAGGGGTTCGGTGAATGGTCATGGATTTCTCTTGGGGTTCGGCTCCCTTGAAAAGGTTAAGAACCACTGCCCTAACAGAAACCCTAACCGTAGCTGTAACCTTAACAGAAACCCTAACCCTAGCTGTAACTTTAACAGAAACCTTAACCCTAGCTCTAACCCTAGGAGAAACCACAACCCTAGCTCTAAATTTAACAGAAACCCTTACCCTAGCTCTAACCCTAACATAAACCCTAACCAACCGGCTCAGTGGACTCTTTCAAATCTATGCTTAACCCTATATTGCACAGTGTGGCCGATTGGCAACACTTACAAAATCACGATTTAAACCTATATAGAGCTCTTTGGCTCTATGGATGGCCATTCAATATTTATCTAAAATATTTTGTCTATGCAAAGAACTAGGTATAAGAGTCGTCCATCCATCGTTTGTGATTAAATATTGAAGACAAAGTGCTGCGTAACGAAAAGCGAAGAATAGAAAAAGAGATCATTTTGGAGTGCTGGTATGACTATTTTATACTTAATTTCAAGAACTGGAAAAATCAGTATCGATGGCTAAATCTATTTTTATTGAAAATCCGTTTGAATGAACAGCTTAGACAGTCTAATAATAGAAATATGCCCACGTGTGTGCCCTCGACCGATTGGTCACTGTATGCAGACCCTGTGAAAAGACGATTCTTAAATACATTGCCAATCGGCAACTGCGTGCATTTCCTGGGAATCATGGCGAAAATCTGTTCACTACCAAATGGCAACAATATGCAACCATTGATACTATAAGTATTTGATGGCATAATAGCCAAATGGTTACAATATGCATTACTGTCCAAAAGAAGGTTTCGATGTTATAATTACCAAATGGTTAAATTGTGTACTAGGCCTATAGCATAGTTTTTGCAAACATAGACAGTGTATGGTATACCTTGTCGACTTTGTGTATATAATTTTAATTAGTTAATTAAGAGCATGCACTTCTTGTATCTGTGTTACAGACGCAAAAATGGGGAAAAGGAGTAAGGGCAAACGCCCTTCAAAAGGCCAGACTGTGACCTCCAAAAAAACAAAGAGGCCGTCTGCAGTAGTCATGTGGGAGGATGGGACGGAGAATTTGGTGTTCTGTCACCAACTTGAGGCAGTAGATGGTGCCTCTCTGCCACTGGGGGTGGGAATGAGTGTCAAACACTTCTGGAGGCCAGAGAAATTTTTTTATCTAGGATGTATCATTGAGCTGGAATCTGATGACA
Source organism: Lumbricus rubellus (assembly GCA_945859605.1). NCBI lineage: Eukaryota > Metazoa > Annelida > Clitellata > Crassiclitellata > Lumbricidae > Lumbricus > Lumbricus rubellus. The sequence continues at coordinate 18,647,483 of OX243823.1, forward strand.
CCACAAGAGCCTGCACACAAGGCGAGAATGATGACATCACGACAGCCTGCACACAAGAAGAGAAAGAGAATGATGACACCACGACAGCGTGCTCACAGAGAGAGAATGATGACACCACAAGAGCCTGCACACAAGAAGAGAAAGAGAATGATGACACCACGACAGCCTGCACACAAGAAGAGAAAGAGAATGATGACACCACGACAGCCTGCACACAGAGAGAGAATGATGACACCACAAGAGTCTGCACACAAGAAGAGAAAGAGAATGATGACACCACGACAGCCTGCACACAAGAAGAGAAAGAGAATGATGACACCACGACAGCCTGCACACAAGAAGAGAAAGAGAATGATGACACCACGACAGCCTGCACACAGAGAGAGAATGATGACACCACAAGAGTCTGCACACAAGAAGAGAAAGAGAATGATGACACCACGACAGCCTGCACACAAGAAGAGAAAGAGAATGATGACACCACAAGAGTCTGCACACAAGAAGAGAAAGAGAATGAAGACACCACAAGAGCCTGCACACAAGAAGAGAAAGAGAATGATGACACCACGACAACCTGCACACAAGAAGAGAAAGAGAATGATGACACCACAAGAGCCTGCACACAAGAAGAGAAAGAGAATGATGACACCACAAGAGTCTGCACACAAGAAGAGAAAGAGAATGATGACACCACAAGAGCCTGCACACAAGAAGAGAAAGAGAATGATGACACCACAAGAGTCTGCACACAAGAAGAGAAAGAGAATGATGACACCACAAGAGTCTGCACACAAGAAGAGAAAGAGAATGATGACACCACAAGAGCCTGCACACAAGAAGAGAAAGAGAATGATGACACCACAAGAGACTGCACACAAGAAGAGAAAGAGAATGATGACACCACGACAGCCTGCACACAATAAGAGAAAGAGAAGGATGACACCACAAGAGTCTGCACACAAGAAGAGAAAGAGAATGATGACACCACAAGAGCCTGCACACAAGAAGATAAAGAGAATGATGACACCACAAGAGTCTGCACACAAGAAGAGAAAGAGAATGATGACACCACGCCAGTGTGCACACAAGAAGAGAAAGAGAATGATGACACCACAAGAGCCTGCACACAAGAAGAGAAAGAGAATGATGACACCACAAGAGTCTGCACACAAGAAGAGAAAGAGAATGATGACACCACAAGAGTCTGCACACAAGAAGAGAAAGAGAATGATGACACCACAAGAGCCTGCACACAAGAAGAGAAAGAGAATGATGACACCACAAGAGTCTGCACACAATAAGAGAAAGAGAATGATGACACCACAAGAGTCTGCACACAAGAAGAGAAAGAGAATGATGACACCACAAGAGTCTGCACACAAGAAGAGAAAGAGAATGATGACACCACGACAGCCTGCACACGAGAAGAGAAAGAGAATGATGACACCACGACAGCCTGCACACAAGAAGAGAAAGAGAATGATGACACCACGACAGCCTGCACACAAGAAGAGAAAGAGAATGATGACACCACGACAGTCTGCACACGAGAAGAGAAAGAGAATGATGACACCACGACAGCCTGCACACAAGAAGAGAAAGAGAATGATGACACCACGACAGCCTGCACACAAGAAGAGAAAGAGAATGATGACACCACAAGAGTCTGCACACAAGAAGAGAAAGAGAATGATGACACCACAAGAGTCTGCACACAAGAAGAGAAAGAGAATGATGACACCACGACAGCCTGCACACAAGAAGAGAAAGAGAATGATGACACCACGACAGAAAAAGTTGAACTGCAGATATAATGTAGTTTAGCCATATTAGTTTATAAGCATTTTTATATGCAGTTTTATTTGTTCCATTAAATTGTTGAAAATTCATCATGCATTACCTTGTACAATGAGTTTTCTTATCTACAACATATACTTTACATGTTGTTGCCAATTACTCATAGTCTGCATCTTGTTGCCGATTGACAACCATCTACATCTGCGGGTATTGCATTCAGTTACCAATTGGCAAGCGGGTAATTCTGAGGCTATTGCATGTAGTTGCCAATTGGTAACCGGATACTTCTGTGGGTAATGCACATAGTTGCCAATTGGTCAATGTCAGTTTTTCTTCAAATATGTGAATTCTGTGAATAGTTAAGACCTTCAAGTAGCTCCAATAGGTTACAATAGTTATTTGCTAGCACTTAAATTTTTTTCAAGCAAAAATAAAATTCTGTGCAATATAGGGTTAAAACAAACTTGTTCTCTAGCGTTATTCACTATTCAGCCTGTTGTCTGTTTGTAAGGCATCCTTGTCACGGCATGTCATGTAAATTATTAATTTTTAATAAGCCAGAAGTGGTAGCCAGAAACCAGATCAACCTGTCAGAAGAATCCTGTCATTAAATAAATAGGGAATATCCCAATAACATTCAGCAAAATATATGAAGTTCGGCAGACATACCTGATTGACAACTCTGAATTCTGTGACAGCCTGGTTAGCATTGAAAGATTCAAGCAGCTCGATAATTCCCGTGCCGCTGATGTAATTGCTTTCCAGGTTCAACAACTTTAGATTTTTATTCTTCAGCAGCCCAGATGCAATCGCCTGCAACAATGATGATGAAAAGAATGTCAACACAATAACATGACATACAGGTGCTAACGATCTACAATCTTAAATAAAAAGCTACTGATCTGTTGACATGTATGAAAATCACACGATGTGGTTTCCACAAATTACATACATCCTCTATTTTTTATCTATTCTTTAACACCACTGTAAAACAATAGATGCAAAAATACATGCTTCCACACATCCACCCAGCATCATCATTAACTAGAAACATTTTCAACACATGTAAGATCACACAGTTCTAAATGTGAAACAGAGGTGTAGCTAGTTAGTTGAAGAGCTGTTAGATAAAGCCACATGAGGGGTAATAGGATCAATAGCCTTCATTCATCCTTGCATTCAATCCATCCATACAAACATGATTCTTTATGCACGTATGCATGTTTTTCATCCATAGGTATGTCCATTGACCTACCCATCAATCCAGTATGCATGCATTCACCACTCAATCCATTCATATGCCTCAATGAATGAAAAGATGAATCAGTGAACATTCAAATAATAATTAAACGAAACCAGTGCATCCCAAGAGGTTGACGCCTTATATTGCAAAAAAATGGAGGAAAACAAATGAAGAAACGCAAAAAATACCTTAGCAACTTTATCGTTTGATCTCGTGTTGGCCAAGTGCAGCTTCTCCAAGCTGGTGTTTGTTGCCAGAGCCTCACCAAATTCACACAGCTGCTCAATGGAAATGCCCTACACATTCAGAAATCACAAGAACTCAGTCACTTCTTCCACAAATTCCAAGATCATAATTTGTGGCATAGCAAAGTTTGGGCATATGTATATAGTTTTATACAGTCAGAATACAGGAGTCTCCGTAATGAACTTCTTGGTCTTTCTTTGCCTCTTTTCAGCAAGCATTGAAAACCATTCTCTTTGTTTGTGGTTTGGTGCTGTAAGGTTGGAAGCACCTCTGAGGAGTTTCTCTTAAAGTGACGCTATATAAATTTATGATAAAGATGATTACGATAACTCTAACATGATGCGAGGTATTGAAAAGGTGCTTATAGTTATCCACATACATACGTACAAGTATGCACACATACCTACATGTTTGTCAACAGTTTACAATGATGTAGAGTTCTATAGTCCTGGAGTTGAATCAAGCAATAATTTCATTGATAGGCCTGTGATTTAAATCCAATACTAAGCCAAGCATAACAACTCTACTAGCTTGCCTCAGCAAACGAATTCATAAATACAAAGCAGATGGAAAGCAATAAATCAAGCACTGGGATGGTGCAGGGCTAGCCGCTAGCTGCGTTTATAAACAAATGCACAGCAAATTAGAACGAAATGATGAGTAATTATAAGCAATGCTGAATATGTCATACAATTCTTACTGATAAAATCTTAGCTGCCTTACAGCATCTGTTCCAACATTATAAACTGATACATAATTTACATGTAACACCATCTTTGAATGTAATAAGCATGACTCAGGTCTTTGATTTGATAACTTATTTGCTCCAGTGACATGATAAAACTTAGTTCTGGAAACAATAGGCATGCCAACGTCTAATCAAACATGCATTTCAAAAGCAGAGCAAAGCATAACTCTGGTAGAACTAACAAACACTGCATGTGTGGGTGTGCATGCATGTGTACGAGTCTCTGTGGGTTTGCTCTTTGGGTTAGTACATTTTGAACACATGTTAAAACATGCCTCAATATAACATTAATTCCGTAATAACTTGGTTTGAGACCTTGATTCATCTAAAGAAAACAAAGTCACAATAATACAAGCTCTGCAAAAGGCATTTCTTCAAAGACAGCGTCCTAAAAGTTTAGTTTTTCAAGTTTGTAAACCCATTCCAAACTCCATCCAAAAGTTGGATGACAGCCAAAGACTACGTGACTTATAAAGCAAAACTACAAGATTATGCTGAAAGCAGAATATAGCACAATGTACACAAGGAAAAGCGTTCATAGATGATGACGACAATGACATAAATGAAAAGGCAAAGCTGATGACGCCACCAAATATGATACAACCCTGCCTATTTTTCAAGTTACTCTCAGGTCACCAAGGAATCAACCCCGCACCCCATCCCACCCTGTAGGAACCAGCCACATGTTAATGCATGGACACTCACCTTGATGTTATTAAGGTTAAGTTCCTTAAGGGAAGGGTCGTTACTACGCATTCGTTTAAGGCTTGCTTCTACGTCTGTCGTATTGGGCGCTTCTTCCACGTATGGCTTACACGGCTCATATTTAGCCGCTCCTGAAACAAACAATACTTTACAGAAATGTGTTGCTAATATCATCCATATGCAGCTTCTTCAGAAATGTTGAATTCTCTTCAGAAATCAGAAGCAATAGACTGGTTCTCTGCTGAAAAACACAACTCCAATAATTAATTAATAAGCTGCAACTGCCATGCACTGAGGCCCTGATTGAAGATCATCTCAAAATAAGCATCCACTTCAGCAAAAAATTAGCATCAATGCTAAAAGCCAATGTCACTAGAGTTATCAAACTACTGGTACTTAATACGACACTGCGTGTTAGTTCACAGAAAAACAATTTAGTAAGCCAAGTTTTCATGCTGAACATCATTGATACATGTCATCTGATGATCAAATCAAATCTAATCAAATCAAATCTTGTTTATTCATAGCGATCAACAAATCAAAACAGCAAATATATATATAAAATAAGAGTGTGCAGTGAAATATGGAGCTAACAAATTATTATCATCTATCAGGTAAAAGATCACTAAGAAAGGGTCACCCAGAAAGGGAGTGATCCCGCTAAACCTGGGCAACCACAAACAGGAGTTTATATCAAGATGGTGGTGACAGAAGAGTGTAGTTGTTATTAGGCAATGTAGGCAAAACGAAATCAAGTAGATGAGTTAATGTAGAGAGAGAATGAGAGATTTGATCATCATTTTGTAGGCTAAAAAAACAAAGTGCATTTGCAAGTATTTTGTTGACAATACGTTTCTGACATGCTCTACAAAAGCAATACATGTATACAAAATTTAAAATGTAGTCTCCATACAAAATTCAAAATGTAGTCTGCAAGTCACAAAGCACAAATTACTCCGAAGTAAATCATGGCCATAATCTTAATCCTTTTCAAACCTTGCAGCAAACTGATTCAATCAAGCAGAGACTCAGAACAAATATGCACAAGACAGATCTTGGCTACAATCATAAAGCTTAATGTCAAGCACATGCATAGTTTATAGGTGGTCTGTCGTAAGCAAAGCGATCGATAGATATGTATGTTCTCCTCCAAGTATTACCTTGACATTATTCAGGTTAAGCTCCTTGAGGGTGGGGTCATTGGCCTTAACCTTTCGCAGGCTGTCCTCCACATCTGTACTGTTGGGAGCCTCCTCGGGAAAGATCTTGAAGTCCGCATATTTGGCCACACCTAGATGATTTCAGGTACGTAGCTTTTATAGGTAGGTGCTGTAAAGCTGTCAGTCACTTGGCAAAGTGTCAGTTGCTAAGGGCAAATGACATCTGTGGTGTTGCTCTAGGGTTATTGGAAAAAGGTATTCCATGCCAGTCTAGTACACTGGAGTAAAGGAATCCGAGGCCAGTCTAATACTCTGGGGTATTCCAAGCCAGTCTACCACATGGAGTAATGGTATTCCAGGTCAGTCTAGTACAATGACGTAAAGCTAGTCAAGCATATTGAAGAAATGTTATCCCAGGTCAGTCAAGAACACTAGAGTAAATGCCAAACACATAAAAGACAATTCTGCAAACCATAAGACACTGCTAATAGCACATTCAAATGACAGAGACATCCCATTAATATATTTACAACAAATCTGCAAAGAGCAAGGTACAAAATATCTCACTAATGTTTTACTTCGTCCTCACTCAGCGTCCTCCCACCGTCCACTTCGTTCATCCAACAGATTTGACCTCTTGGTTCCTCGGTCTAGAACTGTTATGGCTCAGTCTCGATCATTTGTCTCAATTGGTCCTTCTCTTTGGAATGCCCTCTCTCCTTCTGTTCGCTCTACACTTCTTTCTGGTAGTCTCTCCTCTGCTTTGTCTCTTCTCAAAACCTGTTTCTTCTCGCTGGGCCTTGCGCATTGAGGGCGCCTCTGAACGGTTCACCCTACTAGAGGCGCTTTATAAATGTTTAAATACAATACAATACAAAAAAGTACCCACTCTTTGCTGGTCTGCATCTTAATATTTACATGTCTTAAACGTTTTCCTAGTTTTAATTTTTCCTGCGTATCACTTTAACAATGAGCTGGTTTGGTTTTCCAATCAATATTAGAACAATCTCGTCATTAAAGCATTATGATACTCTTGGCACTTGCGCTAAATCTTATTTCGTGGATTTATTTCTCGCCTTACTACAATAACTGTTGTATCATATTTTTAACAAAACTCTGAGTTTTCAGTGTTTTTGTCGCAATCAGATGTCGCCTATATCTCTGTGACACAATCTGAACAACTTCAAGGGCAGCTAAATTTATGTACTCACAGCGAAATCCTAAACCTAGGATCAGCACATATTCCTCCAGACATTTTCAATGCATGTAAGGTCACACATACATATAAATGTTCAAAGTAATGGACATGACATTTTTACTTTAAAATAACATACTCAAATTGCCTTGAATAAATATCTGCATAATATATACAGAAATCATGACAAATTAGGCTGTCACGAGTACTTTTAAAACTGTATCAAAGGAAAGGTAATCGCAATAGAAAGTAATACAACGTGCCACTACATTCAATCAATCAATCAATCAATCAATCAATCAATCATTCATTGCATTACAAGAACAGGCATAATCTATTCACTTGTGCTTGCTCATTACCTTTGAAAGTTGATGACACAGCGATAAGAAGTTGTTACTTCAAATCATCAGAAACAACGTAATGGCTTTAAAAATGCACATAAAGTGTGTCCACAGGAAAACACAATAATAAACCGACTTAATGCTCAAGGCTTTCATCATAAATACCATAAAAATTTGTACAAACTCATTATTACGTTACTAACAAAAAAGATCAATTCTGCCGTCTTGGTCACAAGGTTATAATAAACCAGCAAAAAACAACGAGCTGTTACTGTTGAGTTAGATTTACAAACAAACTACACACACTAAAAAAAAACAACACAACAAAACTGCACTAGTTACAAGAACTTAAACAAGCAAACTCTGGGTTCACGCATCATAAGACATTAGACAACTCAACCGGATCTGAGAGAATCCATATAACAATAGCTGAGACAAAACAATTGAGACATACCTAGGAAACCTCCGGATCCTTTCAGTTCCTTGCCTTCGACAAACGCATGGTGATACTGTGGCTGGTTGAGCATGCCATGAAAGCCCAAAACCGCTAGAGATAAACACACAAGTGAAAACTTGACATACATGTAGTTATTTTATTCAGCTGAGAATCTCTTGCATTACAGAACAGTGTCTTTGAGGAACCATTCAAAACTTCCCTTCTCCATTCATGATAGCAGAAAAAAGTCTCGCCTTATGTAATCCTGCATCAAAAACATGAGATGCCTACTAAACTGATTATATCAAAAACATTGCCAATGCCCACGATCATATATAATAAGGTAGTGGCATGCAAATAAAATCATCTACAATTAAATAAGCCTAAAGCTTACTAGAATAGCAACGCATACATGTACCATACATGTATGCAATTCATAAAAATTGTTATTCAAGTATTCTAAGCAATTGGAGTTTCATTTAAGTGTATTTTACGCGGACACCCCAAAAGTGTCAAAAGATGATGATGACGACGATGATGATGTTGTTGATGATGATGATGATGATGACGATGGACAATAATGATTGAACAATGATAACACCGACGACCATAGACAAATGAATCTCTACCGGCAAGGTCAACAAGTTCCTCTTCGGTAGCTTGAGCTAAAACGTCATCCCATTCTGTCTCGAGAGGTACATCATCCTGCACGACAGGCTTGATCTCTTCCTTTGGTTCAAATTTCTTTCCTGAAATATTCAAAATCACTTACTTCCAGTATATACTAAAACAGGTAACGGCAGGTAACAATTCGCAACATTGCAGGGAATGCATCTTAGGAAACATTTTCTAAAGCTCTTAAATCGCATCTGTTTAGATCTGTTGGATAGCTACATTGAGCACCTTCGTGAGATTCTTGTTAGGGCGCTATATAAATGTTCATATGCATACATACATACAAAGCTCAAACAGGCAATACAGTAATTCAGCTTCATCAAAAACCAACAGGCGTTGAATAGTAAACTAAGTCCATTGTAACTTGACTACTCAGTTTGATGAATCAGAAACCTGGACTTATTATATTTGTACCAATACAACAAGGCAGGAAAGCTTTCCCAACCGTTACAAAGCCATGCATCTATGCAGAGATCGCAATATTTATAACCTCCATCCTTAGTAACAAATACAGCTATCTTAATGCCAGACTCCTTACTTCGTTAATTCACAAGTTCACGTAAACGGACAATAATAACCTCTTATTTCCTTGGTGTATGGCTTTGCGTCATCCCAATCCTTTTCATTCTTCGCCTTGTTTTCCAGGTAATCCAGGAGCTTCTCTCGACTGAACGGTCCGGTTGGTTCCTTGTCGACCTTGTATCGACAACGGTCGGACGGAGGAATCATCGAGTCCTACAGACGAGAAAAGAAGATAAAGAATTCAAGAAGAATTTTTCAGAAGATAAGCCGCATAATAAGTACTGTTGTCAAAAGATGCATTTTCAGTTATATTCAGCCTTGCATAAGTGACGTTAAAATCTCCTTTGACAGTCATAGCTTATTTTTTCAGTGCATGAAATTGGATCATGCAATATAATGCATGCGTGCCTGTCGGATGCATATAAAGCTAATTACATACTTACTAAACTAAATATATATATATATATATAATACATCATATAAAATTATACTAAAAGAAGACCTAATTCTTCATCTTCTGATCAGTTAAATAATACAACAGCTGAGTCTAAAAAGAAAAAATTACCTACAAATGATGGTGACATGCCAACATTTTGGAAAAACTTGGCTGAAGCCCAAAAACTCATTCTGGTTTTGAATATGATTTCTTTATGTGACAAACCTCTTATTTCCCTAGTGTATACTTATGCTGTGAACTTGCGACTAATATAGTAATTGACATAAAATACTCATCAAGCTCTCATTAGTCACAATTTGGGCATTTATAGCCCTGTGCCACCCAAACAGAGAAAAAGAGACAAGTGGTTTAATGTACAAGCGGGCAGATCTGGCCGACTGGTGGTAAGTTGCTTACACAAAAATCAGAAGAACACGAGTTCGATACCCACCAGCCCAATAAGGGTAACTTGCTTCAAATCCCTAGGGCAAAAGAGCAGGACATAAGGCGCCTTGCAGGCTGCCATACAGTTAAATTTTACTCCAGTTAAACATCTTATCATCTGCAACAACTATATCACGTAATGTTACTACGTAATTGTCCATTTGAATTAATAAACGAATATTATTACTAAATACTATTATTATTATTATTATCACCATCATCATTATTATTAGTACATATGATATCATCATTTTTATTAGTATGATATTGTTCTTACATCAGGGTCGATGAGTTCTGACTGGAGTTCTTCCAGTTCTGCATCGGTGAGCTTCGAAAGCAGGTCATCAAGGTCAAGGTCCTTCAGTTCTTTTCCTTTTGGAGTCAAAGCCATTGTTCCTTCCTGGCCAAAAAAATTATGCCTTTACAAAAATACACGGAGCACAACGTCCATGACTGTCGAATCAATTGTACATTCGAACAACCATTATATTGTTAAGATAAGGATCTACAGATTAATGTAACTCAACACGCTATGCTTGAAAACACGCATAGCGTGAGGACAAATAAAATAAGGTGAAAGATCCATCTTTACTAGTCTAGACCAACCACTGTGTCCTGATAACGACACGCCCAAAACGTAGTCTAACATTTACAAACGCGAAACACACCCGTCAAAAACAGCAAGGCAACAAGAAATACTCTGAATATTTATCAAATACAGGACTTACCAAAGGATCCAAATAGATCAACTTCTTGAAATAAATATTTTTGTCCTATGTCATTCCTTGATTAAAAACCCAGAGAATTTAGAGCAACCAGAGGACCGTCGTATGGCATTTTCGTCATATCCGGTAAATGCTTGCGGACTCATAATAATTATTTATTAATTGCCGCGAGATCAGCAAGCAATAATTATTATTAGATACCTATCATAGTAATAATAATTTAATTTCTATTATATGCAGCCTATATGCAGGGCTGTACTGGTAAATTTAGAGGTGAGTACACGCTGACCAGGAGAAAAACCCACGTATCTTGGGCCCGAAATTTCTGACGACTTTTTTTAGCCATCCCGCCAAAATCTTCGAGAATTTTTCTCAAATTTCTTGTCCAAAAAAGTTGACCTTTTTTAGTCATTCGCTTCGAAATATGCCTGAATACCCTGATTTACTAGCGTGTACCCGTGTACCCTTCCTTTTAAAAGCGTATACCCTGGTTTTCGGGAGGTGAGTAGGCTACCACTGGACATAGCCTTTTATGTTACAAGATTATATAGAGTTATTATTTTGCAAAAAAGAGCTCTTCGTCTTATTGTGGGAGCTCCATACGGCTCTCACACTGCCCCCATATTTCTCAACCTTAGAATTTTAAAACTCGACCAGATTTGGACTTTGCAAATAGGGGAATTTATGTACCGGTTTGATCGAAGCCTTCTGCCACCTATATACAAAAATTATTTTCAGCTTTCATCCCAGGTTCATTCTCATTTTACAAGATACTCTTCTTTGTACCACCGAACCTATGCTCGCACTAACACGCGCCAGTTTTCTATTAAGTCTAGTGGGGTTACCACTTGGGAAAAAATTCCAAGGGAAATAAAATTGAGCCCCAGTATTTGGACATTTAAGAAGAAATTTAGCGCCTTTCTAATAGAAGGTACCAAATAAAATTAAAGTAGTGTTCGCTCAGTATGTGCATTGCAGTTGGTCTCTGTAGGCCTACAGTACAGTTCAGTAGCCTATAGTTAAGATTTTTTTGTTCTTTTTCATTATTGTTTGTGACTCAGCAGTGTTGAGGTTTTCAGTTTCCTGTTTTTGTGTTTTGTTTTTTCTTCCGTTCTCTAGTATAAGTTGCTTTATCTTTTTTTGTCAGTCACTGTGTTGATTTTGCAAAGACTTCGTCATGGCCACCTTGCATCGTCAAGTCATTAATAGTTGGTGTCCCTAGACAGCGGGATTTTTAAAAATCCCTTTAGGGCCTCCCTTTTTTGTAGCCAATATGAACGATGTGTGAACCTTTCATGTATACTGGTTGCAAAATAAAAATATTTGATTGATTGATTGATTGATGTTCGGACTAGGCCTGCAGCTAGTCAAAATGTTTGAATGAGCGCCTCTGAGGAGTTCTCTTGAAGTGGCTCTATATAAATGTTCGATTACAATTAGGCCTACAGCTAAACAACAAGACTAATTAAGGTTCTCTTGCCAAATCAAAACAGTTTAAAGTAGTGGCTCCCAACGTTTTTTTACTTTATAGCCACAGCTGGAGGACACGATTCCGATCGAGGATCACTTTTTCTTAGTTGAAGGACATATTAGGCCTAGGGGCATATGGGCGGAGTTTGGTTTCCGTTCTTGGGAGGGCTAACCCCGAATCTGGGCCTTCTTCTGAGGGGGGGGGGCTAACCCCGAAAAAGGATACCATTCTCATGGTTAAAAAGTTGAATCTGGGCCTTCTTGGGGAGTGGGGGCTTAGCTTCCCCTAGGCCCTGATAAACTCCGCCCATGCCTAGGGGTCACAACGCTAAAATGTAATTAACTAAAAACATATACATGTAAAATTGTTATTATTGATTCAAAATAGAATGTTTGATGTTATTTATAGATGTTATAACAAAATAATTTGTTATAGAAAACTAGCTGGGATACCCGCGGTGATGCCCGGGAATTTTATGTAGGCCTAAATAGCCGTGAAGCTATGGCGACGTACGGAATGGATATAGGCTAGCTAGGGGCCTAGCAAAAGTTTGGGTTTTCGCGCCACCACCATGGCCCCCTCCACTGGCTGGACCTGACGGTCCTCTGTCTACATGCAAAGTTTCATATCAATAGCTGCAAAACTGCAAAAAACAATTCGCCCCCCAAATTTTCGCCCACCCCATAAAGCACCCTGCCCCACCAGACCCATGTGGGGCGAAGTGTGTGTTGGCTTGAGGCGAGGTGGTCCCGGTGGCACCCTATCTAGCTGCAACTTTTCAGGTGAATAGCTGTGAAACTATGACGATGGAATGGAAATAGCAAAAGTTTGGGTTTTCTCGGTCTCGGCTTATGACGCGCCTTATTTTTCTCGGCTTCGGCATACGACGCGCCTTAATTTTCTCAGCCTCGATATATAACGCGCCTTATTTTTCTCGGTCTCGGCTTATGACGCGCCTTATTTTTCTCAGCCTCGATATATAACGCGCCTTATTTTTCTCAGCCTCGATATATAACGCGCCTTATTTTTCTCAGCCTCGATATATAACGCGCCTTATTTTTCTCAGCCTCGGCATATGACGGTTATCTCAGCCACGGCACATTGAAAGCCAAGGTTTCACCCTCATAGAGTTTCTCCGGAGGATTAACGGACTCTTGTGTGCATGAAGAGCAAAATAAGAGCTCAGGGACAAAATTACTGAGCATCTGCTTGAAGAGTTCTTGACAGGCAACCTTGCAGTTGCGGATGAACTACGAAGTGGACATTTTAAAAGAGGGCATATTGGTCAGTATAAAGCATGACTATAGTTAAACATTTTCCCCGGGGTCTACTTGCTCGAAAAACAGAAACGCCCGAAATTGAGAGTGGGGGCACTAGCCTTCTACAAATATTATGATCTTAATTACTAGTCTCTTCCTCTCCGGTCTGCTGATCGACTTGATCTTCTAGCTCCTCGTGTAACGGTAGTGTATGATAAATTTTTGTCAGCCGAATCGAACTTTATTCAGTATGAGAATTGTAGAAAAATAACTGGGGGGTTGGCCTATGATAAACTTGAAATTGGGGTATGAAAAACATACTTTAACATGGGGCTCTAAAAATGACTGGGGGGGGTTGAACCCCCCCCCCCCCAACCCCCCCGGCAATTCTCACCCTGACTTTATTCGGACAATGGGCTCCTCAAATGACATGTCCTGCCCATTTGGGCGGATATATGGGCTAGCGGCTAGCCCATGTCCACGAGCCCACTTAATTTTGAGATGGCACGCTGGCAGACTATGATAGGCCTATAGCCTATTATTAGCATATAGTCCGTCAGTCGGGATAGGCATGGGCGGAGTTTATCAGGGGCTATAGGGGGAGCTAAGCCCCCCCCAATAAGGCCCATATTCAACTTTTTAACCATAAAAATTGTATCCTTTTTCGGGGTTGCCCCCCTAAGAAGGCCAGACTTGGGGTTAGCCCCCTTCCCCAAGAACGGAAACCAAACTCCGCCTATGGGGACAGGCCTATTATAATTCGTGCCTGCGGGATAGGCTTATGCAGTGCATGCATGCAACTCTTCCACTAACCCTGGAACTTTTCTAATTGACCTTGCATACCCTAGGGCCTAGGCTACTTGAGAACGTTCTTCAGTGCTAATGCAGGCGACCTAGCCTAGGCCTACATTAAAATCAGCTAAAACGAGCTAAATGGACACGTACCACGACAAGAAAAAGTCACAAATCTTTTCCAATAATTATACGCATTAGAATAATAATTAAATTTATTGTGTAAACTCTGACGCCGTCCATAAATTTAACCGACTGCAGTCTTGAGAATCATTCTGTTGACAGTCAAACCGGTCAGTTATTTTAAGAATAATCAATTGAACATTTTATAGAATACAAAACAGAATAGTAAAACACTGTAAACTGCCAGTCGTTTTGCCCGTCCTATAGACGGTTATAAACAACTGGTAGCAGTGATAGGCCTATACGTGATTGATATTATAGGCTTATGTCTATGAACATGCGACTGATGGAGACCATGCCTATAATGCAATATAAAGTCTAGAGGCTGCTGTAGATATATATATATATATATATATATATATATATATATATATTATGTATTGTATAGGCTACAACAGTTACTATACATGTATTGCTTCAAATAATATTCATGATACATTTTCTGCTGATTTCATAGGCTATGTAGCCATAGGCCTACGACTACAGTAGCCTACACAGCAGGTAAACTGATCACGGTCCCTTCGAGGCATGGGTGAGACTCGGACATTGCCACCGAATGAAGTTGACGACTAGGATGATGCTTGTCAGAACTCCAAAGCAGATGGTAATCGCAATGCCAGCCTGCTTTCCCACTTCGAAGCCCTCATGTGCACTGATGCCTGCAGCGAAAGACAAAGAAACCAGTTTAATGTCAATAATAGCACCACAAGCGCAGCACGCATAGGCTACAGCCGCTAAACCCATACACCTACACACAACTACACGCACACACACACACACACAGACACAACTAGGCGTACATTGTATTGTATTGTATTGTATTGTATTTAAACATTTATAAAGCGCCTCTAGTAGGGTGAACCGTTCAGAGGCGCTCCCAGTGCGCAAGGCCCAGCGAGAAGAAACAGGTTTTGAGAAGAGACAAAGCAGAGGAGAGACTACCAGAAAGAAGTGTAGAGCGAACAGAAGGAGAGAGGGCATTCCAAAGAGAAGGACCAATTGAGACAAATGATCGAGACTGAGCCATAACAGTTCTGGACCGAGGAACCAAGAGGTCAAATCTGTTGGATGAACGAAGTGGACGGTGGGAGGAAGCTGAGTGAGGACGAAGTAAAACATTAGTGAGATATTTTGGGGCAAGACCCCGTTGAGCCTTTATGATCAAAGTCAGGATCTTAAATTGTGTGCGAGCACGGAGAGGAAGCCAGTGAAGTTCATGAAACATAAAGGTAGAGATGTGAGAGTACTTGGGAAGGCGGGCAATCAATCTAGCAGCTGAGTTGAGAACCGACTGAATCGGTGAAAGACGAACTTTAGGAAGACCAATGAGGAGAGCATTGCAATAGTCAATTCGTGAACATATAAAAGCATGAATTAAGGTAGTGAAGATGGAGGAGGAGACAGAGCGACGAATGGCTCTGAGACGTCTTAAATGGAAATATGACGAGCGTGTAACATTGGAAATATGCTCAGTAAAGGTAAGTGAACTATCAATTACAACACCCAGATCCCGCACACTTGAAGAGAAGGAAAACAGCGGAAATCTTTCAGAGAGCAGAATGAAATCAAGCTTCTGGAGCTGCTGGGGAGTACCTAGCCAGATGAATTGAGTCTTTGAAGTATTAAGTGAAAGGCGATTTGAAGACATCCATGAGTGGAGATGAGTAGTAAGGGATTCAATAAGAGCAACTAATAGCAGCTGGGAAGATGAGGGACCATGGACAAAAGCCTGAACATCATCAGCAAATAGATGGCCAGCAGCACTACAAATCGGAAAAAGAGAAGAGATGTCGGCCGTGTAAAGAATAAATAGGAGAGGTCCAAGAACTGAACCTTGAGGAACACCCAGATTAACATGAACCCATTGGGTTCGAGAGTCACCAGATATAATCATTTGAGTTCTTTCAGAAAGGTACGACTGGAACCAAGATAGGGGGAGGCCTTTAACACCATAGGAGGTCTCAAGACGCTTGAGTAGAATATCATGATCGACCATGTCAAAAGCTGAAGAGACATCATAGAGGGCCAACAGAGAGACCTCAGACCTATCAACAGCAGAATAGATTTCGGATAATAGAGAAAGGAGAGCTGTCTCGGTGGAATGATGGGCCCTAAAACCAGATTGATTTGCAGGAAGGAGACCGGATTGCTCAAGGTAAGGTAGAAACTGCAGAGAGACAAGGCGTTCAAGTGTCTTAGAAAGAAAGGATAGATTTGAGATAGGCCGATAATTTTGGCAAAGGTTGGTGTCAAGGTTAGGCTTTTTTTGTGAAGGAAAGACAAGGGCCCGTTTCTGAGAGGGAGGGATGCAACCTTCAGAGAGGGATCTATTAAACAGGTAGACTAAAAAGGGGCTAAAGTCATCCAAAATGTCATTGATAACAAATGGGGGTAGTGGATCGAGTTCACATGAGTTTAAGTTAGCAGTTGCAAAAGCTAGCCGAAGGTCAACCTCAGTGACAGGTTTAAAATCATCAAAGACCGTTGACGTTGAGGTAAACGTTGGAGGAGGTGCATCAGAAGTTGATGCACGAAGGCGGTCGATCTTTGTTGACAGTGCCTCAAGAAATTCAGTTGCAGTGAATGCAGGTGTTTCAGAGGAGCGAGATGTCTTACCAAGAAGCCCCGAGATCGACGACCACAGACGTCTGGGATTCTTGGCGTTGCGCGAGACCAGCTTTTCCCAGTGAGCTGCCTCTTTGTGGTGGTAGAGACGATGTACATTCACACATGCATACACATACACAAGACACCCACCCCCGACACACACCTATGCACCCACCCCCGACACACACCTATGCACACACACCCACGCCCATAATAATGCGAGTACCTACAAAAACTATTCTCACGCACCCATGGCACATGCACAGAATGCCGAGAGGGAGGGGCAAGAGGGACAAATGTCTAGTGGCCCGGAGACTTTTAGGGACCCGGAAAGGGCCCAGGCCACACTGATTATAATATTTTCATACCTAGATTGCGGGCGGCGGGCCCAGCCTATAATTACCTATGTGAATACAAAATATGTTTTATGCCGTTTTAAATAATTATATCCTAATATCAATGTCACATAGCTACAACAGTTACTGTGTTTCAAGCAACTACCCGTTAACTTACTAATAAGTTTTTTCTGCAAAGAACACGCCCTAGACTAGGGCCCCTAGTCCTCCACACCCTCCATTTCGCTCTCTTCCTCCACACCCTCCAATTCGCTCTCTTCCTCCACACCCTCCAATTCGCTCTCTTCCTCCACACCCTCCAATTCGCTCTCTTCCTCCACACCCTCCAATTCGCTCTCTTCCTCCACACCCTCCATTTCGCTCTCTTCCTCCACACCATCCATTTCGCTCTCTTCCTCCACACCATCCATTTCGCTCTCTTCCTCCACACCCTCCATTTTGCTCTCTTCCTCCACACCCTCCATTTCGCTCTCTTCCTCCACAGGGTTATCCTAATCTATCGTTAACCTGAATAATTATGAAATCAGTCGATACAACGATGAAGTGACTTACTTTCCTGAGCCAAAGCTGATGGACAGACGAGAGCAAAGGACAGGAGGCAGAGAACGATCTTGTAACAACAGTCCATCGTGTAGTCAAAAGGATTAATCCGGAATCAAATCGACGAAACTAATTGATCAGTGACTCTACAAAGACAAGCAGCAGACAAACAAATCAAATTATTGTCGTGCTTTGTGTAGGCAACATGTAGCCTATGGCCAGCATTACTATAGGTATGCGACTGCTCACACGGATCATTGTGCCAATGATAACCTTAGGGTGCAAGTCTACAGGCCTATTATGTCGTTCAACTTAGCGATAGGCCTATTGTAGCCTAGCCTACATAGACCTACTACATAGATCTATGTTTTAATTTTTAAGCGGAACAATGAGAAAGTCAATGCGTGCAACTTGCATGAAACAAATTGTAGATAGATAATCACAATAGTCCCAGATTTAGAGTTTTACTATGAGGAAACTTACGAAGCAAAGCAAAACTTACGATCAACACTACGTACACCTATGACTGCAGATAGTCCCACTGAAAAATATTATGCCGTATGGTCGTGTCTATATAGTCGTGTAAAGACCCTACGCATTAGGACCAGTGTCTATATAGTCGTGTAAAGACCCTACGCATTAGGACCAGACAGGTATCACTTCAAGAGTCCTTTTACGATCGACAAGTGCAGTGCATATTAGTTCTGTATAATTCCGATTTTATTATGCTAGCTACTGCCAATAAACCTGCGGACTAGCATTGTTCTTGTGCACACAAACCAGCACGTACGCTACAAACGCTTATGCATCTTAATCAACATACCGACTGTCAGGCGACAAGATCTGCCTTCAACTGGTTCAATCCGGATTTATTAAAGAGCGACAATAAACCATAAAGTAACGGAAGAGCTTGAGCGAATTTGGACAACACGGCTATTGACGAAAATACATAAAGGAAATACACATTGCAAAAGGAAATTTTTAATGTGCATTGCAAGTTGCAACCCCCTTCAGTTGGCATATGAAGGGTTTACTGAGTTGCACCGGGTATTAAGGTGAAGCGGCTGAGGCCTATGCTTGTCTGACCCTGCTCCCTATCTATCTCTCCATCCCCCCCGTTATTAGATGCAGCACAGCATCTCATTATGACTGACACAACGGCGTGACAGCCGATTCACAACGAGTGAGCTTAACTAACTGTCTGTCTGTCTATCTATCTCTCCGTCCGTCTGTCTGTGCCATTTTGCCCATTCATAGGCCTATTATTCCTCAGAGAGCCTGGATGTCACAATATATTCAGTAGGCCAATTGATTCGTCCAATATCATCCTTCAACTATTCAGCAGTGTCACTGGTCTTAAAAATCTCCTATCACGACATAATGTCTTTCTCCTCTACCTGAACTCTAATCGTAGGCTATGTCCATTCAGCAGTTAAAGTGGTTTGGGTGAGCAGTGGGAATGCCAACATTAAATTTGAAGCATTCTTCTATGTTCCGACTACAACTTGCCCCTTCCTTTATGTATAGACCACATGTGGACAAACATTTAGAGTGAAGGGTCACACACTGTGCCACTTTTCTAAGACTTCAGGGGGCCAAAGACAAAATTTTCTCAATAATTAAAACAGTGCAATGTATGCTAATGAACAATTTTTTTGAGTGCCTTACAATCAGAGACTACATAGGCCTACATAATTTTATTCACAATTGTGTTTTTGCTTCACTAATGGGATACTTGACACATACGTGTAGCTCGTTCTTACACAAGTACTCCATCATCTTCAAAAGCTATTCTATGTATTGTCTGGCTAAATACTAAGTGACCTTGAGTTTTATTGTATACCACTCTACAGAAAGCTGTTCACAACAATAAATTATCTATGGCCAAATAGTGCAGTATACCTACAATGCATGTTACTTTGAACACACATGAAAAAGCCTCTGTGGATATAATTATAATTGTCTGTAAAATGCTAAATGTCTTCATTTTAATCCGCAGCTCAAATTAAGACTCTGTTGTTAGTGCACAGGCGGTGTCACGTAATCCTAATCAATGTAATCATTGCATGATACAAGTGCCGAAAAGAATAAATAATTTATTTATTCATCATGAGCACTCATATAGAAAATCTACTTAATCTACTCAGAAGTGCTCCAGATCCAATCTAGGCTTTATGATCGAGTAACACAAGTATCCCGCTTGTAAAAAAACTCAAGCAATTTGATATTGATCATTAACCCATTAACAGGACGTACTAAAACCAACGGGGGAACAACAATGCAGCTCATTGTTAAAGTGTTTGCAAGTTATCTGCTACATATACAACTTCATCTCATCCTCCGTCATAAACATGAATCCAATTTCTCTTAAAAACCCTTTTACATTGGCAAATTTTGTTTTCTTCCAGCCTGTACATGTTTGACGGCCTTTAGTTACATGTACGTAACTCATGATTACGGATGCAGCATACAAGCAAATAAATGGACACCATTGCAAAAATTCACATCTTTTCAAGATGGTCGTATCACCAGGCAGAGTGCTGAAATTTATTAGAAAGCCAGATATGTAATTGCACAGTAACTGCATTGAGTTTTATTAATAGAAAGACATGAAGTAGACTAAACAGATTTGAATGCTAAAATATCTGAGAGCTTTTGAAGAGTATTTACGTGCTGCAAGAACTGACTTGAGTGGCTGAAAGTATTCTACTTGTTCGAAACCACTCTAATATGGCTACCAAGCATCTATAATAAGAATTTGCGTAAGAACTGCCAAGGATGAAATAATAAACATCTCTACATGATTTACGAAACACTAAGTTAAGAATTGAACACTGCAGACTCGATCAGAAACTTCTATATTTCAAAATAATAAATAGAATGCACAGTTGTACACTAGTCTGAGTAGTATAATGATTTCAATTGTACTTTCTAAACACAAAACTATTACGAGTTACAATACAACACAATAATACAACTGCATTTTGATATTGCCCTCTCTCCAATATTCAGAAGAACATACAATCAAATGTCAGAATACCAACAGCGCAAAGCAACTGTGAGCAAAGGACTTACTCAAGATAACTATGCAGAAACTGGCTCAGGTGTACTATCCGCAAACAGACTGAGCAGCGAGCGGCCTAACCAAAGAAAGTAAGAAATTTATAAAACATAAGGATTAGAAAACCAATAAACTGTTAATTTATTAGGAAATTTGTTATTGAGACAGGCAAACTTAAAAATATTTGACAAGATAATGGCAGACTACATGGACGTAATACTGATATTTACAATAACTTCTCTCCAATCAGAATCTGGAAGCTGGATAGAGAAATGATAAAATGATATACTAAACTGAAAAACTACAGAGATCATCTGACCTTCTTGATAGAACCAATCTGTATAAACATCCCATAATATAACCTATAGCAAAGTACCAGCTAGACTGGAATTGTCAGCGTCAAGATGTCACACCAGAATGGCAAAAGCTGACAAAATCTAAATGTCTAAGACAAAAAACGATAGTCATTTGAAAACTGACTCTGGATCGGTGGGTCATTCATCTTGAAAAATTCTAAAAAGCATCATTGCCATACATGAATATCGGAGAGTTTATTTCAAGTGTTAACAGAATTATAGAATATATAATGTGCATTAAAACACTTATACTCTCCAAACGAAACGTGTTGAAACATAAGACGAACAGGAAAACATATAGAAAACTATTGGACAATAACGTTTCATATTTTAATCAACACAAGATGTTAATCAAAGTTGGTCCCTATTTTTCATACCTACTGGCGGCAATGTTCACTATATTACGGTCAAACCAATGTCATCAACACAAAAAAACTGTCAAAGTACTAAAAGCTGTCAAACCAGTTTAGCTTACAAGTTATAATTTTGCAGTTAAAAAATTCTTCAGCTACTAATTTTTAGAAGAAAAAATTGCCTTACATCAAATAAATATTAAAAGTGGGTTCATGACTCTATTTGCATCAAACTAAATTGCAATATGTTCTGCCAGAAAGGTTGCCCTTGGTCCCATTCGCTCGAACTGCAACGATGCAGAATAGAGCCTTTTCTGTGATCGGCCCAGTTGTCTGGAATGGGCTCCCACAGGAGCTACGTCTACTTTCTGGGGTTATTACTGAAACTTTTTTTTATTAAACTCAAAACTGTCCTTTTTGCCGTGCTATAGTCGGGAGCGCTTCTGAGTAGTCCCCCTTTAAGAAGCACTATATAAATTCTTGAATGAATGAAAGAAGCGCTCAAATTTCAGTTGATTCAATTGTTTTATGGGTTTATAAGCAAAGTAACCATTGATGAGATCAATCAGAAAAATGACAAAAGATGAAAGTGAAGTGATCAACTATAATTGTAATTAAAGTGCAAAATGAAACTCGACCGTTAAACTCGCCTTAAATCGAAACGAAAATCTTTACGGCCGAATAAAACCATCGAAGAACCCAAAACCCATCCTTCCCCGACACTGTCAAAACACCTACATGTACAGACAAGCCTATGTGTTTCACTAACTTAAATGTGCTAAACTGGATTGTAATTTATATTGCTCCCGCATGTCTAACACACAAGCCGTGGCTGGGCAGGGAGCGCCTCTGAGTAGCCTTCTTGAAGGGGCGCCATATAAGTTTTCAAAATGAATGAATGAATGAAGTCATTAACCCATGGCACTCCAAACTGAGCCGTAATTAGGTGGAGATCCAATTGAAAAGTCCACCATACTGTGCCGGTCTCTTGCGTGCAATGGGCGTATTTAAAGTTCAGTCACACTTATTTACATCACAAGCAAAATGCTGCCTACATTACTACATTCAACCTTCATGATGTCACTCACATAACAACTTGCGCATTTATAACACTAGAATCTAATCTCTGTATCTCAAACAGCTGTTCACATGCAGAAAGGTCAAACCTCACCACGCTCACATATGCATCTTATGAAATAAATCAAACAAGCCATGCTTTCCCATGGATGTCACACCACACAGCACAAACACACAGTCAATATGTGATGATATCTCACCTGCCAAATCACATCCATAAAATATCACACCATTTATTTAGCAAAACACACGTACCAGAGCCACACCTTTCCAACGTCAAACCTTGCTGTATTTTACACTTGTAAACAACTTTGGATCATTTCTAAGCTTCCAAATATTACAAAGAATATTCAGTTAAATTTATCAAAGGCAACACCAACTGCAATTCCATTTGGCCTAGTTTCAAGATATAAGCTTTATTTTGATTCAATAGTACCATGTCTGACACAAACAATTATAATCAGTTTCACAGTACTTTTCAAACAACATAATATGCATAGTTGCAACACAGAATGAACTAATATTCAAAAACATGTATCATCATGTTTTGACCAGTGCTCCAACACTCTTACAATCAACATAATGTCAAGCTTCATGCTATAATATCAAGTATCAGTGTAATCCAGGTCCTGCATAACCGGTATTACACCCCACATAACTGTAATAGCTGGCATAAAATCAAGTACACAATACAACATCACCATCAATTGCTATTGTTTTAACTATATAAAGATTTGACAACTTCAGTGTTGTCAACCGCGTCAACCACACATGTGCTCACACACACCCAATAAAACAATGTATAATTTTAGAAAATGGAGGAATACGTACACAGAGGAAAAGCAAAATTTTTTATCCACCCAATGAAATCCTAAAACATAGAAAGACAGTATGCACAACATTTTGCACAAGTTCAAATATACTCACTCGCAACTATGCTCTGGTGGGTAACATAAAGAAGCTACAAAATCACAGTGTCTTCAGTCTTTTGATTAAGAAATTATGCATTAATCTTGTAACAACAATGGCCGTCTCATACACACCAAAAGCAACAAGCATTCATCACGTGACACAAGTTCTAATTTAACGTGTCACAAGTTCTAATTTAACGTGGCACAAGTTCTAATTTAACGTGTCACACAATGATAATTACAGCATTTACTAAAACGCCATGGCATATTCAACGAGTGTTCTTGAGTACAGAAGATCAATGGATCTCAATGTCACCCCATCTTCTCCGTGTACCGATTACACGATATTTAACCCTTTAATGCCGGAAGGTATAGGATTTCCCATACCATTTACCACCATCTCGGCATTAAAGGGTTAATATCACTGTGCTATACCTAGTGCATCATACACGTGTCTATATCAATCTCGTGACAATCCAAGCGGTCACAATTCTCGAATATTCACATGCAGAACAACTTTTTGATTAGAACTCCGGTCGCTGATGGACCGCAATCCGCTGCTGGACGTTCTTCAACGTGTTCGCCGTGTCCGCGAGCAACATCTGGAAGATGGCGTCCGTCAGCTGCATCTTTATGTTAAACGTGTCCGACTCGTAACTGACCCATTCCGGTTCCTCCTCATGCAGCTCCTTGACGAGAACCCGGTCGACCCCGTCGTCCTTCCGTCGGGTCGACCATTTCCGCGGCACCTTCTGCAGCGCCGCCTGCTGACCGACGGTGTGCGTCACGTGAAGCCGTACGACCGGTTTGAGTATATCGAGCGTCTTCGGCGGGTCCTGCTCCTTGTAGTACTGCTTCCACTTGGTGGGTCGTGACGGAAGCAATGGGTGAAGCTCCGAGACGTCTTCTTCGTCACGGTACATGTCACGAAGGAATTCCGCGACGACTTCGAAGATCATCTGCTTGTACATGCGACGGCTCGATAGTTCCGGGGTGAGAGCGCTGGCGTCCGGTCCGAAGTACTCCTGGGTCGGGTGGACGTCGTCCCATGACTCGCCGCACCTGCGCAGGTGCCAGAAGATGTCGACGACCTGGTCGGCAAGAGGTAGAAGCTCGTCGGATGTGTGTGGAACGACGATCGGTGGTTCCGGAGGCTGAACCGTTAGACCGGGAAGACGGAGAGATGCGGGTTGTTTCGGAGATCCTTTAATAGAAAAATCAACGTGGCACTATTATAGCAGAAAAGTACAGAACAGATTGTATAACAGTGGTAATAACATAAATACCTGTTTCTAAAGGTCACTCTCTGT
Organism: Lumbricus rubellus; assembly: GCA_945859605.1. Lineage (NCBI taxonomy): Eukaryota > Metazoa > Annelida > Clitellata > Crassiclitellata > Lumbricidae > Lumbricus > Lumbricus rubellus. Next base: position 18,672,432 of record OX243823.1, read on the forward strand.
CACTTTCAGTAAGCATTTGAAAACTGTTCTTGTTTACCGGGCTTGAGTCAGGAGCACCTCTGAGTAGTTTCCTTGAAGAGGTACCATACAAATACTTTAATTAATTAATTAAAAATGGCTATACAAATTAAATGAGATGATAAATGGCACATAGATAGCAGATACAGTGGAAGTATACATATATTTTAGCCACAAGGATTGGTAACAGTTCTTTTTGACCGTGCTGGAGTCGGGAGCACCACTGAGTAGCTTCCTTGAAGAGGTCACATATAAATACTTGAATGAACTAACATAAAACGGTTATACAAATTAAATGAGATGATAAATAGCGCATAGATAGCAGACACAGCGGTAGTATACATATACATGTATTTTAGCCGCAAGGATTGGCAATGGACGGTCATGATAACCATCTTCAGCTAGTTAAATCCTATTCATTAGCAGATACATGGAGTAATGCACCATTTGTGAACTGACCTAAATCATCCTTTGTGAACTGACCTAAATCATCCTTTGTGAACTGACCTAAATCATCCTTTGTGAACTGACCTAAATCATCCTTTGTGAACTGACCTAAATCATCCTTTGTGAACTGACCTAAATCATCCTTTGTGAACTGACCTAAATCATCCTTTGTGAACTGACCTAAATCATCCTTTGGTCCTTCCGTATACGGCGGTGGAGGTGGAGTGTTCCTTGCTGGAGACCAATCCAAGTCATCATCGAGAAATTCACCGTCAGCCCAGTCATCAAACAGAGCAAAAGGCGTCGTCGGCGTTCGCTGCTCCTGAAAAGTAAAAAGTTTGTTCTAAGTATGTCGATATTAAATCGAATAAAGTTAACACAACAAACCAAAATCCTTAACGGTTATGTCCTGTCAGAAATAATTTTTTTGTCAAGGTCTATTATACACCACAGTTCAGCATTCAGGAACTACTGATCTCACATTTAAAACTGTGCTTTGCAATCATAAATGCTGCAGTCAAAGTCTGCATGTCGCATATGCAGTGCATATTATGCAATCTTCATTCATTCACTCATTTCAGACATTTGTATAGCGCCTCTTCAAGAGTATCTACTCAAAAGCGCTCCCGACCCAACCACGGCTAAAGAGAACAGTCTTAAGAGCAGAGTAGAACGTAGTCTCAAAGGCTCTAGGCATAATAGACGTAGTTCCACAGGGAGCCCATTCCAGGTTGCAGGGCCAAAGACAGAAAAAGTATGGCGCTGCGCAATAGAAGTGCATGACCGGGGGACAAGAAGCTCAGCCTGTTAGAAGAGCGGAGATGAGATGAACTGATATAATTACTCACCGATTTCTGTTGATTCTCTAAAGATGGAAACTCCGTTGGTCTCGTCCCACCAGACGCATCGTTATCATTCTCCGCAGACGAAGTCGTCTCCTTCTTCGATTTAATCGCAAGCACCTCGGAAATCGCCTCCGACACCAAACCCGTCACCGTCTTATCCGCCAACTCATCAGAACTCGTTCCTCGAGCGCCAACAGAACTGGCAGCACCATCGTTTGGCACTACAGACGAAGAAGAAGCAACGGGCGATCGGTCTTCAAAGAGTTCCACGGCCGCAGCTGCCGAGCTGATGACTCGTTCGAGTTCGCTGTCTCCGGCGCCGGAAAGCGATCGCTCCTCCGCGTCCACCCGACTCATGCTTGGAGAGATCTGGTCGGCTGACTCGTTTTGGACGTCCGTCTCGGATGGAAGCTCGAGCAGACGTTCCTTCATGAGGTTGTCGTCAGACGACAATGATGTTTTCGATAGATCCTTAGCGTCGTCTGCCAACATGGAAGCGTTCTTCGATACAGCGTTCAGATCATCGTTGGACTTTGAAGAAGTTTTTGACTGATCCGCTACCTTCTTTGATTCCCGATTGATTTCAGACAAAGCCGTCTGCTTTGTTGTGAGGTCCAGCCGGAATTTCGATGCTTCTTCGTCTCCGCTTTCCAGTTCGCCGTCCTCGGAAAGCGAGCTGCTTATGTCGTCCTCCGTCTTCACTTCCTCCGCGTCCGACCGACAGACCGTCTGCTCGTCCTCGTTGACCGACGCATGTTTTTCCGGCGCCTTCTTCTCTTTCGACGCGTGTTTCGACCCGGTTGAGAAATCTTCGGCGTAGCTCCTGACGTTTGACGACGAAGAAGGTGCCGTCCTTTTGCTGCCGTGAGATCTCTTGGAATTGTCTGACGACCTGGAAACCGATCTCCCCGAAGACCTTGCACTGCTGGCGCTCCTTTCCGACTCTTCCTCGGCTTTATCGACGACCATCCGCTCCAAGACTTTCCGTTTCGTATTACCGTCCGACTCCGACTTTGCGGATATCGCAGAACGCGACTTTTCTGAAACAGATTTATCTGAAGCCTTTGATGGAATTGATCTGACGCTGTCATCAGACGCCACCGACTCGCCGTCTGTATTCTTTTCACTACGCAAGTCAGCCGCAGTCTCCTCCTTCGACGCCCTCGTCTTGATTTTATCGTCCGACTTACTGGACACAACGGAATCTGACTTGTCTGAGAGCGATGGCCTGGAGTGTTTAGATTCGACGTACGAAATAGATTTCGCGCTTTTTTCCGACGTATCGTCAACGGTTTCGTTGCGTCGTAAGTCCTCTCTTTGATTACCGGCTCCCTTCCTGATTACATCCGACTTGTTGGACACGGAAGAGTGAGTTCTGTTCGAAACGGAATCCTGGGAGACCTTCGACGCTACGGAGGACACAGATTTCTCTGACCTTTCCCGTTCATCGTCCTTTTCTCTGTCGTCCAACGAGAAACTCAAATCGTCGGATTCGTCTTTATCGCGTTCCTCCTCTCTGCCTCTCTCAATCCCAACCTTGGTGTAGTTCTCTTCACTGACCTTAAAAACGGGACGTGAAGAAGATATCGAATTCACAGCAACATCGAAGAAATCATCCAAGTCTGTGACACCCAAGGCAGGAGAGTCTTCTGACGTTTCTGCAGTTCTTCTTTCGTTGATTTCCAAGGCAACTGTGGAGCTCTTAGCATCAAAGAAATCTCTGGTGTTCGTGGGTATATCAACACCAGCGTTGGCTTCAATTCTGCTCTCTGAGAAGTTTAAACCCTTTGGCGTAATCTCATCATCACTCTTAGGCGTAGATATACGAATGCTGGCACCCTGTTGTGTGTCCGTAATAAGCAGATGTTTCTCAGGTGCTGTTAAGTCCACACAAAAACATTTCATTACATTTTTTTCCAATGTTCGCATAATATCTTAGAAAGAACTTTAAACAAATTGAAAATCTGAAATACCTGCATATTCATATCATCAAGTCAAATGCATAGATCTGCCAACTTACACAATACCTTTAAAGAACCTCCCAAGGATGTAAAAACATCAAACTTAGACATTAAATGTCAATAATACTTCCTAACAAGTAATAATAAATGGCAAATAATAATAGCAATAATAATAATACCCAAAATATTAATAATAACAATATCATCGTTTTCAACCCTGTGTATCTGTTAGTTGGATTCCACACGAGTGTTTGGGTTATCCACTGGCGTCTTATAGTTTACTGACATTTATCGTTTTGCAAACTAATGAATTTTTAATTCTTATGACATTCAACATCACTTAGGCTAGCGCAGAAGCATATCTGATTTTTCTGCTCTTAGTTTGATGTTATACAATCGTAGTAATAAATTCCATCCTAGAAGCTCTGGATTGCTTTTACATACACCTTATATGCATTACACGATCAATGAAGAAGATTTAAATGTACGAATCACAAAAACAAACGCACCTTCATCTCTTCCTAGTGAGGTCGCTTTGATGCTACGCTCTGACAATTCTAGTTCAGTTGGAGGAGACGTAACAGATGGTTCAGCAGAACCAAATTCATGCAAGTTAATTGGTGACATCGTGGCCAGCTTCTCAATCTCTTCATTGACCAGCTGTGAAGTAAAAAAAGTGTTTTAACCCTATAGCGTATATACAATAACTCAGAAGTGGTTGCATCACAAAAGTAAACATAACACTGACGTAACAGTCCACAAGTCAATTCATTCATTCATTCATTTATTCATTCGGACATTTATATAGCGCTCCTTCAAGTAAAAAAACTACTCAGAGGCGCTCCCGACTCCAGCGATCCCAAAAAGAACAGTTTTAATTAACCTGAACACAGTGAACAGTGTGAACACAGATACAAATATGGAATGGGCTCCCTCTGGATCTACGCCTACCTCCCAAAACTCTCTCTGACGTGTTTCTGTATTAACATTAAACTGCTTGTTTTCGTCACGCTAGAGTCAAGAGCAACTCTTGAGTAGTCCTCAGTAAAGAGATGAGCACTGTATAGATCCTTGAATAGGAAAATCCTTAACCACATATAGCTGAACTAGATAATGATACTATGATAAGTACAATTGAATAGCACTTCCATGACAAGTGAAGCACTGGTAAGCAACTATTACTTCAGATACTACGGTATAGTCAGGATAAATATGACCAAACGAACAGACCTCAATCTTTTTCTTCAGTAAATCCTCTTTTGCTTTCAGCTTCTCCTTCTTCTTTCGCTTGCGAAGGTTTTCCACCTCAATCTTTTTCCGCAACAGTTCCTCCTGCAGCGCCCGTACTTGTCGTTCAATATCGCTCTGGTCCGAGGTCAGCTCTACAAAAAAACACACACATCATCGTTAGAACTTAACACAAACGCTCTCCAAACAGTACTACTCATTCATGCATTCTGAGAATTTATATAGACCCTCTTCCATATACATCCTGCATCAAGATGCTAAATGTCATTACAACAAATAATCACATAAGCTAGCAAAATAATGCACAGTAAGCTGGAAGAGTCAGCACTGATAGGCGCGCACACACACAGTTTAAGACCAGTGCATAATTATTACCTGGATGCAAATTATAGTCTCTAAAAAATAAATAAAAATTAAACGAAAAAGCTGAAAGAGGGAAAAAACAGTACACAGCAATAATTTACTAATGCTGGTCACTCTAAGGATATGAAAATAAGCTTTAATCGCAAAGGCTACAGACATTTGACTTTCAAAAACACACTAGGACATGCAAAAATGTGACAAGAGCATAAGAAGAGAAATACAATAGGGAAAAAAACTTATGTCCCCAAAATGAGACCTTAAAAAACAACCGCACGAATCAAGAACCATTCAAGTTCAGAGCTGCGAGACTGCCAGCCCAAAGTTGAGAAATTGTGTCGTGCTGAGATAAACAAATATATCTTAACCTGATATTGGAATCGAGAATGACTCTTCGGTTTCACTCGCTGAGCTTCTTCGTCTGTGGTTGGACATCTCTGACAGGTCGCTTGCACGCAGTTCCTCTGGTGACTGTTTGTGCGCATTTGGCAACGAAACAGCAGCGTCCACAGAATCTGTCGCCTCTACGCTGAGTTTAGCAACATCACATTCTGCTTGTTCTACCACTCCCTTGCTCCTGAAATTTTTTTAGACACAAATCAAATTAAAATATTTGTTTCAATATATATTATGTGCGGTGATTTTTTCAAAGACCCCATCAACCCTTTCTCTCCCAGTCTATATACACTCGTAAAAGCACATTCATGCATGTATAATGAACATACTCATTCCAGTATATGGTTATATAAAGGTGAAGTCAATGACATAAGCATATAACAGTTCTTAGTATCTTGACATTGGGAGGACTCCAATAAATAAAACACTCTTTAGATGGGTGACAGTATTCCACACATACACGGGGTTTCGGTTCCATGGTACATTCAAGCAATTTATAGAATTTTGTTAACTGTTCAATTCCTGATCTACATAAATTTATTACTTAGATAATAATGTCAAATTCTGAAAGGTATTCATCTGCAGATGACTAACACAGATCTTTGAATTTAAATTAGACCTATCTACCACAAAAAGATTATCTAGACATAACCAATCACCAACCCAGTCACAATCTCTGCTGCTGGCTTCGAAGAAGAGTCCAAGTCTTCCTGCTTGAGAGGTGGAGTGACATGTGGCAAAGCTTGCTCCAGATGACCCAGCTGAAGGTTTTCACTCGATGGAATGGGTGACGGATAAAAAGGCGACGTACAGCAGTCCTTATAATGAACCGAACCTAATGTAGAGCCAAATGTAGCTGCCAACATCACACCATGTCCATCACCCACTACAAAAATTAGGCGATAACACATTCTTAAGTAGTGCTGGGCAGATGAGAGTGAAGGATTTGAAATAAATCTAAAGATCCCTACACAATGAAAGTCGAACCTGTGCCCTAAGCATTACAGCCTCTATGGCTCTACACACCAACTATATGGCCATCGAATCACACTTACCCTTTAATGCCGAAGGGTATAGGATCTCCCATACCATTTACTACCATCTCGGCATTAAAGGGTTAAAGGATATAACATTGAGAAATACAATAGAAAAAAAACAATAGAAAGGCATGAGTAACTAAATATATCTAACTATCACTAAATAATTGAATGCAGACTATAACAAACTTAGAAGAAAAGAAGTGGTAACATCAGCCTCTACAGATATGGGCAAGACTTTTGGAGTGCATGTAAAACATCAGAGGGGTTCTGATTCTAACAACATCCCATCTCACCTGATGCATCTCTTTTCTGAGGCAGGTTTCCGGCTGCCTCCATCTCTAACTGGACGACCTCTTCCTCCTCCCTGTCCAGTCGATTCTTCCACGCCAGAAGTCTTTCCGCTTCCATTCGACGTTGACGAAGCTTCTGCTCTCGAACAGTCAGGTACCTAGAATAAAACACAAAAACACGACCATATTTTCAATAGATATAATATATTTTTATTTATTTACTTTTAAAATTTATTTTATTTATTTTTTCCTGAACCAAAATAACAAACACAATACAATTATGGCAGTGAACAATACTTTTAACATAATTTGGTTAAGAAGGGGAGACCCAGAAGGGATGGACAATCCCGTTAATAGGGCCACCCATTATTCGTGTAAAAATATTTTAAAATCACATGATAGCATGTGAACACAGATTAACCAGATTGAGCTTGAATCTGAAAGTTCATCTTAGAATAACTGAACAAGGTCCACTGAATTAGTTCAAACACAGATTGCCATTCTTCAGTGTTCGCATGCCAGAAGAACATCAGTAAATTTTCAACAGCCACACTAATATTTATAGGAAAATGTCCAAAAATAGCACAAATTGAGAGTAAAAATTACTTCTTATCAAGCTGTATCTTGAGTTTATGTGCGATCTTTTCCTGCATGGGTGAGGCGGAGTGTGCGAGATCGATGACACTGGTGTCCACTGCCATCTCCAAGCCCACACCACTCTCTGTAAAATCAAACTAAGAAATAAATATATCACAATAAAATCGTCTCACATTCACTGTCAAACACCCAAGTAGTTCCTGTAACTGCAGCTAATCCTAAGAATTTCTTACAAAAACTTCATGTACGTATGTACAATAGTGCATGGTCATTTATATAGTGCCTCAAATAAAAGAGTGTCACGAAGACACTTTACATGGCTGCAAAGCAGATCTAAACAGTTGCAACTTAAAGAGATTTTTAAACATTTTCCTCATAAGCCTGCAGTGCAATGTAGCGAATCATTAACGGAAGACTGTTTTCAGACAAAACACATCAAAAAGATAGATAATTTCAAACCCATTGTCTATATTAAACCTTTTACAAGCACAAGTACGTTCTGGTATCACAAATTATATCTCATGCGGTGAGTTTAGAACAGACCTCTTTGTGGAGATTGCGACCTGGAGGTGTCTGTCGTCGCACATTCAAACTAAAAATTAAAGATAACAATGGATTAAATTATTTCAACCACTTTCCTATTAAACGCACAAAAACATTAAGTACTGCAGATGGATTAGGATACCCAAGAAAAGAAAAATTAATATAAAACTTCTTTGAACAGTGAACTACTGCCCACAATGTATCACTAAAGAATGACATATGGCACTTCCTTGCAATAAAGGCTGACTTTCACAAATCCAATTGCACGTTTCTACACAAAGAAACTCATGATATTAATGTCCATTGTTAAATTATGCTAATTAAAATATTCTGGATAAAAATTGCAAATTTTTGGATTGGCATGAACACATAATATTGCTCATAACCTTAAAATCAAGTACTAACTAGTACTAAAAATAATGCTACTAACACTTCTTCGGTCTTCATTTCTTCTATCGCTCAGTGGAATGGCAATGTCTTCTAGGCCAACGCCAGCCTCCTTCAGTCTCTCAGACAGCTAACAAGTATGAAGATGCTCAGATTATAAATAAATAATTAATACCACTTCTGCATAATTTGCAAATTCTTCACTTTATTTCACAATGGTCTTTAATTTGAAACCAGTAACATTAACCTCATACCTGATTGCTCCTTGGTTGCTCTTCAAGGTGACAAAAGTGCCATAATTAAAAATTCAAACAAAGCAAAAATCAACTGAACTTTCTCAGATCAACAACAATAAACAAAGAAATCGACTAACGTAGATTTAACCTGAGAGCAGACACAAAGAAATTGTGACATTCACTGCACAGTGCACACTGCACAACAATAAAATCAGCTGATTACACACTAGAATCCTAACTCTGTATGCACCAGTAAATGGCAGCATGTTATCAGCTTTCCAAAAGCACGCCACTGAATGGCAAACACACAAGTAAATATCACTTCCAAAGATAACTTTAAGAGCAGAATACCAAGACTTTAGCGCCACATGCTACGCAATAGCCATAATACATTCAAAGTCGTTCCTAATCAAACAACTGCTGTATTCATTGCACTGCACAGAGTAGAATACCTGCATCAATCAATCAATCAATCAATCAATCAATCAATCAATCACAATTTATATTGCGCCCCTTCAAGGTACCTACTCAGAGACGCTCCTGGCCGAGATCAAGCGGAAAACAGTATGCGTGCACAACTGCATGTATGTATGTATGCAAAAGTTTGTTATAACGCCTCTTCAAGATTTCTACTCAGAGGCACTCCCGACTACAGCACGGACAATGAAGTGCATGAGCAACTGTGAGTGAAGGACTTGCGCCTGAAGGGTCCTATGTGGTGGCAACCTTCCAGCTCCAAGGCATCAAATATATCCCTACACCACATGTGACACCCCACTTGGGTGAGGTGAGGCCAAAATGGTAGCATTTTGACTTTCATATGGCATAAAATTTACGGCATCACAACTTGAGTTGAGGTTCTGGTTATAATGACAATTTCTGTTGGGCTGCAATGCAGAACTGTACAATGGTTGGCTAGAAACCATGACTGTATGGAAGGCAAAAATTTCGCCAGCTCAGTAACAGACCGTTAAAATGAGCCACAACCTCCAATAACTAGACCACTGCTTGACATTCCAGCTATAAGTATGAATTAATATAAGCCCAATAGCACTTCTCCACTCCAAATTGCAATTAGTTAGCAGTTTGCATTCTAACAAATAGACCACCACTTTACCCATGACCTATGAATATTAATTAATACAAGTTCAATGACTCGTTTTTCAACAGCAATTAGCAGTTTGCATTTCAACATATTATCTCACCAAGCAGTTAAAGTCAAAACAAACCACTTAATGCAAATTCTACACCATCACACATTATATTTAGTTTTAATATCAATCCATGACGGTAATTAGCAAATATATAAATACCCCGACAACTTATTTACAAGCAAGAGACATTTAACAACAACAGACATTAAATGACACTTAGACAAACTCCAAGCATCATACTTCATGCACTTCTAAACGCTGAACAAAGCAAAGTGCAACACTTAAACACAAACAAAAATCATCCTCAGGTGAATAAGTATTCACTTTAAAAGAAATGCCTTTGATATGAATTCCTATCATCAGTGGCCATGTAGCATGCAAACGCTTAACTAAGTCCTATCATCTCTGTCCCATTGTCTTAACTGCCATTTCACGCTAAGCATAGCATAATTAATATGTTGACGTTTTATCTTGTCCAATGTTGGCTGTTCAACTAATCTTCATATTTCCAGTTACAGATAGAATTCCAGTTACACCGCATAAAACTTGAATTACTACAAGCTATCCAACATAAATTTATACAAATTTATGTTCAGTCGTAAGATTCCTCATGTCTTCTCTGCATAGCAACTAGACATCTACTTAGATTCAATAACAGTAAGTAACCAGCGGACGTCTGGGTAATACCCCACACATAAGAAAAGAATAAATGTCAAGTTCACGTGGTTGAAAAGCACACTAACCACTAAGAAACCATACCAATATGCACCAAAAGTTCCACACACCTATATGCACATGCAAATATATCGTATTTATAGATATTTTAATAGTGTCATGTCACTTATTGAATTTTCCTTAACATTTTAATGCCGAGAGTGAACTAAAAGCAACGTTCAGCCTATCGTTAAAGTTGTACAACTGGCAGCAATAACTATAAAACCAATTAAAAGGGCCAAGAATAAAGATTCTAAACATAACTAAGCTTCCGCACGTATTCTGGCTATATATAGATAAACACAATTCTGTTAATTTTTACTTGAGATAAGCCAGCCAAATGCAGCATTTATAAGAAGGAAGACACAGAGTACTTCACAATTCCCTCCAACTCGTATCAATCTAGTGACCCCTGCAAGGCAGTTAAATTTTGTAAAAGTAGTCTGGGCACAAAGAAGGGATTTCGAAACTTGCTGTCCCATTTTAAATTTCATGGCATAGAAACGAGTCTCTCATAATGACGATGGTCAGCTAAATTCTGCATTTCTATAACAGGTAGTAGAAAGGTTAATGCACCAAAACGTGAGACTAACACAGTACAAAGCTTTTCTTAAGTAACATGCCACGAAATAACAACAGACAAACTATTCCAGCGTTTACAGGACTGTTCTTGAGATACAACATGCCCGACCAAATAAAAATTCGTTTCTAAAGTGCAATGCCCTTAACTGTAATAAAATATGATATATTTTATGATTCGCAAAATGACGATTAATTAACAATTGTGAACAAAGTAATGACCTAGTACTGGTTATGAAATATTCATCGATCAATGACTGAATTTATGGCCAATAGATGTGAATCAATTTACTGTGAAATGTTAGTCATGAATAAAAATCATTTTGAACTTGTCAAGTAAATAAAATTGTGTTCTGAATTAACACAAAGTAAACACATTTACGACAGTAGATTAATGGAGAAACTCATTGGGAAGCAAGAGTTCTGACAAAAACATTTGTTCGAGAGTACTAAACAATGAATCAGGAATCCCACTATTGTATTAATATATCAGAAACAAAGCAACAAACTCTTTGCAAAAGTAAAGAGTTGGTTTCTTAACGAAACTATGATATTTCATTATTGCACATCTTGCAAGTGATCTTATCCTAAAATTTCCACAATAGTCCTAAGAAAAAAATCCACCAACTGGGTTACGAAGGCAGGCAAAAAGTGTGAACAGAATACCACGAATATAAAAAAGTGTCAACCGCACAAGCAAGCATGGAAGCATTAGCCAAGGCAGCAGCAACAGCAGCAGTAGCACCAAGGGCGCAAGTGCAGGCACGGGCGTGCAGGTGTCAAGCCGATCGATATACCTGTTTACCACCCGAAGTGGTGGCCACAGACGGTGGCGCAGATTCCGAGTCGGAGGAGAGCATGCTCAAGGTGAGTTCGTTCGCGTCTAACCATCTCCGTACCCTGGGATTCTGCCTATCGAGCTCCTGCTTAATCTAAGCAGTCAGAGAAAAGCAAACAGTCTTCAGTTTGTTCGGAGCGCCTCAGAGAACTTTGGCTGATAACGAAGTTGAATCAGAAAAAGCTGTGCCAAATTTTCTTGAAGCTTTAACCTTCAAATCTGCTGCCTAAATGTGCTGCCTATACTGGGTGTGAAATTCCTCTTCTGTAATTCAGTAATTAGTCTTAAACTAAAAAACCTCCATAAGATTAAACATCAAGCCTGAATTACATCAGGTTCTTAAACTTCAGAATTTCAATCATCTGCCTAGTTATCATTATTACAATCATCATCAGTATTATAATCATCATTATTATTCAGACATCTTACATAGCACTAAAAGTGCGTACAAGGGCACAAAGTAAATAAATCAATGACACTGAAGCAATGTGTTTGGGCATATCTAAAATGCCTGAGTCAATTCATTCATCACATGGAATGAAAATGTTTTAGCTCCTTGATCAGTACTGGAATTTCACACCAGAGTAGGCATTTCGGCAGCAGACAAGAAAGGTTACAGTTTTAAGCAAATTTGGCGCAGATTCTCTGATTCATCTTCATCAGTTTATTCCTGGAACAAGCACTCTGGAATCTGAAGAAAGTCGTGCTTTTCAGCACTGCACCAAGTCCCATAAGGAATGGCACATGGATGCAATGTATTCACAGCAATCCCAATGTTGCCCTTCTAACCCACCATCAAGTCTAGGTATGATTCTTCATCTTCAACTTTTACAACTGTTACCTTCTCTCGTTAGTCAATCCTATGAAAGGACTGAAAGTATGCGCTCGCTACAAGATTTCTCGTTCCTCTTTCTCATTCATTTTTTAACACTTTAACGATAGGAATGTATAAACAGCTACGGGAAAACCAATTGATGCAGAACATCATTAAAGTGTTGAACTGCCACAAACAGTTCATTAAAACTTTAAAATGTGTTCCTACAAACAGGCATAACCGGTACTCTGGCAAAAACAGGCTTTGGGCATCTTGGATAACTGAAATCTTGTTTCCTTTGCAGTCCCAATAACTGCACTCGGCAAACACTATAGATGATATAATTTGTACATTTATAAATTTATGAAAGCAATAGTACCTTACTGCACCTTACGTCTGAATACCACCACCAGATAAGCTTTTGCAACCACTAATTCATCACACAGCTCTGTATAAATCACCAAGAGTTACAGTTTCCAATCGAGTCAAACTGTCAGTATAGCAAACAAGCTATCCATCAGCCTTGTATGAATTTATTAACTCACCAGAAATTCATACCCAGCGAAAACAGTTAGAGAAGCTAAGAAAACACAGGAGAAGCTAAGGGTTCTAAACTGCAACAACAATTTAGAAGAAGCAAATCAGGTAAATTGTAGCGCCACCAATGAATAGAATTCAAACTGCCTGTCACCAGTTAGCAACAGAAATGATGTTTGTTGCCTACGATGAGAATCCAGCGGCAGTAATTGACAACATAAATGGCATAAAAAACCCATGCAAAAAGAAAGGGAGATGTAGTGCCCAAGTTTGTCATATAAATGAACACGTGTGCTGAAAAAGAGAAATGTGTAAATCGTAGGAGACTTTCGAACGCCATTCGAAACTCAAGCCAATAATAATAATCAATAACGGCAAAGCACAGAAGAAGACGCTCGGCTCTACCTGTTGTGCAGTTTTCTGCATCATCGTTATTTTCTCGATTTCCGTCATAGAACCTTGCTGCATTTTCATCGCCTGCTTCGTAAAGTCCTGAAGAATGCGGAGACCAGTCTGTCGGTAAAGACATAAATTAAACATGCAGTGATCACAACTAATCCACTTTTAACGCATGGCTATCCTACAACGCAAGGCATGATTCATTTGCTGTTGCAAGCAAAATTACCACCAAATTAGTAATGCATTGGATATATGCCAGGTTGAAATCTGATGGATAAATCAGAAGCACAGCTACAGTGGGTAGCAGGAAATGTGCAATAGTGATGTTCTTCAAAGGTAAAGTAAGATTCACTGGATATAGAATACATAATATAAAGCAATGTAGCAGGTATTTGCAAGTCTAATGATCAAAACACATTTAAGTGTAATATTTGTCATGTCATGAGGTGTTACAAAAGCTTGCCGATACAAAAGCGATAAAACACGATGCTGAGCAGTTAAACAATGAATTCACCTCTTCCTTCTTGTGCTTTTCCAGGACTTCTTTCTGCTTCTGTCGCAGCGCAGGATACGAGTCATCGCATCCTTTCTTCGACTTCTGTTTCTGCTGCTCCAGCCACGCCAACTCTGCACGAGTCTTGTCAGCAAGAGCTTGCTCCCGAAGTTTCAGCAACGAGTGCTGCACACCATCAACAAGAATCACAATATATAATAATTTATATTTGTTTGTATGTGCACTTGTTATAGCGCCCCTTCAAGCTCACGCTACTCAGAGGCGCTCCCGAATGCAGAGCGGACACTGCATCGAAGTTTCATGCCGAAGCGCTGAGCAATTGTGAGTGAAGGACTTGCCCAAGGTCCTTACGCGGCAAGGTGGATTCGAACCTTCCGGCTCCAAGGCAACGACGCCACCACTACACTACCACGCCCCACAAATATGGCACTGTAACACGGTCATACTGCTACAAGAGCGCCACACAAACAGCTAAAAAATCATAACATGTACATCATCATGTCTTACATTCATATAACACTACTCTCGTAAAACTAATCAAAAGCATTCAAGAAAAAAACACTCAAAGGTCTACACGAAAACAACCATTGAATTTTAACCAAGGCATTCATAACAACATGAACAAATTCATAAAAATAGAAATGAATAAATTGCTATATGTGAAAGAAACATGGTAGAAGAGAAATGGCTCCACCTGGTGCTGTATCCTCGACTGTTCTTGAGTCAGATAATCGCGGACGAGATTCAGCGAAAATGTGTCAAATGATTCTGATTCAAAGACGTGCTTGGCTGAAAAGACATGCAATACAAACAATTATTAAACATGAAGAAATTACATAAAGTAAATATAAACACACAACAATGTTCATCCCCACAAAAAAATTGTTTCAACAACACCTAGTCCCAAAAATGGGGGGGGGACCGGAGTGACTGCGGAATAACCAAAGCTGTTTTAATGACAGCATTAACAACTCATTTTTATAACGCTAAGAACATGGCATCAACTATCAACTGAGGATGCGTATAGCTTGACTGGACTGTGTGAGTGTGTAGGAGCCTAAAACTTGTAATTATTATTTTTATTTGAATAAAATTGCATCCTAAAGTGTAAGCGACGAGACTTTCTGATCCTAAAAACATTAACTTCCTTGAGGCTGTATAAGTTCCAACTACAGAGGCAAATTTCCCAGATGGGCACAAATGTTTTTATTATTTCTTTAAACGCCAACTTCGTCAAAACTCAAATCCTCCACTTCTAATATTTAAGACAGTAAATCATAAGTCATGCATTTCATTCGAAACACATTCGAGTGAATGCAAAACATGCCAATGAACAGCCTTTTACACATAAGGGATGTAGGCCTACTTGACAGACGAGTCAGAAGTGAGCCTACTTCTGAAGTCAAACAATTGGCTATAAAAAGCATGATAACATTCTTCCTAATATTTTTCAACGTTTTTTGTCACCTGAATTCTGGTCAGCAACAGCTGTGAGGCTGCCACCATCCCGACGAAGTCTTTTGCGCTGGCGCTCGGAAGGCAGCACTTCTCTCAGAGACTTCTCCATCTCCTCCTCAGTTATCGACGAATCAAGGTCGAAAGAACCGTCAAGACCTAGAGACAAATTGAATTGCAACGTTTTGAGACATTCACCACATGACTAGGAATGCTTCATCAGAGAATAGCGTAACCAATAAAATATTTTTGGGGATAACAGTACACAAAAAGCATCTTAAATGAATAGTCGCCATCACACGATATAACATTATATCTTTAGTCCTCGATTAATCAGAAAATTTAATTGCTAATATTAATGATTAAGTAATTGATCACTTCTGCAGCTTTAGCAGTACATTTCTCAATAATAACTGGAAAATCCTTAGCAGAAATTCACTGCACATTAAATTTTTATCCTGTTTGAAAACACTTTAATGGTCAAGAAATCGCATCAACTGTTAAGCTCTCTCTCTACCTCAGATAGTCGAGGAGAAAGCTTCAAATTACATGAAGGGGTGTAGTACTACATAAAGTGCTTTATTACTTTACACCCAAGCTTCGATCACAGACAATAGATATCATTTTAGACAAAAACCTTTGTCTGGTTGACTTCGATCCCTCTTTGTCACGTTGGAAAAAGAAGCCGTTGAATGAGGTTGGTGATTTGGCAGAATAGAACTTGAACCTTTTGATAAGGATCTAATTATACAAAACAGAAAGTCCTTCAGTAACACTGTAACAGTAATAATGTTTTAGCCTTAATAGTAGTCCATTTAAAATATTTTTCAAACCATTAAAACCTGAATTAAATACTAATATCCACATCAATAATAGGTTTCATAAATCTGCTTGTCAATCCCAAAAGGACAATATTATTTGAGTTCTACAGATGCATGAAAAAGCTGCATATTTTTCAACCATAAAAGCAATAACAAATCAGCTTACAGTCTTGAAGTAACTCTAACAAATAAAATATATTGACATGTTTCTGGATATCTCTTAAACAGTGCACACAGTAATAAATAATATCTTTGTAACAATGCAAATTTATGTCTTATTGCAGGACTAATTTATTTTTAAATAAAAAAACCTTTACATTCTTTCAAAAGAAACAATATTAGGTATATATCAATGTGTTTTACACGTAATATATTTGAAAGACAACCCATACAGTTTTCAATCCAATTAAAAGTAGCCTATTTCATACAGCATATACACCAAACAAACAAAAAATCATCTGACCTGTAATGTACTACAGGTTCTTGGTCCTTACTGCTCTCCAAAGCACCATGTTTTCCAGCAAAAAGCTCAACAGAGAACTGTGATCCGGGCAGATAGTTACTCTGCACGTGTAGAACGCTGGCAGACTGTGCTGCAGCCCCAGGAAGAAATGGCCTCTGGTCACTAAGAGATGACTGAGCGTCAAATGTGTTTTCAGCAAATCGCAAGGAATCCATATCAGTTTTCTGTGCCATAGGTCTGCGAGAGGCGAGGATCAAATCTTGTTGTGACTTGGCCTGCAGGCTCAGCATTGTTGCCCGGTGTGCCTGTTGCATTGTCTGCAATAATGACATGAAAGATTACAACTGGAAAACAACAGGGCTCAACGTTAAATTGAAAACTTCATGTTCTGCACCAAGACCTAAATCTTAGATACAGTGGATATACGTTGCTGCAATAGCATGTGTATATATCCAAGCCATACTAAGGAGAGGGGGTTTAGGGTAACAGTACTTAATACTCTGGCAAAAAGAGCACACAGACGCAAAATCGCTTTCCTCTATCCTGGCAAAGGTCCGCTCAACTTTCCAATCCGCAGATGGTATCGGTAACCTGAGCAGTATGATGTGATGGTGTCCTTGCATGGCTGAAGACTGCTAAATTCGACTCCTGTAAGAATTTGCTATCTTCCATTCATACTATGAATTGTAATCATACTGCTTTGTGTCAGTTTGAAATTAAACGAAAATTATTATTATTGTTACAAGATCTTGCTACACGCACAAACAAAAAGGTTCTAGTAATGATAGTTTCTAAGACAAAACAAGACAATGAAATAAGTATAGGATCACCTTTAACTTGAGCATATAATCACCGTTCACTTGAGCATATAATCACCGTTAACTTGAGCATATAATCACCTTTAACTTGAGCATATAATCAGAGTCACGGCCAGTGTCAACAAACAGCTCTTTCAGATGACCAGGCAAATGGGCAGACGTCGATTCAGCTTTGCCATCGCTTTCTGTATCGCTAAACATATACAATAAATCAGATAGTTGTAACAACTCAAACAACCGAGCACTAATTAAATCAACAAATCAAATCAAATAATTAATCAAACATGCAATTAATATTTTGTCAGTTCATCAACCATCACTTAATGAATAACGGAATATAAAACAACAAAGAATCTTCCAACTTTTAGGAATCTTAGTTGTTAACTATTTCGGCTTTACAGCCGTTAAGTAGCAGTAGTTTCAGTTTAACGACACTGTGTGGTAACAAAGATCATTAGCATCGCCCTCCTCCTTTATCCAGGCTCGGGACTGGCACCGTCAGAGTGCAAACAGTGGCAGAGTTTAACACCCGTTAAGAAAATGTTGACGTGATTATATACCTCATCAATGAACCAGTGATAGTGCTTTCCATGTCGCTGTCTCTACGTTCTCGTTTTGTAATCCATCTTTCTATGTCTGAATTCTTTCTAAAATGGAAATCATTTTTCAACCAGAATTAACGGCCACAATCAACCATAAAAAGCAATGCCAGCGCTAACTTTTTTAAATCATCAAAATTAAATTTGACTCATGAATCAAGGTTAAAACATGTTAACCCTTTACCCGTTCATTTTTCCCAATTAAGTCCGTGTTTTCAGCGAATATTCTCAGGACAAACAGGTAAAGGGTTAATAATTAATCATACGTCAGCCAAATAAAGTACATATCCACAAACCATTTTCTAATAAAGGAATGAGTTGGTTACAGTTCCATTCGCCCATAACATCATGCAAGGCAGCACTTTTCCAGCAGTGGGTCCAGTGGTGTGGAATGGTCCTCCACTAGGAACGTGCCTACTTCCTAGGTCACATTCTGACCATTTGAAAACGGTTCTTTTGATCATGCTGAAGTTACAAGCATCTCTTTGAGTAGTCGTCCTGCAAAGGTGCTATATAAATCCCTGAATGAATGAATACATATACGCAGGCTACAGTCCAAGGTTACTTTGTCCAACAAACGCTTATAAACGAACCGTAAAAATTGCTCAGATTTCAAATTTGCTCACCTATCTTGCTCTTTGGTGTCAGTTTTTTTTCTGTATAAAATCGGTTCGGCCGTGGCAGCGTTGGTGCCGGTGAACTTCGTATGATGCAACGACGATGGCTGAATACAAGAAGAAAATACTCGAAACTTACAATTTCAAATGCGTTTACCAGATCTCAATCCCAATCTGAGCTCCATGTCATTACTTAAACTACCAAGAGTTCAGTGCAATTACATAACAATGTCTGGTGCACACAATACAATATGATTAACCCTTTCCCGCCAGACCGGGTCACCCGTGACCCGATTAACAGGATAGGTATCAAAACAATTCCGGCTGGAAAGGGTCAACAAAGTAACACTATTTCCTACCGACCTACAATCCTACAGTTCTCTATAGCCGCGGTTGGGTCGGGAGCGCTTCTGAGTAGATACTCATGAAGAGGCGCTGTATGAATGTCTGAAATGAATAAATGAATGAATACAAAATGTATGGTTGCGGTTGCAGTTATACGCACAGATGCACATTAAAAAGATGAGAAAAGCCACCAACCTTTTCCAACTGTGCAACTGAATCCTCCGTAAGAGTAGAATCGCTTTCCTCATCCCGATTATCAGCATAACCGTTGCTAAGGAACACCGTCTGACCAGCAACTGCAGACATCGAATCCGTTGGAAGCCAGACACTTCGTATGGACGGAGGAGCAGCAGTAGAAGACTGGGATTTGTCTGGGGCTGAAATGGCTCGCTTGTTTACTGAACCTGCACACACACAACCAATTTACTTAACCCTTTACTCACCAAAGGCATAGGATTTCCAATACAATTTACTACAATTGTTCGGTAAAGGGTCAAACACAATTTGAGTGAGCACTAAATTTTTCTAATATATCATGAACATATAGATGACACGGTTCTGGCCAGCTACGGAGTGCTTATGGGCAAAAAACAATCAGCAGGTTGCCTTTTGGGATCCTGGACGGCGACTTTATGAATCTCCTGTTACTTAATTTGTCTTATGTAATGTGTCTTTGTACAATGTACATACAAACAATTTAACTTGAAGCAATAAATATCTTATAATGGAGCTTATACCAGTCATTAGATCAGACAAAGTAGTATTTTGTGACGATTCATGCATCTTACGATCTGGCATTGGAGATCAATAGTAATTTACAAGTCATACAAACAGAGTCCCTTCAGCTGCAACAAAGTTTTACCTCTGGAAGTTAGAGCCGTTGCAAAAGAGTTGGCCTGGTCATTCAGCCGTGACTGTAAAGATTGGGCCGACTGGGCCAACGTAGCCCAGCGCTCTTCAAAATTGCGACTGGAGTCAGCGCTTGGTCGACTATCAACAGAATCAACGGCTGATGACGTTACATGGGCTGATGACGTCATGTGAGCTGATGATGTCACGTGAGCTGATGACGTTACGTGGGCTGATGATGGCTGACTCCAGCTAACTACATCTAAAAACAAATGCAAACAACCATATCCATCACTACACTTTTAATTTGCTGACAAAGTTACCACGTGCAATCAAAGGCTATCCAAATATTACCAAAGCTTCAGATGAATACTGCTGAATAATTAATTAAGTGGGTTTAATTGCACATAAAAATTAAATAGCTATTTCATGTCCTGCACTTAAATATCACTATTGGTTCTTATCTGTTAACACCTCAACCTGCATAGGTTTCCCAGAAACTTTCAGTACACTCTAGCCGTTAAAGTGTCAAGAACTTCTCACACGCACTGAATAATATGCAGAGCAACCATGCATGTATGCGCATCTCAGTGTATATATATGCATCTCAAAGGCACTGCTGCATGCATATTCAAGTGCCTTGAAGATACAAATTTCGCAAAAATGTCGATTAACCCTTCATTGCTAGAGGGTATAGAATTTCCCCATACCATTTACTACCATCTCGGCATTAAGGGGTTAAACTTCACGCCATGCAGTTATCTGCAAACGCACCAATAGAACGAAATCAAAAATCTAGAGTCCAACGAGCAACGAACCTTTCGTCGATGACGGAGCAACGTCTTGATTGGGATTCTTCCTCGCGTCAAAACTTGAAGGAAAACCGTTCATCATTTCTGTTGGAAAGCTATTTTTTCCTTCAGGTCCCATCAGTCGTGTTTCACTGCTGTGTTGGGTGGCTGAGTTTTGTGTCGGTTCACTAAATAAAAAAAACAATGGTACTCCTCAAAATTGCTGCAGACTATAATCGAAGAAATAAGAAAAAACAGAAAGAGTGGGCAATAGGAAAACAGCCAGGCTAGAGCTTATCAAAAACAGCTGCCAACAAAAATTAAGTAGATCGGAGTCTTGACCTCGCATGACATAGGGAAAACAAGCACACGCATATAAAGTTGTTGAAAACTGCCATTAAATAATAGTCAATTACCAAATACAACAGATTAACCATTTCCAGCCGGAATTGTTTTGATACCTATCCTGTTAATCGGGTCACGGGTGACCCGGTCTGGCTGGAAAGGGTTAATAAAAGTTGCACATTTTTCAGGTTGTTAACATTCCCTGACCGACAGGAGCATCTACCTCTCACCTGACATCTGGCATACCAGAGTTTGTGGTAACTTTGGGTACCACAAAACGTATTCCAAAACCTATATGGACGGACGGAAAGAGAAGATTAAATGTTGAAGACTAAATCACAACCTGATTGTCGCCCGAAGTTCTCGATAATTGGAATCGTTTTTCCTTTCCGTCCCACTCTCGATAGTATCGTGGTCAGACCTAGCGTGGCTTGTCTTCTCAACCAAGTTTTTTGAATTCTACACAAAAAATAGAGAATACTTTGTTATAGCAGAAATATGATTGTTTAGCAGTACAGGTTCACTTCATAATCGCAAACTCCAAATGTCTAGAGTGATACTCTAAAGCTAAGCACCAGGTACAAACTAATTCATGAACGCTGCGTCAAGTCAGAGGGGTTGTCCATAGATCAAGGAACAGTAGAAGATCTGAGTCCTGTTGCCAGAGAGTGGACGCAGAGCAGCTGCAAAGGTTGGTTTCATCAAGGACGAGAAAGCTTGGTACACATAGGATAAGGTGGAATAAGGTAAGAATTTTAAAATATTCCAAACGTTAGAAATATTTATGTACTATAATCAGGTTTCTCCGTAATCCACACCGGCATCAATAGCCTTTACCAGGCAATCTGGGCTGCTTAGTTTCTGTTTGCACAAATTATTAACTACTTGTGTAATACTTCTTTCATAGAACACATTTCAACCACAAAATCCTTACTTGTTATAAAAGCTACTTGTTAAGTTGTCTAAACGTATGATCATAGATGCAGAGTATGATAGCAGCCAATCAGGAAGAATCAATTATAAGCAAAAATATGAAATTTTCATAGTGGAACAGAGTTAAAACATATATAAATTTAGTCTTTGATAAATCATTAAAATAAATTTAATTCTTAAAATCAATGATTAATTAAATGCAAACTTCTGCAGAAACAAAGTAATCAATAGCACCTGAATTCTTTCGGATGATCTTTCTTCAGTCGAAGAAAGCTCGACCGATGACACGTCGCCATGGCGATGACCTCCGCTGTCAGTGCTGTTCTCCCGTGATCCTGTTCTTGGCTTTCCTTTGTTGGTTCTCGCAGGGCGCGATCGCAACCTGGTTGACTCCCTTTGTTTCTTCGATAGTTCTTCCAGTTGCCGCTGTCGGTTCTCCTCAGCTCGTTGCTTCTCCATCTGTTCCTCCTTCTCTTTTCTCCTTCGGTCTGCCTTCTGTTTTGCCATGTACAGCTTCACCTCCTTCTTGTCGTAACCGACATCTCGACCAGTTTTCCGATCCTTCTCTTTCTCCGCTTCTGAAATCATGCAAAGCAGAACAATGAAGAACAAAGAAAACCGTGTTTTGCATCGTAAATTTATAGCAACTTCTATTGTGCTAGCTTCTAATGCACAAGACACCAAACAACGACACATGAAAATGAAACGCTGCAGTCTATAAATTGGCTACCAAGGAATAAAAAGGTTTTGCTATACCAGGAGGTTTTTGGATCCTTCGTGTCGAGGACAGTGGCTTTGACTTCGCAGATGGTTTCACTTCAGCGTGGTGTTCATGATGTATGCCTCGATCATCTTCTTCTGAAAACAGAAATTGCAATTTAATCAATACCTCTTGATGAATATTTTGAGTGCTTACTACAATGCTGAACAGCAAAGTAATGGTAAATTATTACTCTACAACTCATTACTAATGCGTGAATGCAATGGTTATTCTTCTGCAGTAGCGTAACATCACCGTAAAAATGGCTGCTCTATCATATCAATCTGACAGAACTTTTTATCAGAAAAACAGCAAAGGCAGCTAAGCTCTTCAACTGTGAAAACTAAAAGGTTGAGTAAAAACTGAAGCAGGGATATGGTTGAATGGTAAAATGCTGGCATGAAGATCTTAAGAACTTGGGTTCAATACCTGCTAGCCCTATAAAGTTGAGCTCAGCCATCTGCTTCCTAGGGGGGAAGGGTATGACATAAGTTTTGAATTGTAGATACTATTTCATATGATTGAAATCGCATGCTTGTCAGTTTGAATTAATAAAACAATATAATATTATCATTATTATTATTATCATAACTAACATGATATGGAAAAACCCACATTACAGAAAACCCACATTACAGCAAGACAATGCACACACGGATATCCAAACAATTTACACCGCTACTGCTATAAATCTCCAAGCACACAAACAGATAAATTACCTTCGTCATTCTCATTCTGTGCTTCATCTGTTTCTTGATCCAGATGCTCATGAATTTCATCTCTTGCTTGTGCAGATTGATCACTGATGACATCCTCTTTATCTTCACTATGATCGTCAATGCTTTCACTCCTCTCCTGATTATTAACTATCCCCATACCTCCACTTCGTTTCTCATGAAATTTGCTCTTTCGCTGCATGTGCACTATGAGATCGTCATCATGATTCTTTGTGATTCTATCGTGAACGTCGCTAGCCTCAGACTGTGCAGACGGATCAGACAGCAAAGCGAGCACGGCAGAGTCGTCTAGGTGCTGCTGCTGTTCAGGACTGCTGTCTTTTGTTGGAGGAGAATGTGACATCTTTGGCAACTTTCCAAGCTCCTGTTTCACAACTTGGATGCCCGCACGCCAAGATCGGACATTTATGTCTGGAGAAAAGTTCAAACAAACAACCAGACATAAGTAGAAGGACCAGCACAGAATTCTTTAGAGATAAATAAAATGCATGGAGGAATTGTAAAAGATAAATGGCTTTAACCCTTTAATGCCGAGATGGTAGTAAATGGTATGGGAAAATCCTATACCCTTCGGCATTAAAGGGTTAACCACAAGTCAGAAGGCAAAACTGCATTAGTTGCAGAGACATGGAAGGTATATAGTCTAGACATCCCAGATTGTAAAAAAAAAACTAGCTATAAATACGTTTGAAGCTATGATTCTGTGAAAAATAATTTATCAATATAGTTCAAGCAAATCAAAATTCTAGCAAAACTCCAGTCCCTTAGTTAACGTAATATCCATCCATGGGTAGCATTTGAAACTAATCCTGAGTTTGAAATATACTGCAGGACTCAAATGTTATACTTAAAATCTATTGAGATCTTTAAAATTTGTTTTAAGAGCTTAGTACTTAATTTAAATGTTTGATTGAGAAACAAAGATCTTTACCAGATTTGTTTGGCTTGGTCAATTTCTTATGCAGAGCTGGTTCCACGTGCGCATTTTTCATTGGACTGACTTGTTTTTTGCTTGATTCTCGGCCAGTTGTTTTATCTACGAGCCAAAGTCAAACATACAACCATCCTTTATATTAGTTTAATCATAACTACTGTAAAATACTTAAATGTGAATTAGAATACATGTATAAATGAGTGAATAAAATAAATTTAAACTTAACTGATTTGATGTTAATTGATCCAATGTTCCAGTTCAAACTGCTAAAAAAACAGTTGTCTTTTTCTATACCATACATCTGAGCTTTAATATTGAGCTTATCAGACTGATGACGTAAGTTCAGGCAAGTCTTACCTCCCAAGTCCTTATCAAACTGAACCAGTTTCTTAGGCTTTCCATCCTGAATTGCGGTGCCAGCGGTCTGATCAGCAGTTTGAACTTCAACTCGGTTCACTCCTAGATTGAACGCAAAAACAACAATAATGTGCAATGAAAAAAATATTTACAGTACAATGTACTCTAAAAACATAGTGCAATCACCAAAATTAAAACACTTAGCATCAGTCAACTTATTTCACTATGAAGTTATACTAAATACTAGTAACCACAACCCATATGACAAGCTTACAGTCAAGCTCTAAAACTTTGTTCATCAGAACAAAATTTTATATCAAATCTTGTCTGATACTTTTTTTGTTCTCAATTCTGAATCCAACTAATGCATGCATAAACAGTAAAAAATATATGAAAAAAGAAAAATAATATTAAGTATTAATTGGCCATAAATATTAAAGTCAACACGTGTCTGAAAAAATAATTAAACAATGAAAGTGATCATAGATCAAATATGTCGCAGTCAATGTCACAATTATTACACAACCAGTAGAGGCAGATAGGTTCTGTTTCACAACAATGCTTTCTAACAACGACAGACAATTAGCACTGCCCTCCTTCTCTATTCATGCTTGGGACTGGCACCATTCGAAAAAAAGTGGCAATGTATTAAAAAGCATAGATGATAAGAAATACTAAGACAACAGAATTATATTTCAAGGTCTCACCATTCAATGCCTCAGGTCTACTACTGCCAGCAGCAGCTGGTTCAACGAACGGTTGATCAAGTCCTCTCTTCCTGGTCGGATCTGACGTCAAACGTCGATCAGTGTCAGTAGCTGAGGATGTTTTATGGCTGATAACCTCACTGAATCCTAAAACAGCAAAACAAGAACTCAAAGATAAACAGAATGCAAGACCAAAATATGATTTTTCTTCAGACTAATAATCAATACTCAACCAGATCACTTGACTGCCTTCCTCTACCCATAACAAAACAAGTGTTCTTGAATAACGAGGTTTTTGATCAGATTGTGTAACTTTCCCCACACGGTCCGTCTTTCTGGAATAAGTTACCTATAGATTAGTCTTCGTAATGAACTTCTTTGTCTTTCTTTGCCCCTTTTCTGCAAGCGTTTGAAAACCATTCTCTTTGACTAAGGTTTGGTGTCAGGTCGGGAGTGCCTCTGAGGAGTTCTCTTGAAGTGGCGCTATATAAATGTTCGATTACAATTACAATTACCTGTTTGTCATGCTAAGTTGTAGTCATTGCTTTATCAACCCAATAATAATAATAAGAATAATAATTATAATGATTTATAAATCTCAATAACACAGCCGTGTCAGTGAAATAGCACCAGCACAACAAAACCGTTAGTTAATCCTCTTTAAGCTGGATTATCCACCATTAGCTGTATATCCATCACAGTGGACTGACATTTATTCTGGCCATTGATCTGATTACAGCTTATGTTTGATGCACCGATGGTTTGAAAGCTTTCTGCATTAGACAGTGCAGATTAGAAGTTATTAATTATAATAACATAACATCCTAGCTTTACCAAATGCAAGGCTACCATTAAACAAGAAATGCCTCAAAATGACATGTATATATTTGATACATTTTGCAAAACAAAACATTGCCAGAATCTATAATCAAACTACGTGCCACAAACAGGAATGTGGGTGACACATTATATCATTACACCACTTTAAAAGTATTGCTAAATTCAAATGACCTTAACCTAACAAATAACTCAAGAGGACAACAGCATGACATTCATCAACAACAAATCAACCAGCAAAATATGAAAAACTCTTTTAATTTCACTCACCCAAAAAGAAACCTATATAACTCCATTACCTTTGTATGATGGTGGCGCCGGTGCCTGGGCCACTTTTCGTGGGATGCTTACAGTTCTTCGTTCATGTCTCGTTTTCCTCAAAGGTCGAATCGGGTCATCGTTACGATGCAGCGAACGAATTTCAATATCATGAACCTCATCCGACAAACAGACTCGAGGACCAACATTACCATCAGAAGTCTTTCCAGCAACTGGATGAAAACTGGCAGCGTCAGTAGGTTGAATGTTGGTAGGGTACGCAGTGTTCTTCCAGTTGGGTGGTTCCGTTTCCCTCCTGTCTGCCCCACCGGGTTCTTTGCCATGCCGCTGCCTGGCAATAGTTTGTCTCAGTTTTTCTAAGCCATCTGTTTGAAAAAAGACAGCAACACAAAATAAAATGAAAATTCCATAATTACGCACTGTCGGTAGAATGCCATTGATCAACATTGCTAAGTTTGACCTTAAACATGGCTGATAAATTATTTTAGATTGACCTTTTGGCTGGTTGCTAAGGTTGGTTACTAAAACGGGCTGTTACTAAGGAGGTTGGCTGCAAAAAAGGTTTTGGTTTCTAGGCTTGGTTTGTTGCTAAAGAGGACAAACCTCACTTTGCAATTGGATGCTGACTTTGTGGTCCGTCTCTAAGAATGATGGTCGTCAAAAAAGTTGATGCTACGGAGATTGGTTGCTAAGTAGTCTGATTGCTAATGATGCTGAAGGCTGATTTGAGGCTGGTTTCTAAGGAGGCTTTCCTTGTATAATGGTATCTAAGATAATTAATATATTATATATGTCACAGATACAGTGCAATACACTGAACAAGGAATTCCGATAAACTTAAGAAACAACCCTGGCGAATAACCGTGGGAAATCCAGAACTCCCAGGTCCATCACCTCCATAACCATCCCCCCCGCCTTTCAAAACTGACCACGGAACCTCATTAATTGCTCTACTTAATGATGCTCTTGTTCAAATTACACTTGTTCACATTATAACGACCTCTAGTTTCCAAATGTCATCTGCTTCAGTGACAGCAACTATAATATGTCTCAATTCATGGAAAGGCTTACATTCATAAACAAAAATAAAAAGCCAAAACAATGACTCAGTCAGAAACAAACTGTTTTCACATATATTTATAGAACAGGATGAAGGAAATGAACACTAGAATGACTAGACGTTATCATCACTTCGCTGCTCAAAATCCACCAACAAAATTACATACATCCTTGCAATCAAAGATATCCCCCAAATTAACTGGGAAACTGGGAAGTTTAGAAACAACTGTCCTGACAGTTCTCCCAGCTGATATCATATTAACCCCAGGCAAGTCAATTACGTCAAATAAAACATGGCCGCTAATTAATCGGTCATAATGCACTAGTTAGCGTCAGTTTCACATTTACAGCAGCGGCTTATCCAATACATTCCTTGAACGATTGATAATATAATCTAGCCCTACTACCAGGGCCACTGCATTTAGGAACATCTAGAATTTTAATGTCTATCACATCCTTATTCATTGCATCTATTATGTACACATGGCCAGCAAAGACTTGTAAGTAAGCATGAAATTGTCTAGCATCATTACATAAAATCTACTCAGCGGGCACAAAAACCTTGTTTCTAAATCACCGTCGGGTCGACTAAAGCACACTAACCATAAGGCCAAAGTCGCTGCACACTGCCTTACCAGTGAACTGCTCTAGTCCGTAGAAGTACATGTGCCATGGCAATGAAATCCAAAAGGCCCTCTTCCTGCTACATCAGCTGTTCATAATCGTAAGCAGTATCTGACAAAGTGTTTAGCCATCATTCGATGTGGAATAATATGCATCACAATCTGCTCAACTGCACGTCTGAGCACCATTTCAGAATTTTACAAGCTAACTCTACAGGCACAATAAACCTAATACTTACAGGTTTTAGCGGTGATGAGACCTCAATAACAGCAGTAATCTTCAATATATGGTGCACAAACATTAAACAGGGAAAGAATCTTATCCCTATTCTTTATATATCTGTTGCCAGTTTGGTGGCACACAGAGGTTAACACAATAACACTGTATTTCCAAGGCTTTCTAAGATTATTCAAATTATTTGCCTGAAATCTAAAACAAAGAACAAACAAAACAAACCTTGGCCATTCAGGTCTTGGTGTTGCCAAACCTTCATGCCGAGTTTCGTTCGTTTCAACACGTCACTGTTCTCTGTCGTTGTTCCATCCGACTCGATCCTCTCTCCTCCTCTCGTCTGCTTATCGTTGGAGAAGTCCGACAAGTCACGATGCTCTCTTAGACTCAAATAACTACCCTTGACACTTGAGGCGAGCGCACGCGTAGATATCTTCGGTTGATCATCATTTCGACCGAAATTTCCACGCGAATCGTCGTATTTTAAAACGTTTCCACGCGAGCTGTCGTTACCGTAAATGCCTGGTGATGCCGGACGTGGACGATCGCCTAAGTGGCCGACAACATTATGCGCTCTATCCGTCGTTCGGTGTCCGACGTATTGGGAATTGTCATGTCTGGTGGCGAGTGGTGCGTGCATAGCGTCATTTGCGTGGCTATATGTCTGTGCAGTTCTACTGTAATGTCCATTTGTGAAAAGTGTACGGTGGTGGTTTCCTTCTGGATGGGAATCCTTCTTCCGTGCGATGTAGTCGTTGGACGTAATGAAAGACGGGACGTTGTAATCTTCAGGCAACGGCGCCGCAAGTCTTGATTCTAGATGTTCGGCACGATGGTTTTCGTTCGGTTCACGTAAAATATTGCGCGGCCGAGGTACGTCACCTGCAAAAAAGTTAAATGAAACATTTCAGATGGACAGTCGCTAAATATAACTGAAGCCTCTATAAAAAGTTAACTTATCTACAAAAATCACACAACAATGCAGCCTTTAAATACAATACCAATGCAGGATTAGGAGGCATTGTAGACAAGTGCAACATTTGCCTTAGAACATAAGCATTCATATCCTAAGAATTAACTAAGAATTAAGTATTAAAGCTGGTTATTCATTTCAGGCAAAAAAACTTCCAAAGACAGATATTGAGTAGTTTTGCCAGTCGATTGCAATATCCAATAAAGCAACATCTGCTAAGGGTAAGAACTG
This sequence comes from Lumbricus rubellus, assembly GCA_945859605.1. NCBI lineage: Eukaryota > Metazoa > Annelida > Clitellata > Crassiclitellata > Lumbricidae > Lumbricus > Lumbricus rubellus. Next base: position 18,702,114 of record OX243823.1, read on the forward strand.
ATTAAGCCAAATCAAGATTGAGCTACTATTTGTCCGTAAATTTATAAAACTTAACATACACCAAGTAACTTACCAAGAAACAGTTAACCATTTACAATGACACTTCCCCATACCTAAACACAAGTTACAATACGGCTACACAGAGAAAACCTTGCCAAAACCCAGAAACAAGTGACAAAACCAGAAGAAAAACACTTTCTAAAACCCGGAAATAATTTAATATTCATAACACCACTTGTCAAAACTCTGTAACAATGACCTGCTGTACATAGCATCATTCCACATCTTGCATATTAAACATTTTTTAAAAGTGACAGACCACAACAACAACAACCCCCTTATGAAAACAGTTTTACATGCAAGAACTTACCCTTATAACTTGATTTCTGCACAGGCTCAGCAAATGGCTTCAGAACAGGATTCCAACCATGTTTATTTAAAACAACCTAAACAGACAAACAATTTACTAATCAAACAAACACACAACTCAGCTTAGCCACATGAACAATGAGAGTGACTGGAAAATCAAGGCAAGGGTCACATCAAGAGCACCAGACAAATCATATATTAGGCCTAAAAAAATAAATGTTGTGTTTCCGGTAACAGAGCTAAAAAAATTGGGTAGGTAGGTCGGAAAATATTTTTATTTTGGTAAAATATTTTTATGCAGTGACTATCCGAAAAAGTAAACCCCACTAGTCTTTTTTGCACGCTGAAACAAAGTACGTGTTCTAAGCAAGTATGAACTGCCTATTTCCCGACTGTCTGCACCTAAAACTGCTCTAGAAACAGTCCTATTAATTTCATTTTGTTGACGTCTCTTATGTTATGTCAATACAAATGTTTGAAAAAAATATTTTTTTTAAAAATAATTTTTTTTTTGAATTTTTTATTTTATTTTTTTTAATACAAATTTTTTACAAAAATTTTAGAGTCGCGGCCGTAAAAATGGGTCGGTCGGGTTACCGGAAACACAACAATTTTTTTTTCTACGCCTTATCATGAACAGTAATAAATGTGTATTGTTACATGTAACAATACACAACATATCTAATCGATATGGAAAAGAAAATCAACGCGTGTGAGATGTGGATTTGGAGAAAGATGCTAAGGATTTCATGGACGGAGAAGAGAACTAACGAATCGGTGCGCGCGGAGCTCGGAATAGAGAGGGAGGAGACACTGCAGCAAACAGCAACTTGGAGGAAATTGAGCTACTTCGGCCATGTGATGAGATCTAACGGTTTGGAAAAGGAGCTGATGACGGCATGCGGTGAGGGACGGAGAAGATGCGGAAGACCAAGGAAGAAATGGTTGGATGAAGTACAGGAAAAGTCTGGCATGAGACTGGAGGAACTAAGAGAGGCGACTAGGGAGAGGATCAACTGGAGAAGATGCACCAGGGCTTTCGCCAGAGCTCCAGTAGCTGACGGCACCAGGTGACCAGGTGAACAATACAACAGCAAAACATGTTGACTGGAAGCCGGAAATGTAGTGACTCACTCATAGCACAGTTGTTCTGTAATGAGGTCATTTTCTATAACTGAATCAAATCTTGGGTCCACGCCCCTGACCTAGTTACATGTTAAAATCCATGTAACAACTAAGCAAGTAATAAGGAGGACCTGGTGCAATTAATTATAATAAGGCAATAATCATGTCAGAAAGTAATTGGCAACTGAGCATAACTACATGCAGCAGATGCTTCATTCACCTCAGCGCCTAGACAAAGGACCTGGCAATTCATCAATCCATCCATTCAATCACCCATCTAATCGAACAATCAAGCGAACTATCCATCCACCCACCCTGGGCCACCCATCCATCTATGGAATTTAAATTCCAGTGTAACAAGTCAATATTTCTAACATAGGCGAAGAACTGAACAGGAGTCAAGCTTTAAGTGAGACCACCAGTAGAGACCTTCTCCTTACAAGTTTGTAGAATGCTAAGAAAGCAACAAGTGCTTTTCAGACGTTCTATGAAGATTCTATTCAATGTCCAGATCAAGAAATTCAATGCTACATAATTATGAATAACTGCGGCATATAAAAATCATATATTGAACCAGTGCACAACAAATCTTCAATTTTTCAAGATTCATGTTCCATTAGTACATCCTATAAAACTCAGCTATAATATAAATGCCATGACAAAAGGATCTCAAATTAATTATCATCATAAAAGTAAATATTAGATAAGATTAGTATCACATAAGTACAAGATTCAATAAACATCAGAAAACAAAAACAATTAGACAGCCATTACAAAAGGACAACAAATAATTTAGGATCACGCTAGTAAACACAATTATTTATCACTGACTTTTTTAATATAGCGCACCTTCAAGGTAAACTACTCAGAAGCGCTCCCAGTCCAACAAAGGCTAAATAAGGCAGTTTTTTACAATAGTACATGCACACTCATTGCACAGTAAATTAATTAAATTTACATCATGAAAGTCAATAGATAAGAATACAACAGAAGCGAATAACATTGGCATCAAAAATACTAGTAGAGCAAATCATATAATAGAACTTGGGTTTTCCCTGACCTTTGAAGGCTCCATTTGAGGGTCGTTTGGCACAAGGGAAAGAGTGGGAACACGATCTGCCGATACACGAACAGGATGATCAACGGAGTCAGCGAAATATTCATTTATAAGATGACTCAACTGTACCGCACGAAGATTCTGCATGTGAAAAGAAAATTAAAATCAATGCAGAAAAACATTTCATACAGAACACGCTAAATTACATACTTACAACACAGAGAACAAATGTATTGCACTTAAGAATTTATAGACTTGCGCATCAGAAGTCCAGTAACTTAACGTAACGTCAACGCAAACAAAAATCAAGTACAAATGACAAACATTATGAAATCTGTGAATACGGGCAGTGATATAAGTAATACACAGAGCCTGCACTATTAACTTTTTAATGCCAGAGGGTATAGAATTTCCCATATCATTTACTACCATCTCGGCATTAAAGGGTTAAAGTGCCATGTCTATATATAAGTTTCTAAGTTATAACCGAAAAATGCTAAAATGCAGTGGAAAACAACAAATTCAAAGCTGAACTCACAACATTGGGCAAAAACATCTGGAGCCTTTGCAAACATCTGTCCCAAATACAGAAATATCTTACCTTTTTTCTTTGATCCATGTTGGCTCATCTAGGAAAAACCTGCCAAGAAGAAAAAGAATTTACTCGTAAGGACAGAACACGCATTACGAAGTTCTGAATACTATTATGAAACAATGCATCTAGATAATCGCAGAGACCAAGTGCCTGTTTACATGAAATATGACTGCCCCAGACTTCACTCAAATAGAGCACATCTAGTAACCAGACGCAGCTGCCACATCCCATAATGCAATTCATTAAACATGCAATGAATACGAAGATTAAGCAATGTACATAAATTATTATTATAATATATACCAACATGAAAGCCTCCGAAATGGTTATATAAGAACTTTCTCTTTATTCGCTAGATAACATCAAGCTGCTCCTAGTGAATTGCGCAGTGCTATAGGCACGGTTGTTTTGCTCTGCAGATGTACAGTCAATCATGTTCGTTACAAAGTACTCACTCATTATGGAACAATTTTATTTAGTGGACAAAATCGGTCTGCTTACTTAAACTCACAACCACAAATTATTTAAAGAACCAGGAAATTGAATCATGGCCTGCGGCTGGCAAGTAGCATTGCTTCATTCGAGCGATGTCTGAGGCAGTCATGTTGTTTATGTACAAAGGCACTCAGTCTTCGCAACCTGCATCTCCATTTATGCACACCATAACTGACTTCAATACTCACCTCTGATTTTCACTGCATCACCGCAAGCAGATTAGTCTTTTCATTGGTGTACTATTAAGAAATTTAAATAGGTGTGGCAAACTTGTTATGTAAAGTACTCAAACCGCTCTCAAATAGCTTCCGCAAGTCAAAAGACTCAGAAACGAGCATCAAAACGTCTATACTATTTTTTACTGTTGGCATAATATCCAAATATGTTACGGCTATTATATCATTTCATTTTTAACAGGATATAATTATATACGCAATCTAGTCGGTGCTGGGTACGACACAAGTACGGACACGCATAGTACTAAGTCCTGTATGACGACGGTTGGCAGATCAGCAGATTATTTACAATAAACAAGTCAAACAAACCTCTTAAAACTCCAAAATATCAAGTGTAAATGGTAACAGAGTTTTTCGGTTGCATTTTAATAGTTTTAAATTAAAACGAGAGGTCCAAATTTTTAAACATAAATAGACAATAAGCAGGCGCGCAAACATTGACTAAATCTGCTACGGGTGCCATCTTTGGCTTTACCTTAGGAACAGATTATCTAATTTATGAGATTCCACGAACGATGACGTAATCAGAACCTTAGAATACGGACTAGGGTTTCGCACGGAACTGCTGCTATAGGCCAACTACAATTTTTTAAACTACAACATTACTGTAACTAATAAAGCGTTAGCTAGGACAGCAAAATTCTTAGCAATAAGAATAGTAATATGGTCAGAATTTGAAAGTAAGGTTTGGTTTCACGCAAAAGATCAAAGGCAGAAGAGGATTAAGCCTACAATTACGATTAGTCTACGAACGAAAATCTCCAATAGCCTAGGCCTATAGGCTAAGGTTACGTCGATGCAGGAACAAACTTTCGTTAGAATAGATGAAGAAACTTTCAAGAAACGGATGGGTGAAAAGACCGTTACAAACCAATCATGCATTTTATAGCATCACAATAGCCCTAGGCCTAGCTGCTCTTGTAGAAGAAAAATTAAACCTCTCATCTTGATGCTTAAATGAAATAACCGGTAGGCCTACTAAATATGTCATTATCATTACCATTTCTTTATGTATCTAAGTGCGGTGTGTCACCTGGTTTATTTTTATTAAACGAATATAAATGTGTATGTGCATAATTATAATAGATATAAGTAATTATATAATTTATAGGCCTATGGTGCTTGTCACTTGTGTTCCCCCGGTTCGGCTGCGCAATTTTTAAGTTTTGTTTTCTGTCCCTTTTGCTCGCACCTAAGCCAACAAGCAGAACCGTGCCTTCTCGTGGTATACGCCCCTCAACCTAGGATGGCTTCTCCCTTTGATGCTCCGCTTCCTTTCTAAAACTCCTTCTCAGGTAGACCCTAGTCACCCTATTCCCATCTGTCATATTAGGAGTTTTACCGATAGTTGGTCACGCTGGGGTAGGAAGCGCCTCTGGGTAGTCCCCTTGAAGACACTATACAAATTATCCTAACGAATAAATAAATGAATGATTGGCATATCAGAAACAGAAAGGGCTAAGAGAACATTTAAGGGTTGGGCCACTTTGGCTCTCGATCAGCACTTCATCTATTTTGCAAGCATCATCTAATTTAACATGAGTGTATGCGTTGCAGTCGGGAGCGCCTCTGAGTAGGGAGCTTGAAGGGGTGCTATAACAAGTGCACATACAAACAAATAATATTGTATCTAAAAGAAACTGCAATAGGACGCGGAAATGTTTATGAATGTTCTAAATGCAAAAATAAATCTAAAGGTTTTCAGTCAAAATTTTGATTAGTCAAGTCGGCAGAAGACACTGTCATTCTGCAAACCTGCAACTTAATACAATGCAAAAAAAACACTTGTATGGCTCAGTAAAGCAAAATAAGCAAGTAAACAAAATAAACAATTTATTCATTTTCAGCTCAATTTTCCAAGTGTAAATTGTCATTTAGCAGTATAACCTAGAAAGTACATACCATATGTAATGTATTCATAAATGTGTGTGCACATGAGCACATGCACGCATTGTGCATATGTGTGTGCATGGGCGTGCACACACACGCACGTGTATAAACTGGCAGAAGAATAATCTTGGAACAAAATGTGTGTCGCAGGTCCATGCATGTATACATTGAGAATTTACATGGAATTAGATGTTGACAAGAGCCTCAAAATGGCCGTCGTGTGACCCCTGACCCTTGACATAAAGTCTCCGACATTGTTCCCCCAGAATTCCTTCGAAAATATAGACGATTTCATACGCCTCAGCGTCTCTACAAACCAGCAGCCAAATAAGCAATTAATAATAATAATTAACTTAATTAGCAAAATCATACAAATAATATTTGTCCTGAGATAAAATAATGTATGTGAATGATTTCTAAATAAAATAGTGCAGACCATCATTACATTGCAATGAAAGTAGAAGAATATCAAAGATGAAATGATTACTTGACTGCAAAACTCAGACTAAAACATTTAACCAAATGCAAAGCTTAGAAGCAATAATGTAGCACGGAAAAAATTGAATTTAAATTAAATGAAAAGAAAAGTCCACCGCCAGTGCTAAAAGTGTAAAAAAAGTGCCTGGACGCCCCTTACCTTTCCAAAAGAAGTGCCAGGACGCCCCCTACATTTTCAGGTGTGCTGGCCAAATAAGTGGTAGGACGGCATAGAGATTTGATAATTCGGGTTCACATAGAGTTACAATAATTTCTGGAATAAAAGCAACTATTGATTAATTATACTTTGTGCTATATAAAATCTTTAAATTACATCATATCAGATTTTTTGATATAATGCATCAGTTTGCTTACTTTGCAGTAAAGAAAATGCTGATGACTGCTCTGCTGTTTTTGGAAAAGGCAATCTGTGCGTCTAGTCGGCCAGAATCTGGTGTTACCTCGAATATCCTCGTACAGTCATCATGCGATGAATGCTCTGTTAACACACCCAAAAAGACAAGATTTAAGTAACAATGATGAAAATAGAAAGTGGAATAAAAGTTGATGAAAATAATCAAGAAGACTGAAATGTGCATTACAATACAATAAATAGCGGTAGTTTGATGTTGCCCTCATTCCATAGTCAGTATGAGAATTGTAGAAAAAGAACTTGGGGTCAGATCCATGGGGTGCAGAAAGAAGACTTAACTATGGGGCCATAAAAAAAATACTGGGGGATGAACCACAGTGATAGAAACAGATTATGGAGAAGTGGTCATAATAAAATTCCTATCTCAATTTTTATTTCCATATCTGATTGTTGTCACATTTGCGTTATACAAATCCTGTGGCTCCAGCAATATGTCTCTGAAGAGGTATAAATTTTAATGAACAACTTTTGTTTTGCACATTAGGACAGTGAAGAAAAGAGTATAAAATCAATTGAAGTTAAAATGATCAACCCATTTCGATAACAGTACAGAAGAAGATGCTAACCAAAAGTAAGTCAATTAATCAAGTGTTAACTACACAGAAATAATAATTATAAAGGCTACCAGCAGTGATGATGATAACTGTGACTTACAAAGAAACCACACTTTAAAACATGCGCAAAACAAAGCTCGTTGAGTCATAATGCCTGTTATTGAAAATTTCTTTCAACAGGTTAAACAAACTGATAAATAAATTCTAATGATCGACCATAGATAAACTGGATAATAAGATCATTAATTTAAAAAAACCGTGCATCTATACCCTCAGTGCAACTCCACTGGCTGTCAGAGGTTGTCCGGTTGATCAGAGTAATTTGTATTTCTCTTGTTTGGCCGACAAGACAAGTTCCAAAGTCGACCAACTCGCTGGACAACTCCAGCGATGGAAGTACAAGCGTCGCAAACATTTGCACCTTCTACAAAGCAAAAAATTGCAATTTTTAATACGAGCGGTAGCTGCAATACATACTTAATATTGTAAATAATAAGATTCATATTATGTTCCAGACCATAAGATTTGAACTCTAGAAATATTATAGATTTATAGCATGAAATCCACATTGGAATATGTCACCTGGCATCACATATATACACATTCGTTTAATATAAATACTCAACACAGTTACAGGATGAAGTGACATACAGAGGCATTGTTGACGGGAGTACAGTTTTTAAATTTAATTAATTTTATAGAACACTATGAATTTCAATGTTGGTAATAATCAAAATAATAATCAAAATCATAATATTAATCATTTATTGTGAAGTAAGCATTCCCTGGTGATGTCGCAATTTTACCTGATTTGCACGGTGCGCAAATTCAATATCAAGTTCTCGTTGGAATTTCATCTTTCGTTCGGAAGCACTCTCGGTGAATTCATTTCCTTCCGGCTTACGTCCACAACTGAAAAATGACTGCAGGTTTGCGTATTCCAGCAGATGCGGGGTCAGGCAGAACGCCACGTGAATCTACAGCCAGACACAGCTCAACAAAATTAAATTACAATTCAAATCAAATTTATTGAATCGACTCAGTAAACACAAAACACAAACATACTACTGATCACGAGCACTTTTACATTAGAGAAGCAAGAAGATGAAAAAACATATAAATGGTATCAAGTATAACCTATACATGTAAGCAATGGAGAGAGAAAAGTAGAAAGTTAAGTGCAAGAATGGGTGAACCGACTCGTGGGGAGAAGAAGCAAAGCTTATCTAGTCATCCCCAGCATTAGAAATATCTCTGCAATTTTAAAGCACTCTCAACATTTCTGAGACAAGCCTCTAAGGTCTAGCCTATAACTATTAGCCTTTAAGGCCTAGCGCACAACTTCTAGCCTCTAAAGTTCAACCTTTTCTTGTTGATATAGTCAGAAGATGGTAAAAACATGTCTCAACATTGATAGAAATCTTTAATCTACATGTATATGGAGAGGCTTTTGATAAATGTTGATCTAATTACCACCATTTTGAAACAGACTAATTAAGATTGTGGCTATATAGGTAATGATAACCTTGCATCATTGTTGACTGAAGATTTGAACTCCAGTGTTCTATGATGATACTGCTGATACCTGAATTTTAACTAAACATATCTTGGAGTTAAAGAGTATGAGAATTCATTCTGGCAATAGAGTTTAACCTTAAAAAACACCAATACACTAGTATTTACCAATAGCAGCCTAAAAGTTAGATTATTACATAACTTAATTGCATTATGTAATTTTAAAGTATTATATATACCAAATGTATGTTCATGTATAATTTCCATACAGCCACTTTTTCAAAATTCTTAAAAAACCACAATTGTTATATGGTAGGTAACTTTTAACTCTACGTAAAAACAACTTACATACTTGTCCAGCAAAAAAAAAGCAATTATTGTGCATATTCACCACAGCGTTTTGTTGAGGTCTAAGCGTTATTTGTTCTGTCTTGTTGACTTGTCTTGTTACATTTCTCGTGGCTGGATGAATTTCCACGATGGCAAATGGAGCGGGTGATGCAAGACGAAACGTTAGCGGTGCAGTCTTTCTGTTGCACAGTGTCACACTGGAAACTTTGGTGAACAGTGGTCTCAGCTGAAAGTAAGAAATTCACATGAAATTATACAAACAGAACAGTCTATAAGCTTCCTATTTTTTGCAAGTCTAATCGAACATTAGTACTCGAATACCCATTTTAAAGCCAAATACCTATATAATATTTGGTTGCAACATTACACATGGCTTGCAGTGAATCCAAGAGATTCTACGTCAAATCTAAACCACACTAATGATGAAACCAAAGAAGTTTCTCTCCATTACCTCACCACAAAATAACCCACCACAAAATACAAACAGACTTGTATGAATATTACTACCGATAATAAGCATAAATACTGAAAATAAGTTAATTAGTTATAAACTTAATATTATAAGTCCATACTAATAAGATATAAGAAGACTAATCCAAGACAGACTATTTAATTTATTTTAATTTTATTTTTAATTTATTTTATTTAATCAGACTCTCAGAATTTAAATTGAAAATCAAGTTTGAGTTAACGCTTCCAACATGCCACTGCATAACAGACAAACATATGAAAATTGTAAGCGTAACCTGATTATCACTCTTAAGCAGGTCGCTAGCAGCCGACTGGTAAAATAGCCCTTCATCATCATCTTCATACATTATAGACAATCTACAACATACCACAAAATCTTTAGCTGCTATTCTATTTGCAGTCATACGCATCTCCCCCTCCCCCGATCATCTTTGCCTATGACCCAGCTGTGAGATTTCTAGGGGTACGATCGATTAACTGATTGACTCAGCCTCTTCTTGCTATTTGTGGGGCACAGTGGTGTAGGGGTATATTCAGTGCCTTGGAGCCGGAACGTTGCGGGTTTGAATCAACCTCAAGTCGCCACATAGAGACCCTGAGCAAGTCCTTCACTTACAATTGCTCATGCGCTTCGGCATGAAACTCCGATTTAGTGTCGGCGCTGTAATCGGGAGCACCTCTGAGTAGAAATCTTTAAGAGTTGCTATAACAAGTGCTCATACATACATATGTGAATAGAGTAAGTATGAGCTAATCATAAGAGAAAACCTGTCTAAAGTGTTTATACAGGGCTATTACAGGCACAAAAAACTCATTCCCATTTTGAATGATGTTTGTCTACCCATATTGGCGTTATTTAAATACAAGCTACATCGATAAGTGAATGAATAAATGTGCAGCTAGAAGCAAAAATAAGATTTGAATGTGACAGACAGTTTGACCTTTTACATGGTGTTAAGTTGGAAGGTTCCTTGTAGGCATTTTCATGGGAATTAAATTTTGACCCATTACACTGTTTATGTATCCCATCTATGTAATATGGGTCTCATACGGCCTACATGTGGCAGCTATGCTGGCAGGGTTTTGACTGCATAATCAAACTCATGACATAGCCTATCTCACTGTATATGCAGGGAAAGAGAAAATTAGACTAAAATATAGTAAAATACTGCATAAAATAAAACTATACATAAATATTTGTCTGCACTGAACTAAAGTACTTACAGTCCAGGGTCGATACCTGCAGTCATATCAACTCGCAAAGGTGGAATGCCATACTGATGCTTCCGATGTAGGACATTTTCAACATACTGGTCCTAAAACAAAACAGTCCCAAGCTATTCTTACTTACTTAAGACTTAAAAACAGATTGAAAAAACATCATATTTAAGGGAACAGGAAGTAGGTTAAAAATTAAGAGAGTACTACTATAATAAAAATTATTAGGTTAAAAATTAAGAGAGTACTACTATAATAAAAATTATTAGGTTAAAAATTAAGAGAGTACTACTATAATAAAAATTATTTGAATGCAGTCAAATTAGCATCTCAGCCTGTAAAGTTTAAAAAGTTTAAAACTTATGCCAGCATTAAAGCCACATTGGAAAATGGGACAACTACGATAACTGTAAGAAAACAACATTTACTAGTAGCCAACTAAACAGTATGTCTAAGAAATTTCAAGTCTGAGGTAGACTTGATTTCTTTTTACAAACCTTGTCATTGAGGCTGATATAGCCGAGCGCATAACACAAGCAGTCAAGATTTCCTGTTGATCCGTCCAAACCATCCGCATTCTGAGGTGAAAAAACTACCTCGATCGTTTGACTTCCAAAGGCCGGCACAACCTGCAATTGAAACAATCATGCACTTGGCGAAATATGTCACAATTATATATTGATTAGAATTTATGGCTAGAAGTCATAAAACACGTCCAACTAAATTCTTCAAACAATTTACAAAGGTTGGTACTGACTGCGATAGGTTTCCAACAGTTTTGATGAATGTTAACACTCTTATTTAACGAACAAATAGATCTTGAAAGATGCTGTTTGTTATGCTTAAGCCCCCTCTAATTTTATTCATCCTTCCACAAGGCTCTGTTTTATTTCATATCCCCCTGAGCTTCCGAATGCTTTACATTTAAAAAACTCTTTGAAACGACGACACTGTTAATGGGTTTTACTATTGTGTGTGTGTCTGCATCTGCTCATGTAGTATCTTCTACTATTATAACAACAAGTGTATACTAAAAGAGACTGGGAAAAACCTATGCAGCTCGCCATTAAAGAGTTAGAGCATCTCAAGGGTAGGTTACAGGAATTAAGAAATAGACAAGAAATATAAAGAAATTCTCAACATGAGCGCAAAATAATATGAACTACATTCCCAAAAAGCTCTACTCACAAATTGTGATGGACGGATTTCGAATGGCTTCTGCACTTCCTTTCCTCCATGACATCTCACTGTCAGTGAAATGACCTTTGGCCTCTCTGCTGTGACAGACGTTCTATCATCGGTCTCTGCGAATCGAAATTCGTCTGAATAATCAGTTGCTTCTTTGGAACTGTGTTTTGAAGAAGCTTCTACAACTGTTAACACATAATTGAATGGAAACATTTTACGTAAAAATTATGCCGGGTTATTTGAGCAAACCAGAAGATTGGCTGGTAACAGTCTGACAAAAATTTTTCTTACTGATCACATCACTCCGTGACTTCATATCACAGATCACATGAAATTGTAACCTAATACAATCGACCTAGCCTAATGAACTCTATAAGACAATTATTGAATTATTATAATGCATTAAAAGGCATTAAAAGACAGAATAGAAGATTCTATGCTGCTCAAAGAAAGATGCTACACCTGGGATTCAAGTAGGGCCGTCAACTTTTGCTTCTGACAATTTGAAATGCCATCACTGTCGGTACTGTAACGAATGTAACATCAGACTAATGTAGGATCTACAGTCCACTGAAAATTAGTCAATTTAACAAAAGGATAACATTTGTTTCAAGAGCAAAACATAAAGGAGATATTATAAACTTAATTACTTTCCATTCTATGGTCACCCCAGGGTTTAAAGTGGGTGGGAACGGCGTTCCCACTGCTCTCGAATTTCTTGACTTGCATTCCCACTGCTCACCATGCACGGAACCCTGGAAACATGGGCGTTCCAAATAAAACTTCATTTATAAGCGTTCCCACTGCTCATAGTTGGTGTTCCCACTGCTCGCCCAAACCACTTTAACCACTGGGTCACCCTGTAGAACTTATTTACAGTCCACTGCTCGAGTTTAGTGTGAGAAAACGAGAACAACATTTAGTGCAGTGGATATTTATACCAAGTTTCGGAAACAATCTGGGATCAATCCGGGACACGGGATGCACAAGGCCAATTCCGACTTATTCATGAGCGCTGAATAAATTAAAGTCTACATACTGAAGGAGAGATCATATCACGCCAATCATCGAAGCATTTCTCACAACACATGCAACTTTGAACAGACCTGAACTCTGAATTTCGTATCCAGAATCATCCTTAAGTGGGAAAGCAGTTCCGTAGCAAACGACAAGGTCAAGAGTCTGGTCGTCGTCAGGACAAAAGTTGAACATTTGCCAATCAAGTCTCAGATCTAAAATCAAATCAAAAGAACAAAATATTCACATCAGCAGCCATGTACAGAGTTGTGCATTTGCAAATATTGCTTCTATAAATTATAGTGCCTCTTGCAGTGCACACTAATTTGAGGCACTCCCAGTACAGTGCTTCTCATTATAGAATATACTTATATACCTACTTACAATCAGTTTAACGCTTTCATATAATACATATGTATATATTAATTTTATATTAATATATTATGTACATTATATTAATTACATATATCATATTGTAACATGGCATAATATATAATACATACATAATATATATCAGGATGAAATATATATAATATTTTTATATATAATTATATATAAAATCAATACAAATATACATAAATATATATAAAATATGATAGGGCATTTAAATTTTTATATTTTACAGTTGCAAGTTAGCATCCAAATTTGTCCATTTAAAATTTTTATTCCCCACCTTCTAACATTTTAAAATGTAAAATACACATCTTAATTACATCATGTTACAAACCATAATAGACATGGCAACAAATACTCAAATCCTGAGCCTGAAACTAACCCAAGAGTTTCCGAACCGATCAATGATTATGCAACTTTGGTGAATGATTACAGCTACTAACCGACGGGTGATGAATTCATGATTCGAGTAGGACGAATGACTGGCGATGCCCCAGCAACGTGAGTACCAAATCTAAATCAATAACTATCGTTATAACATTGAGTGAAATCATTAGCGTTCATCATCATCATCATCATCATCATCATCATCATCATCATCATCATCATCATCATCATCATCATCATCATCATCATCATCATCATCATCATCATCATCATCATCATCATCATCATCATCATCATCATCATCATCATCATCATCATCATCATCATCATCATCATCATCATCATCATCATCATCATCATCATCATCATCATCATCATCATCATCATCATCATCATCATCATCATCATCATCATCATCATCATCATCATCATCATCATCATCATCATCATCATCATCATCATCATCATCATCATCATCATCATCATCATCATCATCATCATCATCATCATCATCATCATCATCATCATCATCATCATCATCATCATCATCATCATCATCATCATCATCATCATCATCATCATCATCATCATCATCATCATCATCATCATCATCATCATCATCATCATCATCATCATCATCATCATCATCATCATCATCATCATCATCATCATCATCATCATCATCATCATCATCATCATCATCATCATCATCATCATCATCATCATCATCATCATCATCATCATCATCATCATCATCATCATAATAACAAACAGGAAAACTGTTTTTTTTACCAAGCCCAGGTGAAAAGACTTTGCAATTGCTCATGCGCTTCCGCACTGTGGGCGGGAGCGCTTCTGAGTGGTGAGCTTGATGGGGCCCTATAGCAAAATGTGAGAAAGAAAGAAAAGATACAGACTAGTAATTCTAAAGGAAAACATATTTTAAAAATGATCCCCTGTTGCTGCTTTCATAATTCCTATTTATAAACAGCATGTGTTTTGCAATAAAATGATTGACCTTAAGATGGGCTTCTGGTCAGTCTTGGGATTGACCATTGAGAAATACAGTGGACATCCAGTGACGACCATTGCAACTGGAATTCGGACGGCATCCAGTAAACCAACCTGCAAAGACAATATGTAAAACTTCAGCACAATATCGACAAAACTTCTTCAAAATACACATCACAATAAATAAATTACAAACCTAGGCTGGGAACATGAACTCAAAATATAAAATTTACCTTTATGAAACAAATTACCTCTGGGGAGGTCAAGCCAAGTAGAGAGAGAATGGTGTCATTGTGGTAACGGAAGTCATGGGTTGGTGCATGTGTAGAGTCAGGATAGGATTGCTTGAAGGGTTCGATTTTTAGGCATGAGTGGAAAATAATGGAGAAAAGTGTAAGTGGAGGAGAGTTAGGCAAATGGATTGCTCAGGCACTTTGGCGTGAAACTCCGATACAGTGTACGCACTGTAGTCGGAAGCTCCTCTGAGTAGAGAGCTTGAAGGGGTGCTATAGAAATGCAGAAATAAATAAATAAATAGGAGGGTGAAGTGCCCAAGCAATATTTCTGCAGCATGGCACTTGACATGACTGCCAAAGTTTGCAGTAGATTTTAGTATATAAAAAGTTCAAGACAATCTCATTATACATGCATTAATTTAGATAAGGTTAGATTATGAGCTACACATGTATTAATTTAGATTAGATTAGATTACGAGAAGATGAGCTCACACGGCAAACCAGTCGATCCGCGTAGGTTCCCCACATGTCACTGAAACCTGTCACTTCCAGAACAAGTTCCGCAAAAGGTCCCAGAACTCCAGCCGAGGGCGTAACATGAAAAGCAGCTCCTTTGCCCTGCTGTAGCATGCTCTTGCACAAGTCTAAAAAAATCAAACAGTCATCCCTATTCAATCAGAAAAAAGAAGAGATTGTTTATAAGTTTGTTGGAACAATTTGATTTCCTGCAATTCCAGTATATGAATATCATGTAAACTGTTTAATTTGGTGCATGAAAAGCCAGCAGATACAGTACAACACAATACAATACAATACAATTGCACTTTGATATCGCCCTTCTTACAAAGCTCAGAAGCGCCCATGCCTCCACGGCACAACTGCAATAATTGTAGAGCAATTGAGAGTGAAGGACTTGCTCAAGGTCCCTACACAGCAACCACCTTGGACGGGGAATCGATCCCTACGCTCTATATTACAGGCTGATTACTCTAACCAGTCTGCCACCGTGCCTCTCTGCAGTGAAGTAGACCACCTGAGTAGGTATCTTGAAGAGGCGCTATATAAATTATCAGAATGAATCTGTGAAATGCCCAACAAACAGGAACTCATCACAGCCTACATATGGTAACCATCCTACTCTCTATTCTTCTCCATTCTTTATTGGTAGAAAAATGCCTGTGCAAGTTCGTGGTAAAAAGGGGAGTCCTTTCATTGGATTGCTTCAATTCAGTCTCCAACTCAACAGATACTTTACAATAGAAATGTAATTCTGAGGAATTTCTACATGCATGTTAGGAATCAAGTGTGTACCTCTACCTTTGCACCTTTTAGGTTTAAGTAAGAATGTAAGTATATTATTTTTTGCTAATTACTTACTTAGTACAAGAGTATTGCTCTTACAGAGTCAAGGCTGTATACATTATTGATAAAGAAACATTATTTAACTTTAATATTTCAATAGTATACCTGCATGGACTTGCTCTTTCGTTTTTGGAACTGGATCAGCCAGGTTTGGTGTCTTTGCAAGTATTAACTTCCTTTGACTAAAAAAGTAAATTAACAAGCGTTACTATCAACATAGTCTAAAAACAATTGGAAACATGCGCACAGCTTCATCACAAAAACTACAGCACACATTCTGGCTAAAAAAATACTTTTAAAATTTGCATCCATAATCACATTGCAATTCTCGTGAAGTTGGTGCCCTGTGTTTAGCTTTCAAGTGGTGCTTTAAAAGTTTGGAGATTAAGATTGCGCCTACATGTATAAACAACTGCTTTAAAGACGTGCTTATTCACAGAAATGACCATCAGTATGTGTTCAAAACACCTTCTCAATTTGTTCTGATAAGATGAGAATTCAGTTGTCAAAATAATAATGACAATCGTTCAGCATCAGATTCAAAGTTAAAACTCATATTTCTCAACCTGCACTATCAGTATTGGAGCAAATCCCAGGGTGAAAATTGCCAGGGGGTTGGGGGGGTTTCAACCCCCCAGTCTTTCTTGCAGCCCCGTAGTAAAGTATGTTTTTCACACCCCAATTCCCAGTTTATAACGGTCCAACCCCCCCCCCCCACCGTTATTTTTCCACAATTCTCACACTGGCAAGTCCTCACAGGCAAACTATAACAATCTCCATAAAAACACGTCACTTCACATTTTCATTTTTATATGATCATTTGGGTATTAAAAAATAAAATAAATAAAAATGTTAACATGCAAATCTAAATTTACTTCTATAGCAATGTATATGGCTCACGCTGATTATTTTTCAATGCAATAATTGAGTGAGATTATTCTCTGCCAATACCCATTTGAATGAGCATCATGCCATTTAAGTCACTGTGTAAAGACCATGATAGCCGGGGATGTTAAATCTCGAAAATCTGGAAATGAACCGTGATCCAACACTCTCTAACACAGAGGCTCTAAGGAATGTAGCTTACTTGGCCATTGCTGTATAAACTGTATATGGCAGAAGATACATGCACAGATAATTAATTAATTAACTAGTTAATTAATTAATTAATTGTGCAGAAGCTTGCTTTGACACAATTTTGTATCACAGGCTAAGAACATTCTTGAATGAATTAATAAATTAATGAATAAATAAATGAATGATTGAGTGAATGATATTAACGTGTTAGATTTCAACACCTGAATCAGTCAGACACAGTCAGTCCTTGGATCAATTATATTTTAATTTATCACTGATACCTCTTCGGAAGAAGATTGTCCGATGGTCTTTTCTCTGGAGGAGTTGGTGGTTTCGGTGTTTTCACAGGCGCATCGTAATATTCGCAGCCCACTTCGTACAACGTGCTGATGCCGGAATCATTCTTTATGAACAGGAAACGTTTTGGAGTGGATCCAAGTTTATTCTCCCGTCCAAAATCAATGAACAGATTGTTGTAAATCCTATAAAATAATGGCAACATGGAGATCAGAAATAACTTTTAAAAATTGAAGCAAACCAAATTCACAATTAAATCCACAACAACAGAGTTCCAGTTCAGTTTTGCAACTCTGCATCAGATAAGCAAATCAATATGCATTTTCAAGTCGTGAGGGCAGCTACTCATACATAAGTGTAATAGACTATGCATTATCATGCCTACTGTAAAATAAGTGTAAATTATTCTTTATTAGACTACCAGCAAACGCATAGTAGTATACAAAAGAAATAAATAAAAGAAATATTTATGCAAAGTAATATAACATTATCATAGTAAAACTTCTTTTGTTAAAAGCATCAACCTTAGGTAGGGTTAGATCATGTGGCCTGGCTCAAGTAAGTATGAATGTGCATTTGTTATACAGCCCCTTCAAAATTTCTACTCAGAAGCGCTCACAACTACAGCGCAGACACTGAATCAGAGTTTCATGCCGAAGCACTGAGCAATTGCGAGTGAAGGACTTGCCCAAGTTATGTATGATGTGAAATCATGAGAGGGAGGAGGTCGTGAAGAATCAAAAAAAAAATCAAATTATTTATTGTTCCCATAATAAAACGTCAGAAACAGAAAACAATGTAACACAAGTAATAATTATTTATTTATTTATTTATTTGAAAATTTGATATAGCGCTCCTTCAAGGTTACTACTCAGGAGCGCTTCAAAGAATAATAATTATTCTTTGAAGAATAAATAAATTTAAATTTATTTAAATATAAATTTTTAAATACATTATAATGTATTTAAAAATTTATATAGCGCCTCTTGAGAATAACTAAGCAGAGGCGCGCATAGCAGGAAAAACATCCGCCCTATCTAAAGCCTCAGATGTTAGAGTTATCATCACAACAGATCTACGATTACATCCACAGCAAACACCGACCCAAACAGAAAAGTCACTGTAAACAAAACTCCATCGCAAACACGCAGAGTCCAGTCAACAGATTCTAGTCTGAGGGTGATAGAAGATGCACACTCAAAATGTTCCGCGTATGATGCAATGTTATCCAGAGCTTCCCTCGCAACGTCATGGGTTTAAGTTGAACGGCATTCGCCAGGTGGGAGAGATGTTGAAATGGCTGACCTGACCATTTTCTCGAACGAGTCCTGGAAGGCGCATTGGGTAGAGACTTTAGATGCAGATTAGGGAGCAATAGGCACTCCAGAAGGGACAAGTCCCACTTAGTAGGGTCCTATGTGTCTCTTTACCCCACCTTACATGTGCATTGTTCAAAGTCATCTTAACTGTTTTTCTTACCTTTTGACTCCATTGATATTATCCGAAATGCTGTAGGATACACTCAGACCACTGACAACAGCAGACAGCTCGACGCACAGTGGCTTAGCCATACCGCAAACTTGACATGGTATCAGAATACCAAAATATTCACCCTACAAAATACAAGTTATACAGTGGAGCGCAGTGGTGTAGTGGTGGCGTCATTGCCTTGGAGCCGGAGAGTTCGAGGTTCGAATCCACCTCGCCACGTAAGGACCTTGGGCAAGTCCTTCACTCACAGTTGCTAAGCGCTTTGGCGTGAAACTCCGATGCAGTGCCCGCTCTGCATTCGGGAGCACCTCTGAGTAGAGAGAGCTTGAAGGGGCACTATAACAAGTGAACACACAAACAAATAGTAGACATGTAACAAGGGTTTAATAGATTCAGATGATGAGTAACTTGCCTTAGAACCACAGAAATTTAACCTTAGAACCACTGTAATTTAAGAACCACATAAATTAAAGCAGTCACAGTGTTGTTTATTATAGGCTAATATTCATTCTAATAGGTGAATCTATTAGCATGAGGCTGGATAGATAAACTTGCATTCATCTTCAAGGGTTGTTATTTTAATTCACATTCCAGTTTTTGATGCCTACACAAATCATGATGACAAAACTTTATGGCCATCGTTACACCATCTTAGAATATACGTGTTCATATCTAATTTGTTGGCACATTTTGTTATAAATCTGAGTTAAAATTTATTTACCAAAATATCAGTTTATTCATTTGCCTAGGGCTAAGTTTTATGCTCTGCTGAAATTATTAGCTGAAAAAAGGACAAATGAGTGGGTGCGCACAGAAATTGGTATCGATATGGATGAGTCGTTACAACAAACAGTGCTAAGAAGAAAGTTGGTTTTCTTTGGTCATGTTATGCGTTCAAATGGTTTGGAGAAAGATATGATGCTGGCATGCGGAGAGGGACTTCAGGAGAAAACAAGGGCGACCAAGGAAAAAGGTGGTTGGACGAGGTTCAAGAAACAACAGGAATGAATCTGGAACAACTAAGAGAAGCGACATCAGAAAGAAAGCAATGGAGAAGGCTGGCTATGACGATCGCTAGAGTTCAACGAACTGACAGCACAAGGTGACAAGGTGAAATTATCTAGTTTGACGTCATAAGAACAAACTTGATAGAAAAACTCACTAATCTGCTCGAAAGAAAGCAGATGTCAACTTCCAACTGCTGTCTTGGCTGAAGAATTCCTGACTCAGGCTCAATTTTCAACTCAAGGTCGTAAGTCGGATTCCCTTGGAGCTGAAATCACAAAAATTCGTATCAAATTCAATCTAAATGTCCCACTTCTTGTATCGGAAGTTGCAATGAGCCCAACTTTTATTGCATATTCTAAGCTTCTACTGACTGCCACAATTGTATATCCTGCATGACATTCAACTGGTGCCTTAAAGATTTCCACAATGCCTAGAAGGTAACCACAACTGGTGCATTACAGGTTACCAGCAAATGGCGCCTTTTGGTGTTATTACTGGAATGCCATATGTAGAGGATTTTAGATCAGTTATTTTAATACATTTTCGTTAATTTCATATCTAATGGTCATGTTTCAGCAACTCTGAGAAGCCTCCAAAATGAGCGATATGACTACCAGTACATTCAGATACTAATACCATTTATCAACTAAATATTTAAATGGAAAAGATTTACACCACGATGCAGTCCACAAGTCACTTCCAGCAATTGGACATTGAGTTTCCATTTTTTAAAATTATCTCTGGACAACAGTGCTTGTGAATACGTCGTTTTTGCCTGGTACTTAGCTTTCGAGTGGCACAAGTTTTAGAAATTCTCAGATTAGTCACAAATGCAGGATAGCTTGCTAGGCAGAGCAACGTTGAAGATAGAGACATATTCATTCGGATGCCTGAAAAATGTGTGACTGACTGATGTAAGTCATATCATGATTCCTCCTCTTCCCCTTAACTCTTTCACCATTTCAACCCTGTACACCATCCACCTAGGCTCCTTCGGTCTTGAGGCATTCTTGACCAATTTCACCCCACCTATCGACGATGACAGGACAATTACCCCCTGGACAATTACCCCTGGACAATTACCCCCGGACAATTACCCCGGACATTACTTTCACTAAGTGCCTGTGCATAAACTGGTTCCCACAACTTCGCTTTTTGGGTGCTGCAGAAATCTCAAGATTACAATTATGTTGTTTCTTTATTAGGCTTACCTGTTTCCACTGAAACGGTGTTGGAAAAAGCGTTTGATTAACCAGCACCACACTCCGATGGATTGGAACTTCGACAAAGGCATCGGGAATATCCAGCCTACACTCACGCAAACATACGGAAGGACTCTGAACCTCTCCATAAACTGGAATCGCACTAGAAAGTAACAGACCTGGATTATATTAAATTTAAAAAACATGCTGACACTTCATTGGTACACAAAAATTTAATTGTATTATAGCACAATGAAATGCATGCATGTATCTGGATAAATATATAGCACCCTTTAAGATCCTTGAGAAATACACAAGGTGTGTTGTCCTTAGGACCCCATAGTAAAGTCCTCAGTGCACACCAAAGTCCATGCAAATCAACGTCTGACTCTACCTGAGTTATTTTTCTACAATTCTCATAATGGTTTCTCACTTTCTGACAATGACTTCTGGCGGTAATTTCTGGCAAATCAGATCTTACTTATTTACCCTAGTCTCAATTAAAGCCATCTGGTGGGGTCCCTTCAAACTCACAATTTCTACCAAAGCACAACATAAATTTCAAATAGTTTTATGCACACCTTCGAAATCCATCCAACAAAGATATCTCAAAAACAGTGCGAACAGATCGGCTGGACTTCGGACAAAACTCAATTCCGACAACAGCCGCATCCAACGGTTTTATCTCTCCACACGGCGGATGGAATAGGAACTCAGGTTCCTGCTCCTAAAACAAAAATATCTCACAAGATTATAAAGAACTTAAATAAATGTTGTCCTGGATCTCATTCTGGTACATAAGTTATTAGAATAGAACTGACACGCTGTGATACGCATCCCCTGAATTCATATTCTCTCTAAAAGTTTCTAATAATCACAGCACAATGAAGTACAATGAAAATACAATCATCAACAAACCATTCACTATGTAGCAATGCTCAACAGGTGATTGCTGTGATTCTGACTAAAAAATTGCCAGTTATTTCATAACATTTTCTTCTACAGGTATGTAATATGCATGCATTGCATACTAGTACCTATATACATCTACAATTTTACATAATATCTTCAGTGTCAAGCAGCATAATAATACGTGCAATAATATTAGACTCAAGTCAAAGTTACAAAATAATGGCCAGCACCAATGATGAAAATCCTGTCAATCTAGAAAATACAGTTTGTCTTTTATTAGTTTCTGCCAATACTCATTTCCCAAATTATCCGCACATTACTCTTTCCACCTAGTCTATTTACAGACTGCTGGCAAAAGGGTCAATATATAATTACTGATCATTTAACTTAAGGCTCGAGTTGAAAGGTCATGCATTATTACTGACTCTCCACTCCAGTTTGTTATGATTACTTTGGATGAGTGCTATATAAATGCTCTGAATGAATGAATGATTGAACGAAACAGGGGATCAGTGCATTGATAAATATACAGGTATTTTGAATTAAATCTTAAATTTGTGGGAATGATGCCTTCATTAAATCATTAATATTGAATCGATACTATTCCTTCGAAAACTCACTTCATCTAAACAACCGGCCTCACAGATTCGCCACTTGGCTGGAACACGAGAGAAGTTCCTCAGAGTGAGCGTGGACTGCGCAACAGAACCCAGTTGCACCAAACCAAAATTTACATCTGGCTGGTCAATCACCAAATCCGGGCCCTTCAACAAACACCAAAACAGAATAAATTACTCTCAACACACCATCCGATTTACAGCAATCACCATAATACACTGAATATCACCATGTAATTTAAGAGAATAGTTTGCATTTGTTACACCAGAACCTATGCAATTCAAAACTTCACTATCAGTTCAATAATTCCAAAGGTCCACACAGTCCACACTGCCCGTAAACAGGAATGACTAAAGAAATTCTGGGTCCCTAGGTAGAACAGTCGCAAACCCAAAACTATCTTAAGACCTTATAAGAATTTTTTTAGAAACATATTGAAATAAAAAAGTGCACGACCACGACAAGGGTCAATCATTTTTTCGAATCATGACGTCATCATTTTGGGTTAGATCGGGTTCTACGCTCTGCTGCCCGACTCATCGGACGAATTCCTAAATTTTCGCCTGTCTCTGCTTACATGCGTGATGTGCTGCATTGGCTGCCAATAGCCCAACGCATCAATTACCGCATTGCTGCCCTTGTTTCTCGTTGTATTCTTGGTTGTGCTCCATCTTATCTGCGCGTCCTCTGTCGTCCTGTCTCTGACATTGAAGCGCGTCGGGCCCTTCGCTCTGCTGCGAAGGGACAACTGCTTGTTCCACGGGCTCGCTTAGCTACCAGACAGCGCCGAGCCTTCTCGGTTGTGGGACCGTCAGTCTGGAATGACCTCCCCTCAAACCTCCATTTCCTCCACCTGTCTAGTCAATCTTTATTTCTCAAGTCTCTTAAATCTTTTTTCTTTGGTCGTGGCTGGGCTGGGAGCGCCTCTGAGTAGTTTCTTGAAGAGGCGCTATATAAATTCTAATAATGAATGAATGAATGAATGAATTATTGCATCAAATCGAAAACTGCCATCTGATTCCTTTCGAATCAAATTTAAAAGCTTCGAAAGATCTGAAATTTTTCTAGGAAACCCTGAAATGCATAAAAGCCTTCTCCAGAACAATCTAACAGCAACGTAAAAATTCCATTCAACTTATTTAATAAGACACCTTAACTTCAGTTTTTTAACTAGAGGATTGATGTTCGAACACATCGTTTACAGTGCTGACATCTACTGACCTTAACTTCCGCAATGACTTGCAGAGTAATCGGTTCATCAACTGGTGACAAATGGCAGACGAGTTGGTGGTCAATTTTGCCCGGTTCACTTCCTGTTATGCTCAGCTCGAGCGCCAACTCAGAGTGCGGCACTAGAAATCAAAAAGAGACACCCATGTGATGCCTGAACTTAGTCTTCCATTTTATTACACATCGTAACCCTTTACCAACCGAATGCATAGGATTTCCAATACCATTTACTATACTGTGGTGGTAAGGACTAATCAGTAGCTTCTGCTGTACAAAGCATCAAACTGTACAGTGTACAAAGCATCATGGTGTACAAAGCATCAAATTGTTATTAGTAAAAGATAGGCAATCATGATGAGAAATTTCATGTTACTAATAGACTAATAGTATTCTATTTCAGTTGGCAAAGCTGACCTGCACAGCAAAATGAAGACATATTAAGGTCAGCATCTAAAATGTTGGTCAATTAAGATGGATAAGCAACAAAAAATGTTGAGAATGAAACATATAGAAAAACAAACAATTTCTAAGTATCATTGACTAAATAGATATTAATCAGTCTCACAATTAAGCCTATTAATATTTACAAAGTCTGTGACAACTTTATTTCATCATTTTAATTACCACTACTGTAAATAAATAACAGCAAAATCCTTCTTTGCAATAAATTCATAAAGAATCTGGTTAACCTGAAAAGAAAAAGTTCATCACAGAAAATTTCTAGATGTACCTTTAACTTAAAGTTAAAACTTGCAAAGAAATTGAGAAGATTTTAATAGCGAAAAGAAAATCCGAACTCACTTATTTCTCCATACGATGGCTCAACGTTGAGTAAGTAAGATGAACATTGAACATTAGTCCAGGAAAATAACACACTGGCCATGCTTTCATTAAACATCTGAAATTCGCAAGAAAATCATCGAAATAATTTACCCACGAAAAGCAGTTAACCTCTGGCAATGTATCCTGGACTTGGCTCAATCTCACTTGCCTGACAATGGTTAAGAAAGTCATAATACTCAAGATCAACAATCAACAGCTTCTGGGTATCAAACTTATCACGACTTGGTTCTGATGCACCTAACCTTACACCCAGTGCTAAAAGTGCAAAAAAAGAAGTGCCCCTTACCTTTCCAAAAGATGCCCCTTACATTTTCAGGTGTGCTGACCAAATAAGTGGCAGGACGGCATAGAGATTTGAAAATAAGTGCCAGGACGCCATCCATGACCGTCCTGCCACACTTTAAGCCCTGCTTACACCATAGATACTGGCACAATAAAAGTTACTAACATATAATCATTTAACATCATTTTAACATATAACATCATTTGCCTGCATTGGTCCCTCCCAATGGAATGGGCTTCCCCCATCAGTTCGCTCTGCCATCCTCTCTGGTAGTGTATCCTCATCTTTCTCTCGTCTAAAAACTTGCCTTTTTTTCTCGGAGATGAACGCACTGGGAGCGCTTCTGAAAGGCTCTTGCTGCAAGAAGCGCTTTATAAATTGTCCGATAAGGTAAGATAAGATAATAGAGAACTCAGATGATCGGAGCCAAAGACTGGCCGCGGAGCAATGAGTCTGTGCAGAAATCGCGTTTTAAATTTCATTCTCCAGTAATAATTAATCTGTACAGCCTCTTGGATTGAAACACATTTAAAGGTTAATGACCTTAAATGGTTTTTTCAGCGTCGTTTCCAGTAGTATCTGTCCTGGGATGCTGACGACACATGGCTCCGTAGACACACGATACGGTTCACAGACGCCCTTCACTTCAATCTCAACAGCCGTCAATTCAGTCAGCTTTGGTTCCAAACCTAAAACACCAGCAGTGATGATTAACCCTTTAATGCCGAGATGGTAGTAAATGGTATGGGAAATCCTATACCCTCCGGCAATAAATGGTTAATCAAGCAAACAACAATTCCAATAACCTAATTAATAACAATACTATTCGTGTTCATTGACAAGCTCACTGACAAACTGTAAACATGGAAGTATTGACACATGACAGAACAAATTTCATGATCTTACTGAACATGTGTCTGGGCAACCTGTTAGGTACGGACACATTTTACAGAGCTCTGCCCCTAGAGAGTAGAGGAATGAGTCAAGTTTAATGATGATTGATTGGTTGATTGATTGTCAGCAAGTTATTTGGTCAGTAAGTTAATGATTCATTGAGGTTATAAAGTTTACCTTGCTAATAAATTAGCCCCTCTGTCTCCCCTCTTACAGTTTGTCTCCACTCTCTGTACGTCTCAAATCTTCCCTTGACATCTGTTGCATCATGCAGTGTTTGTGAATAAGCTGGTGCCATGTTCTCAGCCTTATAGTAGCACTTCAGAAATCTGAAGTTTACAATAAATTGCTCTTAGGACAAATTAAGGACCAAGGGCTATTTTGGCCCAAACTACATTGTTTGCCCTCAGCCCCTCTTTACATGCTTCCATTTCTTTTAGATCTGTTCCTACATCTCTGTCCGTCCCCCAAATCTGATTTCTTCTCTAGGGGTACTTGCCCTGGAAGCACTACTGCAGAATGGTCACTGCTGTGAGTGGTGCTATATAAATTTCAAATCACATCCTATTACTATAATGACTAAAAATATCAAGAAATGTAATTCAACCGTTAATTAAAAGTATAACTTATTTAAGGAGACGAGATTATCTGTAACCAATTGTAATCAATGTTGAGTCGCTTACATGAGGACATAAGAGGTTTTGTAATCAATGTTAAGTCACTTACATGAGGACATAAGAGGTTTTGTAATCAATGTTAAGTCACTTACATGAGGACATAAGAGGTTTTGTAATCAATGTTAAGTCACTTACATGAGGACATAAGAGATTTTGTAATCAATATTAAGTCACTTACATGAGGACATAAGAGGTTTTGTAATCAATGTTAAGTCACTTACATGAGGACATAAGAGGTTTTGTAATCAATGTTAAGTCACTTACATGAGGACATAAGAGATTTTGTAATCAATGTTAAGTCACTTACATGAGGACATAAGAGGTTTTGTAATCAATGTTAAGTCACTTACATGAGGACATAAGAGGTTTTGTAATCAATGTTAAGTCACTTACATGAGGACATAAGAGATTTTGTAATCAATGTTAAGTCACTTACATGAGGACATAAGAGATTTTGTAATCAATGTTAAGTCACTTACATGAGGACATAAGAGATTTTGTAATCAATGTTAAGTCACTTACATGAGGACATAAGAGATTTTGTAATCAATGTTAAGTTGCTTACATGAGGACATAAGAGATTTTGTAATCACTGTTAAGTCGCTTACATGAGGACATAAGAGATTTTGTGGCCCACTGATCGCTTGAACGCGAGTCCAACGACTCGTCTGTTGAACTTTGTAGGAAATAATGCAGAACCAGATGAAGAACGCTGTTGTATTGGTTTGCCTGTTTAAAAGATAAATGCCATGTGAAATATAATGCCCATTTTAAAGAACTTTTGTTTAAAAACACTGCAGCCTTCTTCAGCTATATTTGAGTTCCATTTGTACATCGACAATACAAGGATGACAAAAGAAGACTGAATGTACAAATATGCGCATGTTTATGCTTAGATAAAATTTAATTGTCTTCTATAATCCTTCCCTTAAAGATGACCGCTACTGTCATCATCTTTTTCATAATGATGATCATCGCTGCTCAAGTCAATCATAGTTTCCTTAAAATAGTCATAATCATCTTTGCTCTCATCATCTTCATTGTGATAATTATCACCACCAATTTATTTATTTACTGGCAATTTGAAAATAATTTTAATAATAATAGCGACAATTTATATGGCGCCGTAACGCGGCCATACCGCTACAAAGGCGCCTCACCAACAGCCAACTGTGGGATAAGCCTTAGCAAACTTCAAAGTTTCTAATGTCAATCAGTCAATCATCATGGCCAATACTACAATAGATATCATCAGACAATACATTAAAAGAACAGTTAAAAAGACAATAGAAACGTACTGCAGGTGGTGCAAAAGTCAATGTGAACGGCACGGTGCCACCAGGTGGCAGCACTCCACTGTCTGGTTCAACACTGAATGCCGAGTCAACATCCTGCACCCGTTCCTCAGGTTTACCCACAGGAACATCGTCTCCCTCAATGCTCTTGACGACGTAATGTGGCCTGACGACAACCCAGCTGTAAGCCATCTCAACATTTCTACAGTGAAAATAATGCAAACCATTTTCTTCTAACTTGTGCGTGCACCTGTAATGGTGCCTGTGAATGTATGTACATACCAGTCTGTATATTTACATATATTTAAAATATGTATATAGACTAGTATACCATATTCTACATTCATATATGAAGGATGTTTTCTACACATGTGGGGTGTGGTGGTGTAGGGTACGGTGCCTTGGAGCCGTACGGTTGCAGGTTCAAATCCACCTCAAGCCACTGAGTATAGGAACCCTGAGCAAAGTCCTCCAATCGCAATTGCTCATGCGCTTCGGCGTAAATCTCTGATACATACATACAAACATACATGCATACATATATACATAGATGTAAAAACCGATGGAAACGGAATAAAAAATGGGAAAAAATTCGTTTTATTCGAAAAAATAAAAAACTGACAAAAAACACAAAAAACCGAAACGGAAAATAATTTTACTTTTTACATCTTAAACTGCATTTTAGACATAAAACCCTTGTTTACTTTCTACATGTATCTCTTAAATGATGACGTTAAACAATTAAATAGTGACATCAGTTATCTGAAACCTTGAGATTGGGCTGAAAAAGTAAGGAATATCAGGAAAAAATAAAATTAAGGAAAATAAAAAGAGACAGAGAACAAATAAATAGCGTTACATAAAAAATAAAAAAACGAAATAAAACGATGGAAAAAATAAAAAACGAAAAAAACACGTTTTTTGGGAGCGAATAAAAAACGAAAAAACCTTTTAAACAACTATGCATACATACATAATGTGCATGCATATATATAATTAATATATAATTATGCTATGTATTTATACGCGAATTTGCGTATTGTATAAGTGTGCACTGTGCAGCCAACTGACAACCTTTCAAAAACAATCAGTTAAGGTAATTGGCATGAGCATGTACGATGCACTGACCAATAAAAGTGACAATTTCAATCAATCGTAGATTTTATTGTCAAAGTAGATAACGTAAACGATCAAACTCTGCATACATGCAGTTCCTGATGGTGAACGTTTCCTGAAGATAGATGAACGGCACAAGCGTTGGAAAGCGGATCAGATGCTGAGCCGTGACATCTGCCGTCTCTCCAAGTTCATACTCCGACTTGTAGTCCTCCACCGACACCAGTTCCACCTCTGGGTCCTTGGATTCGCCTGCAGTGACATGGAAAGCCATGTACCATTTGAAAGAATATTTGAGAGATCAATCAGACATTTACAGTTAAAGGTATCAGAGATGAGATGAATAAGTTTCCTAGGTGCTGAAAAAATTCTAGATGTTGAAAATAATCTTAGATTACCGTCACGACACAAAGCAAAAGAAAAACAACACTCATTGGCCGCCTACACGCCATGTTAAATGACTGGCTGAAGTACGAGTTAACTTGTATTTGGTGATCAACGTGTTAACATAAAACCTTAAAATTAACATCAGTTCATCATCGTCATCAGTTCCATTTGGTGACGATGAATACGGGATTAATCTCAGTGTCCTTGAGCCGCCATTTGTCAATTCCATTGCTCCTTTCAATGTTAGTCCAAGTGATGTACTGTCCATAGTTATGTTGTCTCTCCGATGCAGTCCTCGTCTGCCTTTGCTTCATTTCCCTTTGAACCTTGTAGCACATTGAGCGGGATTCTGCAAACTGGCTATTCTTCATAATTTTCAGTCATTGCAGCTAAATAATTACTAAACCATCGCTAGTTTCTTGACTGGCATCACATCCGCATACTGCTCCCACACACACACGTAAACTGCTCACACATCCTCACTGTTCACACTGCTCACACAAAATCACACTGCTCACACACCCTCACACTGCTCACACACCATCACACTGCTCACACACCATCACTGTTCACACTGCTCACACAAAAATCACACTGCTCACACACCCTCACACTGCTCACACACCATCACTGTTCACACTGCTCACACAAAAATCACACTGCTCACACACCGTCACACTGCTCACACACCCTCACACTGCTCACACACTCCCTCACACTGCTCACACACCGTCACACTGTTCACACACCCTCACACTGCTCACACACCCTCACACTGCTCACACACCTTCACACTGCTCACACACCTTCACACTGCTCAGTGTTCACACACCTTCACACTGCTCAGTGTTCACACACCCTCACACTGCTCACACACCCTCACACTGCTCACACACCATCACACTGCTCACACACCATCACTGTTCACACTGCTCACACAAAAATCACACTGCTCACACACCCTCACACTGCTCACACACCATCACTGTTCACACTGCTCACACAAAAATCACACTGCTCACACACCGTCACACTGCTCACACACCCTCACACTGCTCACACACTCCCTCACACTGTTCACACACCCTCACACTGCTCACACACCCTCACACTGCTCACACACCTTCACACTGCTCACACACCTTCACACTGCTCAGTGTTCACACACCGTCACACTGCTCACCTGTCACGGTGAGTCGCTGAACATGACAGTTGTCACACAAGATAACGATTGACTGTGAGAAAACATCGAGCATCTTCGGAGCAAAGAGAATCTCAAGAGTCATCAACTCGTTCGACTTCAGCTCAAACATTGCCGGCTGTACCTCAAAAGGTTCGACTTGGACCGTCGGAGTCGACGAATTCAACTGCCACAAACAGTTTACATGTAACATAATAATGTCTTTATCAAATGATTCAGAACAGTTACAAATGTTTTCAGTTGCATAAAAATTAAAACGTCTACTCTAAAAATGGCAATTTTTTAATCATGTCTGAAATCAGTATTTTCACAATATCTGTTTACAAGAACAATGCATTTTCACTGTGTGCGCATTGACTTAATTTTGGCTCATATTTATAAGTCTATTTTCAATTTGTTTACCAGCTTCTTTCAATTAAGTCAACTTGTATATAAAAACCATGACGCGGAGTAATTTTTCAACACAACAATCCAAGAAAACTAACACAACAAAATAGTGCAAGAACTCAGGAAACTTTCCTTTATTTGCATGCATGGTTCACTTACTACAAAAGTACGTTGACCAAAATCTTACAAATAAAAAGACTCAAGTCTATTTATTATTTCATTATCTACTAATTAAATCACCTAAACAATTTGTTTACCTTGAAATTTCCAGCTGGCCAGGATGAGGTTGGCATGATGCAGAAGCGTCCTGGTCCCCCTTCATTCTTCACAATGAACTGGCCCACTTTAACTCCACCCACTAGGCAATGACCAACTTTCAAAACTTCAGGAACTGTTAAATTAAAAACAGAAAATCTGACAGATCTTAAAATGCAGTCTGGAAAATATGTATAAACCCGTAATTGCAAAGGAAAATTCGTACACCACCATAGAAAGAAAGGAAACTAAACACACTAGTTGAAATGAACGTTAATCATTTTTTTATTATTAAAAATATTATTATTAGTAGCAGTATTGAGAAAATTTATATAGCACCACTCTCTGAAAGCTAGTCAGCTATGCACTCTCTGCAACAAAATACACATTGATGTCAAAATTAATGTAATCAAGTACAGAACTTTTCTCAGTTAGTAAACATCGTCCGTATAATCGAAGATAGAATACAATACAATTAGTCATTTATATCGCGCTTTAACAAAACAAGTCTTGCACAAAGCATCAAAGCATCTGGATAAATACAATCATATATACATACATACAAAGTACACGAGTAGAAGAGTTTCAAAATTTCTTACGCGAATAAAAGAAGTTTTTGTCTAAATCTAAGTTGACATTATTTTTAGGACCCATAAAAAGGTAAAAAGCTGCGAATAGCAATGTTTCCCTGAAAAGTTTTACCTGACTTTACAGCCACCACTGATCTTTGTCAGAACCAACCTGTAAGCACTGGCACTGGTCTGCGACCTTCGATTGGGATGAAGAGCGGTGAAACCAATGACTGAGACTCCACCTGAAGGACGTCATCAAAGTCGCAGAGGGAATCTGGAGAGAAGCGGATTGCGTAGATGCAACTCATTCCAGGCGCTACGAGTCCATGCTCACCAGGAAACTGACCTACAAACACACGCACACACACATATATATACACACATGTATACACACATATATACACACATGTATACACACATGTACAGAACATCAATTGGTAGAAACACACTTCACATATCTCCACTCAAGTCATTGATACCCCCACCCCGAATGGCCAGAGATGACATTGACGAGGTCCCATTCACCAGCACATAAAAAAACAATGACTCATTTTTCCTTATCAGATTCTTGTTCTTTAAAAACATTCTTTTCCCCCGGTTTTTAGCATGCTGAGAGCGCCTCTGTATAATCATTCTGTGAGAGGTGCTATAAAAATGTATAGATACGATACAATACGATGTCACTAATTCAGGTACAAATCAAACAGCGACATGGTGAAATGTTATTACGAACAATTCATTTGAGACGTTCATAATAAATTGGCTTGACTCGGATTGTGTACCTACAACAATACCTGCTTGGGGTAAGGTATATCATAATGTAACTAATCAAGGCTATGAAAACCCCTGTTGTTACATTATGTGCTAGGGACACTCATGTTGATACATAGCCTATGTAAACGATAATGCATAATTACATATTAAGATGCCCAGCTCATCTCAATTTGTAATCTCAAATAACTATCATTAACTGTATCTCTCTCTTCACGCTTTTTATGACAACCAGGATTATCTCTGGCAAAAACTTTCATAGACATGTCTCTAGCACAAAAATGTTATCAGAAGGATTGTACAATGTACCGGTACATGTCTTCCTGATCTTGGCCCTTACCTGAGATACACCCCAACTCAGGGTGAGAATTGCCGGGGTTGGGGGGTTTCAACCCCCAGTTTTGCTTAGAGCCCCATAGTAAAGTTTGTTTTTCACATCCCAATTCCAAGGGGTGCGGTGGTGCAGTGGTGGCGTCGTTGCCTTGGAGCCGGAAGGTTTGAGGTTCGAATCCACCTCGCCGCGTAAGGACCTTGGGCAAGTCCGTCACTCACAATTGCTCAGCGCTTCGGTGTGAAACTCCGATGCAGTGTCCACTCTGCATTCGGGAGCGCCTCTGAGTAGAGAGCTTGAAGGGGCACTATAACAAGTGCACATACAAACAAATATGCACAATCCCATTGATATATTCAAACATTAATACGAAGAAGGGAATGTCTGCTTACCAAGGCCAACCGAAAAGTATTGAGTCTTCGGAGGAATAACTCGTACTGGCCGCATCACAGTTGTAACATTCTTCACTTCTAACTTGATCTGTCGATAAATGAAAGCTTACAACTATAATTACTTCTACGTTTAATTTAAGCAGTTTGCTGTTTTACTGCAAATCTTTGTTGCAGCACTTGGCATTTTGACAACCTATCATAGTTGTTTGTGGGGCACGGTGGTGTGTAGTGGACATGTTCGTTGCCCTGCAGTTGAAGGGTTACAGGTTCGAATCTGCCGCAAGCCGCCTCGTAAGGAACTTGGGCAAGCCATTCACTCGCAATTGTTTAGCACTTTGGCGTGAAATGCTGATTCAGTGTCCGCGCTGTGGTCGGGAGCACTTCTGAGTACAAGTCTTGAAGGGGCGCTACAACAAGTGCACACACATACATAAACCCAGCATTCCTTGAGTATAGAGCAATTTCTGCAGTGTCATGGATGCACTGAAACTCTTCATTCCCTACTATTAGCTGATTTCTGCTCAACTGCAATTAGCATCTCTACTAAGTCAGTACAAAATCAGTCTCACATTTCAGATGAACTCCTGAACTATATTTTTCAGTTATAAAAAGTGCAACAAGACTACGATATCTGCAACAAATTTCCAATTTAAGTTGCAGTTAAATCAGAATATAATTAAATTCTGGCTGTCACAAAGAGTCATGGAAGTAATTTCTAATCAACTATACCAAGGTTTGAAGCCCAATTTCTATGAACAGTCAAGATATTATTATTAGCAAAAAGTCAGATCAAAAAAGTGCAAACCGCAACTATCAGCCACCATAATAATAAAATTTTAACCTTTAAACTACAATCAGTAATAAATAGAAATGTACCTCGTATACTTGTCCAGCTTTGTAGTCTTTAAAAGTCACAACAGCAGGTACGGCAATGAACACTGGTAGTGCCTTGTCTTCACTGAAAGTAAGTAAGTAGTAAATTACAATAACATAGATTATATTGTAAGGTAGGATATAAAGCTCATTTATGCCTTTCAAACATATATATCAAATTACAAATATACAGGAATCAATACATAGGAACATAAAATATCATAAACAAGAACAACACCAACACCTAAACAATTAATTAATTAATTACGTTTATAAATTAAGCATTAATTGCTCTGCAATATGCCAAGCCTTACACCTCTACTTGCATATCGAACAAAAGAAGTACTGGCACATTTCAAAAAGGCATGAAACTATCTCATGAAGGTCACAATCTAATTAAGCCCCCTGAGCCCTATTGCTGCTACCACTCTCGTCCATGCATTTGTGGGTTCTTGCCCTGACTATGGTAGCACACTCTACATGTATGTGGGGCTCCCGACAATCCAGATTGGGTGTCTTGACTGGGTTCTTCACGCAGCGGCACATCTTATAAGCTGTTTCACACAAATACCTGTGTCAGGAAGGCAACTGTGTCAGGAAGGTAACAGTGGAAGAAATGTAACCTTGTCAGGAAGGTAACAGTGGAAGAAAGGTAACAGTGGAAGAAAGGTAACCATGGCAGGAAGGTAACTATGGCAGGAAGGTAACTGTGGCAGGAAGGTAAATGTGGCAGGAAGGTAAATGTGGCAGTAAGGTAACTATGGCAGGAAGGTAATTGTGGCAGGAAGGTAACTGTGTCAGGAAGGTAAATCTGGCAGGAAGGTAGCTGTGGCAGGAAGGCAACTGTGTCAGAAAGGCAACAGTATCAGGAAGCTAACTGTGTCAGGAGAAGTAACTGTGTCAGGAAGGTAACTGTGTCAGGAAGTTAACTGTGTCAGGAAGGTACATGTGGCAGGAAGGCAACTGTCAGAAAGGCAACAGTATCAGGAAGGTAACTGTGTCAGGAAGGTAACATGACTAAACGAGATAATTACGCAGGTTTTCATATATTGCTACCTTTCGGTTGGCGACTTGATTCCAATCTCCCTGCACTTCTTTCGGTTTTTCTTGATCAGCAAGTCACCTGGTGGAAGGAAGTGGTGGTTCTTCAGATGGTCAACCTTGACCTGAATACCTCCGAGCTCTCCACGGCCCATCAGCCTTTCCTCAGTGCTAGGCTGTAGCTTCCATAAGTTTTTCTCACGGAATAATAGCTATAAATCAACACAAAGTAATTAATTAATTTTTATATATCTGTTAAGTTATTTGTATGAAGTGCTATGCACTTATTCTTTTTCTGCACCGTCGCAATTTTACTTGACCTGATTCATGCTTTATTGGTATTAATGTCATTGTATACATTTAAAATAGAAATGAGAAAGGGGCTACCTTGATATTGTTCCTTTTGGGCTCACCCTTTGACACCCAACTGTTACATAAACATGTACTCATATTTTTGGTGATCAATAAAGTTTTTAAATTGAATTGAGTGAATATTTAAAATTATGCATTATGTATGCAATTCTACAAATTTATAAACTAAAAGTGATTCATGGACTTACCGATGAGCCTACTACTGCTTTGTTGTCAGGTTTTTCATTCGTATCAAAGTTGAGTTCACTCTCTGCAGGACGGTGATCGACGATGCTGTCACTGTTTACACTCTGAGGACGACGTCTTTCTTCTTTCACCTTCTTTTTCTTCCTGTCAGGACGCGAGTCCAATGCATAGTGTGGGGTTGTCTGACCTGGAACCAGTAAAATACCAATGGATTAGATAAACAAAGAAGTGAAGAAACCATAATGTTCATTATATGTACCTTCATTGACTAGACTCTGAAACTCTAAACCAGTGGTTCCCAACCTTTTTTGACTATAGGGCCACTTTTTCTAAGTTGGAGGACACGATGGCCACTTTTTCTTAGTTAAAGAACATTAGGGAATTTAGGGGGTACACAATGCTAAAATTTAATTAATTAAAAGCACATAAAAATTGTTATAATTGATTCAAAGTAGAATGGTTGATGTCTATAGACTTCAAAATAAAATAATTTGTAATAGAAAATAATTATATGTTCTATCGGGTCCAAACTGCCAATTCTGGTGGTCCATTTTTTGAGGCCTCACGGGCCAAAAGTGGCCCACGGGCCACAGGTTGGGAACCGCTGCTCTAAAGGTTGAACCTTCACTCAACTGAATAACACAAGAGATAGCAACAAAAACAATATAGCTAAAGTTTTGCATGGACTTATTGGTAAAACTCTACACAGAAGAAATTTTTCAGCACTGACGCACAGACAGACAGCGCTCCTGAACTTTACACTGCAGCAAAATTTTGTCAAAGTTTAATTAACAAGTTTTAGCATCAGAAAGCCTCTGTAGTCCAGAGTAAGCACAACAAACTATCAAACATTGGATGTAATAAAAAATCATCTGATCACAAACTATTCAACATAAGATGTAATAAAAAATCATCTGTAATCACAAACTATTCAACATTGGATGAATCAGTAATCAAAAATCATCTGTAATCACATTTCTGTAAAGGCTTTCAAAGCTCTTAGCAATAATTACCTCGAGGTGGTGGTACCACTGGTAGCTTCAAGGCACTGAAGTCTTCTGGTGAGATAAGGTTGTGCTTCCTAAGAAGATCGGAATCAATGCACGATCGAAAATGAGATCGAGCTACAAGCGCAAGAATTACAATTAATTAATTTCTGAAAGGTAGAACATAATTCTTTATTCTGCCTTAATATCAATCATCGTTATTACTTTAACACCATAAGAATTCATTTCATCATCTCTAAGATGACAAATGATCATCTTTGGATGACTGACTATCTGCTCCACATTTATCTATGCCATGTAGTACCATGACAACATCAGAATTTTTTCCATTTCTTTCCAGCAAAAATAATCAGGTCAATACTTCACGCAAGGTCAGTAGTCACTAGTCACTAAAGACGTGTCTCAAACCACAGCCTGCTCCTTTTTCTTTCTGCATCCATCTCAATCATGCCGACATGGTTCCTACTGGTATCTCATAGCTTGAAGGCAAGCGCCGGCAGCGCAGCCAAAATTCCTTGGCTTGCATGGTGCTCAATGCATTTGTTCAGAAAAACTCCTCAACTTTATTCAGGCTGTTGAATTGGCGCATGGATGTTGAATTCACAATGAGCCAGAAACTCCTTAGAACAAGAACTGTATAAATTATAGAACCTGCTATCTTTGGTATGGGTCTTATTGCTGAGTCACAATGCAGACCGGGCTATTCATTCATTCATTCATTCATTCGTTCATTCATTCATTCATTCATTATCATGGAGATTTATACATAGTATCCCCTCAAGGCTACTACACTGGAGCGTTCCCGACCCAACCTCGGCTGAAAAAGACGGTTTTAAGGCTGCGACAAAACGCATCTGAGCAAACCCTAAACATAAGGCACCTATAGGCACCGGCATTGCCACACCAAAGCAGAGACCCAGTATATAATCCGCTGTGGCACAGGGAGCCAATGCAGGACATCCCACAGATATAATCAATCAGTGAAATGACCAAATTGTAAAATACGAGTCATACAACCAAAAAGTTATTAAATACATCATGCAGTGACAAAGCATTCATCCACTACAAACATCAAACAGCAAGCCAATGAGAACGTCGTCTACTGATCAATATGAAATTTAAACCTGGTGGTATGCAGACATCAGGATATCCCTTCATGTTGCTCGTAATGCGGTCCGCATCCCTCTCATCGGCCGACAGCGCTCGTGCCTGCGCTTGTAAGATGTGGCGCTCGAGCATGGCAGCCTCTGCAAGTCTTCTCTCATGTTCTTCCTTGATCTGGAAACAAAATATCGTCCCACAACTTAATTAAACCATTTTTAACTCTTTAAAAGGCAAGTAGAGACCATTTTGCACAAATTTTCTTACTGAATACAGCTATTTCCAGCGCAGTGGAAGTTCAAAAAAATTTGATCATCCAGCTTTTGTCCATGGATACGACAGATAAAAGAACAGGACATAAACATGTCAGTTTCAGATGTTATCGGATTAAGTCCCTAACGGTACACTTGTGACTTAATAAAATGACATGCATGAACTCCGACAAAGGGTAATGCAGAACTACCTAAATATTTTATTTCTAAACCACTCGGTGGCAAAATTAGATTTTGACAAACAAATGGCACCATAGCTTGTTCAGTTTTAATGAGATATACTGCTGATGTCTTGCATTTATGCACCCAACACTAATAAAAATAACCATTTATAAATCAACACAGTTATTAGTCAGAAAATGAATAATTTGCAAGCACACGAACAATTATTAAATACTGCATAAACTACTTTATAACAACTTAATAAAACAAAATAATAAATTAATTCAAAGGATAAATTTTATTAGATAAACTACAAAACCGAGTAGGCAGATACAATGTATTGCACAGGCTACTAAATGGTGCAGAAATTCTTTTACAAATTTACTTTATCGCACGATAATTTTTTTATAATATCAACATGTTATCAACTATAAATTGAGAATTCTATAGGCTACTGGAGAAAAATTTACAACAATAAGAAGTAGTAACAATAAAAGGTTTGCATCAGTTTTTCTAGCTTACCTTCTGCAAAGCAATCACGTAACTTTCATGGAATTCATCTTCTCCGCCTCGTGATGCATTTAAATACTGAATCGTGTCTGAATCAACCACTTCCTTTGTGTAAAGCTCTCGAAAAGTACGTGCAAGGATGTGCGTCACATCCTGTGATTTCACAGAGCTTGGCCTCTGCAGAAACATTGGAGGCTCATCACCAACGCCTTTGGATTGGCCTATTGGCATCATGAAAGTGCCATCCATGGCCTCTGCTATCACCTTAACTGTTGAAGAAGAGCTGCACACAAAATAAACATTTAGATATTAAAACTATATCATAAATATATATTTCTTTTACACAATAGAGGTATATATCTTGTCCAACAATAATATAATTTACATATAATTACCAAGATTCTTGAGCCTCACAAACATAGTTTCAATTATTATATTTGTTTATTATTATAATTGGGATATTTATAAATGACATGGGCTATTTAGGCAAAAAATCATTCCAGTTTCCATTTGAACAACAATATTTTGTATTCATTCAAACATCCATTTAAATAATAATTATTTTTCATCAATCTAGCTCAAATTTAAGCAAGAATAATTTGATCAATCGCACTCCTATTTAAGTAAAATCTTCAATCCGACTTCTATTTTGCAGCATAATTCCTTTCGTCTATCCAACGTGTATGCGACCAATGCTAGAGCTGGTTATAGTGTCTGGGACCGACGTCTCGGTTAGGCGTCGTGAGGGTCGGTTAGGATCGACGTCTGGGTTAAGGTCAGGTTAGGCGTCGTGAGGGTCGGTTAGAAATCAGGCAAGGTTAGGCGCCGTGAGGGTCGGTTAGGACTAAGTTTAGGGTGTGTCGTCATTCGGTCCCCCATACTATAGTTAAGCCGGCCGTTCAATCGCCAAAGATTTAAAACGATAAAGCTATAAATCATTCTTATAAACTATAAAACAGTCTTAAAATATTCCCTGACCTGATAAAACGTAAAACCTGTCTAACTTAGACCGCTTCACGCAAACAGGATATCACAGAAAATTCAAATCTTTCACGAGACGCCATACTTGTTTAGACTCTGTTGCTATGGACGCGCGCCATAGATTGCCTAGGCGCGCGCCTCTCGGATACCGATTCATTTGGCTCTACAATAATATTAAGGTCGTGATCTGTCGTTCTACTATATTTTATGTGCCATGCCCAATGGAAATTATCTCCGTAAACTACCCCAACGAGATTGTTTAATAGCTTAAAATATTAGTTTTTTTCTCTCTATATTCTATAGGGCCTATTTAAATAGAACATTCGACCGAGTCAGAAGCCGATGGGAAGAGGCAAATAACCCCTAGGGCTGAGTAGGGCACAATATAAAGGGCCTACTCGAATATGCTTTATAGATTACAGCAAGGCCTTCGATTGCATCGATCATGCTTTGATGTGGAAGACTTTGCGCGATATGGGGATACCAATACACCTCATAAAGCTCCTCAAGAACTTATATGGGAACCAGATGGCTGTGGTCAGGACAGAACACGGTGAAACTACAAGTTTCCAAATAAAGAAAGGAGTACGACAAGGATGCATACTATCGCCATACCTGTATAATCTATACGCTGAAATGATAGTGAGAAAAGCAGGCCTAGACGAGACAAATGCGGGAGTGAGGATAGCGGGTAGGACACTGAATAACCTAAGATATGCAGACGATACAACACTGCTGGCAGGAAAAAAAGAGGATTTGAAAGCTATCATCAGAAAACTACAAGCAGAAAGTGAGAAAGCAGGATTGTTTTTCAACTTAAAGAAGACCAAGATCATGACAACAGAGAAATGGACAAGCTTTGAAGTGGACGGGGAGGAGTTGGAGGTGGTGACAAGTTTCTGCTTCTTGGGAGCCATGATAGAAAGCGATGGTGGATGTGACAGAGAGATACGACGAAGGATAGCTTTGGGAAAGACGGCAGCGATGGGGCTGGAGAAAATATGGAAGGATAAACACGTGAGCCTAATGACGAAGACAAGAATTGTAAAGGCAATGATATTCCCAGTGGTGCTGTATGGATGTGAAACGTGGACAAAAACAAAGGCCTTAGAAAGGAAAATCGATGCTTGCGAAATGTGGATATGGAGGAAGATATTAAGAACTTCGTGGATTGAAAAAAGAATGAATCCGTATTACAAGAGATCGGACAGTCAAGAGGGAATATGTCATTGGGACAGAGAGCGGCAAGGCAGAAAATGGCGTTCTTTGGACATGTGATGCGAGCAAACGGCTTGGAAAAGGAGATGATGTTGGCCTGCGGAGAGGGAAAAAGGAAGAGAGGACGCCCAAGAAGAAGGTGGATGGAAGAAATACACGAGAGAACAAAGATGAAACTGGAGGAATTGAGAGACGCGACGGAAGATCGTAACACATGGAGAAGGTTTATCACAGCGGTCGCTAAGGTTCCAAGAATCGACGGCACAAGGTGACAAGGTGACTCGAATAATTAGGCTGCCGTAGAGGAGTGATTCACTTTAAGTAGCCTATGGCCTATTATAGCCAGAAAGTTTTGAATAAGTTGCACCGCCTCCCCCTTCCCCTATTCGATTTAACGATACAATCATATCACAGTGAAAAACTATGCACGCAAAAAATGACGCAGTTTCAAAGTGCAAACGGACGCAATAATAGGACTCATATTAGGCCTACAGGTCACAACTTTACAAGTAGGCCAGGTTATAGGGGGCCTAGGCCTACGACAAAATATAGGCCAACTCTGGCCATTGCAACAGGAATAGGAACTTAATTCACTTCAGGCACACCTATAGGCAGCTATAGGCTTAGGCCTACATGGAAAAACGTTCTGACTTAACGCAACACTGATTAGGCCTATAGGCCTATAGCAGCGTTCAAGAGAAAGCTTCTGCTTTGCACTTAATTTCAAAGGAGTGTTTAACTATTTAATGCCGGAGGGTAGGCCTATAGAATTTCTCATACCATTTACTACCATCTCGGTATAACATAACATAACATAACATAACATAAGTTTTGAGTGGTTCAGA
Source organism: Lumbricus rubellus (assembly GCA_945859605.1). NCBI lineage: Eukaryota > Metazoa > Annelida > Clitellata > Crassiclitellata > Lumbricidae > Lumbricus > Lumbricus rubellus. The sequence continues at coordinate 18,744,301 of OX243823.1, forward strand.
AGACCAGGGCCTGTGTTAGAACCACTTCCTTTGCTGACCAGGAACATCTAGTATCCCAATTTTCCAAGTTTCCTTTTAAAAGCTGCAACTGTGTCCACCGACACAGTGCTGTCGTCCAAGCCGTTCCAAATGTCAATAACTCTTGCACTGAAGAATTTCTGCCCCAATGTTCCCGTCGGCTTCTTAAACAATTTGTACCTATGACCCCGAGTTGCTTTGTTTGGTGCTAATTCAAAGAACTTCTCCCAACATAGTGCTTCCTTTCCAGTAATGATCTTGTATGCTTCAATTAGGTCTCCTCTGCTCCTCCGTCTCTCCAGTGTTGTTAGCCCACACCTTTCCAATCTCTCCTCATAGCTCAAATCTTTGTAACCCCAAATCATCTTCGTAGCTCTTCTCTGTACTTTCTCCAGTTTCTCAATGTCCTGCTTCAGGTATGGATTCCATGCTTGAATGCAGTATTCCAGCTGTGGCCTAACCATTGATTTATAAAGATTCAGTATTGTATCCTTATCTCTTGTAACTATTGTCCTTTTTATCATGCCTAATGTTGAATTTGCCTTTTTAGCTGCTTTAGTGCATTGCCTTGAAGGCTTTGCACTCTTGTGCATGATCACTCCTAAGTCCCTTTCTTCATCACTCACCCTCAGTGCCTTATCCCCCATTTCATATGCAAACTCCTGGTTTCTCCTTCCCATATGCATCACTGAGCACTTTTCCAAATTAAAGAGCATTTGCCAGTCCTGTGACCATCTAAACATTTTTCCTAGATCTTCCTGTAGTATCTCTGCTTCTTCTTCGTTACTCACTGCTCTACATAATTTTGTGTCATCCACAAACTTAGAAATTTTTGATAGAATCCCATCATCTATATCATTAATAAAAAGCACAAACAACAGTGGTCCCAACACTGATCCTTGTGGCACTCCGCTTAGCACTGCTGTCCACCTAGAGTGTTTCTCTCCTATCCCCACTTTTTGTCTTCTATCTGAAAGCCAGCTTTCAATCCACTTGAGTACCTGCCCACTAATCCCGCATGCTTGTAACTTTTTAACTAGTCTTTTATGGGGTACTTTATCAAATGCCTTTGCAAAGTCTAGGTAAATCACATCCACTGGCTTTCCCTCATCTATCTTCTCAAAGACCTCTTCAAAGAATTCTAACAGATTTGTCAAACACGAACGTCCCTTAGTAAATCCATGTTGACTACCTTTTATAATATCCTGTTCCTTCAAATGCTCAACTATGTTATCCTTCACAATATTAAAGGGTTAATCTAAGCATAGAGTCAGCATGTAGGCCTTAGGCTATACGCTTATCTCTGCAGGACGGCGATGAAATTCCTATTGTGTCAGTTTGAAAAGCAATTTTAGCCATCCTCACCTTTGTGTTTCACTTTCAATCTCAGCCTGGCATGCACATAGGCCTACGCTGTCATCTTACATGTACATCAAGTTACATGGATTTATGTCTATTTGCAATAATGCAATGTGCTAAATGCACACGACATTGATAATTAGGCCTACCAAAGGTGCAGTTGAAGTGAGTGCACGGACCGTACGGACGTATACACCTTCCTGCCGTTCCTGGTCAGAGAAAATCTCCTAATATCAAGACACATGTCCCACAAGTGCATAATTTTTTTATGCCCCTATACGACAAACTGGATCGGTTGCAATACAGAAATTCTCCACCTCTACGTACATTGTTGAAGACGTGATGGCACCATTGGAGCGGCGAGGGGCGGCAGGACAGGCCACGCACTCGTTTGTTGAGACTAGGACGTACACAATGCCATTCCATAACAACAGAGCTATATTCGATCGGACGCGTAATCGCAATCGTAAACTCCAGAAATTGCTGAAGCCTCCCTCTTAGGCTGAGCACGAAGCACCAGCTTTACGACGACCTGTATGACTTACGACCAATAAACGGCAGACCTAGCTATAGGCCTCCTCCTATATTATACTACGACAACACTCCTTCTATGGATTCACATGTGAGTCCTACGTATATTACAGGCTATAGGTCTCAGATAATTATATTATGGCAGGCCATGTGACGATATCGAAATCCGATTGGAATAATTATTGCTTTAATTATGGGCATCGTATTATAGGCCTACATGCGACAGTTGATGTCTTTGCTGGTGTAAAAAGCGAGACGAATAATTTATATTAGGTTTTAATTTATAGGCCTATTATAGCCTAGGTATTAATTTCGCTCTAGCTATAATATTATTGTAGTAACTTAAGCCAGGTCTGATCACTCTGATCTGATCAGTTTATTTCTCATATTTAGGCTACTGGCAATTTTTTTAATAAAACAGCTGATCTTGTATAAGTAAGGAAACTGAGGATCAAAGGGTTTCAGAATGGTATCAATTCAAGAACCAGGTGACAGGCCTATCAAAGGACCTGGTGGTAGGCCTATCAAAAGACCAGGTGGTAGACCTATCAAAGAACTAGGTGGTAGGCCTATCAATAAAGGACCAGACGGTAGGCCTCTCAAAGATTTTTCAAGCTGTTTTGACCATAGCTCAATAGCCCCAATTTTAAATTAAATTCTCCCTTTTATTTTAGCATGCTAGTATGAATAAAAATGCAAATGAAAGCCCTATGCTTTTTTCTCCAAGGACCGTATAGGCTAAGCTTAGGCTGAGCACGAAGCACCAGAGGTCGCTCCGCTCTGTTCCTTAAGAACCTAGAAACTGTTTTATTTAGCCGTGGTTGGGCCGGGAGCGCTTCTGAGTAGCCTACCTTGAAGAGGCGCTATAGCTTATAAATTTCCGAAATAAATAAATAAATAAGCTTAGATTTGTTCGTTAGACACGAGCTCACACAGGCAATAAAAAAACTATGTAGCCTAGTCCTAGCCTCCTAGGTCATTTTTTTAGCCAGCTTGGATAAAATTAGATCCTTTGATCTGTGGCGATAAGTGTGAGCAAGTAAACTACCGACCCATTTATTCTCTTTTCGCGACGTATTTAGCATATTTTTCCGTCTCAGTCTTGATTGAAGCGTTCATTATTCACTCGCGCGGTGGCGTCTACTTAGGCTATCGACCGAATGAGATCTCGCTCGACTCTCGTTTCCTGCCTTTTCGCCGCAAATCTTACGTCAAGTGCTCTATCACTGGGTGACAGCCACGAAAAGGGATAATAACACGGAGTATAGTAGTCTACAACTCATTTCATCAGTGCTAGTTTTCTTATTGGACCAGTACTGTCGTTATTTTTAGTTGGGCCTACTAACATCTGAAGTGTTATAGCCTCCTTGTCCGCATGTTAGATCCTAGATCTGTGCGATTTTATCAACATTATTCTATTCAATGCGATTCATTGATTGCGACGTGATGACGTGAAGTCAATCTTCGCCTCAGCAGACGATTTTTTCGCGCTTAAACGAACAATGGAACTTCCAAACGGTTTCTAAATTGATCCAGTTTTCTTAATTTCCTCATTTCTCAAGCCGCCAGGTAGGGACCTTGAGCAAGTCCTTCACTCGCAATTGCTCGGGTGCTTCGGCGTGAAACTCCGATGCAGTGTCCCCGCTATAGTCAGGAGGGCCTCTGAGTGAAGACTTGAAAGAGCGCTACAGAAATGAAGAAATAACTAACTAAATAAATAAAATAGAAAAATCCAGTTCCCGCGATGCATTGAAATTAATTAGATCTATTTCATAATTAATTTTAATGCATGTAGTAGGCCTAATAATTTCTTAGTAGTTTTCAGTTGCTGCTGTTGAGTTTTCCGGTGCGGGCACCGTGCGGCTATTAGGCTAACTTCGAAAATTCGTTATTCAGTGGCCCGCGGTGTTGGAAAGGTTGGACAGCACTGTACTAGATTAACTGTTTTCTGCGCGCCTGGCTTCAAAACAATGGCAGGCTCACTTCTCCCTTTGTTCCTACTGTTCTCCGTATTTGCTGAGTATTGAATTAGGCCTAATAGTAGCCTAGGCCGTATTTGCATGGCATTTTGTGCCGTTCGGCGTGCCGTAATCTACTCGTTTAAATGCGACCGCTTCCAGGACTGTTTTAAAGGAATTTTTAGAACTATAGGCCATATAGAGCCTACATAACTCCTTCTTTTCATTTCCATCCTCCATGGCAAATTGCTTCCAATCGGAGGACAATGACCATTTTTGCTAGTTTTAACTGCACAAAAGTGCTTCTACAACTGCAGAAATTCATTTAGAACTGCACATTTTGTGTACAACTGCACGTTAAAAAGCCCTGACCGCTTCCTTAAGAGCACACACATACAATCATAAACGTGGAGGAATCTTACGTGCCAAACACACATAGTCATAAGCAGATACGCTCTGACCTATTGGCCCTCGGGAAAAATTAAGCCACTTGGTGCCGCTTCTTAGTCGGTCCGCCTGCTTATAGGTATGCGTGCGATTGTCTCGTTTCCCTGCCTTTATTTACTTGATGTATGCTCGGGTTGCGTGCAGGATGCCCGCTTTTCCTTTCTTTTCGTCAAAGTCGGTTTTCTTTGTCCTGCTAATCATCAGCTTCATGATGATCTTTTGTGTTTTGATCCACCGATCAAATCATTCATTGATGCTTACTTTTGTAGCAATAATATCTCGTTCAATAAATATTATATTATTCTCTCGTCTTCATCAAGCTTTTACTCCACATGTTCTTCGTATTGTTTCCTTCCACTCCATCTCTTCCTCCTCCTCTCCAGTCGATTTCCGCAATCATCTATGGCCCTATAGCGTATTCTCTCGAGGGCCCTCTTTCCCCTTCCTTCCTCATTCGTGTTCCACATCCCAAATGTAGGATTTATAATTCTTCTCTTTGCTATCCTCCTCCTCTTCCATCTCTTTCCCTCCGTCTTATCTCTCATCATCCTCTTCATCCTCCTCTTATTCCTTCTCCTTCTCGTCCTCCTCGTCCTCCTCCACCGCCTCCTCTTCTTTTTCCTCCACAACCTCGTCCTCCTTTTCCTTCTCTTCCTCCTTCTCCTCCTCCTCCTCCTCCTCCTCCTCCTCCTCCACTTCATCTTCTTCCTCCTCGTCCTCCTCCTTCTCTTCCTCCCCGTCCTCTTCTTCCTCCTCCTCCACCTCCTTCTCCTTTTCCTCTTCCTCCTTTTCCTCTTCCTCCTCCTACTCCTCCTCCTCCTACATCTCCTCCTCGTCCTCTTCCCCTCCGTCTCATCCTCCTCTTCATCCTCCTCTTCATCCTCCTCTATACGTGCTCCAGCTTCCTTCATTTCGCTCGAGCATGCTCTCCCAATAATTTTCCTGCTTGCATGCAGTCAATTGGCGTGGTTTATACGCTTCGACATCGTCGCCTGAAAGACACACAGAGACGGAGAGACGGAGGGTGCTGCTGTCGGCTGGAGCTGGTTTACGCACGGAGACGGACAGACCGTCCTCCGATCGACGAACGCGTTCCATACGAAAACGAAGGGACGAATCCTTCAGCTCCTTCTCGTCGTCGTCGTCGTCCTCGTCCTCGTCGTCCTTCGCTAAGTCCCTTCAGATCAAAGGTCAGAGCAGATAAGCCCCGGATGCTGCGCAGCCCAGATAAATTAATTGACCGCTACGGTGGCGGATTTCCATAGAGCAGACGACGACGACGTCCGGTCACGTGACGATCGAAGTGGGCGGAGTCTACGTTTGTCGTCCGATGGCGTTGCAGCCAATGAGTGACCATGCATCAGCTGCCAGAGAGTTGCTTTGTAGAATAGTTTCGCAGAATTGAAACAGTGATGCGATCCTTGCAACACTGTTTCAATTCTGTGAAACTATTTTACACCCTTGCAATGCAACTGTGAGAATTGTCGGGGGGTTGGGGTTTCAACCCCCAATCTTTCTTAAAGTCCCGTAGAATAGTCTGCTTGACACACCCCAATTCCAAGGGATCATAGTCCACCCCCAGTTATTTTTTCACAAGTCTCATACTGAGTGTTGCAGGTATTTACAGGCACAACCTCTCGATTCAAAATGTTAGCCATGCGCGCCATGCCCGTGACGCTTAGGACATGAAGGAGAAACTCACGTGTAAATACCTCGTGTGCCATAATTTGCTATTCCTGGGAAAGACGCTGAAAAGCCACTAAGGTGATGTCACAATATGTAGTTTGTTTATTCAATCCAAATTGAAAAACCGTTCTATGAATATTGCGCAATGTCATGATAACAAGTTAAAGTTAAACAATTATAGTCTGTTCCATAACAATACGATGGTAAACATTCAGGCACCGATCAGACATATAATGTTGCTATTTTTACCATCGCCCCCACCCCCCACCCCCAAGGGAGTGGAAGGCTGAGTGAACATTGTGCTATAACCCCCCCCCACACTCATGCAAAGGAAAATCATAACACGTTACAACCAACTGATAAATCATAAATCTATAGAAGATTCACTTTCCTCGCATGCAACCAAAAACTCCATCGATGTCAACGCATAAAATATACACAGATCCTCTCTATAGTGAATTGCGAATTACGAATTGCCGCCGGCGGAGCCCCATGCACCCTCTCCACACCACTCTGATCGTGAACCCATTTCCGGGGTCTGTCATGGAATGGGAAGGGGTGGAAGCTTGTCCGACTGACCACACCGCCGTCCGGAAGAGAAGCCCTCCTCCTCCTTCCCTCTTCGATTGCCTTCTCCGTCGCCTGGAAAGGATGTGGGAAAGGATGTGGGAAAGGGTTCTGCATGGAAAAGATGCTGGAAGTGACGGCGACTTCTCTTCTTCTTCTTAAAACTGTCACGTTCGATGAACGTCGACGAGGAATTCCTAATCCGTTGCTCGCTCATGACGCGTCTCATCCGATGCTTAGGTATTAAAGATGGCTCTCTCTCTGTCTCTCTGTCTCTCTTTGTCTTTGTCTCTGTGTGTCTGTCTGTCTGTCTGTCTCTGTCTCTCTCTGTCTCTCTCTCTGTCTCTCTTTGTCTTTGTCTCTGTCTCTGTCTTTCTGTCTGTCTGTCTCTGTCTCTGTCTGTCTGTCTCTCTCTGTTTCTGTTTATGTCTCTGTCTCTCTGTCTCTTTTTCTCTTTCTTTCTTTCTCTCTCTCTCTTTCTCTCTCTTTCTTTCTCTGTGTGTCTAACTGTCTCTCTGGCTGTGTCTCTGTATCTGTTTCTGTCTCTCTTTCTCTATGTCACTCTGATTGTCTGCACGTGTGTCTGTCTGAGTGTCTGTCTGTCTGCCTCTATCTGTCTCTGTCTCTGTCTCTTTCTCTCTGTATCTCTGTATGTCTGTATGTATGTCTGTCTGTGTGTCTGCCTGTCTGCCTATCTCTGTCTCTGTCTTTGTCTTTGTCTTTGTCTCTCTGTATGTCTGTCTGTCTGTATTCTCTCTGCCTATCCGTCGCTTTCCCTCTCCCTCTTTCTACCTCTTCTCATTCGTCTTCTCTTTCTTCTCCTCTCTGCCACCTTCTCAATCTCACTTCATTCTCTGCTTCCTTTTCTCTTCTCTATTATAAGTCGCGTTCTCACTCGATGCTTTTCTTGACTTTCTTTGTTTCCTCCTCCATCCATTCTTCTCTCTTTTTTCACCACAGTATTTCATTTTATTACTTCTTCTTGTGTCTCATTTATTTATGCTTGTCTTCATTCATTTCTTGCTTCCTTTCTTCCTCCGTTCCACAGTGACAAACCCATTCTGCTCTGCAATCTCTCCCGATCTCCTCGCTACATTAGCCTACTATCATCCGGTTCCAAGGAGGGGGGGGGGGTGTTTGAACAACCCCGAAATGTAAAATGTAAAAACAATAGAATGCATTAATTTTACTAGCACATAATGTAGGAACTACACTACAGTGTGCAATGCATTGGCCGCCCAGGACCTGCAGAAGATAGCGATTTTATAAGAAAAAGCATGAAATTAAATCGTTCTATAGGCGCTGCGGTGATAGATTTTGGGGCGAAATTTCTACGAAAAGCATGTGATGACTAAAAAAGGTGGTCAGTAAAATAGAAAAGTTGACCCGAAAAGTTGGTAAACACCCCACTACGGTGGCACCACCCCTTCCTTCCCGATATCAAATTCTGGCTATATACATGTACGGCCTTGTCTGGTTAGCCCTCCTTTCTTTTCTGATGAACTCCTCTGGCCTTTTGTTAAATTTGATTTGATTTGATTTGATTTTGTTGCTGTTTCTGGTCTGTTTCTATGTCTTTCTATTTATATGCTCGACTCTAATGCGGTCTGTTTCCCTGTCTTTTCCTCTGACCGTCTGTCTATCCGTTAATGTCTGCCTGTCATCGGCTGTCTTCCTATCGGTCTGTATAATTATAACCTATATATGCTTCAGTCGCTACGATTTCCTCTACCTCATAGGACTTGTCTTTATTTAAGCTTTATCACGAAATAGAGTATTCCCCATAATAATCGTTTCCCCCCAGATGACGAGAAGTTGAAAAATCCATTTCCGCACGTGTTTATTTTGCAATTTAACTTCCATTTGCTTTGTTTGAACATTGTCACTAACAGGTGTGTTTATTCATATACTAGATAGCTTTGTTTGCTTTGCGAGCATTTAGAACATTTAGAACACTTAAGAACACTTAGAGCCACTAAGTAAATTCTAGTTTCCTTTCCCTGAACATATTGTTTAGGACACTTAAAACAATAATTATTAGTCACTTTAATTAAATTTTGATTGCGTAAATTTATCAATTATTTTCAATAATTATACGCTGGTGGGATAGAATGGTTTATACCTCCGGATACTCTATCTCCGGTATTAATTCACCCTCCCCCTGGATAGCTTTAGAAGGGGGAGGATAGAATATCCCGCGACACCTGCGCCCAAATGTGTTGCGCTCGCGCTCCCGTGTCTTCGCTGGTCGCTGCGCTCACACACACTTAGTTAAAAGTGACGTCGCTGAGTGGCGCGAGCATCGGTGAAACGCAACTGAGCGTCCTGCGACTAAGTGTTTACTACTGAGAGATGCAGGGAGAGTCTGGGCGACCGGGTGGTCGTCGGTCTGTGTGTGATATCCGGTGAAGGGAAGGCATTTAAGAGGATGGCTAATGCATATGGCTTCGTGGAGACAGATCATTCAGGTTCAGTCTGGTTGAATCGATTGATGGAAATGCTATAAAGGTTACGGGATTACTACATCGGATTGGAGAAGTTGGAGATTGATTAAGTCCTGGCTTTTAGATTAGGTTGTATCGGATTAAGTTGATGGATTAGATGAAGAATGACGTCGTTGGATTAATGAGATAAGAATGAAAAAGATTGATTGGTGAAGATTCAATCGGATTATTAGGATTAAGGAAGATTGGATTAAGAGATTGATTGATTGATGTCGATTGGATTTTGCAGGATCGACGGTCGAACTGGAATGAACTGGATTTGATTTTGATTTGATTTTGATTTGATTTTGATTTGATTTTGATTTGATTTAGATTTGATTTGGATTTGATTTGAATTTTATTATTTTTAAAATTGATTTGGTTTGCACTTAATTTGGATTTAATTTGATTTGATTTTGATTTGATTTGGTTTGCACTTAATTTGATCTGATTTGAATTTGATTTTAATTTGATTTGGATTTTGATTCAATTTCTTTTGAATTTATCTTTCATTTAATTTGATTTGGGTTTGATTTGGATTTCATTTGTTTTATAGTTGACTGCCGATTCCGACGACAATAGAACGTAAAATACAAAAGTCCGATGGAATCAGATTCCGTTAGATCAACAATTTTACGAGACAATAGCGACAACGGCGGTGGCGAAGGTGGCCGTTGCTGAAACAGATACATCTCACCATTGATGCATGGCATCTCGGCTGCTGCTGCTGCTGTTGATGTGTCAGGTCGACCGATGATGCTAGTGACCATCGAGCTGTGAATCTCCGCCGCATCCCTTCGATGGCTGCTGCTGCTGCTGCACAAGACGGATGCGGGTACAGATGCTGGTGACAGGAGCAAGCGGTCACCGCATCCGGGGTACGACGACGGCGACAGGTGTCTGCTTCAGCTGCTGACGTCCATTGCTTCACGTGCACTGCCACGGGCGAGGTCGTTGGCATGGCAACGGGCGACTGGATGGGGGGTACCTTCTCGGTATCATAGTCCTTCGGATTTGACAAATTCTTCCCTAATCTGCGATGTAAGTGAGGGTTCCGGGAAGGCAAACGTTCGCTGGCAAACATAGGTGTATACTGTTCATGCAGGGGAAAACCTTAGGAGATCGTTGCAGTATTATATCTGCGGAATAAGGGAGTGCTGGATGGCTCAAACATTGCAGACAGCTGGAAGGATGTCGTAGAGTAGGTTGGATATTGTTATCTTGCTTTTTGTTTGCTGCGATCGGTAACAGGCGAACAGTGACAGTGTACACTGTGCAAGTGCACACACGGAGTCATCGCAGTGCATGGTATAGTCGTTAGATTCTTATATTATTATAGTTGAATGGCTCTAGAATGCTGATATTATAGAATGGTTATTATCATATTCTGATATCATAGAATGGTTATTATCAGATTCTGATATCATAGAATGGTTATTATCAGATTCTGGTGTCATAGAGTGGCTATCGGATTTCGATATCATCGAGTAGCCTAGTTATCGGATCATATATAGAACAGTTATCGGATTTCGAAATCGTGGAATGATTACCTGATTCTGTTACCACATAATGATTGGACTATTTGATTCTATTCTGACATCACAGAATGATCATCGGATTCTGGTATCACAGAAGGTTATCGAATCTGATACAGCATATTCGGGGACAAAGAGTAAATATGTCAACGTAGATGGCTCATTAAAACAGCCGTTGATTGCGTCATAGAGAGACGATGCTGCCCGGTAGGTGTCGCCTCTTTCGGGCGTCGTCGGAGCGCCAGCTGGCGGAATATCTGGAAGAGACAACGGCCGCAGGTACGGACCTCCCGATGAACCGGGAGAAGATACGTCTGCTCGTCTTCAAGAGCACGGCCGTGGGGTACATCAGCGGGGGCCGGGTACACCACCGGATCCTCCAGACGGGGTCGAACACCGTCCATCCGTGCGCAAGTTCCGTCTCTCTTGGCTTCATCCGACACCAGTCGAGCTCGGAGAATGCTGTTGTCGTCGACCCCAATGCCCTTCAGGGACAGGGAAGGGGACGCAGGAAGCGGTGGTGGAAGAACGGGGTGAGTCCGGACAGCAACGGGGCCGGTGGGTTGGCCGCTGTTTCCCACGATGAACACCACCGGTCGCCGGGTGGACCGATCCTTCTCCTGGCCACGACGGAACGACTGCGGATCAACGTTAGCGGTCAGCACTTCGAGACGCACCTCTTCGTGTTGGAGCGACATCCGGAAACGCTGCTGGGCAACCGCGAGAAGCGGAAGCAGTTCTTCGATCGCGGCAAGAACGAGGTCTTCTTCGACCGGCACCGTCCGAGTTTCGAAGCCATCTTCGCCTACTACCAGTGCGGCGGACGGCTGAAGCGGCCGCACCACGTCCCCGACGACGTCTTCCTCGAGGAGCTGCTCTTCTACCAGCTGGAACCGGACGCCGTCGACGAGTACAAACGTTCCGAGGGCTACGCACCGGAGACGGTTCATCTTCCATCCCACTCCGTGCTGCGGCGGATCTGGATGCTGTTCGAGTATCCTGAGACGTCGACGGCCGCCTTCCTCATCGCCATCATTTCCGTCTGCATGACCCTCGTCTCAATCGTTCTCTTCTGCGTTGAGACGTTGCCGAAGTTCGCCAAGACTCACTGCGTCGCCAACGAGGCGCCCAACTTTCTCGACCCCTTCTTCGTCATCGAGACCACGTGCACTGCCTGGTTCACCATCGAGGCACTCGTCCGGTTCATCTCGTGTCCGCGCAAGGCATGGTTCTGGCGGGACTTCAAGAACATCGTCGACGTGACGGCTATTGTCCCCTACTACGTCACGCTCTTCAACGTTCTGTCGACGATGAGCTGCGAGGGAGCCAAGTCAAGCGCCTCGCTGGCCTTCCTCAGGGTCATCCGACTCATCCGCGTCTTCAAGCTGACCAAACATTCCGTCGGACTCCAGGTGCTCATCCTCACGTTCCAGGCGAGCGTCGAAGGACTCGGTCTGTTCCTCGTCGCACTCTGCGTCTGCCTCCTCGTCTTCTCCAGCGCCATCTACTACGCCGAGCTGGGCGTCGACGGATCTCAGATCCACAGTATCCCCGACGCATTCTGGTGGGCCATCATCACCATGACGACCGTCGGATACGGAGACAAAGTTCCCGTTGGTTACTGGGGGAAGCTGGTCGGTGCGGCGTGCGCCATCACGGGAGTATTAACCCTTGCCATTCCCGTTCCTATCATAACTGGACACTTCAACCGGTTCTACGCTCACAAAACAGGTCGCGGAAGACACGTCTAAGGAGTCGAGACGCTATATAAAGTACGTTCATAATAATCATTGTATACATACAAAACTTGTCGGTCAATTTCAATTTTAAATTCGTTTAAATCTGAGCGGTGCAGCTATTTTTAGCGCCGCTCACGTGTCTGGACTCTGCTGAAACATTTGAGGAACTCAATATTATTGTAGCTATGCACGATCTCGCAACACGTGGTTGTCATTTCTGCTTAGCCTACAAGCAATAAGGAGTCTCTCTATAAAGTCTATATAACACCTGACCAACGCGCCTAATGTCTGCATACAAAAGGTAATTACATGTAGATCTATGTCTCATTGTCGTTTCAATAGTTTCTGCCGTCTGCATGACCACATTACACTGTGCGGTTAATATTCGCCAAATTGTATTTCCACATTCTGTTTACGTTACTCGTGATGACAGTCACTATTTGCGATTGCACAGTGCACAGTATTTTGGGTTAATACAAAAGAACCGTGCAGATCAAACCCATCAGTTTGTAATGCCGTAGGCACCGAACTTTCAATTTGCTCATTTCAAGTCCCTGCAGACAATGCTTTTGTCTTCAAGACATTTTGGATGGATAGAGCTGCAAAAGTTCTCTTATTATGTAGCATGAAGGGTCTGTCCGGTCATGTTGGCTACAAAAGCTATACAGCCAGCGTGCTTCCTCAGGTCTGCATTTCGGCTCAGACAGCGTCTGTATACGATAGCGCTACGTAAATTATTATTATGCAAAGCGTTCGCGCTGTGGTCGTATATAAACAACAATATTATTGTTGTGTGGCGCCTTCGTCATCATCATGTTTCAAGCGCCGTCTGTTGTCCAATATTTGTTCTTTGAATTATTGAAGCAGTCTACTCTATTATCGTCCGTCGTCTGCTTTCGTTTGCTGTCGTCTGCTGTCGTCTTAGCGCGGGAAAATTAATCGTCGACTTGCGGCGTGAAAGCTTTCCATCCACCCACCACAGAAAGCAAGTCACAACAGGATATGACAAATGAAGTCAAATTGCGCGAAACTAGTTCACTGGTGAGCCTACTCAATCTGGTTGCTTGTTGATGTTTAGCGACACTGTTTCGTATCAGCGTAGGCGTACGAAGCGGGGGTCCAGAGGGGGCAAATGCCCCCCAACTTTCGGGTAAGTCTGGTTTTTCGGGCAAACACAGACCCGAACGACTAAAAAAGGTCGTTAACTTTTTACCGGATATATTTTTCGGGCAGAAGTTCAATCTTTGCCCCCCCCCCACTGCTGAAAACTCCCGTACGCCTATGCGTATCAGCGATGATTAGTGTCGCCCTCCTGCTTTCTCCACGCGTGGGACTGGCACTGCGAAAGTAGGAGCAGTGGCGGAGTTAAGGTCTTTACTCGGAATGGACTGAAGGATTTGTTGATATTATTGGACCTAAACGCAAAGCGCCGCATGTGAAGTGTGAACACAATTAGTAAGCTTAATGCGTGTACCTTAATATGCCGCCATTCACAAGGATGCACTGAGCAGCTTTTAAATAGCCAATCACGAACTGTACTTGGGGGGGAGGGGTACTCCCCCACTGGTTGCACTCTGGTTATGTATGCAGTGTCCACGTTAATCCACTCTTTCCCAAACTTAATCCTTTGCATCATTTTCCCATCCTTATGCAAGGAATATCGATCATTCCACTCTACCTGCATGGGACTCTTCTTTCTCTATATAGCTACACGTATCTACATCTCTCAGTCTTTGTCTCTGTGTCTGTCTTTGTGCTTCTCTGTCTCTCTCTGTGTCTCTCTGTGCCTCTCTGTCTGTCTGTATGTGTCTGTCTCTCTTTCTGTGTGTGTCTCTCTGTATCTCTCTGTCATTCTCTCTGTGTCTCTCTGTATCTTTTTGTTTCACTCTATCTCTCTCTGTCTGTCTGTCTTCTCTGTCTCTGTCTCTTCTGTCTCTGTCTGTCTTTCTGTCTGTCTGTCTCCCTATCCCTCTCTCTCCTTAGGACTGAAGACATTGAATAGAAGTTTTAAAACTCTCTTCTGCGCCTTCTTCTCTTCAAAGAAACGAAAATTTTCTGTGCAATATCTTATACGGTACATTAGCGAAACAAATTTCGCTAAATAATGACCTGCACACCTAATCGATGCTGAAGGATGGAACGTGGGGTATAATAATAATAATTGATGTGGGTGCGGATTAATCGCTCATCACGTCGCCACCAGAAACGCACCAGAAACGCACCCACAGCCTGCAGGATATTAATAAACCGGCGGATTATAATTACTTGCGTTCATATTTTACAACCCGCGGTTATCCCCGTTGACAACGTCATTTGCACGACCGCGCCGGACAACTTAATCTTTCGTCTTTGAAGAGGATAGTGTCTATAGCAATATTGCTTTCACTCGCTGTTGGCTTTACTTATGTTGCACACGAAGTAGCCTAAAACCGGTTCCGGTTTCCCCAAACATTCTCGTTTGCCTCTTGCAGGACTATTATTATAGCGGCGCTATGTGGAGTTTTCACGTTAGATTAGAACATGGGCAGATTATGCTATGATTATAATTTTTGACGTTTGATTGGAATGTGGGCAGATTATGCGAATTGAATCCTAATCCTCAATGTAAGATATGAAACTGATTCGTAGCCTGAGGCAGAATTGACGACAGAAATTGGGGGATGGGCCTTTTTAGGCAGAGAAGCCACAGGTCACTAAACTATCTTACGATGCAATGACATACAAATTCTTTTGGGAACAGATTGAAGTGATAAAAGTGTAGGCTAGGTACGACCTATAATACACTGTCCTACAGTTTCATATTAAGTTTTCTATATAAAATATGATTCTATTCAGTTGCTAAGTTGAAATTAACACTGATTGTAGGTATAGTCTATAGTTAATCTTCTCTGCAAGATAACAATACTTAAATGGCATAAATAAATTTTCTATACGGCCTATAGCTACCTTGCCGGGCTCTAAAAGTTACTGAACCCCGGACATTTGCACCTACCCAGGGGCGGATCCAGGGGCCAATCCGGCCATGACCCTTCCCCTTTTAGAAATGCCCATGTATCGTGCCCCCCCATTCGGTTTGAGATTTGTATCTTTTTCAGACTTTCCGATCGGATGACTAAAAAAAGGTCATCAGATTTTTTCAGCAAAATTGTCCGGACCCAAGCTAAATTTTTTTGCCCCCTTGGAAAATTTCTGTATCCGCCCCTGCCCCTACCCTTCCCACCCTCGGCTGCCACGGGAAACGCTGGTCCCCGTGAGCGAGAACCAAGTACATCACCTGGGACGCAACAACCTTCCACACACGTGCTGCCACCTGGCGTCGCAATGTCTGTGGTCGATAAATGCACCGCGAACCGGAAGTGCATCAAATACTACTCTATCCCTTCCTTCCCTTCTCTTCCCTCCACCTTTCCGCTGGTTTCCGGCCACCACAAAATGGGGAGCTCACGATGGAGTTGGGGCGTCGCATGACCCTTGCGACCCTCTCGAGACCATAACCTGTCCAGGGTTAATCCATTCGCACTCAGAGATTCAACGCCATAGCCTCCATGGACACATTCGCACAACCCACCGGGGACGAGGACCACTAACTCCAGTATGATATAGCACGACCTAGAGGATGTATAGTTTCGATGCGTCTGATGGATCTATAGTTGCTACCTCGCGGGCGATAAAAGTGACAATCCGATAAAATATTATTTATATTATGTCTGTGAATTTTAATCGATAAATCGATGAAAATTTAATCGATAATTTCGGCTCGTCTGATAAATTTTTAAACTTATTTCATGATGATGAGCGGATCTTTTTCAAAGGAAATTATACGGCAGACAATGAAAAGTAATAATGCCATGCGCATTACCATAGGATATGTTTGTGTTGACCATGAGATATGGCTGTGTTGACCATGGGATATGTTTGTGTTGACCATAAGATATGTTTGCGTTGACCATGAGATATGGCTG
>OX243823.1:18765585-18768085 GCA_945859605.1 Lumbricus rubellus
CTGTATGTCTATATAATTATATCTGTCTATGTATATATATAGGCCTATAAAAATTATATATATATATATCTGTTCCTTTTTACCCAGTCGCTTTACGACATGTCGTTTATATGTCATTTCTTTTCACAGCTGAAAAACTGCCTTCATAAAATTGTTTAGCTTCCATAATAATTAATTGTAGGACATATTTAATTTCGCAGCTGTTTTCTTCCAAGTACAACAGGGCATGCAGACATCAAACAAAGGTAAAACCGATACGTCATCAATGGAGGGAGACAAGACGACTGTTAGAGAGACAAGACGACTGTTAGGGAGACAAGACGACTGTTAGGGAGACAAGACGACTGTTAGAGAGACAAGACGACTGTTAGAGAGACAAGACGACTGTTAGGGAGACAAGACGACTGTTAGGGAGACAAGACGACTGTTAGGGAGACAAGACGACTGTTAGGGAGACAAGACGACTGTTAGAGAGACAAGACGACTGTTAGGGAGACAAGACGACTGTTAGAGAGACAAGACGACTGTTAGAGAGACAGACAAGAGAACGATCTGCAGCAGGCAGAATCAAAACCTTAAAATTGATAAAATCTGCAGAACACATAAATTTAACTCAGGATCTTTATAGTGCTGGCTGACATTATTTTCTGTCCAAATTAATCTATAGGCTATCAGGCCGACGGATGTTGCTCAAAGTAATCTCACCTTGTGCCGTCAGTTCGTTGAACTCTAGCGATCGATAAGGCTAGCCTTCTCCATTAGGCCCTACTTTCTTTCTGATGTCGCTTCTCTTAGTTGTTCCAGATTCATTCCTGTTGTTTCTTGAACATCGTCCAACCACCTTTTCCTTGGTCGCCCTTGTTTTCTCCTTCCCTCACCGCATCATATCTTTCTCCAAACCATTTGAACGCATAACATGACCAAAGAAAACCAACTTTCTTCTTAGCTCAAAGTAATAGCACATCACAATGTCAAGACACCCAATCCTATCATATACATTATACACCGTATGGGCCTTTTTGTATTGTATTGTATTTAAACATTTATAAAGCGCCTCTAGTAGGGTGAACCGTTCAGAGGCGCTCCCAGTGCGCAAGGCCCAGCGAGAAGAAACAGGTTTTGAGAAGAGACAAAGCAGAGGAGAGACTACCAGAAAGAAGTGTAGAGCGAACAGAAGGAGAGAGGGCATTCCAAAGAGAAGGACCAATTGAGACAAATGATCGAGACTGAGCCATAACAGTTCTAGACCGAGGAACCAAGAGGTCAAATCTGTTGGATGAACGAAGTGGCCGGTGGGAGGAAGCTGAGTGAGGACGAAGTAAAACATTAGTGAGATATTTTGGGGCAAGACCCCGTTGAGCCTTTATGATCAGAGTCAGGATCTTAAATTGTGTGCGAGCACGGAGAGGAAGCCAGTGAAGTTCATGAAACATAAAGGGCCTTGTAATGTATACATGAAACATGTAAAATATACACACAAGTAGCAATATACACACAAGTAGCAATATACACACATGTATATAAAAATATACACACGTCGTGTGACAATTATAATTATGTGCACACATGTGACAATGCACACACGTGACTGTGACAATATAACCTACACCACGTGACAATATATGCCCACTTGTGACAATAATATGTGCGTGTGCTTGAGTGGGCGCATGTATGCGTGCAGGAAATGAACGGTATCCGGTCAAAACCGCGCACACAAAACCGCGCACACAAAACCGCGCACACGAAACCGCGATTCACAAAACCGCGCACCCTCAGAACCGCGCACGATCACTACCGCGCACGAACATAACCGCATTCAAGTATTTCAACATGCATCCAGCTTCTATTTAATATAAAATACCTTCATACAGCTTCCATTTCTTAGGAGTTTTTTGTCAATCCAGCTTCTATTTCATTCTAAAATACCTCCATCCAGCTTCCATTTCTCATGCGTTATTTTCGTCAATCCAGCTTCTATTTCATATATTAAAAAATAAATCCATCCAGCTTCCATTTCTCATGCGATTTTTTCGTTAATCCAGCTTCTATTTCATATCTAAAAATACCTACATCCAGCTTCCATTTCTCATGCGTTATTTTCGTCAATCCAGCTTCTATTTCATATATTAAAAATACCTCCATCTAGCTTCCATTTCTAATGCGATATTTTCGTTAATCCAGCTTCTATTTCATATATAAAAATACCTCCATCCAGCTTCCATTTCTCATGCGATATTTTCGTTAATCCAGCTTCTATTTCATATCTAAAAATACCTCCATCCAGCTTCCATTTCTCATGCGATATTTTCGTTAATCCAGCTTCTAATTCACATCTAAAAATACCTCCATCCAGCTTCCATTTCTCATGCGATATTTTCGTTAATCCAGCTTCTAATTCACATCTAAAAATACCTCCATCCAGCTTCCATTTTTCGTGCGTTTTTTTCGTTAATCCAGCTTCTATTTTACATGTAAAGAACCTTCATCCAGCCTCAATTTC
>OX243823.1:18773085-18840585 GCA_945859605.1 Lumbricus rubellus
ATCCGAGCGAATATGATTTGATTCCTGATTTTGTGCAATATCACGACAGTAATTATTCACCGATGCTTTGACTTTGTTGTAGAACATAGCAACTCCATAGAATAAAATGTCCACTGAATGCTAAAAACTATAGTGATGATGATAGCAAAGTTTCAGCGAATTAATCTGAAACTCAATTGTATTTTTGCGAACTCCTGACAAGAATAAATCGTCCTCTCACAAATATAAATCGATCAAAACTGTTTGCTTGTATATTTTAACTTAGAAATGCCACAGAAAATAATGTCACCCACATCATCGGACACGGACATAATAGCATCTATCTCTATCTTTTGTTGATAATGTCACCTGAGCATTATCACTGACAACATTGGTTTTGAGGACATAATAGCGAATACTCTCAATACTCATACGATATTTAAAAATTGTTGTATTTCTTCGAATCCTGGAAGTGCCGACATTAAACCGGAGAGCGTGAAACTGTAAAAGGACAGATATACGAAAATGTCCACCACACATGCATGCACAACACAGAGACTGCAATGGCCGCATCGAATCAATACAGCGTTTGCTTAGCGTCCGAATAGAACCACGCACGCACTGGAGTGTGTTGCGACATGGTCTAAGGTTTCACGTCCCTGCGGAAAAACGATGAACACTCTGGGCAGATGGGACAACTGATCCGGATACAAGTCCCTGTGGACTCAACGGAAATCCGCGTCCTTGTCGGCAGTCCTGTGTACGTGTATACGCCTTCGGTTTAAAGTTTAATGAGGTGTGATCGACTTCCGAGAATGACGACAGAGACGGAAGAAGGAAGAAGAAAGGCTGAAGGACATCAAACTCAACGATTGCCGACCGTAGGATATACCCGAGATCCACGCGAAATGACCTGCAGCGGACACTGACCCATAAAACGGGGGACGGTCGGTCGTCACCCCCACTCAGTCTATACGTATACAATCGACTATTATGCTCAACGGTTACCTTATACCAAAACGAGTAGTTTCACCGAATTCCATAGCATTATTATCCCATCAAATGCAATCCGATATCATTCATCCAGTCTCTTAATTCGTACGTCCATCTATTCATCCAAATACATGTATATTATCTATGGCTTCCCACATCTATCAATTCATTCTTTTTGTAAAACAAATTCGTCTGTCTGTCCTTCTATTCATTCACATAACCTACCCATCCAGATACATGCATGTGTACATAAAATGTAGTCTACACATACCATACATACATAATACATATATAATACATACTTATTTATTTATTTATTTTATTTATTTATTCAAATATTTATATAGCGCCTCTTCAAGAAATCTACTCAGAGGCGCTAACTAGCCGCAATGATGTTAAGTGTCATAACAACAAGAAAATTTCATCAATTAGCAAAATAAGTCACAGTGAGCCGGAAACAGTCATCAGTGGCGATCCCTCGCAAACACGTAGAATCATCCAACGGAATCCCGTCGACAGCATTCAGATGGTGGAATGTTCAGAGTCTCTGGTACAGGTTGCGTCGAGAAAGTAGAGGGGCGACAGATGACAGGACTCGCAAATACGAAACGCTGACGAAACTGAAGTCCCTTGCTGGTAGAAGATGACGCACGCGTCCGGCCTATCGTCGGGGCACAAGGATTGCATAGTAGAATTGGCATTTGTCGCTTGTCGGTCGGTAGTTTTGAACGGCACCAGAGACAACATCCGATCGATTTAACTCCACTGACCTGCGTGAACCGTCCTTCAGTAAGTTCGGTGAGATGTAAATACCAGACAACAGCGGTGAAGACGCACGGTCTTGACGGTTGAGCTCGACCGTGTGCATTAAGATGGCGTCTAACGGTCAACACGTGGGCGACACAAGACGACTTGCGAACAAAATCCTTTCCAACGTAAAATCCTTGACAAACCCGACGAATAAGTTCAGTACACGAACCTAGAACCAGTAAACTCCAACGTTTGTGAAATTACTGCGCGAATTCTGCATAAAGATGAAATAATCCATCAAAATGACGGAGTGGTCTAATAAACAACCAATATGGCCGCTGACCTGCGCACATGAATCGAATCAATACAACGTACAATCAATACATACATACATACATACATACATACATACATACATACATACATACATACATACATACATACATACATACATACATACATACATACATACATACATACATACATACATACATGTACATGTACATACGCAAATAATCAAGCAAGCACTCGTATATACACATATATAGCTCTATATAAATATAGTTACTTATATACACACACAAATACATCATACGGAGTACAATTTTTCATGCAATCCATCCATTCGTACACTTAGCCATTAATTCATCAATTCCTTCTCTCACCGACAGACGCGATGACCGCCTGAAACAGACCCACCCGCCACCCCCGAGAACACCGCCCTTGAAAACCGGTCCTTGGACGCCACGAGGTGTCGCTTGGCATCGGCCTTCGACGCCGTCCATGCTCGATCTCGGTCGTCGTCGTGGCTGAGGACGACGAGATCTGGACAGGAGGAAGAGGAGAAGAAGGAGAGAAGGGGAGAAGGAGAGAAGGAGTGAAGGAGAGAAGGAGAGAAGGAGAGAAGGAGAGAAAAGGAGAGAAGTAGAGGAGAAGAGATGGAGATAAGGAGAGAAGTAGAGAAGGAGAGAAGCAGAGAAGGAGAGAAGGAGAGAAGGAGAGAGGGAGAGAAGTAGAGGAGAAGAGATGGAGAGAAGGAGAGAAGGAGAGAAGGAGAAAAGAGAGAAGGACAGAAAGAGAGAAGAAGAGAAGAAGAGAAGGAGAGAAGGAGAGAAGAAGGAAGACGCGTTAACTCGATTGTCAGCGGTGAACTATATGTTTAACGGGAAATAGTTCCTATGAAAGTAATCAATACGCGCTGATGCATAATCCAATTGCTTTCAGCTGCTCGGAAATAATGGCTTTCGAGTCTGTCCGTCTGTACGTCCGTCTGCCTGCCCGTCTGCCTCTCCCTCCCTCCATCATTCCTTTCTTCCCTCCCTTCGTTCATCTCTTCTTCTTTCCTTCCTTCCAACCGTCTGCAGCTGAAATGGCATTTTGGTTGGTGTAGGAACGGTTGTTGGTTAACTGCTTGGAAGCTGTTTCTTGCGTCTGTCGATAAATATTTACAAGTAAATTGAATGTTTACGAACAACAACAACGGTTGATCGGTACAACTGCGCTGACATTGCAAGTAAGTAAGTAAGTAAGTAGGTAAGTAAGTAGGTAAGTAAGTAGGCAAGTAAGTAGGTAAATAAATAGCCTTCATTTGCATCTGATAGGCGAACATACGTTACGTTGCGTAAACGATTATTATTGCTAATAACATTGACTTTTTATATAAAAAAAACGATTGCATGCATTTTAAAAAACTAATAAGCTAGAGTCTATACGACGGTTTACAGCGGATTTTAAAGTCACTGGTGCACAGCTAGATATAACTGAAAGAGTATCAGCTGATAAAATTTCAAATATAAATTTGATTTAGGCTAACGAGAGGCAGTTTGAGTAACATTTAATAACCATAACCGTAGGACTAAACCATCATTTTTTAAAAATTCATTCTATATAATGATACTGAGAAACGATGTATAGTAGAAAAAAACAAATGACTACAACCCTAAGGAACCTGGTTAGATTCCACTATAGTGGGCCACTTGTAACAATGAAATCAATTTTAGCAGAGTTGATAATAACACAAATACACGTGCCCTCACGAAGAGGCGGCAGGAACTGATGGATGCAATGACCAAATAACTGTACTTGTCGCTGCAATGAGAAGTTTGTTTGAACCTGCGAAACTCTGTTATAGATCTAATCGCTGACGATCTGCATGTGTAAAGTCACTCGGCATTGCTCTGGAATTGAAAGTATAAAAGAATTGACTGAAACTCAGATAGAGATCGACAGACAAAATCTGTTTTATGGACATCGCTGTAGGAGGAGAAGTGTGAGATAGGCTACAATCGATGGTACATGGCTTAAGATTTGAAGGCAGATAAGAATATACATACGCGCACAACTGTATGGCAAACTGAGTGAAATAAACATGCATGGGAATGGGCTACAAATCAAAACGGTTCAATTAAGCTTGTTTATTCAGAGAGACCACACCAAATCAGCTCAGCAAAATGACAAAATAACAGTTTGCCACTCTACAGACTAAAACAATTCTGTGAAAATAAGAAGCTAAGCTTATAGTAATATCAACTATCGGTTAAAAGATCCCTGAGAAAGTTGCATTTTATGTTGCCATTCTACAACAGTCCAGACGTACAGACGGCCACAGAGCAGACCATCGATTGCGTAAAGCGGTCCTAGCTCCCTTGAACGACTGGCTCAAGGATAGGCCTAGGTCTGCACAATAAATGCATCGTGCGAGGTTCGAACCAGAGCTCTTCGCGTAACAATCCGACAGCACTTACCAATCAGAAACAGCCCGGCACTCTGCAGAGTAAGAAATTCTGTTAAAAGTGGATACTGGATAGTGTGTACTCCAACGAACTGTTAAGATTGCCATCTCACAGAGAAAGTCAGACATTGTCATCGAAACCATGTCAAATCGTCGAATAGAGGTTGCAACGCAAGACTATGGCAATCAATCAATCAATCAATCAGTCAGTCAATCAAATCAAATTATCAATCAATCAATCAATCAGTCAACCAGTCAATCAATCAGATCAATCAGATCAATCAAAATATTTTATTTTGTAACCAAAAACTAAACAAGTTAGGTTTAGCCTACATATAAATTACAACACTGTTACAAAAAAGCCACAGGGCCTAAAGGATAAAAGAAATCCTGCTGACCAGAGACACCAAATTATTGATTGAATTTCAGATATGTGTTGGCCTTAGCTAAACTTTACCATACATTTAATACAACACATATAGCGAGTAAAAAAAGACGAAGCAAAAGGAACAATTACATAGACTAAGAATATAGAAACAAGGGAAAGAAAAATTAAAATTAAAAAGTCTTAGAAGTTCGTTCAATTGATACAAGCAATCTTCAAAGAATTTCGCATATAGGCTAGTGTCTGGCTGCGATATATTGATACAGACATGAGTGGTGGTGTAAGTTCAATGGTTTTAAAGAAACATTTATTGATATTAGTGCGTTAATTTTCTGTTTCCACATCACTTCTATTCTTCCGTGCCTAACCTAATTTAGCTTAAACCTGTTATTACAAGAAGCATTTGCACACAGTCGCTTTCCTGAAGCCCCTTCCTGCACGAAGTCGATTCGACATATCAGGCAATTCGCTTAAGAGCCAATTCCACCGACACGAGAAAGAAATCGCTCTGGAGACGACAGCAGCGTGGATATAGTCTTTTTTTAATGCTAACCCGATATACATTGACCTTTACTCGGCCGGGTGAGATTGTCCATCAACTGCCGCCAGCCGCACCTAGCCGCATGCTGTCGTTTCCGGCTTTATGATACGGCGCATTCATTCAGTTTGCGCAAGCCGCTCTAGTCTGTTGTTGACGTTATAAAGACTGCACTGTGATTGCGTCTGTATTAGAAACTATACGGGTGCGTTCTTTGCACGTCTGTGGTTGCATGGAAGACCAAGAAGTGCTTAAAATCGCGCCAACTGCTTCCTGCCAAATGGAATTCTGTCTAATTATTTTTGTCACGCGAGCTGAAAGTTCGATTTCTTTTTAAAAATAGCCTCAACGTCCAGAAATTTTAGCATTCGCTTCGGTTTCTATAGTACCAATGTCGTTACTATAGTTTTGTAATACTAGCAATAGTGTACAATATGGTGTTGATTTGTACTGCCAGCAGAATTTTCTAAACTTTGTTTGTGGTCATTTCTGTGAGGTATTGATTGCGCTGTTTCTCTACTTTTTGTCAACCAATCAATCAATCAATCAATCAATCAATCGACCAATTAATCAATCATTTATTGAGCCAGTGACACTGAAATTGACATTTCGTACAAAGAAAGCCGTGTAGCTTTTCGAGATACAAAGGGCTGTCTGTCTGTCTCTGTCACTGTCTCACTCTGTCTGTCTGTCTGTCTATCTGCCTGTCTCCCCTCTACATCTACATCTACCTCTACCTCTAGTTCTACCTCTATACCTCCTTCTTAATCCCATTTTCTGTTTCTTTCTCTTAGGCTACTCCTCTCCTTCCCCTTTTCGTTCTTCTTCACCTCGCAGTTTCGCTATTCCCGTGTCGTCTCTTCCACAAGACGAGCAGCACATACATCCTTGCCCTTCAGCAGCATCAGCAGCATCAGCAGCAGCAGTAGTATGGAGAAATCGCCTCCGTCGTCGATTGCCATCTCGCCGTCTAATTGAGTTGAGTGCGCATGCGCTGCATACTGAGGTCGACCAAGTGAAATGGAGTCAGTGTACTTGGCAAGAGAAGAAGAAGAAGGAGAAGACGGAGAGAGAGATGGACTGGGATGCGAAGGTTAAGAGGGGAGGATGAGAAGGGAAGAGAAAGTCGTTTCCTTTGAACTGCCGTCGGTGGTGGTGGAGGTGGTAGAGGTGGTGGTGGTCGTGGTGGTGGTGGTGGAGGTGGTGGTAGAGGTGGTGGTGGTGGTGGTGGTCGTGGTGGTGGTGGTCGTGGTCGTGGTGGTGGTGGCGGTAGGTGGAGTTAGAGGATGGTTCTGCTGATTGTGACATGAAAAGCAAAGGTTCAAACGGATAGGTGGACGGATGATTGGACGAGTTATGAATAACGAGACGTAATACACAGACGCAGACACACGGACAGACACATAGACACACGCAGACAGACACACACAGACAGACAAGCATACACAGACACACAGACACACAGACACACATACATAATACATACATACATACATACACACACATACATGCATACATACATACATACATTATACGCACTGAGAGCGCCTCTGAACGGTTCACCCTAGTAGAGGCGCTTTTTAAATGTTTTAATACAATATACAGACAGGGACATACAGGCAGAAACGATAGAAATCTTTGCATAAAGATATATTGTGAGCGCGTATAATAATACGGACTTCTACTATGCGCGGCATTGATTGTCTTTCCGCAGAGATTGCGGAACCATCAGCTCTCGGATTATAATAAGAGCAACAACAACAGCGAAATATGACGGTCTTGCTTCAGCAGCAGCAGCAGCAGCAGCAGCAGCAGCAGCAGCAGATATTAGATGCGGCCTCTGCCTCTGGAGCGGATGCTTGGCAGGCTAAACACACGTTGCTTATTGGACTTCTAAACAGTGCTGCGTGTGATGGAATCAACGTTGCTTCAATGACCTCTGCTGCTGCTGCTGCTGCTGCTGCTGCTGTTGTTGTTGTTGCTGTTGCTGCTGCTGTTGCTGCTGCTGCTGCTGTTGCTGCTGCTGATGATGCTTCTGCTTCTGCTGCTGCTGCTGTTCATATGACTTTCACCTTTGATGCATGCAGTACGTGTGAAATCTTGTGTGCAAAATTGCGTTATGGAAGTTGATACATCAATCGCCACTGTATCCTATCGTTCTCTCTTTCACTCTATCTTCTCTCTGTTGATGTCTCTCTTGTTAATTCTGTCCGTTATGTCGATAGAGAAAGAGAGAGACAGGCATACCCAGATTTACTAAAAATCGAGAAGTCGGATAACCAAAATTCTACTGAGAATATTATTTCTCTATCTAATTCAAGCGAACCAACCTAAAGTTATAGAGCCCTGTTAATGTTGTCGTTGCTCTCATTATAGTCGTACGAGCGTAATTATTCAGCGCTACATAGAAAAACCACGCATGGGCGAAGTTTATCAGGGGCTAGGGGGGGGGGGGGCTAAGCTCTTTCAGGGAGGCCCAGAATCAGCTTTTAACCATTAAAATGGTACCTACAGTATCTTCTACCGGGCTTACTCCCCCCCCCCCAAGAAGGCATTAGCCCCCAAGAACGGAAACCAAACTCCGCCCATGAAGCCACGTCAGAGGAGTTACAGACGTGACCAAAAACAGCAGAGGATCGATGAGCATCATTTGGTCATCGATCTTTCGAATCTAGTGATCGATCGTTTGATTGATCAATGGATTTTTGATCGATGACGAATGCATGCTGACTTTGCGTGCCTGTCTTTATTTATAACTTTGAAAGCGGTTGAAGATATTATTTCAATCGTTGGCAAAATCAAGGCAGATCGTGAAGAATGAGAAAGCGATTGACTCCACTGAAACTGCATGCATTATAATTATTATTATAGCAACATAATTACACAACAGATTTAAATTCACATAATAATTTTTTACATAATATGTTTATAATAAAACCTTTTCTTATAATAGGGCCCACCAGGGGTTAATGGGTTATTTTAAGAAATTTTTTGAACTGCACAAAACGACCTTTTTAGTCGTACGGACCAAATGTTTGGTGGTCGAAATCCCGTGAATATATTACCATTTTGAAATTTTCCCGGCCCCAAAAAACCTTTTTAGTCCTTCGTTCACTATTACACTATGAGTTACTGCACAAAATCTTATTTTCAACTGCACAAATTTCTTTTCCAACTACACACTTTGTGTCCATCTGCACGTTAAAATAACCCCTGGGGCCGGCATGTGCATATAATTATACGTTGTGCTGCATGTATTTACCGGTTAACGTCGTTAATAGCCATTTATCTGTAGGTCTATGGCTCTATGCCATAGATGCGTTTGTGGGTGTGGGTGCGTGTGCGTTGTGCGTTTGCGGATGCACGTGTGTGTGCGTGTGTGTGCATGTGTGCGTGTGCGTGTGCGTACGACTGCGTGTGTGTGTCTGTGTGCGCGTTTGTGTGCGGTGCGTGCGTGTGAGTGTGCGTGTGTGTACGCGTGTGTATGTGTGTGTGAGTACGCGTGTGTATGTGCGTATGCATGGATGTGTGTTTATGTAATCTTTGCCTATACATTCCACCGTTTGACATTTATGTAGCGCCGCTTGTTACGTTCGAGCGGATGCTGTCAGCAGTTTATTCGCTCGCAAACCATATACCTTCCTGCAACGACAACACCCATCTGACGCTCCGATAGTTACACTCCTCTCTCTACACATAACAGCATCGGTCCACAAACTGTGTAGTATACAGTATATACATGTATTATACCCACCAGGGCAGAAACCGTATTGAGACCATGTGGGTGTCTGTGTGTGTGTTTTTGTGTGTGTTTGTGTGTGTGTTTGTTTCATACGCAAGGATGCATGCATGGTCATATCGAGATACCCACTTAGAAAGGATACGAGTACGCATATATATATATATATACACTTGTTATATATTATCTATATAAATAAAAATGTAACGGCGTTCGCACGAATCTTCCTCATAAAGGATCTTGGTAAGTACTGGACCGATTCTTTTCAAAATTGCAGCAAAACGTTCCGTTAATATAGGCGCAGGTTTGCATAATGCTTTTTTCCCAAAATCTTCTACAACAAAAAAACAACTTTCACTTCCATTCGACCGATTCCCAATTGAATATGCGCTATATGAACCTTGCGCAACCACCATTTTTAAACGCGAGCTATTTTGGCCAATGCATTTGGACGGTTTCAATTTGAACTCACAATCGGTCGAATCGAAGTGAAAGTTATTTCTTTTTGTTATGGACGGTTTGAATTTCAACTCTCAATCGGTCGAATCGAAGTGAAAGTTATTTCTTTTGTAAAAGATCTGCAAATTCGACCGTTTTACGCCCGCCGATAGGCTTTGCTTCGGGCCCGTGTTCCGTTTATGTAGCGCATTTCAACACATTCGATTCCGGCCTTTTTCATGTTCCGCGTCGCTCTGTTCCGCGTCGCTGTCGGCCCGTGTCGGAAAGGGACGGTGTGAGGAAGGAAAGGAAGGGAAGGAGCGGGACGAAGTGGGAGGGGAGAGATGGAGGATGATGGGGAGAGGAAGTGGAGCGGGAGGGGAGGAGGGGGAGGGGAGGGGTGGGTTGGGGGAGGGGAAGGGGAGGGGCGGGGCGGGGCGGGGGGAGAGAGGGGGAGGGGAGGGGGGGGGAGGGAAGGGGGAGGGGAGAGGGGCGGGGGGAGGGGGAGGGGGAGAGAGGGGGAGATTGGAGGCAGAGGACGGTCTTTTCTGCCACAGCAACGCGTGGCCGGGTTCAGCTAGTGTGTATATATATATATTACATGGTATTGACGGTATCCGGACATTATCCCCCGGCCCACTACCCCCTGCCATTACCCCCTGCCATTACCCCCCGACCATTACCCCCCGTAGGACATTACCCCCTGTCATTACCCCCCGGTCGTTTACATTTAGGTCCAGTATATGCATGCATGCATGCATGCATGTATGCATGCATGTTATGCATGCATGCATGCATGTATGCATGTAGGCATGTATGCATGTATGTATGCATGTATGTATGTATGTATGTAAGTATGTATGCATGCATGTATGCATGTATATGTGTATGTATGTATTCATGTATGTAAGTATGTATACGCGTATTAGGGTGGTCGTTAGAAATGAAAGTTTGAATTGACTGTTCAGTCTGTTCTCCAAGGCGCCATTTGGTTCCATTCTCCCCAGAAACATTACACAAAAAGTTTTAAGAGAAAATAATAATATTTAGGACTAGCACAACACCATCAAAGTTTTACCCTTATAATAGCAAGTCTTCTAACGCTCAAACAGTAGGTATATACAGTCGTGATCAACCAGGAATCTTCAAACCAGGAATCAATTCAACTACTTGTAGTAGGTCCACATTACAACATAATGATGCTACAGTTATTGTAATCATAATCATCAAATTATATAGCGCCACTTCAAGAGAAACTCCTCAAAGGCAAGGAAACCTGTATAATGTAGTCTTTCTGTTAAAACTAGTCATAGGTTCCAAAATGTGACTTAATATCCGTATACTCAAAAAGACGATGATATTTCGTAAAATTCAAAACTTCAAACACGTTGTGCTAGTCCTAAATATTTTTAAATCGGGATAATTTTTGGGCTACATCAGTCTTTTACCAAGTGGCACCAAATGCTGGGTTGGAGAAAGAAAAAAACTGAAGTTGAAAATTTACCGTTACAGATGCAACCACCCTAACGCGTATGTATATATGTATGTGTGTAAGTAAGTATGTATGCATGCATAATTGCATACTCACATACACGCTTACATACATACATACATGCGCACTTAGATACATACATTGGACCTAAATGTAAACGACCGGGAGGGGTAATGGCAGGGGGTAATGTCCTACGGGGGGTAATGGGCGGGGGGTAATGGCAGGGGGTAATGGCAGGGGGTAATGGGCCGGGGGGGGGTAAAGTCCTAGACCCGGTATTGACGACGGCTGAGAATTGATCTGCATTGCGGTGGGATGTGAATCCGCATCATTCGTTTATTGAATCACGACTCGTATAATGGAAAGAAGAAGCAGCAGCAGCATCAGCAGCATCAGCAGCAACAGCAGCAGGAGCAGCAGCATCAGCAGCAGGAGCAGCAGCATCAGCAGCAGCAGCATCAGCAGCAGCAGCAGCAACAGCAGCAGGAGCAGCAGCATCAGCAGCAGGAGCAGCAGCATCAGCAGCAGCAGCATCAGCAGCAGCAGCAGCTTACGAAGATCTTCAATATCACGGACTTTTGTGTTGTACACCATTTCCTGCATGCATCCCCATATTTTATAATCGACGGGATTCGGATCAGGGCTGTTAGGGGCCATAGTGTAGGAATTAGGAAGTCTGCAGGAGTTTCATTTGTCAGAGGCGCAACCGTTTCTCGAGCTCTGTGCGCTAGAGCACCACCTTGCTGGAAAATGGAGTTCTCGAATTTCAGGTAGAAGGCCATCCATGAGTAAAACAGCTATGTAGTATTGGCCGTTTATTTTTACCTCGGTTCAACAAAGTGAATTGACGTGCACCCCAGAGAAGAAACACCGACTGACTCCATCAGGGATTTGTTCAACGTCGGACGTGTGCGTAAAAGCTGCGTCGGCTGCAGTAGGCCTCCTATCTCTCTTTCCATCAACAAACCCCCTAACAGCCCAGATCTTAATCCTGACGATTATAAATATGGGTATGCATGCAGGAAATGGTGTACAAAACAAAGGCCCGTGATGTCGAAGATCTTCGTAAGCGAATCGTGCAAGCTTGGAACGATCTTGACCAGCGAATTTTATTGACTCGGAGGTGCATGAATGGCGTAAGCGACTTCGCGCATGCGTAGAAGCTAAAGGCGGACAGTTTGAGTACAAACTGAAAATCTTTTTACAATGCCTGCTATTTAGCTATAAATTTCATGAGTTGCATTAACATTTTTTGAATATTGTTAAAATTACAACAATTTTCCTAGGAGCTTTGTTTTTTATGCTTCACGGTGTATATATGCCATGTTTTACTTACCCTGTTTTTCCAATAATCCCGTGATTTATAAGTGCGTTTTAGAATACTATAGGCCTACTATAATACCAGTGGCGTAGCCGAGAATTTATGATGGGGTTCTCGGGGTTTTATGGCCTGGCCGGATGCCCTTCCTGACACCAACCAAACAGTATTACAGTACCGGTAAATAACAAGGGAATAAAGTAATTAATGGAATAAAGCAAGAAGAACAATTGTTACTGCAAGCAATTGTTTTGTTTCTCTTATTTAAGTGGATAAATAACCTTTAAAAAACTTTTCCTCTAAGCCAATGGAGGTTCATGGGGGAGTTTGGTTTAAGTTTTTGAAGGGGCAAAAAACGTGGGTTTCGGAACTCGGAGACATGGTCTGACAATATTTTCATATATCATCCCCCGGTCCAAAAAAGCTTATGACTTTTTTAGTCCTTAGGTCCTAAATCTGAAAAATGCCATTTTCCCTGCCGCCCCCCCCCCAAAATCATGACCTTTCCCTGATAAACTCCACCCGTGCTCATGACCTGGATGAAGGGACTTCAGGCCATATTCTCCGTCTCCAAAAGGACTTAGAAAGATCAAAGGCTGAGTTAGACAGTAGTAGTAATAGTAGTAGTAGTAGTAGTAGTAGTAGTAGTAGTAGTAGTAGTAGTAGTAGTAGTAGTAGCAGTAGCAGTAGCAGTAGCAGTAGCAGTAGCAGTAGCAGCAGCAGCAGCAGCAGCAGCAGCAGCAGCAGCAGCAGCAGTAGCAGTAGCAGTAGCAGTAGCAGTAGTAGTAGTAGTAGTAGTAGTAGTAGTAGTAGTAGTAGTAGTAGTAGTAGTAGTAGTAGTAGTAGTAGTGCTGGTGTAGCGTTTCATCTCTCAACAGAGGTCGCTAGATGCTGGGTGAATCCTGATTCCGCGTCATGGAATCCAAATGTCTAAGTGCTAGTGATAACCCGTACACGTTGGTTCTCTAGTTTGTAAGCGAGCACTACGTCTCAGTACAATAGAGCATAGACTCCGGTCTATGTTTAGAGAACGATCTCTCAATTTCACTGTGCAACTCCAGGCCCAATTCTTCTTCAAATTTGCGAGATCTCTATGGCGAGTAATCTTGTCGTGCAGGCAATAGCCAATGTCGTGAGCCATGGTTCGTTTCATTCACATCAACGGTCTTCATTTTGCCCTTTCCCAAGGGAAAAGACTTGAGGTGCTGCTTCCCTGAAATAGATAGGCCTACTACGCATTTTCCATAGTAAATGGAATATGAACTACTTCCATTAGGCCTATACTAAGCATCCCAGCACTGAGCACAGTCTGTTTCATAGTCGGCGCTATATAAGTGCTGTAAGCTGTTGGTCTCCTCCGAACGGGCCCCTGTGAATCAACACTCATTTCTTCTGAGTATATTTTCTTTATAAATTTTGATCAAATTAAACTTGTCACATACCTGCATATCAGTGCATAAAACACAAATTGGAAGAGCTACCACTCTCAACGAAAGGCGAACGCCATGCACATTGCACACATCAAAATGACGGAGCTGCTACTCGCAATGCAAGCCATAAGACTTAGCCTACACTACACAATATTCGAAAATTACGATGCGGAATCAAACCATGACATTCGATGTAGTTATAAAGGCACATCGTATACTTGCTGATAAGGGAATCATTTGAACGCGCAATTAATCTTAAGTAACGTGCGAAATAATGCCAATTCGTATCGGATTGATGAGACCAAATCAAGCAGGAAAGGCCGTTTGCACTTTAATGTTGTCTGCGTGGAAGGCAGCGCTGTTTAGGCGTTGCTGATTTGCCAGAAATGCTTAGGCCTATAAATATGAGTTTAAAGCAGTTGTAAGTTCTTCGCATTCATCTTTCCATCTCAAGTTAGCTTTTGTTCACTCTAAAAATAAATACTCTTTTGCCATAAAGAGCAATTAACTGTTTTTTCTCTTTGTGGTAATGCATCTCTCGGTAAGGCATCCATGGCCAACGAATTTCAGTAAACTTTATGGTTTCCAGGTCAAGTAAATATATTTTACGATAGAGATCATCTGCTACAAAGAGATTATTGTTGTCCGCATCGTAAAACAATCGCACATACCGTATTGAAAAGGGATGGGCATCAAACTCACTTCCATCAGTGCGTCGCAAAGGCAGAAACCACCACAATCTTTCGTATGGCCTGTTTATTAACGTAAGATCTGTAAGGTTCCATTGTCCAGTTTTCCAGTCAAGGATGTATACGTTCCCACTGAACATTTCAATTTTAAATATAGTATCATCATATATACTGTAAAAAATTGACGTTTCCTTGAGGCCAACTCGTTCACTGACTGATGTGAGTATGCACTGACTGATAATCTGCCCACCAATGCTTAAGACACTTACATACAATGTCATGCCGTGGTCCTGCTCTGAACTGTGGATGATGATGAATTCTCCACTGGGTTTCTGACTCACACTCACTGGATGAATGAAGTCTCTGGAAAGAGAAACGTTTCGAACAAGATTTGCATCTTCATCATAAATCATCACCATACCTTCGAAAAGCCTCCACATCAATACATGATTATCATTGGTTACTGACAACCACTCAACAAAGTCTGTAACGGTATCAGACCATCTGTCAACTTTATTGTTTTCAATGTCTATCTTCCAGATAGATGTGTTGAAGAAGGTACCGGTACTGACGTACACATTGCTCGTTTTTTCAATGCCAACCATATAGCGGGGCGCTAGAAACTTTTCCACTATTGTTATCATTAGCAGATCGTGCGGAGTGCTATCATCGTAAGCTCGCAGAGTGTCTTCAGCCGGAGAATCAGTGCAGAGTACGTAAATTAGGTCCTTCATCTGGATCGCCTGCGCAGCTTCACAGTTAGGTGGCTCAAACTTTGAAATCAAAGTTGAAGTGTATTCTAACAATTGGAAAAAATATGCAAATAATAAATTTAAACTGACTTTTGAACTATAGACACCGTCACAACATCTTTGTTGCATGAAATTCTCATATAAAAAAACAATAAAAACTAAGAAATAATTATGGCATCCATTTTTTAAAGTAAATTATAAACTGATCTGTAACATTACAGTTATAACTTTAATCAATATTAATTTTAAATGGATCTCGACATAGTTAAATCAAACATTAGTATCAGTGGCGGCACCAGGATTTCAGGTTGGGGGGCTGAAGCCCCAAAGCCTTCCTCCCTTCGATGGAAGCAGCTAGAACATTTTTCCCCAGGGCGGTCATATTGCAAGCGCCTACGGCGCGAAGCTGCGAGTGCCAAATGCATGAAAGAAGCACATAGGGCCTACCGACTACGGGTCTGGGGAGCGTCGTAAGCTCCCCAGCGGAGTCTGGGGCGGAGCCCTAGAAACCAACGCTTTTTCGGCTGTTGACAACTTGACATTGACTAGAGCACGTTACAAGCTCGTGTTTGCTTGCTGTTGTTTATGAACAATAGAGTCCTGAAAATGTTTTCAATTTCCACATTGCAATATTAGCATTTTAGGGTGTCATGTTAACGAAATGGCTCATCATTTCAGTGCTTAAAGTCGTGGTTTATGACTTCAAGAGTGTCCCCTTGCAAAAAAAATATCCACACTGTATTGGTAACATGTTAAGCTGTCACCTCAACAAATTTCGCATAATTATTTCATTGCTAAATTAAGTGGTTTAATAGTTCAATAAATGTGTCTCCACGTTGTACAGATGTTTGAATTTCCACACACCAATGGTAGCATATTTCGGTGTCGTCTTAACAAATTGTTCATTATGGATAAACAGTAGAAAATACTGTAGAAATTTACAATGATATTTCTGAAACATTGGGGTGAGTGGATATGTCATATGAGCATCTCCGTCCCAAACCACAAGTTGCGGTTTTTCTGTGACCGTACCCTGGTCCCTAAGTCTATGCCCATGAGTGCTGCTGCAAATTGAACACCCCATTTTTCAATGTAGTGAGGGGTGTATTCAGAGGAGGCAAGCCGGCCATGGTCCCCATCCGCCATTCAGAGATTTTGCACACGACGTGACCCAAAATTAAGTTTCAAGCTTCCAATCAATGCAGCGGGAAAAAGTTAAGAGAGAGAAAGCGAGAGAGAAAAAAAAGTAGCATAGAGGGGTCTACAACAAAAAGGTCATCAGCTTTCAATCAACCGGAGTTGCTACGGTTTTTTAATAAATTTTTGGAAGGAAGACTAAAAAAGAAAAGTCGTCAGCTTTAAAATAACCCGAGTTGCTGCGAGTTTTTAGAAAATTTTTGTGAGACAGACTAAAAAAGGTCATCAGATTTTTCGGAAAAAAAAATTACTTTTTACCCAAGACCAAAAATTTTTGCTCCCCTTTATAAATTTCTGCATCCGCCTCTGAATGTAGTTGTATATATGACTATCGGCGTAGCTCCTCAGGAGGACGGCGGGCCGCACATGTCTGCGGCGTATTCTAGTAGCCTAAGCATCTATAGCCTAAGCTATGATTATATAGGGTGTCTCGATAGGTCGTGAACGATTTTGAATGCAGATAAATATATGTTATACACAATATAATGTGGAAAGTTTTATACTGGCGGATAGGTTATTCAAATGAAAATGTTTATATAAAAAAATTAGATCACTATCTCACTTAATAAAAATGTAGCACCAATTTCCGTGACGTCATCAAATTCGTGCCAAAAATACGTCAAATTAAACCGCAAACATTATTGTACGACCATCATTGTTAATCCACACATAATTAATTAATACAAATTATCATTTAGTATTTAATAATGTTTCCTTTACTCCTTATTACAGCCTCAAGTCGACTAGTCATCGAGCAAATAGATTTTTCAGAGTTGTCAGAGGTAGGCCTATTGATGTCCATGCCTTACAAAGCCGACATTTTAAGGTCGTTTGGGGTTCGGTGTCGGCATAAACAGTTGCCGCCATAATACTCCAAACATTTTTCATTGGTGACAATCCGGCGAATAAGGCGGCCAGTCCCTCGGTGAGATGTAGGCTATCCATTGATATTCTTCTTCAACCATTCGACTGAGGCCTTTGATGTGTGTGCACGTGCAGTCGTGCACCGTCCTGTTGAAATAATCCTTCGCCGTTATTACGAAGCATTTTTGTGGCTGTGAACTGAGCGCAAAGGCTACTCCACTTCGCTGGAATGCGGGTTTGACCTCTTTCTCCTGTATCTCATTGATGTAATAAGTCGAAGTGACTGAAGTTTTATTTGGAATGATATGAGGTTTGTTAATCCAACTGTTTATGCCGGACCCGAACCCCAGACACTGAACACCTTAAAACGTCGGTTTCGTAAGGCATGGACATCAATAGGCCTACCTCTGACAACTAAAAAAATCTATTTTCTCGATGACTAATCGACTTGAGGCTGTAATAAAGAGTAAAGGAAACATTATTAAATACTAAATGATAATTTGTATTAATTAATTATGCGTGGATTAACAATGATGGTCGTACAATAATGTTTGTGGCTTAATTTGACGTTTATTTGGCACGAATTTGATGACGTCACGGAAATTGGCGCTACAATTTTATTAAGTGAGATAGTGATCTAATTTTTTTATATAAACATTTTCATTTGAATAACCTATTCGCCAGTATAAAACTTTCCACATTATATTGTGTATAACATATATTTATCTGCATTCAAAATCGTTCACGACCTATCGAGACACCCTATAGTTGATTTCGATGCCGTTAGTCATTGTCTAGTTTCCTTATTACGAAATAAGCCGTTATAGACATTTTTGCTTTTTTGCTTTGGGGGCTGAGCCACATTTAGAGGCTTAGCTCCTAGCCCTCTGGCGCCGCCACTGAAACAAGCATCTACGCTATGATAATAATTATAGTTGGTTTCAATGCCATTGATCATTGTCTAGTTTTCTTATTACGAAATAAGCCGTTATGGACATTTTTGCTTTTTTGCTTTGGGGGCTGAGCCACATTTAGAGGCTTGGCCCCTTAGCCCTCTGGCGCCGCCACTGGTATATATGGGGGGCTCGGTAGAGCAATGATTAACACGCTGGCCAAGAGTGCGAGAGGTAGCAGGTATACGAGCCCCCGTTGGGCGGATTTAATTTGTAGGCTGCTATTTTAGCGCCATGTAATTGTAAAGTTGGCTGCTCAGTTGGTACATGTAGTTAAGTTTAATTAAGATTAGCCTACTGCATAGCTTGTAAATGTAAAGCGCAGTGCGTCTTGCAGGCGTTTCATTAATGAAAAGATATTATTATTATTATTGTTGTTGCAGTAGAGTGTTATTATTATTATTATTATTATTATTATTATTATTATTATTATTATTATTATTATTATTATTATAAAAATGTTACGTGGGATAAACTAGTCATTATAATACCTATTCATGACAAAAGTGAAATTTACATTAATAAATACTTATTATGTGTTCACTGTTATTCAACAAAATCTGGTTCCACAAAAGACCCGCGGAGGCCACGGCATTGAAGCGCTGGATTGAAATCGACAAGCGCTGGAAGAGAAAAGAAGTTTCTCTAGAGTCTCCAGAAAACTGGGCAAGACGTCTTCCGAGATCTTTGATGAAATCAAGGCCGCTTTCGTTGATTGGACCCAAGGTCTCGAAGGCCAGCGGCACAAATAAATAGGTTGAGGACAGTTCACTGTACTTCGCGTTCTTTCTGGTGGCTGCCAGCTCAGCCGCCGCTCCAGCTGCGCCCGACGTTGAATTTAAATAAGATGGAGCCACGGTATCCGTCACTGTGACATCCCACAGTAGACTGCGGCCTCCACGCCATGGAATTAGAGTCATTCCGTCGGGTCGCTTTCCGTCTGTCCTCAGTAATCCGGTTGGCTCTTTGATGTTAGGGACGCCCGCACGAGTCAGGCTGCGGCTGACCAGGTCGTTCAGAACGGCGTGTCTGGCAATCCTACCAGGACCGAGACCACACGAGAGACCATGGGAGCCATCCGCCGTAACTACCACTCCACATGGACATGCGTGTGGCTCGCATATGCCCAACCCAAGTCGCAGGCTGATCGCAATTCTCACTGCTTCGTCGTCCAGCCGCAAACCACATGACGTTATCGGTAGAGCAAAGAGCCAGTCGCCGCTGTGAGGCGCAGCGACTGCTCTAATTCGTGCTTGATGGTAAGCGTCAGTGTGGGTGGTGAGCAGTGAATCTACAACCTTGATCACAAGCGGTCTGTCCCAGTGCGATTTTTTGTGGGCCACACTCTCGTCTGGCGGTGTGATGCCGCTCGCTTCGCACCAACGTCGCGTCATCTCTTCCACACATACGTCGATGTCAATCTGATTTAATCCAAGCATTATTATTATTATTATTATTATTATTTTTTATTTTTTTTTTTTTTTTATCCGAGGTACCTAGGATCCCTCGGGATTTCAAAAAATTATGATAGGAGCTGTTATTCAATGTAAAGAAAATCAGGCCTCGTCCTCCGTGACAATATTAAAGGGACCACGAAAAGCGATGGCATTGTAGCGCTGCAGACAGATGGAAATGCGCTGGAAGAGAAAAGTTGCTTCTCGCGGCTCACCAGAAATGACCGAGAGACGCTGACCAACCTCGCGGATGAAACTGAGCCCGGCAGAGTTGATGGGACCCAGTGTTTCCAGGGCAATGGGAACAAAGATGTGTGATGATGGTAGCCCCGCGTACTTTTCGGTTTTACGTACGGCGGCTTGTTCCGCAGCAGCACCCGCCGCATTCGCTGTGTGAGCGATGTAGGATGCCGCGCAGGTGTGGACTACCGTAGCATCCCAGGCCAGATGTTTGATAGTCAGAAAACGGTTATTATTATTATTATTATTATTATTATTATTATTATTATTATTATTTTTATTATTATTATTATTATTATTATTATTATTATTATTATTATTATTATTATTATTATTATTATTATTTAGGGCTGTTCTGCCGTGCTAAGCAAAAAGACAGTAACTCAAAAAAGACGATTTTGCGTAAAACGATAAAGAAGAAATCGGTTTAATTCAACCAGAAATAAAGCTAGAATCTTTCTGAATTTTTGCAAGCAGTTATATATAAACTACTGAATTTTGAAACTAAACTAGTTTTTGTGAAATTTGTGTAAAAATTGTATAAAAATGAGATACTGCTTTTTTGCTTAGCATCGAAGAATTGAACATCGGTTTGATGCTAAGCAAGAAAGCAGTAACTCATCGTATGGTAGAGCGGGCTGGTGAAAAATAATTGTTCTCTTTGCGATACAAGAATGAAATTTGGTATATACGACGAACATGTCCTAAGAAAAATATTTTGCTATAGGGCCATTGCAGATTTGCCCTCTGGCGCCAATGGCAGCCATTTTCCAAAATGGCCGACAGATATACATATTTTTAAATATCTCGGCTTCTATTTCACTTAGAAGTGTCATCTTGGTGTCTAATCATACATATTTAGGGACGATGATTCCAATAGTGCCATCTAAAACCAACTCTGGCTTCAACGGCGGCCATTTTTCAAAATGGCCGACCAAAATCGTGATTTTTTAATATCTCAGCATTAAATCCACTTAGAATCGTCATCTTGGTGCCTAAATATACATATTTAGGGACAAAGATTCCAATGGGGCCACTCAAAATTTCATCTGGCCTCAATGGCGGTCATTTTCAAAATGGCCGTCCAAAATGGGAATTTTGCAAATCCCTCTTTTGGGGTCAGCCATTTTGGAAAATGGCGGTCATCGAGGTCACTGGGAACTATGTTATGGCCTTATTGAGATCCCTGACTGAAATGTGCATGTTATGACACCAAGATGACAATTCCAAGTGAACTGAAAGCCGAGATAATGACAAATCTTTCTTTTTGGGTCCGCCATTTTGGAAAATGGCCGCCATTGAGGCCATGGGGAACTTTGTGATGGCCCTATTGGGATCCTTGACCTGAGATGTGTATATTTTGACACAAAGATGACGTTTCTAAGCTAATTGAAAGCCGTGATATTGACAAATCCTTCTTGTTGGGTCGGCCATTTTGGAAAATGGCCGCCATTGAGGCCATTGGGGAAATTTGGATGGCTCCACTGGAATCCGTGACCCTGAATGTGTATGTTTTGACACCAAGATGACGATTCTAAGTGAATTGTAAGCTGAGAAATTGAAAAATCCATATTTTGAACGCCATTTTGGAAAATGGCCGCCATTCAGACCCATAAGGAAACTTTTAGATGACCCTATTGGACTCCTTGACCTTGAATGTGTATG
This sequence comes from Lumbricus rubellus, assembly GCA_945859605.1. NCBI lineage: Eukaryota > Metazoa > Annelida > Clitellata > Crassiclitellata > Lumbricidae > Lumbricus > Lumbricus rubellus. The sequence continues at coordinate 18,794,693 of OX243823.1, forward strand.
TTTTGAAACCAAGATGACGATTCTAGGTGATTTGAAAGCCGAGATATTGATAATCTGTAAATCGGTCGACCATTAATATACATGGAATACTACGCAAGAAGACAGTAACTCAAGTTACTGCGTTTTTGCTTAGCACGACGACCCAATTTTGAGATACTGTGAATTTCGTTTCCATTTTTTTCCATGTTTCCGGACAGATACCGTTTCCTTGCTTCCAGATATGATAGAACATGTTGTCAAAATGTGAAAACAAGTGCTAACTCAAAAACGGAAAAACTTGAGTTACTGTCTTTTTGCTTAGCACGGCAGTGTTGTTCGATTAAAAATTTTAATCGAAATTAATCGTGCGATTAATTTTTTTAATCGCAATTAACGCCAAATTAATCGCAATACATTTCCGTCAAATATATTAATCTTACTATTTTCTAAGGACCCCTGAAGCATATAATTTTAATGATTGATTGCATTATTTCTATTGCAAACATACTCAATAACCTTTGGCTTAGTAGGCTTAGGCCTATTTAATCTGCATTTATTTTATTGAACAGTTTTGTATGACAGACAAAATTAAATTGAAACACTGTTCAAATCAGTCAAAACCTCAAACTCCCGTTATTTTTTCATTTGAGCCACATTTAATTAAAATGATATAGACCTAAATGAAAATTGGACAACCGTTTTCTGACTATCAAAATTAATTATTTATTCAGCCAATTGTATATGCAGACCAGTTTATTTACATTGGTCGGTTCAAGGGATGCTCTCATTAACTAACAAAAGTAGGTCTACTAGATCTATTTTGAACCTCATTATATAGTCGCAATTTTTCACAAGAGGTGGCGGTTCTTGCCAAACCTCGTCTCAGTTGTCTTTCTGTAAACATTTATCATTTGAAACCTGGATCCAATGGTCTTGCCATCTCCTGGAGTTCAACCAATGTAGTATGACGGGGTGATGAAACAACTTTAGTGGACGATGCGATGCGGCCGATGTCGACGGCTCGTCGTTAGCGTTTGACGCATGTTAGGCGATAATTGAGCAAAGAGTTGCTACGATAATAGCCCACTCAAATTCTTTTTTGGAATATTTGCCAAAGAATGTATCAATAGTTTTAAGTATCAGCCTTTCGTTTAAACGAGTTTTTTCGTTTAAACGAGTTTTCCTGCCTCTGATTCCATTTTAATCGCGTACGATTAATGCGTTAAAATTTTTAATCGCAGAATTTTTTAACGCGTTAATCGCACGCGTTAACGCGATTAAATCAACAGCCCTATTATTATTATTATTATTATTATTATTATTATTATTATTATTATTATTATTATTATTATTATTATTATTATTATTATTATTATTATGCCTATTATTATTATAAGCATCTACGCTATGATAATATACCGTAGTTGATTTCGTTGCCGTTGGTCATTGTCTAGTTTCCTTATTAAGAAGTAAGCCGTTATAGACATTTTCCGCATTTTGCTTTGAGGGGAGGCTGAGCCGCAGTTAGGTTGGCTTAGCCTCCCCTAGCCCACCCCTGGCGCCGCCACTTAATTTTATTATACATTTTACTATGGCTGACATTATCATAATTTTGTAGGGTCTATATTTTTTACCCGAGGTACATATGATCCCTCAGGTTTTTTAAAGCTATCCTAAGATTCAAATTTTGGAAGTACCGAGCCTCGTCCCCACTGAAGACCACAAATATGCCTCTGAAGGCCACGGCATTAAAAACCTTTTGCACCGTAATGGTTATCTTCTATTCAATTTTTTTATTAAACTCAAATCATCTTTGCTGAAAACCATTTTTATTATTGTCCCCTAACATGGAAATGACGGAAATATGACGTCATATTTATTAATTTAGAAAGTAAGGCGTGCAGTTGGAAACACTAATTTCCTATCTTTTACATGTTGCCATGGAAACTTAAAATTTCCTTTGCCCAAATATAAATGTGCATAACTTCGGACTCGATTCGTAGAATTGGATGAAATTTTCAGCAAACATTGATAATTTATCCCACTTAGATCCCACTTAGATTCTCTGAAATTTGATGGAGTTTCATTTAGAATTGACAAGTATATCGCCAAAACAAAAAGGGTATCAGTTCAATTGGGACACCGTGTATATTGAATGTAATTTACCTTCTGATGCTTTCGAAGCTCGAGTTCGTTGTAGAAGGTCATCTTTTTTATCGACTTCGCAGTCTTCGCTGTGTGTCTGAGACTTTTCGTTTGTAGCTTTGGCGATTACTGCCTTTGTGTAGGACATAGTGTCGCAGTGTCCTGTTGCTTTACTATAGCTATTAGATTCAGGTAAAGTTGTAGCAGCAGTAGGAAATGACGGTCGAATGATTGTTGACAAAAGTATGTCATACTCGGATGAAGTGAAAGGAGATTGAACGGTTGAAGTGGTTTCTTTGTCAATCATCTTTGGTGTCGTTGATCTTTCATTTGCCAAATCGTCCGTCGTTCTTCCAATTTCTGGGCCATCGTAGAAGCAACTGTTCGTCAACTGACAATTTGCATTATTCATTGGCTCTTGGTCTCCTACGGTTATACAAAATAAACAATACATAATCATTATTGCTCATCATCCCAAGAGTAATTTAGGTAAAGGATGATACTGGAAGTCCACGACAGGTTACGGATAAAACTGCGCATTCTCTATCGCGGCTACAGCGTTTTCATCGGCTATTGGAACTCGTCTTTTGTGATTATTCCTATGTTTTGTTTACATGTGCAGTTGTGCACGCGTCATAGCGCCCCTTCAAGGTTACTTAAGCTTACTTCTCAGAAGCGCTCCCGACCACAGCGTGAACACTAAATAGGAGTTTCACGCTGAAGCGCTGAGCAATAATTGCGAGTGGACTTCCCAAAGGTCCCTACGAGGTATGACAATAATGTCATACAACTCTCGTTCCGACTTGAAATAAAGAAACGAAAATCAGAGCATGACTTGTCATGGAATGAATTCTTCTGTACAGCGTCCATTAGGAATCAAAAGGCAAATTGTTGTTCCGCGCAATCTCTTTGATTCAGTAAACGCCTACCAGTAAATAAGTTAGGATAAACATTTTTGCAGTAGGCCTAGTTATTAACATAGTCTATTATTTTGCATGATAGTGACTCGTCTGCATAATTATTTCGTTCACCAATGAACTGCAAGTTGTTTTAATTTCGGCTCATTTTGATACTTTGAGTATCTAGTGAAGAAATTTCTACTTACCGACTACCAGCCTAAAAAAGATAAGGAGAAGGAAAACATTCGCAGTGCGACACATTTCTCAAGCGTACAGCGAATCTGTAACTGTGAGAACGGTGTCGTTGAAAGCAAGTGAGTCAAGAAGATGTCAACAATTTAAATCCCAAGCTAGAAATGACCCCATTTTTGTTGCAGCCTCGGTCTGTTGAGCTGTGAGTGCTGATAGTAGGCTATTAAGCTTATAGCTCATGTCATTTCCTCACAGTTAAACCATGCGTCTATAGCATACGCTGAGCGTGGCCGATGACACCGACATTTCTTTAGCAACAGATAGAGTGATCTTGGCGAATTTTAAGGTGGCTATTAGGCCTATATTGAAAGCGTTGGGTATAAATTAGTCATTATTATATGAAGCTATGTCAATAATTTTCTTCTTAGCGTTGTCAATGCTGTCTGAGAGGTGTAGCCAAACGGTGCTCAAATAAAGATATTAGGCTATATGAATTTGACGTGCCTTCTTTAAGATCTGCGCTCGTTAATAAGCTTCAACTTTTCTGTTAACTTGTAAGACGCGCTTTAGAAATATGGAGTTCGCAATTGCAACTAATTAATGCGGGTAACTTATAAGTTGCGCGCTAGAAATTTGGAGCTCCAGATTATGATGAGTTATACTGGACACATAGATTATTCAATCAGTCAATCAATCAATACGAATTTATAAAGCACCTTTTCAAGGTACCGACTCAAAGTCGCTCCTGGCCGAGATCAAGCGAAGAGGCACTCTTCAACAGTTGTGAAATTGAGAACAGTTTGGGAGATGTTGAATAATCAATGGAAGCCCATTCCAGGTTGTTGGACCAACCACAGAGAACGAACGGCTCTGCTTTGTTGCAGAGCGAGTGAAAGGAACCAATAAGTCACCATCGACATCAGTAGTGGCTATGTCTAGTCATACTCTACTGTCTGTGATCACCAGAGATTAGGCTGGACGACGAAGTCCCAGATTCTTGTAGCATTAACATACACGCAATGTGTTTTAGTTCAGTTTCATCTTTCACAAGCACCAGTCAAACAATGACAAAACATTGTTCTCGCCAGTTTGTAAACGCGTCAGAACGTAGGCCTAGGGATTGAAATCCTAAGCTCTCTGAAATTTTATCTGAAACAGTTTAGATGCATTGTAGGCCTATGATAATATTCTTGTTCTATACTGTGCCTTTGGGAGCTCTCTTTCAACGCTCTTTCGGTCCATCTGTCTAATCGGAACAAATAAGCTGTAAACATTCAAACGGCTTGCATTAGGCTATGATATTTCCCAGAGGGCCATGATTCCCGCAATTTAATATTCATTGTCTAAATAGTAACGTAATATAAATGTTTCACAGCGCCTGCCAAAGCCACGTCAGGGAGACCAACTTACTTAAAGAAAATAAATAAATAAAGTCAACAATAATAATATTTGGCCTATTATCTTCGTTCCCCACTTCGTTCCGGTGATACTGTCCCTGATATTCGTTCGAGTGATGTCTTAGATGAATTTCATTCTTACATTGTTACCTCTAAATGTGTGTAGAACTGTAGATGAAGTCCTTACAACTACCTCAAAATGTAAAATTGTTATTCATCAAGAGCAAGTTTGAAACTCAAAGAACAAGACGAGGGTGGTAGTAACCACCCATTAGGCCTATATCCCGAAGGTTAATCATAGCCCCATATACTAATATGACTAATTTACACACACAACCTTTCAATAGACTATAATCGCCACAGTGAAATTCGTAAAAATCACGTTGCGCGGTCGTGCAACTTGCAACAAACGTCTGCCACAGCATCATTTCAGAAGTTGTTTAACAAGAAAAATGCTTGAAACGGATTTTAAACAAGAATATTGAAAACAGAATAATATGAAATTCTGACTCTTATATTCTTACCCATGATAGTCTTACTAAGTTACTTATGGCTGCAGCTGTCACAGTTTCAAGCTTAAACTACAGATAACAATATTAGGAGTAGGTGTTGTATTTATTATTTTCGTGTAGGCTATTGCCTATTGTATTGTATCTGACCATTTATAAAGCGCCTCTCGCAGCAAGAGCCTTTCAGAATCGCTCCCAGTGTGTTCAGCCCCGAGAAAAAACGCCTTGCTACGCCACTGCTCGGGGGACAATGTTGTGCTGTATTTACCGGTTACCGTCGTTAATAGCGATTTATTTGCATGACATAAATGTGCTTGTGGGTGTGTGTGCGTGTGTGTGCTAGTTTGTGTGTACGTGTGTGTGAATACGCGTGTGCGTGCTTGTGAGTGCGTGTGTGCGTGCGCGCGTCTGCGTATGTATGTATGTATGTATGTATGTATGTATGTATGTATGTATGTATGTATGTATGTATGTATGTATGTATGTATGTATGTATGTATGTATGTATGTATGTATGTATGTATGTATGTATGTATGTATGTATGTATGTATGTATGTATGTATGTATGTATGTATGTATGTATGTATGTATGTATGTATGTATGTATGTATGTATGTATGTATGTGTGTATGTATGTATGTATGTATGTATGTAATGTATATATGTATGTATGTATGTTTGTATGTATGTATGTATGTATGTACGTGTGGATGTGTGTTTACGTAATCTTTGCCTATACATTCCACCGCTTGACATTTATGTAGCGCCCGCTTGTTACGTTCGAGCGGATGCTGTCAGCAGTTTATTCCCTCGCAAACCATATACCTTCCTGCAACGACAACACCCATCTCACGCTCCGATAGTTCCACTCCTCTCTACACATAACAGTATCGGTCCACAAACTGTGTAGTATAATACATGTATAGTATATACCCACCAGAGTATGCAGAAACCGTATTGAGACTATGTGGGTGCCTTTGTGTGTGTGTGCCTGTGTGTGTGCCTGTGTGTGTATGTGTGTATGTATGTGTGCGTTTATGTGCGTGCGTGCGTTGGTGCGTGTGCGTGTGCGCGCGTAGTGTGAGTGTTTGTGTTTGTGTTTATGTATATGTGTGTGTGCACGTGTTTGTGTTTGTGTGTGTTTGTGTGTGTGTTTGTTTCATACGCAAGGATACATGCATGGTCGTATCGAGATGCCCACTTAGAAAGGATACGAGTGTATATATATATTGATATATATATGTACACACATATTATATGTGTATATATTATATATGCACTCGGATCCATATATATATATAATATATATATATATACATGGTATCGACGACGGCTGAGAATTGATCTGCATTGCGGTGGGATGTGAATCCGCATCATTCGTTTATTGAATCACGACTCGTATAATGGAAAGAAGAAGCAGCAGCAGCATCAGCAGCATCAGCAGCAACAGCAGCAGGAGCAGCAGCATCAGCAGCAGGAGCAGCAGCAGCAGCAGCAGCAGCAGCAGCAGCAGCAGCAGCAGCAGCAGCAGCAGCAACAGCAGCAGCAGCATCAGCAGCATCAGCAGCATCAGCAGCAGCAGCAGCCTTGTCCGCGTCTATATATAGATCGATCGGCCGTTGACTCGACGAATCTCTGTAAATTATACTGCGCCATATTGGCACATATATATGCACCATTCATGTATATATATATATATATATATAATATATATATATATCTACTTATATATATAACAATGGTAGTCTATGGCATACGTGGTATAGTCTATAGTAGTATATTCATGTGTGTTTTAGTGTGTGTGTGTGTGTGTGTTTGTTCGTGTGTTTGTGTGTTTTAGTATGTGTGTGTGACTGTGTGTGCGTGCAAGTGTTTGTGTGGTTATGTAAGTTTTTTGTGTTTGTGTGATGTTGGTGTCTTTCATGCGGAAAATGGAATTGTGTCGAAAGTGACGTCGTTCAAAGATTCATGAACCATTTCATCAGTACATATATAATATAAATATATATATGCATATATGATATATGTGTGTATATATACACACATAGATATTCTTATATATATCATGTTTTAACTGTTGTCTGCTTCATGCATGCCTCGGATATCTATGTCTTTATATTGGCTATAGTTCATTATATATATATATATATATATATATTATTTCCTCGAAGCTGTCACGCTGAGATCGCCTCTGAATAGCTAGTCTGTAAGAGGCGCTTTACAAATGTTCATATACCATACCATACTACACCATATAATTTTATGATATAAATAAACACATACAAACATAAATAAATATATTATACACATAAATATTATGTAATAAAATAGGCCTATATTAATTCTATATATATCTAGAATATATAATAAGTATAATATTACGAAGAATATACACACAATTTACTGTAAATGTATATATATATGCAATTGTGTGTTTAAGGGAGCTTCACATCCCTACTTTCGACGTGGCAACAAACCATGATAATATCTATAATATTATGGCTATACCGTGTGTAAAGAGGAGGAAGCTTTTCTATATAGACGCGACGAGATAATGGCCGACAGAAGAAGACTAAAACAGAAGCCGTTGTCAACAACTGCGAGGTAGGTATACCCGGCCGTTGATGCGTGGCAGGGAGACTATATATATATATATATATATATATATATATATATATATTACCAACCAGACAGAGTGAAAGGGACAGAGGGACAGACGGAATGAGACAGTCAGAGAAACAGACGGTGTCAGCCAGAAGGACATGAAACTGATGAATTCAACGCCATTGATTCGATGCTGTGTTGTTCTCGAACGGAAGCTGCTGTAGAAATCTTCTACCGTTCGACCGACCGATGATGGTCTGGATTGTCGAGGATCCTTCCTTATCCGTAGAATCGTATAACATGTTCCGATGGTCGGATCCTCCGGGGCCCTCTAGCGGCCGGCGGTGGATGCGAGGCTGCCCCGATTGAATGCGCCATAATGGGAAGGCGTAGATTACTTAGGAGGGTCTTAAATATCGGAGAGGAAATCAACATTCGACAGGGAAGGGACGGGGTCTGGGTGGGGTACGTTGCAGTAAGAGGTCACTTGGGCAGGGACGGGTGGACGGTAGGATGTGAATGTATGGATGGATGGGTGGGTTGGTGGATGGATGGGTGGATGGGTGGATGGGTGGGTGGATGGATGGCTGGATGGATAGGTGGCTGGCTGGATGGGTGGATGGATGGATGGATGGGTGGATGGATGGATGGCTGGATGGCTGGCTGGATGGATGGATTGATGAATGGATAGGTGGATAGTTGGCTGGGTTGGTGGGTGGATATATTGGTGCACATGGCTGCATGGATGGATGGATGGATGAAAGAATGAAAGAATAGAAGGAAGGATGGAAGGAAGGAAGGAATTGATGAATGGATGAACAAATGTATCGATGGCCCAGTGTATGGATTGGTGTGTGGTTGGTTGGATGGATTGGTGAGTGGATGGATGGATTGGTGAGTGGATGGATGGATTGGTGAGTGGTTGGATGGATTGGTGAGTGGATGGATGAATGTTCTTATTGTATACTATAAGCCTATTGACAGTTTCTTTACGGCCTCCCTTCATCAATTTTACGAGTATCAACTAAAACTGATACACGTGATATGCGCCAATAACGCAAGGATCTGTGCAGGAAAGAGAGAGCATATTATCATGAGGGAAATATATTCAGAAAATAAGATAGAAATCGAAATGATAATATAGTCGAAAGGGATGACAGGACGAACCTAATAAGATTATATGACCCATTCCCGTCTGCTATGGACAGCATGGACCGCGCATCTTTTCTTCTTCTTCACGTTGACTTAATATTCTCGACCTACGCAAAACGAATGGGAAATAATATTCAAATGAAGCGCGGGTGGTGACAGATTTAACGTTAGACCTTGGATAAAACGTGTCGTTTGAAAGCGGACATTAATACCATACGATGAACGAAAGAGACAGAAACGTTGTCATACCAATGACACTTAGATCTATAACTAAGGCCCTCTATATACCGATGGAGTATATTTAAATAACATTTGCACAGATTATTTTTTACCGTTGGTTAAGTATGTATATACCTTAGATTATAAAAACCATGGTGTGTTGAGATTATAAAAACCATGGTGTGTTGAAAAGCCAATCTCGTCTGACAAGCGTGATTCACTGTTGCTGCCGACAAAAACCCGACATTTTTATTGAAAGCACAAACACGCAGAGCCAGGGTTGCTTACGCTCGTCCCTTTATTCATTCACTCATTCATTATGAATATTTATATAGCGCCCCTTCAAGGTTACTGCCCAGTAGCGCTCCAGACCCAACCTCCACTGAAAAGTACTGTTTTAAGGCTCCGATAAAATGTAATGTAATGACGACAATTTCTATGGCGCCATAACACATCCACGCTGCTACAAGAGCACATCGACAAAAACAGGTATAGTACACACTTAGAGACAAGCGACGGACTCAATAATCAATGCATCTGAGCAAACCCTAAGCTATAATGAGCTTCATAATAGGCTTAATAATAATCTTTAATAAGTTATATAGTTTCCATCGTGGCTATCACGCGAGAACTAAAAAGACAACAAATGGGGATTTTCCTCTTCAACATTATTATCATACTCGCTTCTACACTGTTGCTTATTGAGATCTCCCGTCGTTCGAGTAAATCCGACGCTCAATAATTTAGCAATAAAAGTAGTGCGCGGACGAATACCAGGAATGACGGAAATAATCCGGGCCAGGACGCAGGCAGCTACATACATACATACAAGTAAAACTGCCTTTGCAGGCGACATAGGCTACAATTCCGTCACTGGTTGCACTCTGCCAGTGCCAGTCTCAAGCCTGAATAAAGGAGGAGGGCGACACTAATCATCTTTAAAGTAACAGTGTCGCTAAAGCAACAAGCATTCAAGCGACATAATCTCCTCTATAGTGTCCGCACACTGACTGTGCCAGTCCCACGTCTGGATAAAGGAGGAGGGCGACACTAATCATCGTTGACGTTGGTTTCGTCTGCCACTTAATACAAGTGGTCGAGTATCTAACATGGCAGAGCTATAGGCTATGCTACATCATTTTGTGTCACGTGCGTGTATATATATATACTGTATGCCTATAGCACATGTCATACGAAGAAGACATTAGCTTACGTCCACTTTGTCAATCAACTCCCTCAGTCTCTCCCTATAGGTTTGAATGTCCGTCTGAATGTCCGTTTGTCTGTATGCTTATCGCCGCCTCTCTTGTAATATTTAACATGACAAACGACTGCAGGGCTGTTTTAAGGAATTTTTAGAACTGCACAACTCCTTCTTTCCTTTCCTTTCCCATCCTCCATGGTAAATTACTTTCAATCGGAGGACAATTACCCTTTTTTGCTAGTTTTAACTGTACAGAAGTGCTTCTACAACTGCACAAATCCATTTAGAATTGCACATTTTGTGTACAACTGCACGCTAAAAAGCCCTGCGATTGTGCACTAAAGCTCTGCTGGTCAAGACTCAAGTGCCCGCAAAAAATGACCGTGGCAACTGGCACGCGAGCCAATTACTATACGAAGGCCAAGGGCTTCTTCCGGGCGGGAAGACATGACGTATTGTAGTCATAGCAACTGACACTGAACGCATGGAATTGCTGACCCCATGGGACAATACGGTGAACATATAAAACCAGTGGCGGCGCCAGGATTTCAGGTTTGGAGGGGCTGAAGCCCTAAGCCCAACTTAAATTTTTTTACGAAGCGCCGAAGCCGCCAAGTTGCGAGTGCCGAAGGCACGAAGCCCATACCGACTAGGGGGTCTGGGGGAGCGTCGTAAGCTCCCCCAGCGGGGTCTGGGGCGGAGCCCCAGCCACCAACGCATTTTTAGGTTTGTTGACCTCAACTGGAGCCATTTTAGACTCTTTTTTGCCAGCTATTTATGAACGATAAAATCATGAAAACTTCAATAAGGGTCTGGGGCAGAGCCCCAGCCACCAACGCATATTTAGGTCTGTTGACCTCAACTGGAGCCATTTATCTAAATAAATAAAAATGAAACTTTCCAATAGTTTATCACGCAATCACGCCGAAACTCACGCACCGATTTTTGTGAAAATTTACCAAAACCTTCCATTCTAATAGCACCGTGTCTTAGGATTTCTTTTCCACGAAAAAACGCAATCTTTTCCACAAAAAGTGAACTTTGCAATACGTTCGTCCGCCATTTGCAACTTCAACCAAACCACGCGCTTGCAAAATTTCAGAATTGTCTTCACCCGTAAAACACAGTGACGATACATCAATGAGGTTGCGTCCCGTGACGTCATAAGCGAGTCGAATATTACGAAAGCGGCCTTATAACATTCTTGGGCTATATCCGCTGTCAGTAAAGGACGGTGTGAAGGGGGAGGGGGAGGGGGAGGGGAGGGGAGGGGCAGGGGTAGGGGCAGGGGGAGGGGAGGTCTTTTCTGCCACAGCAACGCGTGGCTGGGTACAGCTAGTGAACGATAAAATCATGAAAACTTCAATAAGGGTCTGAGGCGGAGCCCCAGCCACCAACGCATTTTTAGCTCTGTTGACCTCAACTGGAGCCCTTTTAAAACCCTTTTTTGCCAGCTAATTATGAACGATAAAATCATGAAATCTTCAATAAGGGTCTGGGGCGGCCCCAACGCATTTTTAGGTCTGTTGACCTCAACTGGAGCCATTTTAAACCCTTTTTGTCAGTTATTTATGAACGATAATAATCATGAAAATTTCAATAAGGGTCTGGAGCGGAGCCCCATCCACCAACGCATTGCTTAAATCTGTCAAATTTCCGAACAGTACTGTTATGGTGTTATTTTGAACTGTCTTCGCAGCAGAATCTCTCATAATTAATTTTCATTGCTGAAAGACATGGTTTAGGAGTTCAATAATTACCCCTCCCCATTTTATCTAAATAGCCTATCTCATAATCTTAGTGCTGATAGTCGTGGTTTGTGACTTCAGAAAGTGCCCCTCCTGTTATTTAAATTTTTAAATCTCCACCCTGTAAAGGTAACATCTAAAGCCGTTCTCTCAATAAATTCCTCATAATTTCATTGCTGAAAGACCTGGTTTAGAGTTCAATAAAATATGTCTCCATCACGCTTAAATGTTAGAATTTCTTCACTGCAAGGGTAGCATTTTAAGATGTCGTCTTAACAAAATTGCTCATCATTGATAATCAATGGATAACACTGTACATGTAGAAATTTATAATGATATATCTGAAATATTTATGAAATATTTGGGTTGGCCTACACTTAGGCCTAAGCATCTCCTAGGCTCCGTCCCCCAACCACAAACAGGCACGGCATTAGGGCAAGGCGAACGAGTCTGCAGCCGCCGTGGGCCCTGCGCTTTCAGGTCCTCGCGCTACTCACCTTAATTTTTACTGTGATGATATTATTGGCAGCTTTAATCGCTTGGCAGCATTAATTAATAGCCTACTGAGGTCATTTTGCCAAATGAAAGTGATTGGGTGCGTTGGAAAAGATTCAGAAAGAGCGAGTCTGCAAATACATTGTAAAGCGAGTCACAACTACTAGTGTACATGCAGGCTAGGTCTGGACTGAAAGTGAGACGGGTCTGTCAGGGTCTGCGACCCGGCATTGATTTTTGTGACCTTCTGGTGCCGGGTATCAGTCGGGAAGCAAGTTTAACAATTTTTGGGAAAACAACTAAAAAAAACCAGGTCGTCAGATAGGCTACAATAAATAGGTAAAATGGTAAGATTTTAAAATTTTATGAGCAAATGGCTAAAAAAAAGTCGTCAGGTAACAAAAATGGGTGCTATGTGTACAATTTTGGGCGAATGACCAAAACAGATCGTCAGAAAATTTTCGGCTCAAAGGCTTCGGTTCGTCCGCCACAGTCAGACCCGGCAACTTTCCCAAACCACTTTCAGCCCTGGGCTATGCCTACCGGTAGAATTCGAGTTTTCTAGAATATTAAAGCCTATGGTATAAGCTTACAGTACCTTATTGGCAGGAAATCAACTTCGCAAATGCTATGCTTGAGAACCCTTTTCAGAGAATCGTTTGCTGCATTGGGCCCCGCACACCCTTGACTACAAACTTGTGGAACGTCCCCATGGCATTTCCCCTAAGTCTCCCCACGAGTGCTGCTGCTAATTGAAACCCCATTTCGTATGTGATTGCATAGGACTAGCTGGGGGCTGGAATTCCGAACTGAAGGAGGCTGAGGTCCGGACCGGTATGTAGGAGTAAATGGGCTGGAATTTAGAACTGGCGGGAGAAAGGGGGCTGAGGTTAGGACCGGTCTGGAGGATGGAAGGGCTGAAAGTCCGAACTGGCGAGATGGAGGGGCTGAGGTCAGGACCGGTCTGGAGGAGTGAAGGGGCTGAAAGTCCGAACTAGCGGGAGGAAGGGGCTGAGGTTCGGAGCGGTCTGGAGGATGGAGGGGCTGAAAGTCTGAACTAGCGGGAGGAAGGGGGCTGAGGTCCGGAGCGGTCTGGAGGATGGAGGGGCTGAAAGTCCGAACTAGCGGGAGGAAGAGGGCTGTGGTCCGAAGCAGTCTGGAGGATGGAGGGGGCTGAAAGTCCGAACTAGCGGGAGGAAGGGGGCTGAGGTCCGGAGCGGTCTGGAGGATGGAGGGGGCTGAAAGTCCGAACTAGCGGGAGGAAGAGGACTGTGGTCCGAAGCAGTCTGGAGGATGGAGGGTGCTGAAAGTCCGAACTAGCGGGAGGAAGGGGACTGAGGTCCGGGTTGTTCTGAATCCGAGCTGGAGGGGAAGGGCTGGATCCACCAGGACAATCTTTAATTTCGCCACAATAACATAGTTGATTTCGGTGCCGTTGGTCGTTGTCTACTTTCCTTATTGCGAAGAAAGCGTTATAGACATTTTCGGCTTTTTCGTTTGGGGGGGCTGAGCCACGTTTAGGGGGGCTTAGCCCCCCCTAGCCCCCCCTGGCGCCGCCACTGTATAAAACTACTCAGAAATTGAATTCTCGGCGCGCAGTTGCACTTTTCATTGCATGTTGTTGAATAATAAATGTCTTTGCTATGTAAATAAACTTTGTGTTGTGTAGGTTGTTCTTCATTTTGTTAGCTTTCTTTTGTAAACGTGTTCATTTATTCCAACAGAAAAATTACTTTTCTTCTTTGTCTTAGCCCAGCAGCTAAAAAGAAATTGACCTCTCCCACAGAGAATACCATTTCCCAAAAGAAATTGCCCTCTCCTCATAGAAATTGCTCTCCGTATACCATAGAAATTATTCTCTCCTCATAAAATTTGCCCTTTTCCCAGGAAAATTGCCATCGTCGACGAAGATGTAAAAATTATATTGGCAATATGTCTGCTAGTAAGTAAGCATCATACAAAGACAGCACGCTGTATCATAAATCAGTAGACCTTTAGTGCCACGGCTGCACTATGTTGCCTACATGCATTCCATGGCATATACAGAACCATAGTTGTTAAGGATTAGTCTTTGGCCCCTTTTGGGTCTCCTGGGCGATCCGACATAATACATATATGATGTAGAATTACAGTATCTGTAAAGTTGTTGGTTGCCGAATAAAAAATGTTAAAAGTTAATGTTATGTTAATCGCCTAGTTTTTTCAAATAACATGGTTGGCAGTGATCAGTTTTGCTCATATAAATTGTCTCAGGTGGTCCTGGTTTGTAGAACCTCTCGTCTCTTTTGGGTTTCCTGGGGAAACCGACAAACAAATTAAAAATATAAAATTTGATGCGATTACTGCATATTATATTGGTTATGTATATACCACAATAAAAAAGATGTTGTGTAGTGGGGCGCGGTGGTGTAGTAGTGGCGTCGTTGCCTTGAGCCGGAAGGTTCGAGGTTCAAATCCACCTCGCCGTGTAAGGACCTTGGGCAAGTCCTTCACTCACAATTGCTCAGCGCTTCGGCGTGAAACTCCGATGCAGTGTCCGCGCTGTAGTCGGGAGCGCCTCTGAGTAGCGGCTGAGAGCTGGAAGAGTCGCTATAACAAGTGCGCATACAAACAAACAAACAAAATATTGTTGTCTTCTGAAGTTCTGACTACACAAAGTCTTTGTTTAACTATCAAACTAGACATAATAATAATAATATTGTCATTATTATTATTATTATGTTCTCAGAAGGCGTTTCATAACAACTCTGAACTTCCGAAAAAATGAACGAACGAAAGAACAACATGCATTCATTTATACGGCCCACATTATAGGCTACGTCTCTCTGTCCAAGCATATTACTGAAACATTTAAAAAAATTAAACTCAAAACTGTCCTTTTGCCGTGCTAGAGTGGGAGCGCTTCTGATCAGTAGTCCCCTTGAAGAAGCGCTATAGAAATTATTGAATGAATGAACGAACGAAAGAACGAATGCATGAATGAAAATAACATAGCTGCAGTGTAATTTAACGGAAACGTGTGGCCACGATTGAGTTTCTGATTGCGTGCGGCACAAATTTCTCTCATGCGCAGCACTATAACAATTACTGCGCGGCGGCGTCTGTGCTGGCCGTCACCGGACGAGTGAGCGAGAGAGTGGCGTGCATCGAAGGGAGTTGAACCAACAAAGGACGGATGAAACTGGATTCCGTATCGACCAGCAACCGACAGATGTCGACAGGAACAGCGTTCATATATACACCGTCGAAAATGTCACTGACTCTCCAAATCTAGTTATGCTCTCCCTCGCATGAGACTGCATGTTATCCTCGTCGTCGTCGTCGTTGTCGTCGTCGTAGTCTTCGTCGTCGTCGTCATCGTTATCATCATCGTTGTCGTTGTCGTCTTCATCATCAGCATCGTCGTCGTCACCGTCTTCATCATCGTCATTATTATTAATATCATGGTCGTCGTTGTCGTCGTAGACCTCGTTACCATCATTGGCGTCGTCAGCATTATCGTCGTATCACTATTATTATCATAAGTGAGAATAATGGCACTACAGTTACTGTAGTATAGTAGGAACATAAATAACATTAAATCGCTAGTTACAGTAGTAGTCATCATCATCATCGCCATCGTCGTCATCATCATCATCGTCGTCGTCGTCCATTTCTAACCTGACATTTCAAGGGTTTTGGTAAATGTTCTCAATTGTTCTGTTGCTGTGTTTACTGCTGCTATCACTGCTGCTGCTACTGCTACTATCACCACCACTGCTGCTAATCTGCTGCTATACAACAACAACAACAACATATGCTACTGCAATCATCATCATCATCATCATCGTCATCATCATCATCATCATGAACAACAACAACAACATCTTCATCATCATCATCATCATCACCATCATTATCTTCATTAGCGCATTTGTTATCATAACTACGGTATTATGCCGAATTGCAAGTAGGCTATATTTGTCTGGCAAAGACTTGAACCATAATTATGAAGTCCGGCTAATGACGTGGCGGGTACGGTACGGGTACGGGTATACCCGCGGGTACGGGTCGGGTCGGGTAGCAATTTGTAGGACGGGTCGGGTACGGGTACGGGTAGCGGTCCTGTGCACGGGTACGGGTCGGGTAGCAAAAATGATGTACCCGCAGACCTCTAGTGCGTGTGTCTGCGTGTGTGTGTGTGTGTGTGTCTGCCTGCGTGTGTATGTGTGTGTCTGCGCGTGTGTGTGTGCCTGCGTGTGCACGTGTGTCTGCGTGTGTGTGTGTGTTTGTGCAGAGTTGGCTCTAGGCAGAAATTAACCGAACAGTCTGTCATTCATCAACATGCCATCGTCACTCCACCCACATTGTATACGTCTCTCTGTCTGAGATGTTGCCACCCTCAGGCACATAATAATTCTCTCACCTGGTCCACACTTCAAAACACTTCTAAGCAGTTCTTCTCTTCCTTGTATTCTCTGTCGCATACTCGCGGGTGATTACTGAAACTGACTGACCGATTTACTCACTCACGCACTAGCTCACTCGCTCTTTTACTCATTCACTCACTCGTCCACTCAGTCGCTCACTCGCTCAGTCACTCACTCACTCATTCACTCACTACTCACTCGCTCACTCACTCGCTCACTCACTCCATCGCTCGCTCGCTCACTCACTCCTTCGCTCGCTCACTCACTCACTCGCTCACTCATTCGCTCGCTCGCTCACTCATTCGCTCGCTCGCTCGCTCATTCGCTCGCTCGCTCGCTCACTCGTTTGCTCACTCACTCACTCACTCTCTCGCTCAATAATTTACTCGCTCACTCAATCACTCAATCACTCAATCATTTACTCGCTCACTCAATCACTCAATCACTCAATCACATTCAATTGTAACATAAGCTGTTTCTTTTGATTTCACATCCTTAAACATCCAATTGTTGTGCCTTGCGAACCTTGATTAGTTAAGTATTCGTGTGTGTCTGTTCATTCATGTCTGTGTATCCTGTTCTCTGTCTGTTTCTCTGTGTCTGCGTGTCTCCATCTATCGTCGTCTCTTTCTCTATGTCTCATCCTCTCATCTGTCTGTCTTGATGTCTCTCTGTCTTGATGCTTCTTCATCCGTGTAATCGTATGTGTCCATCTCTTTTTTCTTTGTAGCTTTCCTATACAATCACTCTGCACCTCATGATGCATTTCAGGAGTGGTGCAACATAGTGCCCGGGTTTAGATTTTGTCCGACTCCGATTATTTCAACAATGAACGCAAACCTTCATTTTGATTCTTTTGAAACGAACGAATGTTAGGTTCATCATTTTTTATTGCGAAAGTAGGTTTTCTTATATATTTATCCAGACAATGTAGGCTATAGCAGAACTTAGGTTTAAAGAGAAGAAAAAACCAACTGAATTCATTGCGTAGAGGACTACATGTACATTACATCATATCTCGCAGTCCTATCAATAGTTCAGCCCGATGGTTGCTATCTGACGTCATCGGTCACGTGACCAATGGCACTCGGATACATCTTCACCCGGGACGTTATGTAACATCACACCGGCTTCTTATTTGAATCTTCGTATATAGACTGCGGCCCTGTCTTTCCTTCCACCACTCCATCATTCTACAGTCTCACTACCACCCTTACCACCTCCAACGTCACTGACCTACGTCGGCCTTCAAAGCAAGCGATCCCAGGCTATGTCTCTGTCTTTGTATTTATCTCTGTCTCGGTCTTTATCTCTGTCTCTGTCTTTATCTCTGTCTCTATCTCTGTCTTTGTCTCTCTCGTCGTCCTCTAATACACTGACCCGCCAAAAATGAGATATTGGCTCCTTTAAGGGGATAAAACAAGACCACGACTTCATCACTCATATAATTTATATATACAGGGTGGTGCAAAATAAACCGGGCTATTAGTTTTCTGTCAATATCATGGCCAGAAGTAAGAACATCAAAATGAAATTTGACAGGCTTAAAGACAATTCATAATTACACATGAAGGCCAGATTTCATCAAAATATTTCATACAGAACAAAAGGTATGTCACTTTTAGTGAGGCCACCCACCGTTTTTTGACGTCTCAAAATAGAAACGCCCCCAAAATTAGGTTTTTTGTCAATATAATGGCCAGAAGTAAGAATTTCTCAATGAAATTTTACAGGCTTAAAGACAATTCATATTTACACACGAAGGCCAGATTTCATCAAAATACTTCAACCACAACACAATTTATACCACTTTTAGTGAGGCCACCCACCGTTTTTTAACGATTCAAACACGAAACGCAACAAAAAGTAACAAAAACATGATTTTCTTAAGTCTCATCTCAAATAACTGTTGTCAAATGAACTCGGTAGTGCTTCACAACTTGTGTTCAATGTGCCCACCACCAGTGCCAAAACTGATTAATCTGACAGATTCCTTATTTACCAATTTCATTGCCATCTTGCTAAGTGACTTCTCAGTGACGTGCAGCTACTTTTTGCTGCGTTGCCTCTTTGAATCGTCAAAAACCGGTGGGAGTGGCCTCACTAAAAGTAATATAACTTTTGTTCTGTCCGAAATATTTTGATGAAATCTGGCTATCATGTGTAGATATGAATTGTTTTTAAGCCTGTAAAATTTCATTTCGATGTTCTTACTTCTGGCCATGAAATTGACAGAAAACTAATAGCCCGGTTTATTTTGCGCCACCCTGTATATATATATAGAAATTTATATAATATAAATTAGACTATATATATACAATTTATATATATATATATAAATGTAGGTTATATATATGATGTATATATACATGTGTATATATATATATAACTCGATGAAATACTGCTATCGCCTCTAATAAGAGCTGCAATTCAACGTCTGCCACCGTCAGCTCCTGACATCTACCGACGACGACTTCAGATCGCCGTCGTTTGATATCCGGAATGTCAGAGCACAAGAAAAGGACGAAGTATATAATTACTGGTCTCCTATAAATGCGCTAGAAGATCGTTGATTATCGCAAACCGTTGCCAATGTATAGGGCAGCAAAACATTAAATGCAATAATACACTATCCGAATATAATACATGTATATGGTCTATACGCAATTGTATTTTTTTTAGAATGATTGAGCACAGAGACTTCAGATTTTATGCAGATTATAACGTTGGTTAGAAACTATATCGGCAGAAGAGATAGCGACCACATTATGATCTGCAATCAAGGCCGGTGTCGCGAAAAGGATTATCCCCCCAGAAAGCTATCCGGGGGGATGAATTAGTCAATCCCCCGGATGGAATTAACCGGTCTAGACTATCCGGGGGGATAAACCATTCTATCGCATTTTTTAAAAAATGCGTATAATTGAAATATTTATTCTCTAATCAAAATTTAAAGTGACTCTAATTGTTTTAAGTGTCCTAAGCAATGTTCAGAGAAAGGCAACTCGAAATTATTTAGTGACTCTAAGTGTTTTTAAGTGTTTCAAAAGTTTTAAGTGCTCTAAAACCAAAGCAAAAAATATCAAAATAAAAAAATAAACATACCTGTTAGTGTCATTGGTCAAAACAAAGCAGATGAAAATTAATTTTCAAAAAATAAATTCACGCGGAACTGGCTTTTTGACTTTTCCTCTTTTGGGGGGGATACGATTAATACGGGGGATACTCTATTTCGTGACACCGGCATGAGGGATGTATATAATTATATATATATATATACAGGAGGAGTGGATATGTACGTTCAATCGTGATAGCCATATCCAAAAATGGTTTCTGGCAGAGCTAGCTGTTGATAGAACAACGAAACAACGTCAAATCCATGGATAAGCCTTAATTTGGTGCTAATGGCGGTTCTACTGAAGTGCAATTCCTAGTATCACCAAGTAAAGACAAACTTGGTGGAAGAGCAGGTAGATTTCAGAAGAGCTTCACAACATGACACTGTAGATATTAATCTTGAAACTTATAGCATCCAGGAATGCGAAAGGGAAGAGTGCAGCATCGTTCGAAGCACCACGAAAATATAGGCACCAATGATCAGAGTGCTAAGAAGGGTGCAAATGGAACATTTACAGTGGGCGCAGAACTTGAATATTGGTTTATATAGGGCCACAGCTGCTACATGACAGAGAGGTTCGTTCTCACCAGCCATTCATCTTGAATATGGAGAAAGTTATGGACAGACTAGTCCTTTAAAGTGTAGAAAAATAGGTGCCAAGCTGTGCTGGCCTATATGAGTGGCAGGACGGGTATTCACGTTCTAAAAAGTGCCTACACGTCGTCTATGACCTTCAAGTCAACCGCGTTAAGTCCTGACACAGACTGAAAAATAATGGAACACGAAAACAGGATCAAGAGTCTGAGATTTCTGTAATGACATTGACCCGACTGAAAATTTCTAATAATAATATAAACTGAGACGGGAAATACAGTTGTAGGTCTGTAGCAGTGAAAATCAATTTTAGTGCGACAAAGTCATATTATTATATGGCTTTGTGCTGAGAAAATTGAGATCATACATAGTGGACGACGCAGACAGTGCGCAGAAAAAAACTCTGGACAAATTTGTATATTTTGGAAGCCTGCTGTCTGGAGAAAATGACTGTTCGAAGCTGATAAAAGAAGAAAAAACCAGCAAAACAGAATGAGAGCAATGGCAGGTTTCAATAACTTTGGGACAGCAGCCGATGGATCAATGTGGATCAAAGTGGCTATCATCAAAGCAAGTATGCAGAGTGTGCCGCAATATATTCAGAGTCATCAAAGCAAGTATGCAGAGTCATCAAAGCAAGTATGCAGAGTCATCAAAGCAAGTATGCAGAGTGTGCTGCAATATATGCACTTGAACAATGTGCGTTACACAGTAAACACAAAGACAAATGGCTTGCAATTGAGACGATGATGAGATGCCTCTGAAGGACTTCGAGCATCAGATGGGCCACTGAGGATGACCGGCGGCGCTCAGGTGTGCAGACGGACAGACGAGTCAATTGCAGACGAGGAAAAATCGTACAGTGAGTAATGGAAAGAAAACTCAATTTCTTTGGCCACCGCAGTTGTATGGGTTGGATAAGAATAGGATGGTCACACACAAGTCGAGTTTGATGGACGGCGCCAGGATCAGAGGTAGATCAAACAGAGAATGGGTCGATGCTGCTGCTGCTGCAGTCAGGGAATGGTGCGAGAAGACGTATTGATGCACGCATGCAGGCTGAGGTTATTGGCACCCACGGCATGCAGAAGCTGTGAAGTAATAATATAGTGAGGAGGCAGAATGCTAAATCAACGACAGTGGACAATGAAAACGTCGACTAAAGAAGAAGAAAAATGATTTTGCATTGATCTTTCCTCTTTCCTTTCTATGTTGGATATAGATTTCTCTTTTCATGACTTCCGAAACGAAAAACAGTTCTCTTACTTAAACTCAAGCACTGTCCATTCAATTTTGGTTCGTTCAATCAAAAGTATTATAACGTAGGCCCTAACACAATTTCCTATGTGCAACTAATTCATTGAATTTGGCGAGCGTCTGCAAGTGAAGTTTTGTGAACATCTGTGTGCACGGGACGGTTCAAATCACAGATGAATAGTCACTGTGACTCTCGCAGTGACGTTTTGCGTCGATAAATTTCTTCGACAGCATTGTGCTTTTCTGCTATATAATAGTATATATGCCTATAAAAATATAAAGAAAATTATAGGATTTACTCAGGTGCGTTTTGTCGTAGTCCTAAAACGGTCTTTTTAAATCTGCAGGCGATGTGTCAAGAGTGCTTCTGAAAAGTAACATTGAAGGGGCGCCATCTACATATCCGCAATGAATAATAAATAAATTTTAAAATTCTGTTGCAAATTTAGCAAGGTCCTATATGAACAACAATATTGTGAATATGATTATGTGAGTATACCGTCAATTGAGTTTCAAATACTTCTAACCGCGTCAGCGACGTAACCTCTTGACAAGAAAACAATTTGTCTTTCTCTGACAATGAGCTAAAACATACGTCAAAGCCCTACTGAGTATGAACATATATTTTTCCGGTGGGGGGGGGGGGGGGAGAACCATGCACGCACCCAGAGACAGAAGCAAATTCGGCCCCTATGAGTTCGCCATCGACATTCCATTTGATTCGTAAAAGAATCGTAATCGTAATCTCCAAACCTCTAAAGCGCTACTCGCCAGCCAAGCGCGGGGCACCAGCTTATTCACGAGCGCATTGATTGAACTGTGGGGCAACATATAGAGTTTGTTTCTCTATTATTCACTCATAACATTCAGAGTCAGACAGCAGTGATTCGGCGAGAGAGATAGAATGATAATGCAATTCTGAATTAAAACAGATCAAAGTCCTTTTGAAAAACAGCACTGGATAGGTGTACACACGATCCCATATGGTAGGTTATTTTGAGCCATCGCGAAACTATGTTTTATATTGGTTTCATATGTCTTATAATGGGGTATCATGTGGCAGAAAATGTGAAGCTCATAAGGAAATAATTGGCTTCATAAAAGAACTGTATATATTTTAGTCTGCGCTGCATATATATGCGTATCTGAGACTCATGATTGATAGGCTGGGCAGCAAGGATGAGATCTAAAAATAGATCCAGATCCAGAATTCATCGCTTGAATTGATGTATTGGCCAAATGGTCGTCAATTTCAATGTCGGTATCGAACTCATTGCGGAATTCAAA
Source organism: Lumbricus rubellus (assembly GCA_945859605.1). NCBI lineage: Eukaryota > Metazoa > Annelida > Clitellata > Crassiclitellata > Lumbricidae > Lumbricus > Lumbricus rubellus. Next base: position 18,817,902 of record OX243823.1, read on the forward strand.
ACCTGCAATTTTCTGGGAGGTGACCATAATAGCTCACGAACAACACTTGACGCTCAGTTTTTAACCTAGTCCTCCTTCTAGGAGGTGGGGGAGACATAGGCGGAAACCTGGGCGGAGATTTGGGGGGGGGGACGAACGAGTGGCCGAAGGAAAGTCGTGAGATTTTTTGGCGGACGAATAATTTCTGACGACATTTTCCCAAGGATTATTGTTTTTAGTCGTCCGGCCCAAAAACCATGAAAAATTTCTTTTTTCACCGCCAAAAAGTTGATGACCTTTTTTTAGTCATCCAGTCAAAAAGTCAGGAAAAATTTCTATTTTTCACCCACCGTAAAAATTTCCGATATTTTTTAGTCTTGACGACTAATTATTGGAGGGGGGGACCAATGCATGGGCCGTCCCCCAACACTTTTATTGGGGGAACCGTCCCCCCTGTCCCCTTAGGTTTCCGCCAATGAGGGGAGAGAGAAATTCGGGTGTATGGAGCTGGGTTTCAGTCCTGCATGAGCGCCCGCAGGATTTTTGCAGAAGGGGTCAAAACACATTGGTCACGGTAAAATTTTGTAAGCAAGAGCTTGAAAAAGGCAAAGCAGGAATTTACGAGGAACACGGGTATTTTCCATAGAGGTTTCTGAATGTAGAAAATAATCCTTGCATGGTTTCACTTCGAGTACCATTGGTGTCATTAGTGCATTTAGTGCGAACAAATCTGCCAAAACCAAAAAGGCAGAAGCAAAAAGTAGGTGTCGCTTTTCCAAGGATGGGGAGGCAGAAATCCCCGTCTTGCCTCTGTGTGCGGGCGCCCATGTTTCAGTTGTGTCAATCCACAACTGTTTAATGCAGTTTCGATTCGGTTATTTGCTAATAAGCCGTTGCTCCTTCGTTCGCCTGAAAGCCCATCTGACGGACATTGGACAGCTGCTCGTGGTAAATGAAAATACAACCCCCACATATATATAGAGTCTATATATATATATATATATATATATATATATATGTTAAATCCTATATATATAATTATATTATATATATATGTAGGTGAAGTTGTTTATAAATTCGTTCGTGCTTGCTCTTATGTGAAATTTGGCGTTGATGGATGATGGATGATGGTTGTATTCCTTTGGATGATGGATGATGGTTGTATTCCTTTGGATGATGGATGATGGTTGTATTCCTTTGGATGATGGTTGATGGTTGTATTCCTTTGGATGATGGATGATGGTTGTATTCCTTTGGATGATGGTTGATGGTTGTATTCCTTTGGATGATGGATGATGGTTGTATTCCTTTGGATGATGGTTGATGGTTGTATTCCTTTGGATGATGGATGATGGTTGTATTCCTTTGGATGATGGATGATGGTTGTATTCCTTTGGATGATGGATGATGGTTGTATTCCTTTGGATGATGGATGATGGTTGTATTCCTTTGGATGATGGATGATGGTTGTATTCCTTTGGATGATGGATGATGGTTGTATTCCTTTGGATGATGGTTGATGGTTGTATTCCTTTGGATGATGGATGATGGTTGTATTCCTTTGGATGATGGTTGATGGTTGTATTCCTTTGGATGATGGATGATGGTTGTATTCCTTTGGATGATGGTTGATGGTTGTATTCCTTTGGATGATGGATGATGGTTGTATTCCTTTGGATGATGGATGATGGTTGTATTCCTTTGGATGATGGATGATGGTTGTATTCCTTTGGATGATGGATGATGGTTGTATTCCTTTGGATGATGGATGATGGTTGTATTCCTTTGGATGATGGATGATGGTTGTATTCCTTTGGATGATGGATGATGGTTGTATTCCTTTGGATGATGGATGATGGTTGTATTCCTTTGGATGATGGATGATGGTTGTATTCCTTTGGATGATGGTTGATGGTTGTATTCCTTTGGATGATGGATGATGGTTGTATTCCTTTGGATGATGGATGATGGTTGTATTCCTTTGGATGATGGATGATGGTTGTATTCCTTTGGATGATGGATGATGGTTGTATTCCTTTGGATGATGGTTGTATTCCTTTGGATGATGGATGATGGTTGTATTCCTTTGGATGATGGATGATGGTTGTATTCCTTTGGATGATGGATGATGGTTGTATTCCTTTGGATGATGGATGATGGTTGTATTCCTTTGGATGATGGATGATGGTTGTATTCCTTTGGATGATGGATGATGGTTGTATTCCTTTGGATGATGGATGATGGTTGTATTCCTTTGGATGATGGATGATGGTTGTATTCCTTTGGATGATGGATGATGGTTGTATTCCTTTGGATGATGGATGATGGTTGTATTCCTTTGGATGATGGATGATGGTTGTATTCCTGTACAGAGCATTCGGATAACTCAGAGGAATGCATAAATCGCATATCTTTCGGTCCATTTCGATGGACGGTGTGCAGAGATAAGGAAGGATACGTAGAAGAAGCTTAATGTCTCGCATGTCTTCGAACGTAATTCTGGGTTTCTCAATACGGTTTCAACAGATTATGTGTCAGTAGGAAAAGTATAGCACGCAATTCATATGTTTGCCTGATCAACCAACGCCACTTATTATGTAAAACACTTAGGCCTAGATCTATTTCATAACGACTGAAACGCTTCTAATTCTCCTTTTCCATTTCCTCTCTTTCGTCTTCCTCCTGCTCCTCTACTTCTTCTTCTTCCTCTTCTTCTTCGTCATCATCATCATCATCATCATCGTCGTCGTCGTCTTCGTCTTCGTCGTCATCATCATCATCATCATCATCATCATCATCATCATCATCATCATCATCATCATCATCATCATCATCATCTTTTTTTCTTCTTTTGCTGCATTCACATAATTATATCGTTGTCGGAATTTTCGCCTTCACTTGGAAATCTACACCTTTAAAATTTTGGTCTTCGTCGCGTCGTTAATTGAAGTCTTCAATTCGCTGAAAAGTGTGAATGTGCAGAGGATATTTCGACGACACATTGTACGAGTCCACGAGAACGTCATTGCCATCTAGCGAATGACACGAAAGACAGACCTCGACTGCTGTTTCATTCCAAAGGTGGCGTAGAAATCATTGGGATTACCCAACAACTGCTCAACAAAATACGCACAAGGACCAATGACAAGGTTACAAGGTACCGGTACTACCGGCCTACTGTAAGAGAACCCCAGATAAGTTCTCAATGGGTCACTTTGTTTTAAACAATTCCACAGTTTCAGTTTTTGCCAGACCGACAGAAACCTGTTCAAGAAGAAAAGCAGGCAGGCAGGCAGGCAGGCAGGCAGGCAGGCAGGCAGGCAGGCAGGCAGGCAGGCAAGCAAGCAAGCAAGCAAGCAAGCAAGCAGGCAAACAGGCAGGCAGGCAGGAAGGAAGGCAGGCAGGCAGGAAAGTAAGCAGAGGTTTGCAGGTTGGCAGGTAGGCAGGCAGGCGACAAAGTGATGAACTGATACATGACACAATTTGACACAGTTGCATCCTAAAGGCAGACACTTCGTCATCTGAAACAAGCATTAAGACATAAATACCAAGAGACATGCAGACAAACAAACAAACAGACAGACAGATGGACGACTTGTCCACCCATCAATCTATTGCAACTACGGATAGATTCAAGAGTGTTTGGATTGGTGGAAGGATTGGTTGGTTGGCTGTTTGTTAGGTGGGTGGATAGTTGAATGGATAAATGGATAAATGCATGGATGGTTGAACAGATAGATGGATAGATGTACGAACGGATGAATAGATGAATGGATTGACAAACTGACGAATAGACGCACTGGCGATAGATGGATAGACGGATGAATGGATGAATGGATGAATGGATGAATGAACGGATGGATGGATGAATGGATGGATGGATGGATCGATACATAGATGGACATGCAATTGAATGCATAATGCATGGAAGAATAGATGATACATGGTGGATGGATGAATGGACGAATGAATATAGGATGGACTGATACATGCATGATTGGATAGTATGGACTGGTCAGATAATACTTTTGTAATTTCTCGCATGCATTGAAACTACAATAGGATACGGTTGATTGAATCTGATCGTCTGCCTTTCTCTTGCCACGCGTTGCTTCTCGTCGTTTGCACGCATGGATGGACAGATACGCGCCGCCGCATCACAGCCATCATTGCAACGGACACTTGACACACGGTCTCACAGACTGACGGTTTCCGGACAATTGGGAGCCGGACAACTCGGAGCCGGACAATTCGGAGCCGAAACATTCGGAGCATACAAGAACTATTATCGTCATTTCGGTTTCGATTGAAGCGAGAATTATTTTCATCAGTCCAACTTCTATTTAAGCATGGAGTAGTATTTTCATCAATCCAACTTCTATTTAAGCATGCAGCAGTATTTTCGTCAATCCAACTTCTATGCAGGCAAAACATTTGTCGAATCGCTCTGAATTTTCCGTTCGGAATTTTCCGCTCCGAAATGTCCAGTTACGAATTGCATGGCTCCCAGAAGTCCTGATTTCCAGACTGATAGATTGGCGCATAGACCTATTATAAATAGAGACTGATTGGCATACAGAAATTCAAATCGCCGGATTACCAGACAGAACGAAAAACTTTAATTTTGTCATTACTGCTGAATGTTTCTGTCTGTCTGCTGGTGTATGTGTGATTATGTCTGTTTGTCTGCAGCTTCGTCGTTATTTTACCCATCAGTCCAGTTCATTGGCGTACGACGCGGGGGTCCAGAAGTGGCAAATGCCCCCACAAATTTCGGGCAAGTCTGGTTTTTCGGGCAAGCAGACCCGTGAAAATATGAAAAAAGGATTTTCTCGATATTTCAACCCGATGAGTAACAAAAGGTGGTCAACTTTTGTTTTCTGAAAAAATCCCACCACGAGAGTGATTTTGGTAGACTGGCGTGACCTTTAAAGCGCCGCCACAAAATCGTGATTACTGGGACTGGATACCCAAGAGCACACTGTTTTTGAGAAGCATCTCAGAAATGTTGTGGCCGCGCAAAGGCTTCCTTGAATAAGATCGAGAATGCTGCAATCCTGACTGATTTCAATGCTGTGTAATTCGAGTAATGGACGGTTTTCGAGTGATTTTGGAGGCTAGGCGTGACTTTTAAAGCGCCGCCACAAAATCGCGATTACTGGGACTGGATACCCAAGAGCACACTGTTTTTGAGGAGCAGCTCAGAAATTTTGTGGAGCGCAAAGTCTGCCTTAACCCTTTACCAGTTCATTTTAAAATTTTAAGCCCGTTTTCAGCGGATATTCTCGGGGCAAACGGGTAAAAGATTAAATGAGATCGAGAATGCTGCAATACTGACTGATATCAATGCTATGTAATTCGAGCAATGGACGGTTTTCGAGTGGTTTTGGAAGCTTGGCGTTACTTTTAAAGCGCCGCCACAAAATCGTGATTACGGGGACTGGATAATCCTAATGGGTTCGCTGCAACGTAGGCCCTACTCTTTGGCAAATGACTATTGGACTCACGGTCTCAGGACTACTCTTTTTGAACGGGATTGGCCTGGGAGCACTTCTGATTCCTGAATAGATAACCCTGAAAGGGGTTATTTTAAATTGCTTCAATAAATAAATAAATAAATGAATAAATAAAAATAAATAAATAAATCACCGATTCTGCGTGAACAAAATGTGGTGTAAAGATAATGTGGATGACCAACCTGCCCATTGCAAAAGAGTCAACGGCCGATGAGATTCATTTTGGTAGTGACATTTTCGCAAATCCCGTTACGAACGAACACACTTACTTACTCAACAGATTACGCTCACATTCTTATCACTGACCTGTTTGTCAAATTGCGAGTACAGAGAAAGTTGTCACCCACGCAATAGGCTATTAGAGATTTATATCGGAAAATAATTATATAGATAGCGGAAGAGAAACAAGACAGGCTTAGAGACATGCGTAGGCAACCTGCAACGAAATTAAGGCATGTTGACGAAATCAGACAATCAGTTCCTCGACATGTCTCTTCCCCCCCCCCCCCCACCTACCCCCATGCATCATTACTTCGATCAAGATCGGTTCTAGCTAGACTTCTCTGTCATTATTACTCAGGGTTCTTGGTGCTAATCCATTTGTCCTGCGATTGAGAGTTCGCGTGCAAGAGATAAGACCCGCACCGTATACATGTACATGTAGGAACGATGGATGATTGATACATTGTTTGGTATAGGGTCAATCCTTGTTGTGTCGTCTGTTCTAATAATAATATGATGTGTGTCGTTGACGGACGAACAAACGACAAACTGCCTGTTATTTACCAGAAACAGTATATTATTAACTAACAGTATTCTCTCTACTCCAACAACGCACCAAAGCTGGTCCTAATTAATTATTACATTGGGTAACGTTGAGCCAATGTTCGACAATGCTAGGTCAGTCACTGTGTTGAACAACAGCATCAAACAACACAGGCCTACCGTGTGTGTGTTTGTGTATGTGTGTGTGTGTGTGTGTGTGTGTGTGTGTGTGTGTGGTGTGTGTGGTTTGTGTGTGTGTTTGTGTGGTGTGTGGGTGTGTGTGTGTGGTGTGTTGGTGTTCGGTGTGTGTGTGTGTGTGCTTCTGTGTGTGTGGTTTGCGTGTGTATACTATAGGCGTGAATGTGTGTGTAGGTATGCGTGCGTAGGTATGTGTGTAGGTATGTGTGTGAGTGTGTGTGTGTATGTATGAATATGTGTATAATGTGTGTGTATGTGTGTGCATACTGGTTAGGTATAGCATGTCTCTGTTTTGCATTTCTTTTACAGACTAGGACGCGCGTGTTAGGTTCGATTTGATTCTGCAATTAAGCCAACCGCAGTATACAAAATTACGGGTCCAGTAGAACGCTTGGCTTGGCGCTCTTTCTGCCCCTGGGGGACTGCAGGTGCCCAGCGGAAACACGCACACACCGACATACATAAATCGCTAACGAGCCTTCATCTATACGCATATACGCTCGTCGTCTGGTCGTCCTACATGTTGCAGACTTCACGTCTATAATAGTACACGGATAAGCAGAAGGGTTCGACTATGCATGAATGGCTGCCATTATCGTCATCATCATCGTCGTCGTCGTCATCGTCATCGTCGTCGTCATCATCATCATCGTCGTCGTCATCGTAATCGTCGTCGTCGTCGTTGTTGTCGTCGTCATTGTCATCGTCATCGTCATCGTCGTCATCATCATCATCGTCGTCGTAGTCGTCGTCGTCATCATCATCATCATCATCATCACTATTTTTTTTATTATCTATTTACTTTTCATTAAACTTCAATATCCAAAGTCAAAGTCCCAACCGAGCAATTCTGATATGAAGTATTTACTTGCTCAGGGTCCGCACACAATATAAACATTTGATCAGCTTGAATACTACACGTTGTTAATCGCTGCAGTATGAGTCGATCAAACCAACCGGCTACCCTGCCATTATTACAAGCGGCTGATACTATGTACAACACTTGACCGTAAAGACCTCTATGGCAGCTGCAATAGAGTCTATGTATGCATGGAGTACTGTGCCATAGGGAGATCGTTAACATCTTTGATCTGGTCAAACATCATAAAGTGTAGGCTACATGAACGACAGACAGAACACATACGCATGCAAACGTTTCTGTTATTTGGCCACAATAATACACTAAAGTCTTGTTTCTACACAGTTCACTAGACGATAGCCTATACATCATGTATCTATGAATAAAAAAGAATTACAGCCTAATGGTCCTGCAATTTGGAATCGTCTCTTTCCATTGACACGTTTTTCATTATTAACTGGCATACCCCAAGAACATCTTTCTGCGGTCTCAAAAAGTACTTTCTTTTCTCCGGGTCTTTCGCACTCGAAGCGCATCTAATTCATGTCCACTGTGAGAGGCGCTTTATAAATTCATATAGATACGATACTGATCGCAACAGTTTCTGCTGCAACCAGTCATCACTTTACGAGCAATAAGGTCGACCGAAGTTGTACGCATGTCCAATACTATTGTACAGAAATCCGAGGCGCAATGGTGCGTGCGTCCGTGCGTGCGTGCGTGCGCCGGTCGTTAAGCACCGAAGCTGTTCAGCAGCCGTTGACAAAAGGGCGAACAGACGGACGGACGGAAGGGCGAACGGAGGTGGACCGGCCGATGACTGGAAGGCTGTTGTTGTGCGGTGGTTAGACCGTGTTGCGTGCGTTTGAGATGACCCCCGCTGTGGCGAGAATTTTTGTGGTCTTCTTATCGATTGGACTGGAGTTGGTTTTTTTGGACGAAGGGGTTGACGCTTCGTCGAAAGGGGCCTTCTCAATGAAGTCATCACCATCCGGTAAGTGCAGAGAAATTTAATTATTTACGATTATGTTTAAACGGGTGGCTTGCGATCATTGCAACAGGTTTTATATTATAGGAAGGATGGTTCATGGATGATTGATTCGTCTCTGAGTAGGGATCTTGGAAAGCTCTATATAAATTCTGACTGACTGACTGACTGATTGATTGATTGATTGATTGATTGATTGATTGATTGATTGATTGGCGTAAAGTATCAACACATTCAGCGTGAGCTTTGCCTCTTCCTTTCCCCTTGCATGGACCGCCGCTCACTACGCTCTGGTGTTCATGGAATCATGGTAACAAGACAGTTTCTTTGACTCGTTATGCGACAATGCAGAGCCGTCCCTTCTCTGTGGTTGGTCAAACAACCTGGAATGGGTTTTCCTTGTCTATGCGATACTTGCTGTTCTCAATTTCCAAAACTGTTGAAGACTGTTTTCTTCGTTTTGTCTCGGCCAGGAGCGCCTCTGAGTAGGCATATTTAGCGGCGCTAGAAAAATTCTGATTGATTGATTGACGGATATTTTAGTAGGGTTATGCCGCAATGTTAGCGATAAACCAAATATTATATATAGGTCAGCATTCAGCAATGTCTTGCTTCGCTTTCACGTGCATTTATCATGGCGTTGACAGCATTTCGGATAGAATTCTAACCTGATTAGGGGGCGGCATTTCGGAGAGAATTTGAACTTGGGAATGCAGGGACGGGGCGGGATTAGGGGATGGATGTATTCGGAGATGTTTACATTGGCATTTAATGCCTTGATTGGGGTCACGTGGAGAACCTCCATAAAACCTTGAACTATGGTCCATCGTTTACTGCAACAGGAATTCATACATGATGTTTCTAAATAGCAGAAAAATAATTAATTCCACGATGCTTTCAGGATAACATTCGTGTACACGTATACATCCTTGATTTACGCTCTTGTTTATAGTTTTTCATGCCATTATGTATATCATATGCATGTGGAATAACGCTACATATTATATGTATATACACCGTGGTTCAAAAAAAGTAAGCCAAATTGTTTTGCATATATCTCTAATACCTGATGACATATCAAGCTACAATTTTTCAAATATTTAGAGAAGTGGACCAAAAATATAATTCCAAAATTTCATGAGATAAAGTTGAACGGATAAAAAGATATGAATATTTAAACTTCATATACCAAAATTTCAGTTTACAAGCAATTTTTCTGTCAGATTCAATAAAAAGTAAGCCAAACTGTTTTTCTTACATCTCAGATGTCTGATGAGTAATCATAAAAACCTTTTACCAATATTTAGGGAACTGAACCAAGAATATGATTCCAAAATATCATGTCATAAATTTGAAAGGATAAAAATATATGGATATTTCAACTTCATCACCCGAAATTTCAGTTTTCAGCAAGTCTGTTATGGCGTCCGTTGCGGTTTCGACGCTTGGCCATTCCCATTTAGTCTTAATTGATCCTGGAGTAAAACTTAATAGAGCCTATTATCGCGATGTTCTGCTGTCACAACATTTTCTATATGTAATCAGAAATCTAGCCCCAGCAGAAGACAGCTAATTTGTTTTTCAACAGAACAGCGCCAGCCCACAGAGCCAAGGAAACAATCAAAATGCTGACAAGAGAGACGCCAGACTTCATTTCTCCCACATTATGGCCTCCGAACAGCCCAGATTTGAATCCTGTCGACTATAAAATGTGGAGCGTGATGCAAGACCGAGTCTACCAGACAACAATCCATGATATAAAAGATCTGAAGCAACGCTTGTTGGAAGTGCGGGATGGCCTGGACCAGAGGATAATTGACGATGCTGTTGCGTAATGCATGGCGCCAGCGCCTCCAGGCTTGCGTGCAAGCAGGAGGGGGACATTTTGAGCATCTTATTTAATTAAATTATTAAACCATACTTCTGGGGTCATATTGTTAGTTCAATTTTCTACATGTCTGGAAATTTTTAGAATGATTAATCATCAGGCATTGGAGATAATAAGGAAACATTTTATTGAATCTGACAGAAAATTGCTTGTAAACTGAAATTTCGGCATATGAAGTTTAAAAATTCATATTTTTTATCCGTTCAACTTTATCTCATGAAATTTTGGAATCATATTCTGGGTCCAATTCTCTAAATATTTGAAAAATTTCAGCGTGATATGTTATAAGGTATTAGAGATATATGAAAAACAATTTGGCTTACTTTTTTTTGAACCACGGTGTATAGGCCTATAGTATGTATTATATGTTGATTTATTCCACGCGTCCACGTGTAATGCATTACTAAGGATATGAGCGATTATGCCGACGCAATTTACAAGATCATAAATCAAACAACAGTTACATGTTATGATATTTCCTTGGAAATTGTACCACTTCCATACATCTACAATTCTACAATCTACATGCATGCCAAATATGCTGATAAATTGACTATGAGGCCGGATCTCGTTCCAACTCGTAGAGCCAGCCACGGAGAAAGCACGGTGCTGATGATCACGAATAAATTACGCTGATGATTTGAGAAAGAGAAACGAGAGTTAAAATTCAGGCTACAACTAAGTAGGCTACTATCACTTAAAAAAAGACTACCCCTTGGAAGCTATTGGCCAATTCTTACGTCCTTCTCAACAAAAACTGTTCCTTCAAAAAAAATGCACAACGTAGATGACTAGAAACATTGCAATAATAGAGATAACGAAAAATCAATGAATAACATCAACTTGGCAGAATATTATTTTTAAAACAGACAGTGGCGAAATGTAGCACACAATGTGCCCCAAAACGCTGATACCGGTCTCCAACTTTCAAAAGATAACTCACGGTTTTTCCTGGTCAAATAATGGTGCACTCATAGGCTAAACTCCAAATGAGGTTCTGGGTTAATCAAGCCATAACTCTAACCAATTCTGCCACTCGTGCCAGTCAATATTGTTTCATTAAAAGATCTACTTGCGAACGAGCGAAAGATAATGAAATTGGTCAGTTTTGAATAATGGCTTATTGGTCATATAGTCATAGAGAAAATGTAAGTCAATTAGTGTTTGGCTCTTTCAAATAATGAGACCATGGATTTATCTTAGTCATCAGGAAAACAATATGAAATAATTATTACAGGCAATGGATGACGATCATGATGATGATGATTATCATGATGATTATCATGATGGTGATGATGATGATGATTATGATGATGGTGGTGATGACTACGACGACAATGATGAATGACGACGACGATGATGATGACGATGACGATGATAACGACGATGAATATGACGACGATGAAGATAATGATGGTGGTGATGATGATGATGATGACGATGATGATGATGATGACGATGATGACGATGACGACGATGATGATGAGTCAGTCTCTGCCCGAAGGCAGGTCCATTCGGTTGTATTACACCACCCGCAAATGAGATGAATTAGTTGATTCTCGTTGCTTTCCATACAGACAATTATTATAGCGATTGAGCAATTGTTCTGCTAGAGCAAGAATCGCTTTGACTCGGACAATCGAAAAGTTTACAAAATCTGTCGATTAGAAGGATCAGCAATTTGACTTTCAAACAGATCACTCCACCTTTTATGGCATTGCTGAATATACAGGGTGGCCCAAAAAAGAAATTCCTACGATATTGGCAAACACCGTAGGGGATTACTTTTTACCCACCCTGTACACTGTGTACAGCGCACAAATTCTGATTGTAGCCGTTGACAAGAATGAACATTGTATGCATAAGCTTAGAGATTTTGTGAATTTTGTTTTGTCGAAGGCTTTCAATACGGTGAATAAAAAATAATGTTCTAAAAAGTTGAACATCACGGTTTTTTAAGTATGATCATATGTGCTCCCAAGACTGTCTGCAGTAAAATTAGATCAACGTGGGAACTGCATAAATATATAGCGGACGTATATAAGGGAATTTATGACTTATTGTAAATGGTCGCAGTGAGGATTATCAGTTTTCTATCGTGCTTTGACATCAATGATCATTGAAATTACGTTGAAATCTCTTCTGGGGTTACTGGATTTCCCTCTGCACTTGCGGTCTGCGTCGGTCTCTACGGTTTAACATCGCCGATTGTTTTTGTTAATACATGACATTGTTTATCAGCTGTCGTTGTGAAAAACGTTGGATCCATTGAGCTTTCGTTTCTCAATGGGTTTATTGCTTTATTTTTATAGAGCCTATATATGAATGGCGCGCGGTGGTGTAGCGCGTGGGCGCCAGCACATATATGGGCAAGAGGGGCACTTCCCCATGGAGAATTAACACCTAATTTTTTGACTACATTATATATAGGCCTATGCCCACGTTTTGGTTTTAAATTTTTTTCGCACTATAAGCTCATAGCACTAATGATGCTATATAATGATATGCAAAAAAGTTAGACTGAGAAATTTGCAATTAGAAACATCTATGAAAAATAGCCTAATTTAATTTCTAACCTTGCATTCTTCAAGTTTTTTTATAGAAATTTAACGGTTGTCGTTGTGTTTGCCCCTCTTGAAAATTCTGTGGCGCCCATGGTGTAGCGGTCAGTTCTATGCCTTGTAACTGCGTAGCGATACTGGACAAGTTGCTAACCCATAATTGTCTGTGATGAAGGCAAACGGGAAACCACCTCATTCATCTCATCCCTGGGTGGCTTTAAAAGCCAATGGACTTGCCTTCGAGCAGAGAACTCATCATCGTCATCTTAATTATATGAATGCATAAGTAGACCTACATTCTCGGATGTGTATTATGCATCAGGCATGTGTGCAAGTATGTATGTTTCAGGCATGTGTGCAAGTATGTACATGTATGCATGTATGTGTATACGTGTGTATGTATAGGCCTATACATAATGTGTATTACACATGTAGACTCATATCGTGAATACGTCTACGTGTGCACGCACTTACATGCATTCTGTCATATATTTGTACTTGCGTATACTTACATTAGCATACATATAAGTTCAATCAAAAGTAAATGATCTATGGCATCATCATCGTTGTCATGACACTGCCGTAAAAAATTAATGTTGCAACTCGCAAATGACCTAGTATGTGTACCAACCGCTTTCATGAAGACAATGAAAGCGTGAACCTGCTGATGTTCAAGCTGTATTGTCAAACGCCGCATTATCCATCATTCCACCGAAAACGATATGCCATCCTCTGAATCATCATCATCATCATCTCCTTTGTGGACATCGGACACATTGACACGCTCCATCTCACGCGTATTATTATCAGTAATTGCATTTTATATATACAGTATACACACAAATATAATATATCTATCATACAGATACTTGCATGCTACAAATATAATAGGCTACACAATACACATGTTATATAGATACATGCGAGCTACAAAGTCTATTATTAGCTACAACCGTTGTGCTTCATATAATATTATCTTGAATGCATCCATTCTGCTTTACTTGATATAGGTCTACGTTATACACGCGTATATACTTGTGTAAAATATTCGTGTACATGCTATTCGACTATTCGAATATATAATTATATTCCTTTGATTGGCAGGCAGCAGCCACTATTATAATAATATTATATCTGCGATTATTTACTATGCTTGACCTCGTCCGTCTGTTTTCTTGCATGGTCAAACTGTTACATTATTTATTGGAGATAATAGATATTGCGATGTGAAACACAATACAATGGCTGCTGCAACTGCAGGTGGATGGATGGATGAATGCTGGTCGTCTGCTTGAATTGACTGCGTCATAGATGACATAGGTGTGTATGTGCGTGTGTATGTGTGTGTATGTGTGTGTGTGTGTGTGTGTGTGTAGGACTGTAGGTGTGTGTGCTATGCGTGTGTGTGTATGTGTGTGTGCTATGTGTGTTTGTGCTATGTGTGTGTGTGCTATCTGTGTGTGTGCGTGTGTGTGTGTGTGTGTCTAGATGTGTGTGTGTGTGTAGGTGACACTAGGTGTGTGTGTGTGTGTGTGTTGGGGTGACGATCGACAGATGAATTATGTAGCGCCTTAAACGTCAGAGGAGACGAGAGGTCGTCGTCATCTTCTTCATCCTCGATGTGTGATGATTAAATATTGCTTAAAAGAAGAATGTGACACATGCTGCTGAGGCTAATCTAAGCTTCAATTTATAATATAGTTCCATATGCGGATACTGGCACCTACACACACATACATAATATATACACACCTACACACACCTACACGCATACACACACATGATACACACACCTACACAGTATACAACTATACACACACCTACACACACCTATACACATGCACTCTCTCCCTTTCTCTCCCTGTCTCTTCATCCCTCGCTCTTTCTTTCTCTCTCTCTCTCTCTCTCTCTCTCTCTCTCTCTCTCTCTCTCTCTCTCTCTCTCTCTCTCACACTCTCACTCTCACTTTTTCTCATCTCTCTCTCTTTCTTTCTTTCTCTCTCTTTCACACACACACACAGTTGTTTGACTATGCATGGTTTAGTCCAAACAATGTTAGTTAGATTTACGTACGTTTACAATCACACTGACGCTTGTAATCGCGTTGATCCTGACAAATTGTTTAGCCATCTGTAGCTATAGGGCCTATAAATAATTACGAATGAAAAAGGGACAGCTCTGCATTAACGGATTTTCTTGTGCTTTAAGGTTATCTTGTTGACGACATCTACAGATATATCTAAGAACATTTTGTTTATGTTTCATTTTCTAAGTTTCCTGAGATTTCTGTTCTTGTTTTTAGGTCAATAAACGGCTGATTGCTTGCTTGATTGATTGATTGATTGATTGACTGACACGGTGACGCACCCACAAGAAGCTTACGTGCATAATTATTATTACGACAATTTATATGGCGCCGTAAATCAACCATGCCGTTACATGGGCGCCTGTAGGCTATTATAAGGAATAATGTTGCCTTTTTGTTTAACGTAGTTTATTATTATAGCGAATTTGAATTTCATGTTTTTCAGATTATTGTTGACTATCATTAGCATTGTGTCAAACAGGCTTATTAGAAATAGCCACTGGTTTCTAATAAGCTAAGCTTTTATTATTATGAAGTCATCAGTCATCCTATGCAGTGCTGCTGTGTGTGATTGCGACACGCAAGGAGTCAGACAGATAGATAAATAGGTCGGCAGGCAGACAGACGGCCAGATAGATAGACAGATAGACAGATAGATAGACAGATAGACAGACAGATAGATAGGCAGATAGATAGGCAGATAGACTGCAGACTGGCGGGGCCATCGTGTCGGTTGAATGGACGGTGTGGACGCGAATTGTCGGGAGATTAGATTGGCGTCATTTGGGCGCCAGAGACAGACAGAGACAGACAGAGACAGGGGAAGAGACAGAGAGACAGGGGAAGAGACGCAGGCAGATGCAGAGGTATACACAGTGACAACTGGAGCAACAGTGGCATCGCATGAAGACCAGACCACCACCCACAGAACCATCGCACTAACGATGTCGTCTGGCCGCAGACTCGGACAATAAACAGACCGTCATGTCTTCTGTCCCTCTATGTATACACAAGGAGGAGAAGGAGGAGGACAAGGACGAGGACGAGAGGAGGAGGAGGAGGAGGAGGAATACGAAGAGGAGAGGAAAGAGGGGGCGGAAGTGTAGGGAAGGAGCAGGAGGAAAAGGAAGAGATGGAGGAAGAGGAGAAGGAGCAGGAGGAAAAGGAAGAGATGGAGGAAGAGGAAGAGGAGGATCAGGAGCAGGAAGAGGAAGAGGAGGATGTGCAGGGAAAATGATGGTCGTCCCATCCTCTTCTCTGTCACCCTCCATTCCTCAATCTCCCTTCGTCCTTCCTTCTGTCCTCTCGCTCCATTCCCACCGCCTTCTTCTTCTCCTTCTTCTTCTTCTTCTTCTTCTTCTTCTTCTTCTTCTTCTTCTTCTTCTTCTTCTTATTCTTCTTCTTCTTCTTCTTCTTCTTCTTCTTCTTCTTCTTCTTCTGCTTCTTCTTCTTCTTCTTCTTCTTCTTCTTCTTCTTCTTCTTCTTCTTCTTCTTCTTCTTCTTCTTCTTCTTCTTCTTCTTCTTCTTCTTCTGCTTCTTCTTCTTCTTCTTCTTCTTCTTCTTCTTCTTCTTCTTCTTCTTCTTCTTCTTCTTCTTCTTCTGCTTCTTCTTCTTCTTCTTCTTCTTCTTCTCCTCCTTCTCCTTCTTCTTCTTCTTCTTCTTCTTCTTCTTCTTCTTCTTCTTCTTCTTCTTCTTCTTCTACTTTTTCTTCTTCTTCTTCTTCTTCTTCTTCTTCTTCTTCTTCTCCTTCTCCTCCTCCTCCTTCTTCTTCTTCTTCTTCCTCTATAATACTTATGACTCTTATCTCTGGCACTGCATGCCCATAAAGGCGTCACGTATCTGGATTCGGAAGCAAGACGTATATGCTATATATGTATACCGTATGTATGCTAATGTTGCCCTATATAATTTTATATGCAATGCAGAACGCACCTCGGTATCACATCAATTTGGAAAGTATGCTTGTGGAATCTACAAGTCTTTGTTGATGATGTAAATAGACTGGGTTGCAACTACCAGACACTTTTCCTGATCTTCTCACATTCGAGCTGTTGCTCAATACATTGATATATACAATACATATTTTTATATATGGATGTTCATAGGTGGATACATAGATAGATAAATAGATAGATACATGGATTCATATATACATATGCCTAGTTAGACATCGATAGAAATATTGCACATAGGCCTACATACATAGTAATACATTTCTCGGTATTTTCCCTTACATTTGCAATAATATTTGTAAAATAACTCAGGACCGTGTTTAGCCGTGTTGATTAATGTAGCAACCACTTGCCCTCCTGTCGGTCTGTCTATCTGTGTGTGTGTCTCTCTCTCTGTCTGTCTATCTCCTCTTGTCTGTGTCTATGTCTATCTGTCTATCTGCCCCATATCTGCGTATATGTCTATTTATCTGCATGTATGTTTATATGGCTGCATAATGCATATCTGTCTGTCTATCTGTCTGTTTGTCTGTGTTTATGTCCCTGTCCTGATGTCCGTCTCTCCGTTTTTCCGATCTGCGATGTACATCTTTACATTTGTTTACATGTGTTTATACATTAGCTACAGTTGTATATAGTTTGGTGCGAACCTATTTGTGCAATACATTCAGCCTCGATGTATATAAACAGAGAGCTGAAGGTATCTAGAGGCACAAACAGACGTACACACTGGGACATACAAAAGAACAGGCGGAGAGCGTCTGCGGTCAGTGGCGCCTCCTGCTGACACGATTAGATGACCACATGCATTATACGGTCTATTAGGGAAGGAAGGGGGGGGGTTGAGGTTGAGGGGGTTGTTGGAGGGGGGGTTGTGCATTTCTGGTCGGGAGAATGAAGAGTTTTATGGTCGGTTATTGCATTTCTGGCACCAAAGAATGGATGGCTGCACTTTTGCCTCACATCTTGGGAAGAATTCCCTATAATATAGTTACAATGCAGCACAGTCGTTAAGGTCACTTTAAATAGCATGGACGGCCCTGAAATTCGTGGTGGTCAGAAGTCAGAAGTCATTTAATGGCCGGTGCCTAACTGGTACATAAGTGGTATATATACAGATAGCCTATACTATGAGGTGTTCTTGTGTATTATCCAGAAGCCAGATGTTCATTCATTCATTCATTGCGAATATTTTTATAGTGCTCGTCCAAGAAGCCTATTCAGAGGCGCTCTCAACCCAGCCACGGCTAAACAGAAAAGTCTTGAGCAACTGGTTGAAAGCAAACCATTGATTCCGTGGTTGTAAGAGCATTATTATGTGTATATATACACGGATGTATATATATATATATATATATATATATATATATATATATATATATATATATATATATATATATATATATATACAAGCTCATTCCAAGTGGAGGGGGCTGCAACCGATGCATATTGCCCAGCAGTTCTACATTCCAGCAATGTATCACAACGAACCCGGACTTCATGAGAATAGTTTGTCTTTCACAAATACATATATATATATTTATATATCATATAATTATATACTATTATGTATGCATTGTATACGATATATAAATTATATATATACTACTTGTATTTTATATGTATGAAAGAAGCGTTCTATCTGTCAATATCTGGAGCATTCGGGAATCTCTCTCAATGGATGAATAGGCCCTACATACAGAATCTAGCGAATTTTTTTCATTTTAGCAATATCTACCATCATTCACTCAACCGATATCTTTCGCTGAATGCTGCTGCTGCCTTCGCAAACAACTTTCTCAGAAAGATTCTCTCTCTATCAATTTCCGTCCTACAAAGTCCGCGTCGGATCCCGTCATCCGAGTCGCTTAATGGAGTCCTGCCCGACACACGACGAATTCTCTTTGGTATCGTTCGGATGTAATTGTGCTGGTCTTACTATGATATTTTGGTGCCACAGATCGATGTGGTTGGTTGGTCGGTCTTGAAGGCGAAGTCAGAGTAGTCAGTGAGGCGTATCCCCCACCTTCCGTCCTCACTCTCCTTTCCCCATCTTCCGTCCTCACTCTCCTTTCCCAATCTTCCGTCCCCTTTCAGCGCAAGCCGGACGTATCGGCCAAGAGGGGAGCAGGGCATCGGAGCGTCAATCATCCCAGTTCTGGTTCGTCAGTTCCGTGAAGCGGATTTTTTAAAAGGCTTTTAGCTTTTTTCTCAATATACATGTATGTTTCTATCGTTCTGTCGGTGTCTGTGTCTGTCCATATCGTAATGTCCTCTTTTGTATGTCTGCCTATATCTCTGTTTCTTTCACTACATGTTTGTTTCGCTCCGTCTGTCTGTGTCCCTCTGTCGTAGTTCCTATCTGTCGTCGTTGTATTGCTACATGGCTTTTGTCGACCTCCTGTGTGTCTCTATTGTTCGCTTTCTTTGTCTCGCTATATGCCATTCTCTGACTGTCGTTGGCTCCCTCTGTGTCTCTCTCTGTCTTTACGTCGCAATAGGTCTGCTCATACTTTCCATCGATCCCTGCATTTTCTCATTCTCTGCTTCCATTGCTCGATATAATTATAGCCTATAATATTATATATAATATTATATATATATAATATTATATATATATATCATATATATAATATTATATATATAATATTATATATATTATATATATAATATTATATATATAATATTATATATATTATATATATATATATCATCGGTGTCTGTCGCCTTGCCTCCCTAGCTCTTCATCAGTTTCATTCACTGTCTGTGTCAATCATTCTGTCTCACATCCTGCGTCTCTGCCCTTCTCAATCTGTCTGTCGTTGTGTATCTGATTCTGTCTCTATGTCTGCGCATCCTGGCTTTTTACTTCTGTCCATCTGTCTGTCTGTTGACTATTTGTCTGTATGTGTGTCTGTCTGTTGCCTATTTGTCTGTTTGTTTGTGTGTGTGTGTCTGTCTGTTGCCTCTTTGTCTGTCTGTGTGTCTTTATGTTTGTCTATACGTCTGTCTGTTGTCTGTCTATCTGTCTGTCTGTCTGTCTGTCTGTCAGTCTTCATCTGCCTGTCCCCTTCACCCACACTAATTCGTAGTCATCGTATTGGCGTCGTGGATCTGTTTGGTGGCGAAGATGGAAGCTGTTGCTGCTGCTGCTGCTGCTGCTGATGTAATGGAGGATGGATCAATGGAGGATGGATCGATGCTTCCTCCTCATATATATATATATATATATATATATATGTATATATAATATGTACATATATATAATATATATTATATATGTACATATAGGCCTATATATGCTGCCGTTCTACACTTGCCGACGCCATACCTCACTTACATGCACAACAATTAGGCCTACTCAAAGCTCTCTGAAAACATCAGACCCCGTCATCTCTTGTTCATCTTTTTATAACCAGCAGCTCCTCCATAAATCTGAATTGTTTCTCAGGTTAAATGATTGTATAATAATTATATGAGTGAAGTCGAGCCAGTCTGAGTCAGGAACGGCGTCACTCATGCAAAGGGCTATGCCCGGACTTCAATCGACTTGTCATGCCAGCCTACATGCTAACTATAGCTATCATCGCAGTAGGGTCGTTCGTTCGTTCAATCGGTCGGTTGGACGATGTGTCATTGTTTCTTGTCTGGTCTTCTTCTCTTCGCAACTTGTCTTATGCTCCGCCAACCGCCCGCCCCCCCCCCCCGTCCGTCCGTCCTTCCGTCCGTCCGTCACTCGCCTTTGAAGAAGAAAGCAGACACACATACACATACATACACATACACATACACATACACATACACATACACATATACACATACACACATGCACACTTATACACACATACATACACATGCACATACACATACATGTATAGATAAGAAGAAACATGACAGAGATAAACGATGCCAGAGCAAAATAGAAACAGATGCACACAAATTAAATTAAGACAAAATAAATGGCGACATCGGTATTTTATTTTATATACATGTACATTGTTTATACATATAGCAAGTAAAAGAAACACTGACCGATTGACCAAATGACTAAATGACCAAATGACCGTCTGGCCGAAATCTAATGACAGACTGTCCAAATGACCGATTGATCAAATGGCCAAAATTAATGACCGACTCACCGAGTGAATAAATATCGATCCAACGAGCAAGTTAATGAAATGGCTAATGAGACTTATCTGACGGAAATTACTAAAAAATGAGTGAAATAGCTCGAATAAGCAAGTGAGTGAAATGGCTAATGGGCAGTTGAGTGATACGGCTATTGAGTACTTGAGTGATATGTCTTATTATATGTACTTGAATGATATGGCTAATGAGTACTTGAGTGATATGGCTAATGAGTACTTGAGTGATATGGCTAATACGTACTAGAATAATATGCATGGCTAATGGACAGTTGAGTGGACGAGTAGCAGGAAGCGAGAATTTGAAGCGCATGCAGTATAGGCAACTGTTTATCTACGTTTGTTTTCTGACAGTGAGAAATTGCGATCATTAAGCTGGAATTATTTATGCCTCGCGTGTCGTTTTAGCGACGAATGGATGTGGCGAAGTTTAACCCATCATAGGATTCGGTTATATTGGTTGCATTGGTTGCACAGACTGAGTTAGCCATAATATGTGCCGTTCAAATGACCTTTTAGCTTCTTGTCCCCCGGTCACACACTTCTATTGCGCAGCGCCGCGTCTTTTCTGTCGTTGGCCCTGCAACCTGGAATGGGCTCCCTGCATGTGGAACTACGTCTAATGCCTTTGAGACTATACGTTCTACTCTGCTCTTAAGACTGTTCTCTTTAGCCGTGGTTGGGTCGGGAGCGCTTCTGAGTAGAAAAATCTTGAAGCCGCAATATACAAATGTCTGAAATGAATGAATGAATCTACCATGGTCCATATAAATTTACTGTAACAACGCTCGTTACATTCCTGGACAGTGGACACCCGCGGATATGATTGCAGGATGGCGATATTATGTTTACAGTTTTTAATCCTTATATTAATTATAATTATTTGAAGAAGATCATGCTCTAAAGCGATCCATGAATCAGCCATGGTGTGATATGTTATCGAATTTATTTTCTTTGTCTCTGCATGTAATATAAGGGTGGTTGGGCCCAAGGGCGGATCCAGGGGGTCAATCCGGCCATGCCCCTTCTAGAACTGCCCATGTATCGTGGCCCACCCCCATTTGGTTTCAACAATTTTCCAACAATGTACAATAAGTAAATTTGGACCGGATGACTAAAAAAGGTTATCAATTTTTTTGGCGGATACGAAATTTTTTCCCACGCCCAAGGCCAAGAATTTTTGGCCCCCAGTCCAAAGTTTCTGTATCCGCCCTTGGGTGTGCCAATTCTTTTTCTTCGTCGTCTCATCTCCTCTCCCCCACAACAGTGTACGGTAGTTGTCCACATTATGGGTGAGTTGCTCTGGTAGGCATGCATGCTGCATTTGGAGCAGAAAATAATCTCAAGCACCCTATGCGAAAATTTAAACCCCTTCCCCCGTTCACTCCATTGAAAATTCAACACGTTATGCACCATTCTATCAAGCAAACATGCACTATCCACTATTGACTCTAAAAAGGCTATCGATGGTCATTATACGAGTCGCATTCAACCCTTTAATGCCGAGATGGTAGTAAATGGTATGGGAAATCCTATACCCTCCGGCATATCCTGGGCTTGTATATGGTACGGGAAAATATTGCACTGCTGAATGACGGAAGTTGTGACGTTCGTCTGTATACAAGTATTCATGGTGAATAATATTGTGTCGTACGTTTTGACTGACATTAGAATCTCATAATTATAAGCTTATGCGTCCAGCCTTTCATTATACATGTGACAGAAAAGCAATTTTCATATTGAAAGA
>OX243823.1:18843085-18916071 GCA_945859605.1 Lumbricus rubellus
TTATCGTGTCCAGTGCTACTGTTTTCAATTGGCAAACAATGACCGACACACACATCGGGACACATTTCATTTGGCTAATCCGAAGCGGCATCATCTCTATCCATGCCTCCTCTCTCCCTGTCCCTCTGTCTGCCTCTCTATGTCTTTGGATCACTGTCTCTGTGTCTTTCTGTCTGCCTGTTTCTGTCTGTCTATGTCTGCCTGTCTTTGTCTTCCTCTGGCGGCCTGCCTGTCTGTCTGTCTGTCTTTCTCGATATCTCTGTCTATCTGTATCTCTGTCTCTGTCTCTCCCTCTCTCTCTCTCTCACTCTCTCTCTCCGCCCGTTTACTGTATACGTCGACAGTGGACGTAGATTTTATAGCGCCAGCATATATTGGCATCGATCGTCTGCTACGGATATCACCTTTCGACCTCTGGCGGCGGTTTTCGTACTACATTAGATTTGCCCTGTCGATAATCGGATTGCGAGAAACGACCTTTCCGTCCTTTCGATATACATAATATATATAATATAATGTCTATATACATATAATGTACATACATGTATTTATTTACATATATATTAT
This sequence comes from Lumbricus rubellus, assembly GCA_945859605.1. Taxonomy (NCBI): domain Eukaryota; kingdom Metazoa; phylum Annelida; class Clitellata; order Crassiclitellata; family Lumbricidae; genus Lumbricus; species Lumbricus rubellus. The sequence continues at coordinate 18,843,653 of OX243823.1, forward strand.
ATATATAAAGTATGTATTTATATACATATATCTTTTATATATATATATATATATATACACACATAAAGTATGGTATTTCATTAACAGGACTATGCTTTTTGTACACAGGAGGTTATTTACGTATAGTGGCATGAAATATACAGGGTATATGGCGTCGTCTAGGCCGTTATGCATGTGTGAAGCTGTATAGGAATAAACAATGTATTATTCTGTGGTTGAGATTAGCATTGGACAACACGATTGCGCTCAATGCAATTGATATTCGACGTCCAGCTATAAGCTTACTGTATCTGGCAGATGGCTATAGAAAAAAGAACGAACCGTCTGTCTATCTGTCTGTCTGTGTGTGCCTTAATTGTGTACTTACCGGTCTGTATGTCAGGGCTTTTTTAACGTGTAGTTGTACACCAAACGTACGGTTGTAGATTGTAGAAGCGCTTCTGTACAGTTATACTAGCAAAAAGGTCGTTGTCCTCCGATTGAAAGTAATTTGCCAAGGAGGATGGGAAAGGAAAGAAGGAGTTGTGTAGTTCTGAATATTCCTTAAAAACAGCCCTGCTGTTTGCAATATGCATGTCTGTCCATATGTCCGTCTGTATGTCTGTGTGTTTGCCTGTTCTATCTGTCTATTAATATGTTCTATCTGTCTATTAATATGTTCTATCTGTCTATTAATATGTTCTATTTGTTTATTAATATGTTCTATCTGTCTATTAATATGTTCTATCTGTCTATTAATATGTTTTATCAATTAATTAATATGCTCTTGCATAATACTTAATACTCCTGGTGATTGTAGGCGTTGTTTGTAATTATTATTTTGGTAGACCTACGTGACACTTTAAAATTGCAATTTGTGTTTCTATATGAGCCATTCTGTTGTAAACAGATTGTAGGAGTGGTCCAAGTCTCAGTGAATTTTAATCCTATGGGATAGTGCTATCGATGTTACTACCGTCCAGTGTACACGACAACTTGCTACGACATAGTCATTATGGTCATTCATTGCATCAGCGTTATTGTCATCATCGTGACCAAATCCCTGTTGTCATAACCTGCGTCGGTAGTTTATTGTCGTCAACGTCGTCGTGTTATTGTGTCCATCGCTTCGATGCAGTGGTCACTCTGGTCATCCAGGGAATGATGATCACAAGGTCGGATGTATAGAAGCAGTGAATCAGCGATAAATGACCGCTAATAAAAAAAAGTAATGAATTCACCGAACCAGTAAAGATTAAAGTACATTGATATGACTGCAGTGGCTATAGAGTGGTTTGGGTGAGCAGTGGGAACGCTGAATTGGTGAGCAGTGGGAACGCTGAATGGGTGAGCAATGAGTTTTACTGGAAAGCATATGTTTCCAGGGTTCCATGCATGCTGAGCAATGGGAACCGAGACAAAGCATTTCGAGAGCAGTGGGAACTCCGTTCCACGAGTTCCTACTCACTTTAAAGCCTATAGCTGTATGACAGTGATGGCATAAAGGCAAGAGATGCCAGACACTGACTGACAGCGAATCTTGGGTAGGCCTACCTTAGCTCTATAATAGGCCTTCATTTCCGAGATAAAAAATTTGAGCATCTAGCAATTCTTACCCATGGCTGTCTCAAATTTCCTGTTTGGCATAATGGACGGCTGTTTTTGTCTTCTCGTGCAATTTTGTTACATTTCGTTACATTCGTTTAGCAACGCACGAAGTCACAGAAACTGCCTTTTGGCCATAGAGCTTAGAGCCATATATAAAATCAACTTGACTGATCAAAAATGAAGAGATGCGTGTTCCAAATAATAATCTTGATTGGCACAAGATGGTCCGCTGGCATTGACCGCAAAGAAGAAGAAGGATGATGAAAATATAAAAAGCAGTCCCCAGTGGAGTGGCGGAGGGAGGACGGCTCCCAACCGTTGAAACGGAACGATTTCATCATCTATACTCGGCTGATGACGGCTTAGATGTCTCCTCTCGATTTGACCATTGATTCGGCAAATTCAGAACGACACAAGTGCACACGACCATAGACCATAGACCATAAATAATATAAGGAGGGAGCGTCGTGTCTTATCAAAGCATTCAGATCATGTCATTTGTATCCACAGACTTCAGAATCTGTCTGGCGGCAGTACGTCTGGCTACTGTCTCCCCGTCTCGTCTCCCATACGGACTACTTATATATATATATATATACTATATATATTATAGATATATATTATAGCGGTTGGTCAGATTGGCTTCACTGTTACAGTAGTAATAGGCAGTTTGTATCACACAGTTGCCTCGTAATTATTATCGTCCTGGCGATTCGAAATATTGTTTCTTCTGCACCGCTAAAGGGCACGTTGTGCGGAAGTTCCCGTGGACCGTATGGCTTATTAGATCATTGATGGGGATAAGGCTGTCATTACTCTTCATGGAAACCTAAATTGAGACGTGTGTTTGCATTCAACGTAATTACTGGCGGAGATCTATAGCATTATTTCTCTAATGTGCAAATTGATCACATTATGGCACGATATAAAGTTTTCTCCAATAATAATCTCACAGGATTCAGGACTTAAATAATACCCAAACGTTTCTTTCAATTCCATTAAACAAATCGCATGCTATTATTGTGACATATGATTTAAAAAATACCAAAAATATATAGTTTTACAATAACGTTAGAAAATTCAAGTGCTTAAAAACCACAATTAAATCTCTTATGAAAGGATTATCCCAGCCGAGAAATTTATCCGTCATAGATTCTTCATGAGAGAATTTTAAGAGGAGACTCCTTGTTGTCGTTGCCATTATCATCATTGTCGCCGTCATCGTCATTGTCGCCGTCATCATCATTGTCGCCGTCATCATCATTTTCGTCGTCATCATCATTGTCGTCTAAGCCATAACCATTCAATGACATCCTGCCCATCCAACAGGCAAAAGACTTGTAGCGTCAGCTAATAATATTGATCTGATTTGTTATTATTCTGTAAGCGTTGCTCTTTCTGCTGTGGATTATCTCATCCGAAATGACGAAATGTCGATAGCTTTAAGTTGTTAGCTGCACAGTCATAATGGCTGTCCGTCACAGAGGAACAGCAGACGTCAATTGGTGCCATTTTTATCTTCCTGTGTCTGACTTAAGGAGTTCCACATGCATTGTCTGCCTTCTCTTGTTCTGAATCTGTCTTTCGGTCTACGTCTCTGTCTAAATCTATCTGTCTGTGTGTCTGTGTGTCTCTCCGTCTCTCTCCCACTCTCTGTCTGTCTGTCTCTTTCTCTGTCTCTGGCTCTATATCTCTCTATCTCTGTCTCTGTCCCTGTCTCTGTCTCTCCCTGTCAGTCTGTCTCTCTGTCTATCTGTGTATGTATTGTCCGTCTGTCTCTACGTCTGCTAGTGTGTGTCTCTGTCTGTGTATCTTTCTCCCTCTGTCTGTTCCATCTGTCTTTGTGTGTCTGTCTGGTTGTGTTCGTGTGTCTGCCTGCGTGTCTATCCCTGTCTCTGTGTGTATGTCTGCTTGTGCATCTGCCTGTATGTGTTCGTCCATGTGTCTGTCTGTCTCCATCTGTATATACATGTATTTTCCATGATATCTATGCTGAGCATAATTATAAAACGTCTATGATGCTGATCGGTCTGTGTGTGTGTGTGTGTGTTCATGTCGTCATCATCAGATACTGCCAACGAGTACTGTTCGGGCTACACAGACAGACACGGTCAGTGGAACAACGGGTTCTCGTGTCCCAAATGGGGTCGACCCGACCAGGTCTACTGCTGCGGGTCCGAACACCATCGCTACTGCTGTCCAAGTCAGAGGGAAACGTTGACGGACGATGCGACCAACGGTTTCCATTCGCAGTAAGCAGCACATGTCCTTCTTCATTCTATAGCTTCATAGTTTCCTCTCCATTCGCCAGATGACGACACGTTGAACAAAATATATACACATAATTACATCTAATATTATATATATATATATAATTTATATAGGCATATATAAACTATATATATATATTATTTCTCGTATTTGCTATATAGCGCTCCTTCATGCTCTCTACTCAGAGACGCTCTCGACTACAGAGCGGACACTGCATCGGAGTTTCATGCCGCAGCGCACGAGCAAATTCAAGTGAATGACTTGCCCAAGGTCCATACGCGACCGATTGAGGTGGATTTGAACCTGGAACTCTCTGGCTCCAAGGCGTCGAACCCACCATGACACTTCCGAGCCTCATCATATTATGATGTAAGTAGAACAGGATGTAGCACTTTGACTCATTCGACCAGTACAGCCTTGACCATCGGACAATTTGACCAGTACAGCCTTGACCACCGGACAATTTGACCAATACCAGCCATAAAAATTGAGTACCCGCGCAGTTCAGCCTATACTAGCCTTACTTTTTCAAATTCGTGGAATATCCAGCTCGGTATAAAGACAAGATATTCCAATAAAAATGGACTACTCGAATAAAACTGTTACTGAATTACGAAACATTGCCGAGCAGAGCGGCATGGATGGATATTTTACTAGACTGCGGAAAGCGGAGTTGATTGCTAAACTTGACGTTCACAACACACCTTCAATCTCGCCTAACGTTAGTTTGATCGACCACAACGAACGCCCATGCACGATTCACGTCGTTGAGCGTCAACGCAATGGAAACTCACCCCCATGTGATGCAAGTTTGATCGACGCCGACGAACACCCATGCGAGATCATCGCCGTTAATTGCCGACGCAATGGAAACTCATTCCCATGTGACGCATGTTTGATCGACACCGACGAACGCCCATGCAAGTATATCGTCGTTGAGCGTCTACGCAATGGAACCCTGTGTAAATTTATTTTGCTCTGCGTCCCCGACGACTGATTCTATGCGGCGTAAACACGTCAGATTTTGAGTCCGGGAGGCGTATTTTTCTGTGAAACTTTTTTCATATGACTTTGGCAATTATCATCACGACTATGATAATTGCCAAAATCCTGTTTACTGTCGGATCGGGGCCGGCCGATTTAATTGGAGGCAGCTGTCTCTTTCTCGTCTCTACTGTAGGCCTATTTTTGGACAAACTCAGCGCCATTATACATAGGCCTAATCATCACCACCACCACCACCATCGTCATCATCTTCAACATCATCTCTTCATCATCATCTCTTCATCATCATCGCCACCACCACCACCACCATCGTCATCATCATCATAGTCGTCATCATCATCAACATCATCGCCGCCACCATCTTCATCATCATAGTCGTCATCATCATCATCATCACCACCATCATCATCAACATCATCATCACCACCATCATCATCATCATCATCATCATCATCATCATCATAGTCGTCTCTTCATCATCGTAGTCATCATCGTCGTTGGTAGGAGAGAGAGACGGCCAAGCTCTGTACAAAATTTCGCAGATCGGCAAAATGTTTCGTGTCACACCTCAGTCGAATAAATTTCAAAAACGTCCCTGTCACGTTTTATCGAAAAGTGTGACGGGTCCTTCGGTCACACTGTATCTAGTTATAGTCTGACGTCATAGGACCGCCCTCCTGCCATAGCCATAGCCACTCGCAGTCAAGTGATAGAACGCAATAATGGTGGGATTTACCAGTTTCGATATTAATTATCGCAAGTAGAAGGGAATGTTGGCGTCTGGCACATTTTGTCAAAATCGTTTCACAATGTCACCAAGTCTTCATTTTCGATCCACGAGTTGAACGAATCTGGGTAGCCCAACCACTTCACGAGACATTTCTTCCCGCGTTTCCTAATCACTTTTTCGATTCTAAATATTTCTTGAGTTGTTTTCTGTAGCTCCTGCTCATAGAATGACCCCTGTATTTCCTCAGAATTAGAATCAGTGATCTTGTAAGTTGGTGGAACTGTATATTGAACCTGAGATACTACAAAAACCTCCTCGGTCCATCTAGGTATATATCCTTTGTCAAAAATGTTCTTCTTCCTAGTTATTCTGACTCGATCGCCGATTGTAAACTTTGGTGTAATAGGCTCTGAAATCTCGTCGCCGTATAAATTCAGAAATACAGTCTTTTCGTTCACTTTCATACTAGCCTTCGCGGGAGTCATTTTGATCGAAGAATGTCTCGTGTCATTATAATTACTAACCATCTCGTCTAATACATCGATATATCTTCTCGTTGAATTAGCTGTGAAGTACTTGAACATCTTCTCTTTCATCGTACGCACCCATCTTTCTACGATGGAACTTTTGCCCTCGTTCTCGGTAGAATACAGCTCGACTAAATTCTTCACATTTTTATTATAAAATTCTTTCCCTTTGTCGCACCAAACTTTGACTGGCTGTCGACCACCCCTGAGTATCTTCACGAACCCATCAGCTGTAGACTTCCCACTCTTGTCATGTAATGGAACGATCCACCCATACTTGGAAAATACATCTATGACGGTCAATAGAAATTTCACGCCATCATTATCTCTAGCGAAGGCCTGCATGTCGATTAGGTCAGCGGCCCAAATCTGGTCAATCCCGCCAACACGGACCCGTCTCGTCCTAAAATTTCTCACTACTGGTTTGTGTAATTCATTCGCTAATTGATTAGTCCATTTCAGGTCCTGCTGTAATTCTAGGCTTTTTTTAAACCCAAACCTAGGCTTGTTTTAGCTGACAAGATGGGTTTGACTATCGCCCTCTCTACGCGTTCTCGTAAGCTAGGATTTGGAATATTATTCAACTGATTTATCATTGCTCTATCAGCGACATTCCTAGAAGCCGTGTCAGTGTGTTGATTGTATGCCAGGTCGTGGACGTATGCCGCACTATCTACCCTGTTTATAGGTTTGCTCCAATCTTTGGGGGTTTCGTTGGGATTCAGACGCAAATCTAGTCTAGTACCGGGACCAGTAAACTGATGGCCTGGCAGATGTAATTCGCCCGGAAATTTAGCCCAAGGTAATTTAATGTTGCTGGTGGCAGCGTTCAGTGAACTAACTAGATCCCCACCTTGCGCAGCAGCAGACGCCTTCACGAATTGAGTTTTTGTTTTTCCGCATACGACGCAAACACCTCTGAGCATCGATCGCCCATTATTAGCCACGGCGTTCTGCACATCTGTCGTCTGGGTCTGTTTTTTACATTTTACGCAATACATTTCGTGTTTTAATAATATATATTTTTAAAATGGAGATTAGAGATATGAGTTGGGGCACAGCGCTCTCGAAAAGATTCAATAATCCGTTGTTACCCAAAAGCATACGCGGTTTGATAGTTGGGAAATCGGCGTGTGGAAAAACAACGCTTCTTCTCAATCTTTTACTCAGGCCAGACTGGCTGGATTATAATAACTTGCAGGTATTCGGTACTTCTCTGTTTCAACCGGAATATCGCATTATTAAAAAAGCATACGAAGAAAAATTGCCGAAAGAAGCGATCGTTTGGTTGTTCGACCACCGAGATGAAATCGTGGGTCTAAATGCATCGCCAGACCTCGTTATGGAGGAAATAGCAAAAAACTCAGAAGCTAAATCTGATATAATTGCCAAGTTCTTTGAGAGCGCCGACGATGTACCGGACCCGAGAGATTTGAGCGCTGAAAAGAAGAACCTGATGATTTTCGATGATCTTCAATTGGAAAAACAAAACAAATGTGAAACGTATTACAATCGGGGGAGGCATAGTAATGTAGATTGTTTTTACCTCGCCCAGAATTATTTCAAATTACCGCGCCAAACAATCAGAGAAAATGCGAACTTTATTTGCCTGTTCAAACAAGACCTGAAAAATTGTAATCATATTTACAACGATCACGTGAGTACAGACATGTCGAAAGATGAATTTAGAAAACTCTGCAAAACAGTATGGGAACAACCTCATGGATTCGTGGTTTTAGACCTGACTAGCGACAAGTACAATGGCAAATACCGATGCGGACTCGACGAATTTTATATAATCGAGGATCCGCCATTGTAAAATTGTATTGTATAGTAAAAATGGAATCATCGCTTCTCAAACAGATATCGGAAAACACGGAAAAGACGGCCTGCAACACGGAACCAAAAACATCATTTTCCATTTTTCTCAGCGAAAAGAGCACGCGAATCAGAACAAAGTTTAGTCCACTACTCGAATTGGAGAAGAATAAGAAATATGAAATGGCCTTAGTTGCCCTCGAGACGTACTATTCTTTTCCGAATATCGACGCGACAAACAACGTCTTTCGGTATTCGCCAAATCGCGACACAGAATGGGTAAACATTCAAGTTCCGGAGGGTTGCTATGAAATAACGGATATCAACGAATATATACAGAGGGTCATGAAGGGGAATGGCCATTACGATGGAGTAAATGGGGAATACTGTATCTCAATAGCACCAAACACCAACACCCTGAGGTCTGTGGTAAATATAACGGCTGAGGGTTATATGGTTGACTTTACGCCAAAGAATTCGATTGGAAAGGTTCTAGGGTTTGACAAATGGATCTATTCGGTGGGATACAACGAATCGGAGGACTTGGTAAATATAATGAGTGTGAGCAGCCTAAGAGTGACCAGCGACATTATCGGGTCTTCGTACACTAACGGAACATCAGAAAACGTGATATATTCTTTTTTTCCAAACGTAGGCCCGGGTTACAAGATTATCGAAGTGCCGCATAATTTGATATATCTCCCGATTTTGCTATCTACAATTTCAACGATGGAAACGAGGCTCACAGACCAACACGGGAACCTACTAAATCTTCGAGGTGAAGAATTGGCGATTCGATTTCACATCAGAGAAGTTTGAAAGTTTTTGTAATTTATTAATAAAATGAATCGGTACATGGGTGTAAAAGTTAATATTTCAGAAGCGCAACAAGACAAAATTAAAAGATCACTTGAAGCGGGAACCGGCGTGAGTATCAAACTATCGCATGATGATTTGAATGGCGAACACGTTTTGGCTCTCACCCAGGCGCAAATCAATAAAATGGCAGCAGCCTACCAAAAAGGAACTGGCATGATTATTAAAATGAGTAAAACGCAATTGGAGAACAACAAGAAAGTCGAAGGTGGATTCATAGGCGCTATACTTCCGTTTCTAGCGACAGCGGGACGGTTCCTTCTTGGTAGCGTACTGCCTAGTTTAGCACAGGGCGCATTAGGTGGGTTGGGTGCTGCGGCTGGATCGAAACTTGTCGATAAAATCAGCGGTTCGGGTGTAATGTATGTCAAGAAAGGTGACATAGCGTGCAAAATAAGAGCGGCCGGATCCGGTTTGTACTTGTCTCCATGGCAAAAAGGTAGCTCAATAACGGCATCCGGGCTGTACATGAAAACAGGGTCGGGCTATGTGAGTGGCGAAGGACTTTTGCTCGGCCCCAACTCGCCGTTTCGAAACATTCCGATTCTCGGCATGATATTATAAATTATCATATGTAAAATGTCGAGACCAATACACAAATTTGGAACTAAACCAACTAGACCGGTAGAGGTTAGAACGCAGCCAGTTTCAGTCTTTTGGAAGGTTACGAGCGGTGCTACTCACACCCCAAATAGACAACAGGGGGGTAAGCGATGGGAGATTTTTGCGCAAAATGATATCACGATACAACCAAAGGCGGCAAATACGCTAAGGCTTGGACTCGGTGTAGAAATGTCGGCGGGTCTTTGTCTCGTTTCCCTCAGACAGAGTATCAAAGAACGACGCTGCAGCTTACTAGACGGAGTGATTTCAGAAGATGTGGTTGTTGATGATATCATAGTTTCCATTCAAAACAACTCCGATTCGGCGGTAACTATAAACCAAGGAGATTCGCTATGTTTTGTAAATTATCAGCAGTAAAAAATATATATTGCTAATAAATAAAAGAATGGAATACGAAGGCATCAAACTCTATCCGAACCTAACAAATATAACACCCTCTGCGCCAGAAGGTGAAATACAAATAGCCGCAGGGTCTGCGCAAACGTACCGACTTCAAAAGATTAGCGAAATCAAAAAGGAGATCGAGCAAGAACGAGACAAAAGAGCAGCGTTGAGTAAAAAGTACCATAGAAGTGTGAGCGTAATCGGCGTAGTAGACAACGTCCTCAAATCGGCCACGATGGGGCTCGGAATTTCGGGAATCGGTGTATTGTCCACCATAATTGCGGCCCCCATCGCTATTGCTATGGAAGGGACGGCGCTAGGTGCGGGGCTATTGAGTATAATTGGCGGCCGAATCTGTAAAAAGCTCGCCCTGAAGGCGGAGAAGCATGAAAAGATCAAAACGCTAGCTGACGCGAAGCTCAATACGATCAGCGACCATATTTCAAAAGCGCTCGTGGATGACCACATTTCAGATGAGGAATATTCTCTGATTCTAGGCGAGATTGAAAAATTCAATAGCATGAAAGAAGAAATCAAAAGTAAGTCGAAAGTTGCGGCCGCCGCGATGGATGAGGAAACGAAACAATCACCCATCGATCGGGGAAGAGAAGAGGTCAGGCAGTCCTTTCAAAGCATGTTTGAGAAAAATACCGAATCTGTGAGAAAGACGACTAACGTGAACATGTATGAAGCCATGTAGACTTGTAGAGTTTTGTAGGCCTATGTAGACGTATGTCGCTATGTCTGAAAATACGTCTAACTTGTGTTTTTACACATGTCGAAAAACATGTAGAAAAACACGTCGGAAAACATGTCGAAAAACACGTCGTAAAACATTAATTTTTTTATTAAAAATGTCGTTTCTAAAGATAGATGACCCGGCGAAAAGAAATTTCATAGTCGAAGAGTTTCTGAAATCCAAGAAGAATATTCAACAAAACTTTTTATCGGAGAGATTGGGGGATTCGGGGCTGCAACAAGAACTAACCAAGCTGTACAAGCCTATCGTCGATTCGCAATCCGCAATTTCCAAAGGGCAAAATGTCTTACTATCCGCCATCAAAGAAAACTCGATAGCCACATCAAACGCGCTACAAACGCTACCCGCTTCGTTGAAGGTTCAATTTCCTCAGTATCCCTCGATAGAAGCGTATAGCGACGATCCAACTGAGGATATTAGAACTTTAGAATTAGGTGATGTGGCAACCAAGTACCTTCATCAATACGCCTCCGATAGAAAAATCGTAGACACGACGTTCGGAATACGATCAAAAAATGGGCAATTCTACATCGGTGACACTCCAATTTTTATTCAGGGAGACGATGTGGCGGTTGGAAATAAGACGTATAGCGGAACACCTGGGCTTTGGGAGTTGTTGACGATGAAACAGCCGAACACGTCGATATTCGATAATAATGATAGAGATGATTACGCCGAGATTCTACACGCGACGGATGCTATCAGACAGCCAAAAAATCCCAACAAACCGAAAGCATCTTCGAGCGTCAAATATCGGGAAATTATCAAACCGATATGGGAAAAGAGGATTCGTAATACACCGACAGCGGGCAAAGGCGTGGGTGGCGTAATCGTTATTTCCGAAGATCCAAACGTATTAGCGAAACAGCTAGAACTACGATTTCAAAGCTTCAAAGTAGGCAATACCGGTGTGAGAAACGAGATCGTGGCGATGTGCGACGCGTTATTGAGGCAGGAAGTGCTGAGTAAAGATGCTTACAAAAATATAATGATGACATTGTAAAAAGCAGGAAAAATGCAGATCATTAATAGAAGGAGGTGTAGGAAACAATACGTTATCGGAGGATCAGGAATATTCGATACAATTTCGGGATTTTTCAAACGACTAGTAACGTCGAACGCCGCCAAACAATTAGCAGCGACCGCTCTCAACGCGGGAAAAGACGCGGCGAAAGAAATTGGGAAAAAGGCCATCGATGTTGGGAAAACAACCGCAATCGACGCCGGCAAACGATTAGTAGACAAAGCAGTGGCCAAACTGTTTACTCCTGCTCCTACTCCCACCTCCAAGAAAATTACGCCGGAAACTAGACAAATTTTAGACCGGCTGAGTGGCGTAGGTAGCGTCGGGCTGACCTCGAATATCCCAAATATCCCAAATATTAATAATCTGATGATGGGGGATGGTCTGAAGAAGAACGACGTCATATCGATACGAGATTTAGTACGCTCGCTAAACGGCGGCGGAATGAAGGTCGCGTAAAAAATATTATTGCGTAGTAGTAAAAATGCAATCATCTGATATTCTGAGATTTACCGAACAACCATTGAGCGATGAAAGCGTCGAACGCTACGAATGGTACGAGTATGAGCCTATATCGGGGGCGAATCTAAACACCTCCGGCGAGATTAGAATAAATATCGAACTTCAAGATTTATTTTGTCATCCGGCGGAATCTTACCTGCTGTTCGAGGGTAGATTGACGAAGGCGACCAACCCCGAGACCTTCTACGTTAATGCCGATGAAGCAACTCTTACGAATAATGGGCTCATGCATCTTTTCAGCCAAATTTCGTATGCCCTATCGAATCAGGAAATTGAATCGTTATTTCACCCGGGTCAAGCAACGACGATGCTCGGATTACTCAAATACCCGAATGATTTTCAACTAGCCCAAGGTCTGAATCAGTTGTGGTACAAGGACAGCGGAGCGACGGCTGCTATCGCGAATAATCAAGGTTTCGCCGTGAGACAGTCGTATATAATTCAAAAACCAAATGCCAAAGGTACTTTCAGCTTTGTAGTTCCATTGAAGCATATTTTCGGATTTTGCGATGATTACGACAAGGTTGTTTTTGGTGTGAAACATACGCTAACTCTGGTTCGTAAAGCCGATGATGACGCAATTTTTAGACTCGCTGCCGCGGGCGCGGGGAAAGTGAGAGTAGATAAAATCTCATGGTTCATGCCTCACGTTATTCCCGCGGATATGGAGAAGATGCAATTGTACAAAACGATCGAATCGAAAGCGTCGTTGCCAGTTGCGTACAGAGCCCGTCAATGCGATACCACCTCCGTCGCACAGTCGACTAATTTTAGCTGGAGACTTAGCGTCAAGACATTACCCGAGAAGCCTAGGTACATCATCTTGGGTTTTCAAACCGACAAAAGCGGCGATCAACTACACAATCCATCCGTTTTCAATCATTGCGATCTGAAGAACATGTTCGTGATGATGAACCAGGACCGATACCCGGTTGTCGACTATAATCTATCATTTCCGAATCAACAATTCGCGCGGGCGTACCGAGCAGCAGCCGCGTTCAGTGAAAAATACTATGGAATGGACGAACTAATGACGCAATGCAATATCACACCCTCGGACTTCAAAGATCTGTTCCCGATTATGGTGTTTGACGTGAGCAAGCAATCCGAGCGTCTGAAGTCGTCGGTGGTCGATATCCAGATCAAAGGCACGTTTAATACAGCGCCGCCTGCCAATACGGAAGCGTACGCAGTGGTGATTTCAGACAAGTTACTGAGGTTTCAATCGGACGGTCAGAAAATGAGTGTGGTATATTGAAGTTCATGATAGAATGGTCGTTGACAGTTCTGAATAATGAGACTTTGAGACTTGTAGATACCTATCGTGTGTTCTCAGACGATAGGTATCAACGGAAAAATACGGACTTAGTATAGAAACTCGACCTGCAATCCACATCCAGCCACAATAAGAAGGGGGGTAGTCGGTGAACTGTCGTATGCGGCGGAATATACCCTCATACCGACTTTTTCGCCGGCAACTAAAGACATGGCGGCGGTTGGTAATACGAGCGATACTCTGCCGTCGCCTGTTTGGCCGCCCGCCATGTATCCAACAAGTTCGTTATTATGTAACTCGGATTTGAAATACGCAACCCTGACTATTTTTTTTACCGCATCATCACTCCACATCACCACATTTCCGATCATGAAATTCGCGAATCCGCAAAGTCGATATACCCCAGTACGAGGAATAGTTATTGCCCCTTCAGCCGCCGTATACGCCGAATCCGTATTTATAACGACGGTCGTTAATTGGTCGTGCTTCACATAGGCGCCTGAGAATCCACCAGTCAAGCTTGCGGGTGCGCCCGATGTTGCCGACTCTTTCAACGCGCAAATAGCCGGTCCGGTTGTAGGCCTCCAATTCGGTGACAATGCTGGTGCCGCTGTTATTGCTCCAGCCGTTCCTTCAAACCTGTATATAATGCCGCTCGTCGTATTTCTCACTAGATTGCCCGGGGATACCCTCATACCTGAAACGTAATCTCTAGAAGCGATATCCGCTGTTTTATCAACGACTAGGGCAGTAGCTTGAGCAAAACTAATAGCATCATCGTCGTTACCCGCAAAAGGGTAATCAGTCGGCAGACCAACGAGATGATGGCCGCGCATATCTATATCCCCCGTAATGTTGTTGTCACCATCTAGCCTTAGAAAAGTACTATTTACTTGACTAAAAGTAACACCGCCAGCAATTACTCTTTGCGTTGATCCTGAATCGGTATGTCCAAATTTATCAACAGGCATTTTGAATATAATAATTTTTATTAATTCAGGGCCGTAAGAATGCCGCCGAAAAGTCTCTAGCTAATATGCGCGTAGCGACAGATGAAAAAGCGTGTATGTTGACGTAATCGAACTCGTCTAGAAAAACTATGTTACTACCGATTGAATGGTTGTGCGAACCTTCCGTGCTGTGCCCGCCCGCAATTTGCATGTACGACGCCCCATTTTTATACAGGTGGACGGCGCCATACGCGGTATCACTTTTGTTACAAAATTCTATGTACACCGAAACGATATAGTACCCGGCTTTACTGGGGAAGAAAGAAGTCGTTCCGATACCCTGTTCAATACCGTGTCTTGCGGTACCGCATCTTATTACGTCAAAAGTAACTGCAGTGTGAGTTCTAGCGATTATGGGCTGTTGAGTTGAACTGTAAGCGCTAACCGCGGGTCCTACCACCGCCGCCACTTTCGAAGTAAGTTGTTCATCGACGTATTTCTTATTCGTCAAATGATTATTGTCGGTCGGGATGTCGTCGTGATTCCGCAGTAAATCTATTACTTGCCCCCGACTCACAGCCTCGTCTATCCCCGCTTCCGGAGTATTCGCCGTATTCGCTGTATTCGTTGTATTCGTTGTAGGCAGACCTCTAATAGTATGGCCACTCATATTTAGATCTCCGGTCGCGGGGTTTGCTCCATCCAGCCTTAGAAAAGTACTGTTTACTTGACTTTCAGTAACTCCGCCAGCAATTACTCTTTGAGTAGATCCTGAATCTGTATGTCCAAATTTATCAACAGGCATTTTTTACATATAATAATTTTTAATACAGGCCGTTTATAACTTCTTGGAAAGTCACTCCATCTCTGCATGTTTTTTTCAGGACGTGCAGGCATAGATGACCGCAAAACACTTCGTTGTCGGGCTGTACGCGTTCGCTATTGTAGTACACGGGACTCTGTAAATACTCTAGCAGTTCTGTAGGAGGGGGCAGACCATAGCTGTCGAAATATATTTTGCCCTTGCCGTTCTTTGAAAAAGCGACCCAGTGCGAGCCGGTTCCATTAGAATCGTCTAGATTCAATATCCCGCATTCAGTCCGTCCAGGTTTCTTCGGCAGCTCGTCTCTGAGAAATACTCCCCGGAAATTAGGGATATTCAGCTTTTTCGCGGCATCTAGTAGTTCAAAATTCGTCAACGGATGATTTGCGAGAATAACACCTTCGACATTTATGTTTTTCACAGTTGTATAGCTCATTTTAATATTTCATCTAGATGTTTCACAAACTAATGAGCTTTCGGGCTTCTACGCAGGCGAGATAATATTTTCGCCTACAATTTTTGCATTCATTCGCCTTTCCATCTTTTTGAAATCGATTGTTGACGTATGCCGATATGTTCTGATTTTCCTTACACCGACTGCAAACTTTTGTTTCTTTTGTCTCCCTAATTTCCTGTCTTGCGTATTTGTGTGCAAGCTCTTTCACTTTGGCATTTTTACAAATTTTACAGCTGGGGTAATACCCGCTCTTCTGTAACTTATCTTTGTGAAATTCGTCCAAGCTTTTTTCTTTTTTGCATTTGGTACACACTTTTTTTGCCGCTTCCATTTTATATTAGTGTAAATTATTCTTTATTTTGTTTAGTTTTCAGCGTGTAGTGCCCATAGGCTAGGGTGTGGATCCCGTCGTCCATTATTACTCTTTTGTCGTCGTTTGCTGAGAGAGCTATTTTATTTACTTCTTCGGTGTAAATTTCATGGCGATAGGATCGAATGACGTTCATCGCTCTCGACTGTTGTCTTTTCGTAAACACGCAGTCTTTGTAATCTGCGTGAGTGATTGATTTCTTGACGACGTTCTTTTTCACACCTTTACATTTCTTGTAGTCTTCACCCGCCATCTTGTAAGAGTACAACTTGGATCGCAGTCCGACAAATTCTTCAATCTGTTTTCCCGCGGCTTCGTCTTTGAACATACCAACCACTTTTTTATTTACACCCGTTTCTATGCCGGATGGGTGATCTCTCGGGTAGTCTGAAGTATCGAACATACTTTGGACGTCGCGGGAAATATCTTTGTAGAAGTCTTCCGTTTTAATTTCATACGCCAAAGAATCGGTATCGGTGAATAATAGCTTGGCCCTATCTCCGTACTTGGCCTTGATGTAATTATAATGAAAATCATACATGAGCGTCTTACTGACGTCTAATATACACATCCCTAGATATATCGGCTTGTTGTAAAACAACTTGGTCTTTTTCATGTGAACGGCGATGAGGTTTTCGTCGAAAATAGTTCGTCTGTCGTAATTAGTTTTCGCGACTAGCTTGATAGCTTCCTTCTCATCACTCACCAATCGTATGTCAACTCGATTCTCGATAGCTTCCATTGTTTTACCGAAAACGCTATTGTTCATCAGCTTGAAAAAGTCTTTCTCAAAATCGTTCGTAGCTTTCGTTCTCAGGTTGGTATTCAGATCGATATACTTTTTCAGCCAAGCACTTTCCACGAATTTTATTCCCCGATGTATTTTTGCGATTTTCAATCCGAGACTTTCATACAATTTTAAATTTTCGTAATGAACGACGTACTTTACTTTGTCATTCAAGTTTGGAATTAGTTTTGAGACATTCGATCCCGCAGGTTTTACACTCTCTGGAGCGAGAGGATAATCATTATGCAGGTCGTGCAATTCCTTCGGATATTCTAAGTCGACTTCTAACACACATCCCACTCCATCTCGTTCGGTAATGTTTTTCCAATCATTCAATTCGTCATCGTTCATCCATTCAAACCCATGAGTTGGTAACGGCTTGCTCATCGCCCATCCGTACAAGTTGTTTGCGTCCAAGTATGGAATGAATACTGAATGTTGGGTGGGATTGAAAGCTTCTCCCATGTACTCGTTGTTCGCTTTCGCGTATCGATGGGAAATCGTGCTGACACCTCCTCGTATTCCCTGCTTGATCATCAGTAACATATCGTAGTCACTCAACAACTCCAACTCTACACCAGTCGTCTTCAACGCCGCGTCCCAAGCAAGTCCTGGGCTAGTGTAGTACCACGCGGGATCTAGGTTGTAGTGCTTCATACAGACGTCTCTAAAGTTTTCAAATACATCCGCTAATAATAGAACATCCGATAAATTGTACAAGTCGTGATATTGTCGTAATGTTTTGCATTCAAATTTGTCCCATACCGTTTTCGCATGCGCGTAATCTTTTTCGCTGATGCCCGAATCGGTTAGTTTTGAATAGAAGCTATGCTTTGACGGCAATTCGGTTTCGTTTAATCTTTCAACACCGTCGACGTAATCATACGGGTAAACGCCTTTTCTGAGTAAAAGATCCAGCTTCTCGCCCCCAAAAAATTTCCCTAAATTCTTGCACTGATCTTTCTGAAGATTTTTTGATAACGCGTCGAGACTCGAGGGCATGAATCTAAAACTATCGATGAAACGTAGTTCGCGCTTGACTTCTCGCTCTTTCCCATCTTTGTCTACAAATTTATCGACGACGACCTCTCTGCTGAATGAGATATACTTTTCTTCGTTGCAGGGAATACATTTGATTTTCTCGCCGTGTTCACCTCGTAATTTCTTGATGAATAAATGACTGTCATAACCAGTCAAATTGTGAAATATGACAGGGAAGAACTTGGGGACTTTGTATTTCAGATTACAAAGGTTGTGAGCGGCACCTCTAAATTTTCCAGTCAAATGACAGTGATCTCGTACTCGATCTTCACGCAACTCTCCCCCACAGATATGGCAGTTGACAGACTCATCATAACATTTCTGTTCAGTTTTGCCGAATATCATCCTCTTGGGGAATTTGAACTCGTTGTATATTCGTTTTACATTTTCTTCGATAGAGTCTATGAATAACTGAGCAACATCATCGTCGTCGTTTTCAGCTGTAAACCGCACCGGCTCTTGGGAATAAACATCATCGTCGAAGCATTTCATGTGATAACAAAACGAGCTGGGCGTATGTTTTTGATACTTGTTGGTGTAAGACGTGCTAGGAACGGGTTGACATGTACCGATAGGTTTGATGAACGATTCAAAATCGGCAAAGTACACAAACGGTACACGCATCTTTCTATAGTGATGTGTAAAACTTAGCATAGTCCCAGGTTCCGGAAGTTCTATTCGCTGGGCGTCCTGCTGCGAACAGTACTCAGTATGTTTGTGAAGCGATTCTTTTCTACTGAATCCTATTAGGCATCTTTTACAATGGTACATTGATGTACTAGTTTTTTCTGTTTTCACAGCCATCAGCCTATTGAAATTCCTGATCCAACAATAATGCTTCTTTTCTCCGTCAGAAATGAGTAATAGATCTACACACCTATCGTTCTCATGCTTTGATATATATAGTGGGAACAGATTCACATCTTTCTCGTAACCAAAAACATTAATACTAATATTATTATTTCTCTCAAACCTACCTATCACATTAGCATCTGCTGCTACTGGGAATTCAATACCAGACCAATTGAGCTCCTCAGACTGTCTAATTAATTCTTTCGTAATTCTTTCTGTATTTTTGTCAACTGGGTTTACAGCTCTCGTTACACACCACTTGAAGCATTCATCGTCTTCGTTCTTCATATTAATAATAGCCTTTTTATTCGCTAAATAATCTGGAAGTGGAATGTAAGAACTACCTTTCAATGGTTTATAAACCACTGTATCGATATCCAACTTCAAAACGGTTTTGAATCTCCAATTACTCCCCCGCATCTGAAAACTTGCCATGCTCTCCTTAATTTTATCCGCTGCGTTGGTATATATTTCTCTCACATCGGTCGCTTCTAAAATAATATCACTCTTTGATTTGAAATTAGGCTCTGCCGTTACTACTTCGCCGGTTTTCATATCTACTTTCTCCATTTCGCACATGAGATCGAATTGAACTTTTACCCCGCGATTTTTCCCTAGCAGCCTAACTACCTGCGGTCTTACAGCCTTGAGAAAAGTTGCAACATCGATCCCGTTGGCGCCATCGATCGTGTATCTTTTTGTAAACCCTTTGATAGCCGTCGCAGTCTCTCGAAGTTTGAACCTATGAACGGGTGGTTTTATTTGCGGGGGTAACTTACTAATCTCACTAGTCAGCCAGTCCGGGAAAGTTTGATTTTTCGTCTTCAAAAATTTCCAAGTAGTAGACAAGAATGCTGTAAGTTCCGCTTTTGCTAATCCCGAGTATCCTCGCACACCTCTCTTTTTTGCAATTTCCCGCAATTCTCGTACAGTGGCGGGAGTATGCGCCGGTGCTTTGTTGACCTGGACCCGAGCGCCTAGTCGATCTCCCTGCGATATGAGCGCTATGAGTTCCGCTTTTCGCAAACTCGAGTATCCTCTTTGTCCTCTCTGTTTAGGAATTTGTCGTAATTCTTTCAGATTGTACGATGAGTAGTCCATTTTATATTGGAATATCTTGTCTTTAGGCCGAGCTGTATATTCCATTTTCAGTTATTTTCTATACACAAGACAAAAAATTTTATACGCCAGACGCCGATTATGAAAAAATGTGCTTTCGTTTTTCAGATGTCGGGGCGGCTGCCAAAACATATGAAAAAAGTTTCACAGAAAAATACGCCTCCCGGACTCAAAATCTGACGTGTTTACGCCGCATAGAATCAGTCGTCGGGGCCGCAGAGCAAAATAAATTTACACAGGGTTCCATTGCGTAGACGCTCAACGACGATATACTTGCATGGGCGTTCGTCGGTGTCGATCAAACATGCGTCACATGGGAATGAGTTTCCATTGCGTCGGCAATTAACGGCGATGATCTCGCATGGGTGTTCGTCGGCGTCGATCAAACTTGCATCACATGGGGGTGAGTTTCCATTGCGTTGACGCTCAACGACGTGAATCGTGCATGGGCGTTCGTTGTGGTCGATCAAACTAACGTTAGGCGAGATTGAAGGTGTGTTGTGAACGTCAAGTTTAGCAATCAACTCCGCTTTCCGCAGTCTAGTAAAATATCCATCCATGCCGCTCTGCTCGGCAATGTTTCGTAATTCAGTAACAGTTTTATTCGAGTAGTCCATTTTTATTGGAATATCTTGTCTTTATACCGAGCTGGATATTCCACGAATTTGAAAAAGTAAGGCTAGTATAGGCTGAACTGCGCGGGTACTCAATTTTTATGGCTGGTATTGGTCAAATTGTCCGGTGGTCAAGGCTGTACTGGTCAAATTGTCCGATGGTCAAGGCTGTACTGGTCGAATGAGTCAAAGTGCTACATCCTGTTCTACTGATGTAGTGTCTGCCTCGCTCGCTTGAGGGAAAGTCGATGACCGAGGGGGGCGACAGAGAACGAGGTGCAGCCTGCAGGTCACCAAGTGCCTTCTGAATGGTTGAATCTATATTTCCTTACACTGTACAGTTCCTTGCTTGCGGTTTCTAGTTCGATTCCCAGGAGACAGTCGCTGCCGATACGACGCAGGACGGTCGATCAAAAACGCAGCCGCGAGAGACAGAGCGTCTACAACTTTAATTGCAGCATTAAAATACCACGTGTGTTGTGTGTACAAATGGGCGTCCAAAAATAGGAGCGAGAGATACTTGCCCATCCCCCTGGACAATTTATTATTCTAACTCCTTTTTAAAAAACAGATTTTTTTGTCCTAGAGCACTCGTAATAGGCCTACCAATGATGCACATCGTGATACGTGAAACTGAGAAATTTACACTTAGAAACCTCTTCGAAATTTAAAATACCAATGTTGATAATTAATTTATTACTTTGAATTTTTTCAACAGCTCTAGTCAACATTTTTACCATGACATTCGTGTTTTGCCTCTAATGCAAAAGTATCTGCGTGTGCCCATTTGCGTATCCAAGATTTTCATATAGGCTACCCACCGCATGTGCCCACATGCCCATGCGCGCGCAGACATGCCACCTATCTAAGTGTCAATTCCAATTATATTATACGCATAATTATACATATTCGTAGAAAATACATGCATGTATATTGTATATTGTATAATGTATAATTGTATATTGTTTAATGTCTGAGAAGATAAATCATGATGATGAAATAAAAGTATGACTGTTGTGTGCCAGCATCATTTACAAATTACAATGACCAGTGATGAGTGAAGAAAGGATGATCACAATTGCATCTAATGTCGTGCAATAAATCATGTCTTGTCGGGTACAGAATTGATATTAGACTTCAGATGTATACCCGCATACATGTATGTATAGTGGAGACGGTTAGTCTGGCAGCGTGTAGATAATTGTATTTATGTTTGTTTGAGCTCATAAGCGAGGGAAAGTGAAGCACATACTGTGACATACATGTAGAGATAGAAGGACATAGAGCCAGGAAAGCAGGAGGACCGGAAGCTATAGCGAGAGGGAAGACAGAGACAGAGACAGACAGAGACAGACAGAGAGACGTAGAGACAGAAACAGAGACAGAAAGACAGATAGAGACAGAAAGAGTGACAGAGATAGAGACAGAAAGAGTGACAGAGATAGAGACAGAAAGAGTGACAGAGATAGAGACAGACACAGAAAGAGAGACAGAGACAGAAAGATAAAAAAGAGTTACAGAGATAGAGACAGAAAGAGAGACAGAGACAGAAAGAGTGACAGAGACAGAGACAGAAAGAGAGAAAAGAGAGACCGGTACAGAAGAGAGTTTCCAATTTTGAAGCTCTCGCTAAGGATTTTAACCGAGACCATCGTGTTTTGCCCCTTCCACAAAAATATCTGTGAGCGCACACACGGAGACAAAAAGAGCAAGATATAGAGACAGAGACATAAAAAACATGCATGTGACAAAAGCCATAAAAAGTTATAGATTGATTGCTTTCAATAAGTTGTGTTTGCTTGTTGGTCAATGCATGTGATGACAATTATTGTCGCTCTGTCTTCAATTGTGTCCAGTGGTCCATTGTTAGCTGGTCTGACCGTTGCAGCCTTGCTGACCATCACCTTCCTATTCGTTGCCTCCTGCTACTGTTGTCCATGCTGTGTCATCTATAAACGACGGAAATCACGACTTCAAGGTCATTCATCCATTCATTCATCCATCCATCCATCCATTCAATTGGTTTTTTTAAAAATTTATGTGTTCGTTCATTCATTCACCCTTTCATTCCATCGTTCATTCATTCATTCATTCGTTCGTTCATTTATTTATTTATTCATTCATTTGTTCATACTTTCATTCCATCGTTCATTCATTCATTCATTCGTTCGTTCATTTATTTATTTATTCATTCATTTGTTCATACTTTCATTCATTCGTTCATTTATTCATTCATTCTCATTCACTCGTTCATTCATTCCTTCATTCATTCATTCCTTCATTTATTTATTCATTCTCATTCACTCGTTCATTCATTCCTTCATTCATTCATTCGTTCGTTTATTTATTCATTCTCATTCACTCGTTCATTCATTCATTCTTTCATTCATTCGTTCGTTCATTCGTTTATTCATTCATTCATTCGTTGGTTCATTCCTTTATTGATTCACTTATTAATTAATTAATTAATTCATTCATTCATTCGTTCGTTCGTTCATAAATTCATTCATTTATTCGGTCGTTTTTTCTTTCATTAATTAATTAATTCATTCGTTTTCATTCAGTCAGTTATTGCCTGTTTCATTGTTTCATGCTCTTGTCGCGCACTTGTCACTTGACCTTCATACGACCTTGTGCTCTTACAGATCGCTCGTCAGATTCCATAGACTGGCAACTGGGAGCAACGACTCCAATCAGATATGAAATCGCTGCATCAGCTGCAGTATCCACCTCATCAAACATCGACCTAAGTATAACACACGTCGTCATTTCTATCATTCTTTCATCGGAAAACACATGATCTTCCGATATACCATTATAATTGCAATTGCAACAGAGCTATTGTATAGCGCCAATCGGAATCAGCAGAGCTGTCGACTCGCGTTAAGTTAGTGCCTGTGTCAGCAAACACGAGAGTCTTTAGATATGTCTACGGAACTGAAAAGATAGAAGGGCTAGTAATCGAGCGGGAAGGCAGTTTCAAGCTGATGTGCCATCACGCGCAAAACAACTATAAGCTTAGAAGATGCCCTCCAGGTCTGTTTTTAAAGAATTTTTTGAACTGCACAGCCTCTTCTTTCCTTTCCCATTCTCCATGGTAAATTACTTCCAATTTGAGGGAAAATGATCATTTTTTGCTAGTTTTTGCCTATCTGTACAGAAGTGCTTCTAGAATTGCACAAATCTACATGTATTCAAAACTGCAAATATTGTGTACAACTGCACTTTAAAAATGCCCTGATGCCCTCAATGCTGATCTCGGCTGCTTTCTTTTAGAATCGACATACAATTGCAAAAATGAATAGGGATTGACTGTAGTTGTCTTTTTTCAGGACCACCGAACCCTCCTCCATATGACGACAAGGACGCTCCACCCAAGTACTCCTCCGTCTGCGGGGTGACGACGGACCGCCCCATCCTTCCATACAACGGGTCCTACAACTATTCCCGACCCCACGCAGCTGCAGGTCACAGCAGCAGCTGCGCAGAATCAACACCATCAGCCGCCCCTCAGCCGTTCACCAAGAAACAGCATTTCGACGTCATTGGTCAGCAGCAGAGTCACGTGATCGGCAAACACGGTCACGTGGCCAACAAGCAAGTTCCTGCGACGGGGCAGCAGGTCATTGGTCAACGGAATCACGTGGTCGGTCACGTGATCTGCCAAAATGGCCAGCGAAAGTTTTCGAGGCCGTCGTATCATGATCCTGCAGGGCGAAGACCGGAGCAGGACGCCGTTGCAGGGGGTCGACCCAACGGATACCAGGGCGGCAGCAGCAGCACCCTGTTGAACCCCCACACGACCGTGGGTGTTAGAGGTGGCGGCGGCACAAGTCAGAATGACGACAGTCACTGGAGAAACGATGGAGACTTACAGACTTCCAACTACGAGCTCTGCGGTGGGGTGCATTGATGACAACTGACGGACCATTTGCATGAGAATGTCTTGCAAAATATTTGGTAGCCGTTTCGAATGGCACCAATTGAAGGAGACCCACGGCCTCTCTGTCGCCTTTTAGTGACTTCGAGTCTAAGCCAATGAAAGCAAAAAAGATTCGCGCTCGTCTGAGTCTCGTATCCCAATGCATAAATCACACGAATGCGGAGACTCTTGTTAAAACAGCGGCGCTACATAATTGATGAATGGCGGGAACTACTTCCGGTGCCGTTAACCGGAACCGGAAATAACCGATCGATCGTCTGCTGAGCGGAAGAGCTGGTCTGAATTATTTGCGCGACGTATAATATCGTCTTTTGTTTAGACGGAACTTCAACACTCCACGCAGAATGAACGATGGATACATCATTCATCGAGTGAACAGAAAACAACTTACAACGTAGTTTATTTATAAAATGTCTACCTTGAACACTTAAAAAGGCTCTATATATCTGCCTGTCTACCTCGACGACCTCATATATATACATGTATATATAATTATATATAGACTATATATATAGGCCCTACTCTATATGAGGTCTACCTAATATAAATATATAATTATATATACCTAATATATATGCCTAATACATTGCCTGTATAATACATGTATACTTGCATAGTTAGAGAGCGACTGACAGGTAGGTCTAGACAGACAGAGATCAGCGCCAATAGCACATTTCAGGATTATTGCGCCCGCTGTGCGGGGCTAAAGCACACACCCTGTAACCGCCATTAATTGCAGTGACGGCGCTACAGCAGCTGAGCAAGCCATGGTATACAATGCTCCAGTAAAAAGAACTTTGCCACAAAAACTGCCAAATATTTGTCCTGCAGAGAATTTGAATTGTCCTCTGCGCTGGTGACTTGTATGACTACCATGACTCGGCCCTTATTAGAAAATATTATGTCTGTGGCGGACTCCGATTAAATGATCTAGGCTACATTCACACACTAAACACCTTAATTAGGCCCCTGATTACTTGATAAATCATTCAAACACAACTGAAGAATTGCTTAAAGAATATAATTATATGATAACTAAGATGCTTCAGATGCTGAATTCTTTCGTTTAGAGCCTTGGCAACAACATCGCCATTATTTTACGGATACTCTTTTTCTAAACACTGTCACTATGCAAACCCGTGCACCGAGATCATTGTCGCCGCTTTCGTCAATTTAACTTCTATCACAGTGGTTCCCAACCTTTTTTGACTTTAGGGCCACTTTTTCTTATAGTTAGAGGACATAAGGGCCATAAGATTACACATTTAATTTGTATCTAGCCTAATTGTTTATTTTATGCTTTATTTGACTAGTGATTTACCAAAACCATATAATACTGTTGGAATTTAATTTAAAAAAAGATTTTTGATGTTATTTATGATCATCCAAATAAAATAATCTGTAATAGAAAATAATGATGTATTCCATTCTGTCAGAATTGTCATTATTGCATATATTTTTTAATGAATTTTTTTAGAGTTTGAGGGCCATTTTGAGGACCGGCGGACAACTTTTATCCCCCGGAGGTCACGTGTTGGGAACCACTGTTCTATCATTCATAATTATGTAAGTTGTCTAATCGATGTGCTGAAAGTTTTGGTTAGTGTCTGGTGTTGCTTAATTTGGCTTAATTTCACACACTCGTGAATTCAGAGTTGACCGCAAGATGATCAGGGTCGCCATTTAAGTCCTTTGGTTTTAGATGTAGTCTAGGCCTACATGTCAACACTGCAAGCCACTGTTGCAAGTTGTCACTCAGTATAAGTTATATTTCATTTAAGATTTTACTTACACTTGCGAGGAATGTGAAAAATCTATGCAAACTGAAGTTCTGTCAATAGTGGACCTACGCCTAAATGATGATTTAATGAAACGATTTAATAAATAGCACATTTTCGAATTATTTGTGCCAAAAGAATTAATTGAAGTTTAGCTGGAAAATTTTCTTTGGTGTCTTTGTCTTTCTGTAAAAGGTGAAATATTACGTGCCGCTTTCTGATGAGAAACTGTCATTCATATTGATGGAATAAAGTGTCGCTCACTTGTTCGTTCTGATTTTTAATACTCTTCATAAATGGGCTACATGTAGGGTCTACAGTGGCGTGCAAAAGTTTAGAGTCACTTGCCGATTTCTGCAATTCTTCGTTTCGGTGTTCTCTTTTAAGGCAGATTAATTGTGTTCTTGCAAACATAATGCATGTAAATATAAATGTTTTCTTACTGTTTGGTAACCGTCTCGAAACATTAAAAGTTTTACATTACAGTGATTTTGTTACCATTTGCTGTACAAACCAATAGGCCTATGACAAAGCAAAAAATACAGTCTGCGTATGCGTAGGCCTACTATGCTTCCTCTGTGTTTACTGCACATGCGATGCGCTGAAATAAAATGACGAACATGTATATAGCCTAATAATATTACGTCTTCTCTATCATGTTGGCTAGTGGCCTTCAAAGAGGCCGTTTTTACGTGTTATTGGAGAATCGGTATTTGATGGGCCAGGTCTTAGCCTATTCTTCACTTACCTGCAGCAGGTCGGCATAGAATGCTGCAATGCTGCAAGAATCCAATGCATATTTGACTCATACGATGACCCCTTGTAAGTTTCTGTGATTATTTGAGCGCTGAACCTTTGAGCGCCGCCAGAAACTTGCGAATAGTGGGGCTGGTCCAGGGCTGTTTTTAAAGAATTTTAGAACTGCACAACCCCTTCTTTCATTTCCCATCCTCCTTGGTAAATAATTCCAATCGGAGGACAACGACCGTTTTTCCCCCGCTAGTTTTAACTGTGCAGAAGTGCTTCTTCAACTGCACAGATCTATTTAGAACAGCACATTTTGTGTACAACTGCACGTTAATGAAAGCCCTGAACCAAAATCTGAATGATTGATTGCTCGATTGATTGATTGATTGAAGACTCAGGTGCCTTAGAAAAAACAATTTAAGATAAACGCAGTTTGATTTATAAAAAATCTTTTTCAATTTAGCAAATCGTGACCTACAGAGTACAGATTCATTCAAAAGTTAGTAGGCCTATCTTCCGTATCCATATCCGTGGTTGTCACCGTGTCCACCATATCCACGGTTTCCGACGTATCCTGCTCCAGTGCCTGGAACACCTTCCCAGCGCGCAGTTCCCGTTCCGGAACCCACGTGTTCAGCCACGTGGTTGACGTAGAGCTGTCGCGCCGCGTTTCTGTAGTTATCTGGCCTGTTACATCAGCAGAACAAAGTGTTGTTATAGCGCCAGATTTGAGATATATTAGAATGACGCTACGAGCGAGTTATCTTCCAGCGCTCCTGAATAAGATGACACCCTGCGCTTGGCTTTCGAGTGATTTTCTGTCTGAGTTAGTAAGCAAGCTTTAATTTTAATCGAATGATTTAAAGAAAGTAATGGATAATTGATTGAGAAGGAGCTGGCTCTTTAGCGCTTCTCCTCAGATAGATGCCTCAATGCGACTGCTCTGGTCTACCATTAGATTTGCTGTTTTGGGACCTTTAAATTGGAACGTCCTATTTCGCTGGCTAAGAGCTCAACTATTGACTTTGTTTTCATCATCAGTCCAGACTGAGAATTTCTGGAGATTGAGGGTTTCAATCCCCCAGTTTTTCTTAGAGCCCTATGGTAAAGTCTGTGTTTTACAAAAAAAAAATCAAATTAATCATAGGCCAATCCCCCAGTTATATTTCCACAATTCTCACACTGCATCAGTCGTTTATTCTTTAAATGCACTTCCTTTTCCGCCGTCTTGAGATCATTTCAGGATAACTATTCTTCGACAGTCTACAAAGTAACACGATATGATATAATATTATAGAGATGAGCTTACACGTCGTATCTGTGACCAGACTGGTAATGTTCGTTTCCAGCGAAGACTGAGGCGACGGCGACAACGAACAAGACGATTAGGAGCTTCATCGTGACTATCTTGAGATCTGTTGTCGATGGCGGAGGTAGGTGCAGGCGAAGCGTCGTAACTGATGCAATAACTGACAACTTCACTACCAGCGATCCTTTTATACAGAAAACCGGTGTTCGCTTTGAGGTCCGTGATACGCCAGCGCATTCACAGTGTTTCACACGTGCGCCAAAAATTACAGACGAGCATGTGGGCAGACAGAGGCGGAGCAGCAGTCCCAGAGACATAGAAAGTGGCTGGAGAGGAATACAGACAGTCACAGAGAGAGAGAGAGAGAGAGAGAGAGAGAGAGAGAGAGAGAGAGAGAGAGAGAGAGAGAGAGAGAGAGAGAGAGAGAGAGAGAGAGAGAGAGAGAGAGAGAGAGAGAGAGAGAGAGAGAGAGAGAGAGAGAGAGAGAGAGAGAGAGAGAGAGAGTATGTGTGTGTGTGTGTGTGTGTGTGTTTGCGGTTGAACCGAGAATCCGAACCATTATAGTCTACGTCTATGACGGAATATATGCCATTGTACCATAAGTTCACAGATATTTTGTCATGGTTTGTCATTGTGCTGTCCATATCACATGCGTGATTACTATTAAATATATATATATATTATATATATATGCTTGTATATTCATACCTAAATTACATGTTAACAGTTACTCGCAATGCACAAATTTATAAGCTTAGATAATGTTATGTCATGTACGCCCATTAATAACAGACCCATTGTCTTGACATTGGCATGTTGCATATATGCCCAGCTGTGCAGGATGTGCTATTCTGAACGACGGCAGTTGTTTCGGAACATCATTCCGGTATCGTTACAAACGTCTCTTTCTCTTTCTGTGTCTTTCCCTGTCTCTCTCTTTAGCCTATCTGTCTGTGTCTCTCCGTCTGCATATACCTCCTATGTCTTTCTGCCTACTGATTCGCCTCAGTCTGCTTACATGCTCGTCAGTCATTTTGGCGCCCGTGTGAATTCGCTGACCTAGCACGGACCTCAAAGCGAACCTCGGTTTCCTGTATAAAAGGATCGGTGGCTGTGCAGTTGTCAGTTATTGCATCAGTTACGACGTTTCTCCTGCACCTACCTCCGCCACCGACAACAGATCTCAAGATAGTCACGATGAAGCTCCTAATCGTCTTGTTCCTTGTCGCCGTCGCCTCAGTCTTCGCTGGAAATGAACATTACCAGCCTGGTTACAGATACGACGTGTAAGCTCATCTCTTTATCATAACGTGTTACTTTATAGACTGCTACAGTGACTTTCGTAGAACAACTATTCTGAAACGATGTTATGACGGAGTCCCGGTTTAAAAGAAACGCCTTTAAAGAATGAAAGACTGATGATGAAAACCAATTATCACAAAGACATTCGAAATGGAGGGACCAATCGCATGCTGCAGCAAACGCCCGATTATGTGTCAGAGCAGTTCTATAGAAGCGATTACACGATATCCAATTACCCTTTTCTTTCAATCGGTTTAATCAAAGCTAAACTTCGTACTAATTTATAGACAGAAAATCACTCGTTGGTTTTGGCATTCTGCTCATAAAAATCTGGCGCTATAACAACACTTTGTTCTGCTGATGTATAACAGGCCAGATAACTACAGAAACGCGGCGCGACAGCTCTACGTCAACCACGTGGCTGAACACGTGGGTTCCGGAACGGGAACTGCGCGCTGGGAAGGTGTTCCAGGCACTGGAGCAGGATACGTCGGAAACCGTGGATATGGTGGACACGGTGACAACCACGGATATGGATACGGAAGATACTAACTTTTGAATGAACTCGTAGATCACTAATTGTTATGATGAAAAAGAATTGTTTATAAATAAAAGTGCGTAAATATTAAGTTGTTTCTTCTAAGGCACCTGACTCTTCAATCAAACAGTCAATCGATTATCGATCAATCAATCATTCAGAAATTGTGTAATCGGTGCTAGAGACTCCCCTTACCCAATTCTGAGTTTTTCCTTGTGTGGTTTAAGGTCCCTCAACATTATCATCTAGCAAGTTTTGTATTTCACTAATTTCATAGTCTTCATCTCCCTAAGCCTTCCTAAGGAATCACTTCTTTTAAATAGAACGGGTGTGACATCGCATACGTAAGCCTATAAGGATTTTTGGGCCCGGGGTAAAAACACTTAATCGATATTGAAGTGATTGGGTTGCAAGCAAATAGAATTCAAATTTATTGAGTTTCCAATCACAGAGGTATAAAGAACACCCTTTCGATGAAATTTCAAGCGGACAGAGTTCCAAACCGATAAAGCTTGAAGACGAAGCTAAACCCGTTCCTTTATCGGCCTAAAAGGTTCGGTGGCTGTATAGGCTACAGTTGGTCGCATTCAGCCGTCGCCAGTCCCCAGGATAAAAAAGCAGGACGATACTAATCGTCTCGGATATGGCATTGTCGTTAAATATGTAATAAGACAGCAACTAAATCTGTCTTGAATAAGATGGACAATGCTGCAATCCTGACTGATTTCAATGCTATCAAGTGCTTTTGGAGGCTTGGCGTGACTTTTAAAGCGCCGCCACAAAATCGTGATTACCGGGACTGTATACCCAAGAGTAAACTGTTTTTCCGAAGTAGCTCAGAAATTTTGTGGCCGCGAATAGTCTGCCTTGAATTAGATCGAGAATGCTGCAATCCTAATTGATTTCAATGCTATGTAATTCAAACGATGGACGGTTTTCGAGTGATTATGGAAGACTGGCGTGAGCTTTAAAGGGCCGAAAAAAAATCGTGATTACTTGGACTGGATACCCAAGAACACACTGTTTCTGAGGAGCAGCTCAGAAATTTTGTGGCGGCGCAAAGTCTGCCTTGACTAGGATCGAGAATGCTTCAATCCTCACTGATTTCAATGGTATGTAATTCGAATGATGGACGGTTTTCGAGTGATTTTGGAAACGTGGTGTGACTTCTAATGCGCCGCCACAATATCGTGATTACTAAGACTGGATGCCCAAGAGCACACTGTTTTTGAGGAGCAGCTCAGATTTTGTGGCCGTGCAAATTCTGCCCTGAATAGAATCAAGAATGCTGAAATCATGACTGATTTCAATGCTACCTAATTTGAACGATGGACAGTTTGCGAGTGATTTTGGAAGCTTGGCGTGACTTTTTACGCGCCGCCACAAAATCGTGATTACTGGGACGGGATAACTAAGAGTACACTGTTTTTGGGAAGCATCTCATAAACTTTGTGGCCGCGCAAAGTCTGCCTAGGGTTGCCAACTTTGGATTATGAAATTTCTGAACATGGTTCGAACACTAAATGATTTTTGAAAGTTGTAGCGAATAGGGTTTGGCCACTTTGGCGAATCACCATAACCTATCCCGAACGTGAAGTATATTAAGATTGTTTCTTTTAGAGCTATACTTCTGTTCACTTTTGCTTGTTTTTAGTAAACATTTCTTCCCATCCCTCCAAACACTTTGCGTAGGCCTACATCAGTCCACAGGCTTTTTACCAATATGATTAGAGGCCTACAATCAGGATAGGTTATGCATTCGGCCTACTAAAATGCTAAAACGCATCCAACCTTTCTGAAAAATTTGAGCATCAGATTGCTTTAAAAGTTCTACCCAACGTTTTGGCTTCAATTGTCTTGAGTTTTGGAAGAACTTAATTGTCTTAGGAAAGTTAAGATGCAATAGGCCTATTCCTTGTATATGTCCCATCTGACCAAAATCAGGCGTAAGTCGCAACACACGCTTCTGAGAAAATGATCGAAATGTGAAAAAAAATTCATTTTTTTGTTTTTTGCAGAAAATGATAAATAATTATGTTTTATACACATTAAAAGTAAAAAATTTCAATTTTTTTTAATGATAATTTTGATAATTTTGTGGTTTTATTGTTCAAATAATTCGATGAATTTTTCCCGCCATTGGTAGCCATATTCGGCATGTGGCTAACATAATAAATTAGGCATCAGTGAAAAGCCCAGACTTCCGTCTAGCCTCTTATGCAATCTGTGTTTTTTGTTGCAATTTTTTTTAAATTGTGAACATGGTTCTAAACTTCTAAAGAATCTTGCATTCCAAAGTTATAGAAAACTTTCAATGCATTTTTCTCAGAATTGTAATTTGAACGGTTGAATCACATTTTTACTCATAACTTTGGACAGAAACATGGCAGAGCAATAAGATTTGTGTCATTTTAGAGAAGAGACTTTATTCTTTTAGAAGATATATGACACTCATATGGTACAAAATCCAACTTACGCCTGGTTTTGGTCAGATGGGTCATATATTATAGGCAACTCCCAAAACTGTAATTCCACATGTGCCAATTTGTTCTAACGAAAACAGGCTAATCAAGACTCAATATTTTGATTTTTCGAACATTATTTTCAAAATTGAACCACTGATTCATGTAGGCTAATTCTTGTGGTTAGACATTGGGTGCATCTTTCTAGAAACATGTCATCTGATTAGGAGCTAGATGTTGGAATTTTAGAAATTGTTGCTGACCTACAAATCCAAGAAATGATCGCTTATTCTTGTTGTGAGCTCATTTCAAACTCCATCAATAATGTCATACGCCTGAGTAGGCTAATGTACTTTGCCCTATACTTTAGGATTCCAGCTTTTCGATCGGTTTTGTGAAAATCTTCGTAAGTTCGTTCAATTGAGTCTTGAACATAGATTTAAAAAACGGTGGAAACGGAATTAAAAGAACTGGAAAAACGTTGTTTTTTTCGGACAACAACCGGAAAAACCACAGAAAACAGAAATGGGAAAATAATTTGACTTTTTACCTCTTAAACTGCATTTTAAAATTAAAACCCTTGTTTACTTAGTGCATGTATCTTTAAATGATGGCGTTAAACAATTTAATAATGATATCAGTTAGCTGAAAGCCTGAAACGTTGAGATTGGGGTGAAAACGTAAGGATTATCAATAAAAAATAAAATTAGGGAAAATAATAAGAGACAGAAAACAAATAAATATCGATGCATAAAAAAAATTAAAAACCGAATAAAACAATAGAAAAAAAGACTTTTTTGGGAGCGTATAAAAAACGAAAAAAACCTTTTAAACAACTATGCATGGCCTTGAATAAGGCAACGAATGCTGCAATTCTGCCTGGTTTCAATGCTATTGCTATTGCTCTCTTTGGTTTATTCACCTTAAGTATACTAGAAGACTTTCGGAGCTGTAGGCCTATTGTATTAAGAGGGACAATGACTCTTTTTGATTTATGAAACGTCATCCTGCACACGAATAGTTGTTAGATCTATTGGCTTGAACTACTATACCGTAGGGGTGGTCAGTAAATATTGACTGATTCATTGGCTGTTTGGCTAATTGATTGATTGATTGATCGATTGGTTGTTTTGTTTATTGACTGTTTGATTGTTTCATTGATTGATTGAGTGATTGGTTGAGCGATTGATTGATTGATCGATCGATCGATTGATTGATTGGTCGATCGATTGGTAGATTGACTGATGGAATGATTGATTGAATGACTGATTGACGACGCAAGTTCAGCAATTCAGGATTTTTCAATTTGTTGTACAAGAATAAATCTCTCCTAAAATAAATCGTGATCTACAGATTCATTCAAAAGTTAGTATCTTCCGTATCCATATCCGTGGTTGTCACCGTGTCCACCATATCCACGGTTTCCGACGTATCCTGCTCCAGTGCCTGGGACACCTTCCCAGCGTGCAGTTCCCGTTCCGGAACCCACGTGTTCAGCCACGTGGTTGACGTAGAGCTGTCGAGCCGCGTTTCTGTAGTTATCTGGCCTGTTATACATCAGCAGAACAAAGTGTTGTTATAGCGCCAGATTTTCATGAACAGAATGCCAAAAGAAACGAGTGATCTTCTCTCTATAAACTAGTACTAAGTTTAGCTTTGATTTAAACGATTGATAGAAAAGCGTAATTGGATATCGTGTAAACGGTGTAATCGCTTCTATAGAACTGTTCTGGTATATCATCGGGCGTTTGCTGAGCATGGTCTTCCATTTCGAATGTCAATGTGATTGGTTTTCATGATCAGTCTTTCGTTCTTTAAAGGCGTTTCATTTAAACCGGGACTACGTCCTAACATCGTTTCAGAATAGTTGTTCTACGAAAGTCACTGTATCAGTCTATAAAGTAACACGTTATGATAAAGAGATGAGCTTACACGTCGTATCTGTGACCAGACTGGTAATGTTCATTTCCAGCGAGGACTGAGGCGACTGCGACAACGAACAAGACGATTAGGAGCTTCATCGTAACTCTCTCGGCGGTGACGGTGGATGCAGGCGAGACGTCGTAACTGATGCAACAACTGACAACTGAACAACCACCGATCCTTTTATACAGGAAACCGCAGTTCGCTTTGAGGTCCGTGCTATAGGCCAGCGCATTCCCACGTGCGCCAAACAGACAGACTAGCATGTAAGCAGACTGAGGCGGAGAAGTAGGCCGACAGACGTAGGAGGTAGTTGGAGACAGACAGACAGACAGACAGACAGACAGACAGACAGACAGACAGACAGACAGACAGACAGACAGACAGACAGACAGACAGACAGACAGACAGAGATGATGCAAATATAATGTTATGTCATGTACGCCCATTAATAACAGACCCATTGTCTTGACATTGGCACGTTGCATATGCCCAGCTGTGCATCAGGATGTGCTATTCTGAACGACGGCAGTTGTTTGGAACGTCATTCCGGTGTCGTCACAAGTGTCTCTATCTCTTTCTGTGTCTTTCCCTGTATCTCTCATTATCTACCTGTCTCTCTCCATCTACATGTACCTCCTTTGTCTCTTGTTCTACTGCTCCGCCTCTGTCTGCTTACATCCTATAGTTTGGCGCACGTGTGAATGCGCTGGCCTAGCACGGACCTCAATGCGAACGCCGGTTTCCTGTATAAAAGGATTCGTGGTTGTGCAGTTGTCAGTTATTGCATCGGGAACGTCGTTTCGCCTGCATCCACCGTCAACACCGAGAGAGTCACGATGAAGCTCCTAATCGTCTTGTTCGTTGTCGCCGTTGCCTCAGTCTTTGCTGGAAATGAACATTACCAATCTGGTCACAGATACGACGTGTAGGCTCATCTCTTTATCATATCGTATTCGTTTGTAGAAAGATACTGCGACTCGCATCTATTGATTTATTTAGTTATTTAATGGATTTACATGGCGACTCTCGAAGAATGGCTTTCTGGAACGATATCATAACAGATACCCATTGATTTATTTAGTTATTTTATAGAATTACATAGCGACTCTCGAAGAATGGCTTTCTGAAACGATGTCATGACGGATACCCCGGTGGGGAAAAAAGCCTCGAAATAACGAGCGACTGATCAGGAAAAATCAGTCAATAGTTGAGATCTTTGCGAGCAAAAGGCCATTGCAACTTGAAGGTCCAACCTGAGCAAACCCAATGTTGGGCCGCAGCAGTCCCATTGAGGCATTTATATTTGACGGGAGGCACTTATATTATTTATAAGAGCCAGCTCCTCCTCAATCAGTTGCCCATTACGTTCGTTAAAACATTCGTTTATCAAATCAAATCATTCGTTTAAACTGAAAGCTAGCTTAATAGTTTAGACAGAAGATCACTCAAAAAAAGAAGCGCAGTGCATTAGCTTATTCACGAGCGCTGGAAGATAACTCGCTCATTCTAATATATACTTCTCAAATGTGGCGCTGTAACAACACTTTGTTCTCCTGATGTGACAGACCCGATAACTACAGAAACGCGGCGCGACAGCTCTACGTCAACCACGTGGCTGAACACGTGGGTTCCGGAACGGGAACTGCGCGCTGGGAAGGTGTCCCAGGCACTGGAGCAGGATACGTCGGAAACCGTGGATATGATGGACACGGTGGCAACCACGGATATGGATACGGAAGATACTAACTTTTGAATGAATCCGTAGATCACGACTTATTTTAGGAGAGATTTGTCTTATACATCAAATTGAAAAAATTCTGATTTGCTTCTTCTAAGACACTTGCGTCGTCAACCAATCAATCATTCCAGCAATCAATCAACCAATCGATCGATCATTCAATCAATCACTCAATCAATCGATCCATCGATCTATCGATCAGTCAATCAATCATTCAATCAATCAATCAAAACAACCAATCAATCAATCTATCAATTAGTCAGTCAGTCAGTCAATGAATGAATCAGTATACACTGACCACCACTACCGTATAGTAATCCAAGCCATTAGATCAAACAATATTATTCGTGTGCAGGATGCGGCTTCGTATAACCAAAAGAGTCATTCTCCCTCTTAATACAATAGGCATACAGCTCCGACAGTCTTCTAGGATTCTTGAGGTGAATAGACGTAAGAGAGCAATAGCAAAGGCATTGAAATCAGTCAGGATTGCTGCATTATCCATCTTATTCAAGACAGACTTTGCGCGGCCACAAAATTTCTGAGCTGCTCCTCAAAAACAGTATGCTCTTGGGTATCCCGTCCCAGTAATCACGATTTTGTCGCGGCCTTTTAAATCTCAGGCCAAGCATCCAAAATCACTCGAAAACCCTCCATCGTTCGAATTTCATAGCATTGAGATCAATCAGGATTGCAGCATTCTCCATCTTATTCAAGGCAGACTTTACGTGGCCACAATATTTCTGAGCTGCTCTTCAATAGCAGTGTGCTCTTGGGTATCCAGTGCCAGTAGGCCTAATCACGATTTTGTGGCGGCGCTTTGAAAGTCACGCCAAGATTCCAAACTCACTCGAAAAACGTCCATTGCTCGAATTACATAGCATTGAAATAGGTCCGGAATGCAGCATTTTTCATCTTATTCAAGGTATCCTTTGCGCGGCCACTAAATGTTTTAGCTGCATGCTTCTCAAAAACAGTGTGCTCTTGGGTATCCAGTACTCGTAGTCACGAATTTGTGCTCGAAAAGTCACGCCAATCTTCCAAAATCACTTGAAAACCGTTCATTATTCGAATTACATAGCATTGAAATCAATCAGGATTGCAGTATTCTCCATCTTGATCAAGGCGGACTTTGCGCGGCCACAAAATTTCTGAGCTGCTCCTCAAAAACAGTGTGCTCTTGAGTATCCAGTCCCAGTAGTCACGATTTTGTGGGAGCGCTTTAAAAGTCACGGTAAGCTTCCAAAATCACTTGAACACCGTCCATTATTCGAATTACATAGCATTGAAATCAGTCAGGATTGCAGCATTCTCCATCTTATTCAAGGCAGACTTTGCGCGGCCACAAAATGTTTGAGCTGCTCCTCAAAAACAGTGGGCTCTTGAGTATCCAGTCCCAGTAATCACGATTTTGTGGGGGCGCCTTAGAAGTCCGCCAAGCTTCCAGAATCGCTTCAAAACCGGCAATCGTTCAAATTATTTAGCAATAAAATCAGTTAGGCTTGCAGCATTCTCGATCTTACTCAGGGCAGACTTTGCGCGGCCAAAAAATATTTGAGCTGCTTCTCAAAATCGGTGTGCTCTTGGGTATCAAGTCTTATTAATCACTATTTTGTGGCGGCGTTTTAAAAGTCACGGTAAGCTTCCAAAAGCATTCGAAAACCCTCCATCGTTCGAATTTCATAGCATTGAAATCAATCAGGATTGCAGCATTCTCCACCTTATTCAAGGCAGACTTTACGTGGCCACAAAATTTCTGAGCTGCTCCTCAATAGCAGTGTGCTCTTGGGTATCCAGTGCCAGTAATCACGATTTTGTGGCGGCGCTTTGAAAGTCACGCCAAGATTAAAAACTCACTCGAAAACCAGCCATCGTTCCAATTTCATGGCATTGAAATCAATCAGGATTGCAGCATTCTCCATCTTATTCAAGGCAGACTTTGCGCGGCCACAGAATTTCTGAACTGCTTTTCAAAATCGGTGTGCTCTTGGGTATCAAGTCCCATTAATCACGATTTTGTGGCGGCGCTTTAAAAGTCACGCCAAGCTTCCAAAATCACTCGAAAGTCGTCCATTATTCGATTTACAAAGCAATAAATTCAGTCAGGATTGCAGCAGTTTCCATCTTATTCAAGGCAGACTTTACGTGACTACAAAATTCCTGAGTTGCTCCTCAAATGCAGTGTGCTTTTGGGTATCCAGTGCCAGTAATCACGATTTTGTGGCGGCGCTTTGAAAGTCACGCCAAGCTTCCAAAATCACTCGAAAACCGTCCATCGTTGGAATTACATAGCATGAAAATCAGTCAGGATTGCAGCATTTTCCATCTTATTCAAGGCAGACCTTGCGTGGCCACAAAATTTCTGAGCTGCTCCTCAAAAACAGTGCGCTCTTGAGTATCCATTCCCAGTAATCATGATTTTGTGGCGGCGTTTTAAAACTCAGGCCAAGCATCCAAAATCACTCGAAAACCCTCCATCGTTCGAATTTCATAGCATTGAAATCAATGAGGATTGCAGCATTCTCCATCTTATTCAAGGCAGACTTTACGTGGCCACAAATTTTCTGAGCTGCTCTTCAATAGCAGTGTGTTCTTTGGTATCCAGTGCCAGTAATCACGATTTTGTGGCGGCGCTTTGAAAGTCACGCCAAGATTCCAAAATCACTCTAAAAACCTCCATTGCTCGAATTACATAGCATTGAAATCAGTCAGGATTGCAGTATTTTCCATCTTATTCAAGGTATCTTTGGCGCGGCCACAAAATGTTTGAGATGCTTCTCAAAAACAGTGTGCTCTTGTGTATCCAGTCCCCCGTTGTCACGATTTTGTGGGGGTGCTCGAAAAGTCACGCCATGCTTCCAAAATCACTTGAAAACCGTCCATTATTCGACGTACATAACATTGAAATCAATCAGGATTGCAGCATTCTCCATCTTATTCAAGGCAGACTTTACGTGGCCACAAAATTTCTGAGCTGCTCCTCAATAGCAGTGTGCTCTTGGGTATCCAGTGCCAGTAATCACGATTTTGTGGCGGCGCTTTGAAAGTCACGCCAAGATTAAAAACTCACTCGAAAACCAGCCATCGTTCCAATTTCATGGCATTGAAATCAATCAGGATTGCAGCATTCTCCATCTTATTCAAGGCAGACTTTGCGCGGCCACAGAATTTCTGAACTGCTTTTCAAAATCGGTGTGCTCTTGGGTATCAAGTCCCATTAATCACGATTTTGTGGCGGCGCTTTAAAAGTCACGCCAAGCTTCCAAAATCACTCGAAAGTCGTCCATTATTCGATTTACAAAGCAATAAATTCAGTCAGGATTGCAGAAGTTTCCATCTTATTCAAGGCAGACTTTACGTGACTACAAAATTCCTGAGTTGCTCCTCAAATGCAGTGTGCTTTTGGGTATCCAGTGCCAGTAATCACGATTTTGTGGTGGCGCTTTGAAAGTCACCCCAAGCTTCCAAAATCACTCTAAAACCGTCCATCGTTGGAATTACAAGGCGTTAAAATCAGTCAGGATTGCAGCATTCTCCATCGTATTTAAGGCAGACTTTGCGCGGCCACAAAATTTCTGAGTTTCTCATCAGAAAGAGTGTGGTCTTGGGTATTCAGTCCCAGTAATCACGATTTTGTGGCGGTGCTTTAAAAGTCACGCTAAGCTTCCAAAATCACTCGAAAACCGTCCATCGTTGGAATTACATAGCATTAAAATCAGTCAGGATTGCAGCATTTTCCATCTTATTCAAGGCAGACTTTGCGTGGCCACAAAATTTCTGAGCTGCTCCTCAAAAACAGTGCGCTCTTGAGTATCCAGTCCCAGTAATCATGATTTTGTGGCGGTGCTTTAAAAGTCACGCCAAGCTTCCAAAATCACTCGAAAACCGTCCATCGTTGGAACTATACATAGCATTGAAATCAGGCAGGATTGCAGCATTCTCCATCTTATTCAAGGCAGACTTTGCGTGGCCACAAAATTTCTGAGCTGCTCCTCAAAAACAGTGCGCTCTTGAGTATCCAGTCCCAGTAATCATGATTTTGTGGCGGTGCTTTTAAAAGTCACGCCAAGCTTCCAAAATCACTCGAAAACCGTCCATCGTTGGAACTACATAGCATTGAAATCAGGCAGGATTGCAGCATTCTCCATCTTTTTCAAGGCAGACTTTGCGTGGCCACAAAATTTCTGAGCTGCTCCTCAAAAACAGTGCGCTCTTGAGTATCCAGTCCCAGTAATCATGATTTTGTGGCGGTGCTTTAAAAGTCACGCCAAGCTTCCAAAATCACTCGAAAACCGTCCATCGTTGGAATTACATAGCATTAAAATCAGTCAGGATTGCAGCATTTTCCATCTTATTCAAAACAGACTTTACGTGGCCACAAAATGTTTGAGCTGCTTCGCAAAAACAGTGTGCTCTTGAGTATCCAGTCTCAGTAATTACGATTTTGTGGCGTCGCTCGAAAAGTCACTCTAAGCTCCCTAAATCACTCGAAAACCGTTAGACAGACTTTTCGCGGCCATAACATTTATGAGCTGCTCCCAGCGTGCTTTTGGTAATCGACCGCAAGTACTCACGATTTTTGGCGGCACTTTACAAGTTAAGTTATAAGTCATTAAGTCTCTCGAAAACTGGTATTGAAAGATTGTCATTGGCATTTTTATATACTTTTCGCGGCCACATTTCTGAGCTGCTCCTCAAAAACAGTGTGCTCTTGTGCATCCAGTCCAAGTACTCACGATTTACCTCTTATTCAAAATAAATGATGGCCCTTGCTACTTTGATTCTTTGAGAGCCGCCAGAAACTTGCGAGTCGTAACGCTAGGCCTATTATACATAATAGCACGCTGCACACTATTTTTAAATGTAGGCCCTTTCTCAAAAAATTTCTGCTGCGCAAACTCAGAGAAAATGTCCCCGGGCGTTTTTAACGTGCAGTTGTACACAAAATGTGAAGCTCTAAATGGATTTGTGCAGTTGTACAAGCACTTCTGTATAGCTAAAACTATCAAAAAATGAATGGTCATTGTTCTCCAATTGGAAGTAGGCTAATTTACCATGGAGTATGGGAGGGAAGAGAAAGAGTTCTGCAGTTGTAAAAATTCATTAAAAACAGCCCTGAAATGTCCATCGAGAATACTGCGATCATACAAGATTCCAAATGCATATTTTAATTCAAGACTAAGAAAAACGAAGTTTGACCGTCTGTAGCAGTCCCGTAGTAGACCTATAATTATTCATTCATTCATTACTTAAAAGCAACTTGGTACATTGAGACAAAACAAAAGAAAGGAGACTCAAGGGATCAGTAATTTGGATTAATGGTTTTCGTCTTAGTCACATTACTTCATTGATGTTGTTTACATAAAAGCTAAATGTCACATTGAGCATATGATGATATTATATACTGTGAGTGACATTTAGCTCGTTCTATAATATTATGCGCTGACACGTAATATCTGTAGCCAGATTATAGCCTAATGCTCGTTTTGAGTGAATAGTTAGGCATTGGCGACAACGAACAAGACGATTAGGAGCTTCATCGTGACTATCTCGAGAACTGTTGTCGGCATAGGCGCAACCACCCTATGGGATCCACGGGACGCGTCCCCCAACTTTTGAGTGGTCCCCTAACT
Organism: Lumbricus rubellus; assembly: GCA_945859605.1. NCBI lineage: Eukaryota > Metazoa > Annelida > Clitellata > Crassiclitellata > Lumbricidae > Lumbricus > Lumbricus rubellus. The sequence goes on from OX243823.1 coordinate 18,885,446, forward strand.
TTATTATTATGGTCCCACCAACTTTGAGGACGTGATTCATTATGGTCCCCCAACTTTTCGGACGTGATTGCATCTATGGTTGTCGGCGGTGGTAGGTGCAGGCGAGACGTCGTAACTGATGCAACAACTGACAACTGTCTTGTTAGGCTACATATTTAGCGACACAGCCATAATTATCAGAGACGATTAGTGTCGTCCTCCTCCTTTATCCAGGCTTTGGACTGGGAATGGCTGAATGCAACCAGCTGCTCAACTAACGAACCTTTTATGGAGGAAACCGAGTTTCTTTTCGTCTTCAAACTTTATCGGTTTGGAACTCTGTCGACTTGAAACTTCATCAAAAAAGTGTTCTTTAAACTTTTATGATATGAAACTCCATTAATTTGAATTCTATTTATCTGCAACTCAATCACTTCAAACTCTATCGATTAAGAGTCCTTACCTTGGGCCCCCAAAAGACCTATAGGCTTAGGCCTACGTATACGACATTACACCAGTTTTATTTAAAAGAAGTGATTCCTTAAAAAGGCTTAGAGTGATGAAGAGTTGAAATTAGTGAAATACAAAACTCGCTAGATGATAATATTGAAGGATCTTAAACCATACAAAGAAAAATAGAAGAAACAACTTAATATTTAAGCAGTTTTATTTTTTTTAAATTCTTTTTCAACATAACAAGTAGGCCAAGGCTAGTCATCTACGAGTTCATTCAAAAGTTAGTATCTTCCGTATCCATATCCGTGGTTGTCACCGTGTCCACCATATCCACGGTTTCCGACGTATCCTGCTCCAGTGCCTGGGACACCTTCCCAGCGCGCAGTTCCCGTTCCGGAACCCACGTGTTCAGCCACGTGGTTGACGTAGAGCTGTCGCGCCGCGTTTCTGTAGTTATCTGGCCTGTTATGCATCAGCAGAACAAAGTGTTGTTATAGCGCCAGATTTTATTAACAGAATTTTTTTTAAACACGATTGATCCTCTGCCAAAACTACTAAGTTTAGCATTAATTTTAAACGATTGATAGAAAAGCGTAATTGGATATCGTGTAATCACTTCTATAGAACTGCCTGGTACATCATCGGGCGTTTGCTGACCATAGAAGTTTGTCTTTCTGGAATAAGTTACCTATTAGTCTTCGTAATGAACTTCTTTGTCTTTCTTTGCCCCTTTTCCGCAAGCGTTTGAAAACCATTCTCTTTGATTATGGTTTGGTGTCAGGTCGGGAGCGCCTCTGAGTAGTTCTCTTGAAGTGGCGCTATATAAATGTTCGATTACAATTACAATACAATCAAAAATGGTCCCTCCATTTCGATTGTCATTGTGATTGGTTTTCATCATCACCATTTCGTTCTTTAAAGGCGTCATAACATCGTTTCAGAATAGTTATTCTCCAAGAGTCACTGTATCTATAAAGTAACATGATAAAGAGATTAGATTACACGTCGTATCTGTGACCATATTGGTAATGTTCGTTTCCAGCAAAGACTGAGGCGACGGCGACAACGAACAAGACGATTAGGAGCTTCATCGTGACTCTCTCGGTGGTGTCGTTGGATGCAGGCGAGACGTCGTAACTGATGCAATAACTGACAACTGAATAACCACCGAACCTTTTATACAGGAAGCCGGCGTTCACTTTAGGTCTGTGTGAGGCCAGCGCATTCACACATGCGCCAAATTATAGAATGTAAACAGACTTAGGCGAAGCAGTAGAACAAGAGACATAGGAGGTAGATGGAGACGGAAAGAGACAGACAGATAAAGAGAGAGACAGGAAAAGACACAGAAAGAGAGAGACGTATATGACGATACCGGAATGATGTTCCGAATAACGTCCGTCGTTCAGGCTATATCATGCACATCCTGAACAGCTGGGCATATGCAACATGCCAATGTCAAGACAATGGGTCTGTTATTAATGGGCGTACATGACATAACATTATCTATATTTTTTGCTTTACGAGTAACTGCTAACATGTAATTTAGGTATAAATATATAAACCTATGTATATATATAGGCTATATATATTTAATAGTGATCACGCATGTGATATGGACAGCACAATGACAAACCATGAGAAAATATTTGTGAACGTATTGTACAATGGCATATATGCATTCAGTCATGGTCGTTTAATGGTTCGGGTTCTCGGTTCAACCACGAACTAACTCTCTCTCTACCTCTCGGTGAGTGCCTATTTCCCTTTCCTGCCACCTTCTATGTCTCTAGAACTGCTGCTCAGCCTCAGTCATGCTTATATGCTCGTCTGTAATTTTTGGCGGACGTGCATGATGAAATGATGTGAATGTGTTGGCCTAGCACAGTAGCACGGACCTCAGAGCGAACCTCGGTTTCCTGTATAAAAGAATCGGTGGTTGTTCAGTTGTCAGTTATTGCATCAGTTACAACGTCTCGCCTGCATCCACCATCACTGCCGAGAGAGTCACGATGAAGCTCCTAATTGTCTTGTTCGTTGTCGCCGTTGCCTCCGTCTTCGCTGGAAACGAACATTACCAATCTGGTCACAGATACGACGTGTAAGTTCATTTATATATCGTATCGTGTTACTTTATAGACTGTCGTAGAATGTCTATCCTGAAATATGATCTCATGACGGAAGCCCCGGCGGAAAAGGAAACGCATTTAAAGAATAAGCGACTGATGCAGTTTGAGAATTGTGGAAAAATAACTGGGGGGATTGGCCTATGATTAAGTTGAAATTTTGGTGTAAAAAACAGACTTTACCATAGGGCTCTAAGAAATACTGGGGGGCTGAAACCCCCAGCCAAACTCCGGCAATTCTCACTCTGGACTGATGATGAAAACAAAGTCAATAGTGAGCTCTTAGCGAGCGAAATAGATCGTTCCAATTTAAGGGTCCCACAACAGCAAACCTAATGTTAGGCCGGAGTAATTCCATTGAGACATCTATTTGAGGGAAGGCGCTAAAGTCCCAGCTCCTCCTCAATCAGTTGCCCATTACGTGTTTTTTTTAAATCATTCGTTTAAAATCAAAGCTAGCTTAATAATTTAGACATAAGAACACTCGAACGACAAGCTCAGGGCATCAGCTTATTCAGGAGCGTTGGATGATAAATTGTTTATTAGGTCTATGTCATTCTGTTAATGAAAATCATGCGCTATAACAACACTTTGTTCTGCTGATGTATAACAGGCCAGATAACTACAGAAACGCGGCGCGACAGCTCTACGTCAACCACGTGGCTGAACACGTGGGTTCCGGAACGGGAACTGCGCGCTGGGAAGGTGTCCCAGGCACTGGAGCAGGATATGTCGGAAACCGTGGATATGGTGGACACGGTGACAACCACGGATATGGATACGGAAGATACTAACTTTTGAATGAATCCGTAGATCACGATTTGTTAAATTGAAAAAGATTTTTTTATAAATAAAACTGCGGTTATCTTAAATTGTTTTTTCTAAGACATCTAAAGCTTGAGTCTTCAATCAATCAATCATTCAATCAAGCAAGCATGCAAGCGATCAAGCAATCAATCAGCCAATCAATCAATCAATATTTATTGACCACAACTATTGTAACACAAGCACTTAGATCCGCAACACGGCCCCATTGGAAGTTGAATATGCGCTATAAGAAAACTTGCGGAAGCACCATCAAAAATGCGAACGCATTGTCAGGCATATCGACGTGCGGATGTGTTGAATTTGAAATGGAAATCGGTCAAATCGAATGCAAAGTTGTTTTTTGCGCGAAAGATTACGCTTTTTCCGGAAAAAAGCATCTTACAACAGGGTCGTATTCGAATGGAACGTTTTCGTAAAATTTTCAAAGCAATCGGTCGAGAACTTCCAGAGAACACTCATAACAAAGAAAGTGAAGGTTACATTTTTATTTATAATTTTATATATGGCCTAGATATAATTATATTATGGGCACAATAATTATGCTTGGCAACCATATAGCCTAGTCGTAGTATTGGTAAAAATTCAATAATAATAATTTTTGTCTGCAGCAATTTTTTCAGTAGGTTGTCTGATAGTGACGTAAAACGCGTCATTTTCGCCGTTGCCAATAGCAAGCGTGACCTCATTATCAAACGTCTCCCCAAAGTATTTAAATACGCCACTCATAGCCTAGTAAAACAGCAATGAGCGGCAATTCTAACTAAACAGACTTGCCACACAAGTTGCCACAAGTAAGAAACTCTTTCATGTCCCGTTAATTATTATTCATACTCGTGTCTAAACAAAGGGTCAATGTTAAACGCAATGAATGTATGATGCTGGATTGACAGCAGATTCCCACCAGGCTTTTAAAAGCCAGACCAAAAAAAATATGGGCTTCAATAAAAAGTGGACAAAGCCTCTACATAGAAATGTGCATGTATGTATGCGAGTCTGTGCAATGCAGCAGCATACCATCGGTCACGAGAAAAATGTACACCAATCCAAAATATTACCTGCATTGGGGTATTGTGTCATACGTGCACATAGTAGGGTTGTCACTAGGGGGTTGTCGTCACAGCATAAAATTGGGACCAATTTATTTGTACCTTGAACATTCTTATAGCGGCTTTATTGATATTTAAAGACACTATTTTGATGTTGAGATACAAGTATACACATGCACTCATGCAATCGCATAGATCTACAAAAAAGATTGTGCTCGGACCCCATCCACCATCGAGCACGAGAATAATATACTGCTTTCGTGTAGTATACTGCAACGGAAGTGACACCATCTTTCTTTTCTCTGTCTTTGGTCGACTCCGCTATTGGCAGATCACCTTTTCACACCTCCTATTCTGTCTAGTAAGGATTGATGATGATGATGATGATGATGATGATGATGATGATGATGAGGAGGAGGAGGAGGAGGAGGAGGAGGATGATGATGATGACGATGATGATGATGATGACGACGACGACGATGATGATGATGATGTTGATGATGATGATGATGATGACGACGACGACGACGATGATGATGACGACGACGACGACTACGATGATGATGATGATGATGATGACGACGACGATGATGATGATGATGGCAGTGGCAGTACGAGCCCTGCAGCTGAGGCGCTATGTGTGTCTTTGTGCGTGCGTACGTATATAGGCCCTATGTCTGCAAAGTTTACGCGTGCGTTTGACTACCATGCGCGAAGACTCGGCGAAATTTCCAGTGTAAGACAGGGACTGCGCAAAATCCAGGCATAGATTAGTATCCGCGTTTTAGGACTTTAGAATACAACGATAAGTATAGGCCCTACTACCATAGGCGTAACTTTCTATGTGATGGTGGTGTCCAGGCACCACCACTTTTAAAAGTGGTCGTGACAGTCACCACCACTTTTTGGCCCGACAAAGAAATATTTTTTAAACACGAAAAGATTTGACTGTCTAACATATAATATTCCGTTGCAATGTGAGTCTTCAATCAATCAATCAATCAATCAATCAATCAATCAATCAATCAATCAATCAATCAATCAAGCAAGCAAGCAAGCAAGCATGCAAGCGATCAAGCGATCAAGCTATCAAGCAATCCATCAGCCAATCAATCAACCAATATTTTTTACCACCACTATTGTGGCACAAACACTTACATGTAGATCAAACAAATTTATTTTCGTTTGCAGGATGTCGATAGGGAAATTTAAAAAAAAATCATTGTTCGCTAACAGGGTCGCCATAATTATTTACATCAGTCAATACTCATTTATTATTAGAATGATATAATATATGGTTACCACTTACCAATTAACACAATACAGCTCTGACAGGCTTCTAGAATTCTTGAGGGGAATAGGCCTAAGAGAGCAAAAGCCTTCCAAAATAAATCAATTCAAAGGTCTGCAGTAAATGTTTTGTATTCAGGAAGTGCGGGGTAGCCATGGAAACGGTTAACGTCCATATCAGTTTGGCACGATGGTCGATTGGTTAGAGCGGCCGACCTGTAACGCGGAGAGTAAGGGGTTCGAAACTCGGAGAAAAAAATAATGTCCATCGACAACACTTCTAAAGTAGAACGATGTCCTTTGTCCCAGTGGTTTTTGGAGCGCCGGTAGAAGCCCGTCAGTGGTGGTTCTGGATACGACGTAATAGCATACCGGTACTCTTCGTGAATAGCAGATCAGAATTTTCTGGCCGCGCAAATTTGAAAATGCTGCAAGAATTCAATACATTATATAATTCGTCGAATTCGAACGATTGCCCTTGTTACTGTGATTCTCTAAACGCCCGCATAAACTCACGAGTGGTGGGGCTGGACACGTAATAACACACAGGTCTTGAAGGTCAGCTCAGAATTTTTCTGATCGCGCAAGCTCTGTGAAAATGGCCATTGACCTGACTATTTAAGTCTTGATTTGTCTACCACCTGCCAAGGAATCTTTTGAGTTTTTTTTAGTACCTTCTTTACATTTAATTTCTTCGACTTGCTGAATTACTCCATTGTCTAGCTGGTGCCGTCCACTGCGTCCGTACTTTCGTCTTTTGCAATATTCCTTCATTTAATACGTTCTTTTATTGGTCTCTGCCTCTGTCTTTATCTCTCTCTCTCTCTATTCTATTCTATTCTATTCTATTTTTGGATTTATAAAGCGCCTCTCACAGCACAAACTAATCAGAGGCGCTCCCAGTGCGAAGAACTCCTGGAAAAAGAAAAGTCTTGAGACATCTGGCAAAAAAAGTAAAGCCTCCAGATAAAATTTGAGCACGAATAATAGTAGGAAGGCCATTCCACAGTAAAGGGCAGACAGAGGCAAAGGCGCGGTGTTGGGCTGTGGCAGTCCGAGATCGTGGAACAAGAAGATCATGACGATCTGACTCTGACTCTGTCTCTCTCTGTCTCTGTCTGTGTCTGCGTCTGTGTTTGTGTCTCTGTCTCTCTCTCTCTCATCCTCTCTTTATTGAACCTCTCCCTCCCTCTTTCTTTTTATTAAACCTCTCCCTCCCTTTTTCTTTCTCCCTCCCTCTCAATCTCTCTCCCTCCCCTCTCTCTCTCTCTCCCTCTCCCTCTCCCTCTCTCTCTCTCTCTCTCTCTCTCTCTCTCTCTCTCTCTCTCTCTTTCTCCCCTCTCTCTTTCTCCCTTCTCTCTCTTTCTCCCCTCTCCCCTCTCTCTTTCTCCCCCTCTCTCCCTCTCTCTCTCCCTCTCTCTCTCCCTCCCCTCTCTCTCTCTCTTTCTCCCCTCTCCCCCTCTCTCTCACTCTCTCTCTGTTCCGTTCCTACTTTCTTTCTCCTTCCCTTTCCTATCATTACTGGCCGTGGTCTACGTTCGACCTTCACCATGCTATCCTATGATCGATATTTCTGTCCTTTTTCCATTTCGGTTCTCACTAGCCTATCGATCGAACGCCTGCTTCCCCTTTCCTCCTCTTCCATTCATCCACCTCCTTGATCTGTCCAGCGTCAACATTCACTTCGTTCGTCTCTCTTTCTTCCACGGCCTCCCCTTATATTACGTCCACTATTCAACAGATGTCGACCGGTCGTATATTATATCTCATCGAATACTGATTTGGAAGATTCGTTCATCTACTATTGATGGGAATAATTCATCACCGATTCTGCAACAATATAACGATATAATAGATCTCGTATGAACCTTTCTCTTTGTAACTTATATCATACATGTATTATTCACATCTTGGCATGTGCAAACGTAATGGGTAATTAGCAGGTAATGGGTGCAACTTTCTCCAATTCCAGCTTCAAACGAGCTGAGAATGAGGCAACTAATGACTGCGAATGAAACAGGGGAATTATTTTCTGTTTAATTATTTACATGTCACTATCAGCTCTCGAAATATTATGCGCGTAGTTGAGGCTTATGTAGGCCTATAAGTAGTTTCAGCGTAAGAACAATGGCTGAAGTAGTCGCAATTAAATTGGTGTAGTGATAATGATGATGATCGTGACGCAAGTAATCATGATAGTGATGATGATAATGATGACAATGATGATAATGATAATGATCACGATGATAATAATCATGACAATGATGATGTTTATGACAATGATGATGATAATGACGACGACGATGATGATGATGATGATGATGATAATGACGACGATGACGACGATGAGGAGGAGGAGGGTAATTGACAATTCAACAGCCTATAAACTATGACCTGTATCAAGGAACTCTCCTATTAATTAACTAGGACATAATTATATATCTTGTCAATTAAACTATCCACACGTATTGTTTAGGGGGAGTATCGTATTAGAGCTACTTTGAGGTTTGTCCATAAAAATTGTTGTAAGAAAAAAAGAAGAGTCGTATTGAAACATCTGGTATATTTATCAGGTTTTATATCCTGATTGATGCATGTATAATTGATGTTAGTTTTTGTCGCAGTAAGTCAAACATTATTTAATCATCATTAAATAAATTCCACCAACTATTCATTCATATACAGCTATAGTTTCCATCGCTATATATTATAAAGGCATCATTTTTAGCGTCATTTCGTACCATTAACGGTAGGCCTACAGATTAATGAACTAAATGTCTAGCTTTCATATGTTTTGTAAAAGGCGACATGAAACGTCCTTGACCTGAATACCGATCGAAGGTTGCAATGGCTCTACGTCAATTGAGTTACAGTCCTGCCATACATAGACCGTCTGCAATCGGTTGCATAGCAATGAGTTCAGGACGTCGGCTTGGCAACGGTTGCCATAGTGACGGGCGCACTGACAATCCTACCGACGACCTGTGGACCAATTTTGTTAGTGCGTGGGATTGGATAATGGACGTGAAGGGGGGCAAGGAGGGCAGATGCCAGATGAGGGCTTCGGTTGCCCATATCTGTCTTGACGGGACATAAACCGCTGAATTGGTTCAACTGATGCAAAAAAATTCAATTTTCCTGTCATGTTCCATCGTTGTTCAGTGGTTAGAGATAACAGCATCGAGGCAACGACTTAATTTGACTGCTGAGAGGTTTATGTGCTTGTTCTTCCGGGTATGGTAGAGAGGCGGACATTTGGCTCGAAATAAGCAGACAGATTGAGACAGACAGACAGACAGACAGAGGCAGGGAACTGTGTAGACACGGGACAGACAGATAGAAAGAAATAATGGCGAGAGAGATCGAGAGCCATAGAGCGAGAGAGAGAGACAGAGAGACAGGGAACGACAGAGAGACAGCGAGATAGAGAGACAGATAGACAGAGAGACAGAGAGCGACAGAAAGACAGAGACACAAAGCGAGAGAGGGAGAGAGAGAAAGAGAGGGGAAGAGAGACACAGAAAAAGACAGAGAGGACCAGAAAGAGCGATAGATCTATATAAAGACAGAGAGAGAACGAAAGAGATAAAGAAAGATATGCAGAGAAAGAGAGATAACCAGATAGAGAGACAGATGGATAAAGAAACAGAGAGAAACAGAGAGGCATGTATGTGGGTGGAGAGAGACTGACAGAGAGACGAAGAGAGAAAGCCGTAGAGACGGAAAAGACTCGAGTTACTGATGAGGGACAATGATGGATGATTCGTGGGATTGGAGACGATTAAATGACTCGAATATACATGATCAGGATGAACAGAAAAAGTATTTCGGTCAAAGCTGCAGCTGAGTACAGATTTCAGAGAAAGAGAGATGTATGAAGAGTGAAAGAGTAACAGAGGAAAAGAGAAAGAAAAGAGGGAGTCAGAGACGGACAGACAGGTAGACGACAGAAAAATTATAGGGCCTGACGTCGGATGCTGTCTGTAAGAGCTTAGCGATCAAGGCCTCGAAAACATGAAAGTATCATACAGAAAGCATTGGACAGATTGACCTGTCTGTGGCAGACAGATAGACAGACAGACAGACAGACAGACAGACAGACAGACAGACAGACAGACAGACAGACAGACAGACAGACAGACAGACAGACAGACAGACTGACAGACTGGCAAACTGACACACAGACAGACACAGAGACAGAAAGACAGACAGAAAAGCACATACAGACAGACTGGCAATCCGACACACAGGCAGACATAGAGACAGAAAGAAAGACAGAAGGGCACAGACAGACAGACAGACTGGCAAATCGACACACAGATAAACACAGACAGGAAGGCACAGACAGACAGACACAGAGACAGACAGGTATACCCAAACACATAGGAAAAAGGACAGATACAGAAGCAAAGTGACAAACAGACGGGCAGTGATTATTTTATACTAGTTTTATAGCTGTGGGCTATTATACTTTAACTAGCGCTGTAATAATAATTATGCCAAACAAATTTCTGTCGAGGGCAACGACCTCTGTTGTCATAGGTCCTCGTCAAATCTGGATCCATCCATCGTGAATGGACTTGCACCCTACAGGCCTACATGTAGAAAACGTAGACCGCCCTATATTAAACGTGAATTGAATATATAAAAGAAATTTCGTTGATGGCTAAAGCAACTAAAAACGCAGTAATATTATTATTTTCTAATGTGAAGTTTTAGGTCCAATGGTCAGCTTAACTAGACCTGTGTGTTTCGACATTGACCTTGGGGTCATCCTTGTATATAGTTACTCAGATCAAGGCTATCTACATGTATAGCCATCATTATATACAACCAAAGTCACAAGCACTAAATGTATAGGGCCCTACACACTGTACAAGGCACTTAGGCTATTTCCGTTTCATTGCGCCGTCAACAAAGCCATTGTAGCGAAGGTACATCTAAAGAGAGCCACAACACAACACGATCTTATTCGTAATAAATGCCTATATCTTCATCAACTGTACTTGATCAACATTACACTGCATTTTACCTTGTTTTATTCTTTAGCGAGGCTACTGCGTGCATACCTAACGATAAATTCATTCAACGCCTTTTTATACAGACCTATCCATCGTCCTTATCACTAATGCTCTTCGTAGTTCTCACAGCAGTTCTGAACTAACGACGGCGCACTATAATAGTGACTATACGACTCATCGCCTTTACCGCAGTGCTAAGGACCTCTAATGGCCGCCGTTATATCCTGTGTGGAAGACAGTAACCGAATGTTTGGAGTGATGACCTTGAGGCGCAAAGAGTGCGAGTTCGAGTTCCCCTCAGATGGTTACAGGGTAGGAGCATAGGCGTAGGAGACGGGGGTCCAGAGGGGTAAATCCCCCCACCCCCCAAATTTGGCAACTTTGGTTTTTGGGCAAGCAGACCAGAAAATAATTTTTAAAAGTAGCCTATCTAAACTTTTCGGGCAATTTCGACCGGACGACTAAAAAAAAGGTCGTCAAAATTTCGGGCGAAAGAAGTATCGGATTTTTTTGGCTGGACGACTTAAAAAGTCATCAGATTTTTCAGAAACTTTTGCCTCCCCCCACTGCTGAAATGTCTCCTACGCCTATGGGTAGGAGTATAGGGACCTTGAGCAAGTCCTTCCTTCAATTACTCAGCGTCGTAGACTGGTGTCTGCATGGTTACTATATATTATGGCGAATAATTAATTAATGAACAACAATAAATCATGATAATGATAATAATAATAATATTATACCAGTTGAAAAACTGGAAATATTTCCCTATTTTTCAACTGGCACTGTATCGCATTTTTCTTAGAATTTGTTCATGAACTTAAACGTATCTTAATTTCTTTTGCTTGTAGCACCAGATGCACACTAATTATCATACGCTACCAGCTATATGACTATAATTGCTTGCGTTAGCAATACATAATTTGCCTCAGATGTAACATGTCACTATTTTTAGATAGATAGGCTACATGAAGCTCCTATTGTGCCCTGCATACTCATGAGATGATGACCTTTGCGTTCTGCTATTAGCTAAAGGTCGACTGATTGCCAACTCGTGTCCAGTTCGAAATAGACTTTGCATCGTCCATCTGATATCCTCTCCTCCTTCCCTTCCCCACACTCACTCACATCAAACGCAGATCGCTTGTTTTCAATCGTATATCTGCAATGCCCTCAGCAATAGGCATTGGGCAGTCCGCACTGCATGCAGTAAGTTGCAAGTAGGTGAACCTGGACTGCGTCTTCGAAAGTATTTCGATTGCATGAGGTGTAGGCCCCCCCCCCACATGGAAATTTATGCTGAAGGAACCTTGAATACACGTAATCACGGCCTAAAATCGGGGGAAATCTGTTATGCGTGGTTCAATTGTTTAATCTTAAATCTTAAGACTGTTCTATTCGACAGATGTTGAACTGGGAGCACTCCTGAGTGGACAACCGTGAAGGGGTGCGATATCAAAGTGCTTTCAATTCATTTAATAAATAACATAATAAATTATTTGTAGAATATTAGCCTACCCGATCAAATATTTGAAAGTCGCCTAAGTATGAGTTTTCGCTCATTATCCTTCAGTCATGAGCCCAGGCACGGCAGCATTGCAACAAGCGGTCTATTGTATTAATACCATCTGTCGAGCTTAATGATTAATTATCACAGATTTTTCAGTGGGTCAACAGTTCATATACTAGACACGACGTGCATTGATGGATGAATAAACGTACGGTTATCATCCAACACACCAGACATTTTGATACAAGGTAATAATCAGTGTGTTTGAAGATTTATGCGGTTGACCTCACTCGGTGTAGTTTTCAGCATTTCCTCTTCCTTAAGCGTCTTCGCTGGTAATGCACCCAATTTCCGGGACGTTCAGTTTATGTCTATCTAGATGCCCAGAGGAAAAGCAATAAGCAGGAAAGAAGTTCTAATTAATTAGAGATAGGCTACCCAGTGACGTATAAATTATTACCCTATATTGGATTCGTACTAAATAGACAACTTTTCCCTCTGAAGCCTATCTGCGCTTGAGTGCTGTAGAAAAACCTATTTTGACGCAACACAGCGCTCGTGAATAATCTGGTGCCCCGCGCTTGGCTTTCGAGTAGCGCTTTAGAAATCTGGAGTAGCGGTCTCGGTGAGACCCATTACCGTTTACCATTTACCACCTACCACCACCGTTTGTCACTTTACCATTTACCACTTATCACCACCGTTTGCCACTTTACCATTTTCCACATAACCATATACTACTTACAATTTACCACTTTACCATCTATAACCCTTTACCATAATCATGGGCAGAATGCATATGCACCGACTGTTCCGGTCAAATCAACGTCACTGATTAGCAGAGTGCTTCCGCCGCCACCGCCACTATAGCTCCATCTGTCGGGATTTTTGAACACAAAACGCGTCGACGACTATTATACGCAATCATCCTCACTCAACACCAGGTGGCGGAGGCGGCGCACAATCACAGCCGACGTGACGTCATCTCTGCAGGATTCGTCATATCCGACGTCAGAGTAACAATCAGGTATAGAGTCGTAATGAAGAACTCGTTGGTCTGCATTTTTTCATGGAAACAGCGCAGTGGGGCTTCCCCATTTGAAGGGTCTAATGACATGCGCCTGAGGAGAAGGGTTGAATCCATTATGGATAGGAATTGCGTTTTCAGTCAGGTTTCGTCTCCAGGCTGTAGTGATATGCAATGTCTGTGCATATACGAAGGTCACATGTACGAAGTGTGTGTGTGTGTGTGTGCGTGTGCGACGAGCGTAATTTTACGTAGGATATATCTGTATGTGTGATTTGCATGCATGCACTTAGGCCTAAAGATCATCTCTATAGGCTACTAGACCTACTATACTGTGATTGCACATGCTGGTCATTCGTGTGCATTGCATATGCACATGTATGCTTGCCTATAATATCTGTGCGTATAGTACAATGTATATCTGTGTAGCCCAATTACATAGACCTATAATAGTTTTACATAGGCTACATGTAGGGCCTATTTGCATGCAAATGTGTTTTCAATTGTCTATGTTCAGGTAACTGCGCAATGTGCGCATGCATGTAGTCATTGTATTGCATAAACATTGATGAGCAGAAAAAGAAGTTCCATAACCGATTAACATTAATGCGCCAATTCAAGTCTGATCGTAACTATGAAAGAATTTTATTCAGAGGCTACATCATTGCGTACATTTAATACAAAAACTCCAGATAATCTTTTTTGAAAAATATTGCCCCGATGTGGGCAATAGGCGTGTGTGTCGTTGAATACATTTGTGTGCTGTGTGTTGTGTGTTGTGTGTTGTGTGTGTTGTGTGTTGTGTGTGCGTGTGTGTGTGATGTGCGTGCGTGCGTGTGTGATGTGCGTGTGTGTGTGTGATGTGCGCGTGGCTTATGTGTTTGTGTGTGCGTGCGTTTGTCATTAAATCACGCAATGCATTTTGGGTTTGGCAGGCGCATAAGAAAACCGATTCTCCGCGTTCGAGAGAGAAACCGCTCGGGGAAAGTTCGGTCATCTGCAAGGAGATAGTCCCACTAGGCCCTCGGGGGGGGGGCATACAGTAGCCATACTTTCTCTGTTGCTGCAGAGAACGTGTGTAAGGCTGGCAGTTGCGACCTCTACACGAAGCACCGTTTTGTAATATTCATTTTTAAAGATATAGTAAGCTTATACTTCACAAACTGACATGCAGAAAATGCAACAGAAAGCAGCATGAGGTAATTAAGAAAAGAAAGCACGGTGACCTTAAGAGAACATTACGCCACGGCTTTCTAAAGGAGCGTCGTATAATTGCAAAAAGTTCCTTGCTTATAACGTTGCTAAAACAGGGAAAATAATTTTGAATGCTCAGATAGTTGGTAGTAGGTTTATATTCACAGAAATAATTATAAAGTTATCTTCGTCGCGTTGATCCAGAGTCTAAGAACAGCCTATGTCAGCAAAGACCGTTGCCGACGATATAATTGTTTTGACATATGCACCCCGAGATGCCTGCCATACGCAACAACGGAATTATTATGTCGTTGCACATCAAATGGCCGTTCTAAACCCTAAGCCCCATGGCCACGCATCTAACGATACACCGTACAGCACATCAACATCAAAACACTGCGTTGCGTGATGGGAAGCCAAACAACAGGAATAAACGACCGAGACCAAGCAGAAGAAGGGAGTCACCATCACACAACGGTCATCTGCAGTCGATGCCTGCATCGCATGAAACGTGCCTATACGCTCTCTGATAATTATTATTATCCGTGGAACTGATTGTGTCTGAACACATGGTCAGCAACAACAGCAGCAACAGCAGCAGCAACAACAGCAGCAACAGCAGCAACAGCAGCAGCAACATCAGCAACAACAGCAGCAGCAACAGCAGCAGCAACAACAACAACAGCAGCAGCAACAACAGCAGCAGCAGCAACAGCAGCAGCAGCAACAGCAACAGCAGCAACAGCAACAGCAGCAGCAAAAGCATCAAAAGCAACAGCAGCAACAACAACAGTAGCAACAGCAACAACAGAAGCAGCAACAGCAGCAGCAGCAGCAACAACAACAGCAGCTTGGCATTCGTCTGATAGGCAGACGGTATAGATGCGTGCGCACGCCACATCAGTCGACTTATACAATATACATGTATTGCATTGTATATGCGACGTGTGGTGATCACTTGGGTGCAGTATATGCCAATCGTTGGACTTCAGTTGCAGAGAGATATTGCGGTATCATTAGCCGCTGCAGCAGCAGAGAGAGATAGGACGGTGTGTTATAGTCAAACGTACTGTGAGTAATTTGCGACTGTTGTTAAGTGAATGCTGGTATTTTTGAATGGACAGCGTCGCTTAAAGTTAGTCTGGTTGCTTCTGCATGGTAATCAGCATCTACTATAGAATCTGTGGATAGTCAGCGTTTAAGAGGAAGTCGATTGCATTGTGGGTAATGAACATCCGCGGGCAATTGTAGGTATAGTCAACGCGCAAGAGGAAGTAGGTTGCATTGTGGGTAATCACCTTGAAAGAGGAAAACGATTGCATTGTGGGTAATCACCTTGAAAGAGGAAAACGATTTTCCGGGACTTGATCTCGTCTCAACATTGTGGGTAAAGTCGACGTACAGTTGAGCGACAGACAGCGTTAAACGCCTCGCACTAGAAGACACGATTCGAACTTAGCGACAGGAAAAGCTTCTCAAAGAGAGTTCTCCTGATTTTAGCCACAACATTTATCTGACGACGTTTATCCAGAATTGCGCCTGAAATAATCTGCACCTAAAATAGCCATCTGGCCTACATTTGCGATTCAGGGTCGACTTCATCGCCGCTGAGTTTCGTGAAGTTTGATACATTTGCGTTGATCGATTCAGTCATCACAAAAAACGAGACAATTATTGTTGAACAGAAGTTAAGGAGCTATATCATTTTAGGTCATGGATTTCCTGTTGGAGCCTTGTCGCGGACGCAACCGGAATCGAACCCAGTACCAGAATCTCAGCGACGGAACTTCCGTTCTGGGATCAGACCCGTGCGTCGACATAACGGAGACAGGAAGTGACGACGCGCAGTACTTCCGGGACTTGATCTCGCACTACCTGGTCGGCATCGGCGGAATAACCGTTTCCTGTCTGGGAACTCTGGGTAACATCGTGTCGCTGTTCGTCCTCACAAATAGATCCTTCCAGTCGTCGACGTACACGTACCTGTCGGCGCTGGCCCTGTCGGACACGGCCTTCCTCTTCTGCGTTCTCCTTCTGGCGACAAAGGACCTTAGAGCTCCGGCCGTCGGTGAGGCGGACTTGAGGTGGGATCCAGCCGAGTTCTACCCGTACATCTTTAGATACGTCCATCCGATGGCATTCACGCTTCACGTCGTTTCAATATGGCTGACTCTGGCCTTCACAGTCGACAGGTATAATCATTTATACCAGTCATGTTTACTTCTCCTTCTTTCTTCCTCCTAGCTCCACTCATGATCCGTCTGCCTCTTGTTTGTCTTTAATTCTGCCATCCCGCTCTCACTTCTGATTCCTCCAGGTATAATCATTTATACCAGTCATGTATACTTCTCCTTCTGCTTCCTCACTTCACTCAGAATCGGTCTGCCTCTTGTTCGTCTTTAATTCTGCCATCCCGCTCTCACTTCTGATTCCTCCAGGTATAATCATTTATACCAGTCATGTATACTTCTCCTTCTGCTTCCTCACTTCACTCAGAATCGGTCTGCCTCTTGTTCGTCTTTAATTCTGCCATCCCGCTCTCGCTTCTGATTCCCTTGTCTTTTTTTGTTATCCTTCCAAACTATCCCTACTTAGACTTCTGCCTCATTCTTTTGTTTGTGATACTTACATTCACTCACTCTTGTTTTTGTGATATATACTTGCATTCTTCCCTTACGCTTGTTTTTGTTTTTTATTTGCAGTGCTTTTTGCTCTTTTTTTCACTCTTGTTTTGTGATACCTCCATTCTTCCCTCACTCTTGTTTTTGTGATAGCGAGTATACTTCCATTATTTCGTCACTCATGTTTTTGTCATTCTTACATTTTGCCCTCACTCTTGTTTTGTTATAGTCCCAGTTGAACACTGATTCGTCAATCCCTTACTTTCTTCGCTCTTTCTTTGTTTTATTGTCTTTCTTTCCTTCGTTCTTCTTTCCGTTTTTACCTCACTCCATTTTAACTTCTTATAATCGTGTTCCTTCAATATTTCCTACGTGCCTCTTGTCTGCGTTCTACCTCATTTTCTTTCCTATAATTATAATTCCTTTTCTGTCCATCTTTCCTTCGCTTGTCAGAAGTTCACATGGGAACTTGGATGCAGCAAAAATTCTAATGGCGAGGGCGGATTTAACCTGATGCCTGTGTTAGAAAAAGGCGAAGGGATATATTGAAAGAATCAGGAAAACGACAAAGGCATCACTACGCATGCCATGTACTCACAAAGATGAGCTAGCCTATTATTGGAAGGATTTGAAATCAGCTTTATTGTTTAGAAAATCTATACGTAGAATCATTATGCAATTATATTCCTACAAGCATAACCTATTATACGGATAAGCACTCGAATAGGTATACACACAGTGCCACACACATTATACATATTCATATTGTATCATATTATATTGTACATTACTACCTACATGACGGATGTTCTTCACTGACTTCCTGTTGCCTCTCGTATCCAATTCAAGGTAGCCTACTGCTCTTAGTTTAAAAAACTCAAACTAGACAAGCTCCTGAATACCTTTGTGACTTGACGCATAAACCCTTCTCTGCAGTGTCTTCCCGCCCTCTCTGGTCTGCTGGTCGACTTGATCCTTGGTTTCAAGGGCAAGGTCTGCCATGGCCCAACACCGTCCCTTTGCCATTGTAGGCCCTTCTGTGTGGAATGACCTCCCTCCCACTATCCGTAGCAAGAACTTATTGGGGTGTCATCTTTGACTCTTAGATATACTTGAAGTATTTTTTATTTCCACGGGGCTGTCACGCTGAGAGCGCCTCTGAATAGCTAGTCTGTAAGAGGTGCTTTAAAAATGGGATTAAATGCTTATATAATACATGTATATACAATTATACAATATTATATAATTTATGAAATATGTATAGGCTTAAGCATAGCACATTAATATTAGTGGGCAAATGCATGTCCACGGGTAAATTTATATAGAACCTGCATGCATGATTATTATATAAAATTACTTTGTTAACACTAGCCTATTCTAGGAGAACAATAGGTTTGACAAATGACCGAGGAGAGCATTTTATTTGTACCCATCACCGCCAAACGGTGCTGGCTTCAGGAGCTGATATGATGATAATAAAATAATTAATCGCACTCTTATAAAAAATAAAATCTTATGTGAAAATGTAAACGTCGTATATATAATGGTGGCTGAACAGTTCTGTACAGCACTTGCCATCAACTCTGCTTTTTGTATTCGAATCCAAGTGCATGGCCAAGTGAAACTAGCAGAAAGATCGTTACAGTCTGTTACCACAGTATATAGACAATGTTCTGTCTTTAAATGAAACGTTTACGATGGTTGGTTTGTTTTTGTCGAGTCTACATTTCAGCCGAAGAAGCATCCCACCGAATGGAAATGCGCGTCTAGGTTTGCTTGGCGCTGCATAAATTCTGAGAAATAGGCGATAAGCTTACCGAGCGGAAACGGCATCTGCAACACTGCATGAATGGGACGAAACAGTCATAAGGTTGAAGAGAATTAACACGCCTGAGAGAAGCATCGAGACCAATGGCAGATAGAATAAAGAACAGATAAATATGGCAGATAGAATAAAGAACCAATAAATATGGCAGATAGAATAAAGAACAGATAAATATGGCAGATAGAATAAAGAACAAATAGAGCAAATAAATATGGCAGACAGAATAAAGAACACATAAATATGGCAGATAGAACAAAGGTTAAATAAATATGGCAGATAGAAAAAAGAGATAAATATGGCAGGACGGACGGACTGAAGAGACAGACAGACAGACAGATGATAGATGATAGATAGATGATAGATAGATGGATAGATAGATAGATAGATAGATAGATAGATAGATAGATAGATAGATAGATAGATAGATAGATAGATAGATAGATAGATAGATAGATAGATAGATAGCTAGCTAGATAGATAGATAGATAGATAGATAGATAGATAGATAGATAGATAGATAGATAGATAGATAGATAGATAGATAGATAGATAGCTAGCTAGATAGATAGATAGATAGATAGATAGATAGATAGATAGATAGATAGATAGATAGATAGATAGATAGATAGATAGATAGATAGATAGATAGATAGATAGATAGATAGATAGATAGATAGATAGATAGATAGATAGATAGATAGATAGATAGATAGATAGATAGATAGATAGATAGATAGATAGATAGATAGATAGATAGATAGATAGATAGATAGATAGATAGATAGATAGATAGATAGATAGATAGATAGATAGATAGATAGATAGATAGATAGATAGATAGATAGATAGATAGATAGAGACAGACAGACAGACAGACAGACAGACAGACAGACAGACAGACTGTCACAGACAGACAGACAGATAGACAGATAGACATTAGACAGACAGACAGACAGACATAAGCTTTATATACGTGTAATTATAATATTCATTGGTTTCATGGAAACAGAACAGAGGTATGATGATGATAGATGACCGATATAATTATCACTGAATCCGGAGTCAATAAATTATCGATGCTTTCTATAGCGATGCTTTCCATAGCACTTTGCCGCTCGACTCGATGCAATTCAAGTCACCGTCTAATATATATATATATATATATATATATATATATATATATATATATATAATTATACATGTGTATACATATACATATATATGCCTACTATTTGCATTCGCATCTAGTTGATTATTTACGCAGCAGCCACTTCTAAGGATAGCTTAAAAGTATCGATAAATAGGCGATTTAAATGCGAAACCAATTTATTTAGTCGATCAATAGCGATTTGTGGATATATTATAGAATTGAAACTCTTTTCAGATATAGCATAGGCCTACTTAGACTCTATCTATCGTAGATTCTATTCGCCGTACTATAAGCTTATCGTAACCGATTCCAGTCATCGGGTTGGGGGAACTGCTTGATGCTGGCCCAGTTTCCATTCTATAGGGGGTGGTGGTCTGTCCCCGTTAACAGATAGGCCTTTGTCAGTCGAGGGCAGCTCGACCCCCGTTGGTATGTATTTATTGCGTTGGTTATCCTCCAATAATTAATTATAGAGGTCAGGAATGTATTTGTCCGAATCATGCCATGCTATAGTCCACGAAACACTGCGGTAAGGAATGTCTGTTGAATGAATATTCATTAACCTTTTAATGCCGAGATGGTAGTAAGTGGTATGAGAAATCCTATACCCTCCGGCATTAAAGGGTTAACAGACCTAACAGCATCATCGTAATGATGCTGCTGCTAGGTCTCCATCGTCTTCGTCGTCGTTGTCCAGCTAGGGCTCACGCGGTGGGACAATGTTGCACCACGTGGGACTACATGGTTTCAAAGCGTGCTTGCGCTGGCTGCATCTAGTTTTGACTGAACACTGTTTGCTTGCTGATTAGCATTTCGTCGGCAAAACTGTTTAATAAACATCAGGCCATTGGTGCAGAGTACATTCTCAATGAAGATTAGACTACTAAG
This sequence comes from Lumbricus rubellus, assembly GCA_945859605.1. NCBI lineage: Eukaryota > Metazoa > Annelida > Clitellata > Crassiclitellata > Lumbricidae > Lumbricus > Lumbricus rubellus. The sequence goes on from OX243823.1 coordinate 18,906,404, forward strand.
GGCGCTAAGTTCATTCGAGTAATGGTGGGCAATGAGTGGAACCTTAATTGGTAGTGACGAGAGAGACTTTGATGATTGAATATCATTGCTATAGGCGATCTTGAAATGCACCTAAGAACATAGAGAACCGAAGGAATCAGAGATGCATTATGAAAGAAACTAGAAACTCTGTTACAGACGATATCGAATATGGCAGATTCGCAAATCAGTGCTTTTCTTTGTAGCCTACAAATAATAACCGTAGTAGGCTATAATTTAGTGAACGTAGGATGAACCCTTATAAAGAAAATCAGAATTATGATATTATAATTGGTTATAAAAAGTGGTGTAATGATGCATCATCGACATAATTATTATGATTATTTACTTTATTTTTTCTACCACTATGTATAGGCCTACTATGTTATTACTACTACCGCTGCTGTTACTGCTGTTGTTGTTGCTGCTGCTACTACTACTACTACTACTACTACCACCACCACACCGCTACTACCACCACTGCTATCACTGCTACTACAGCCACTTAAATTAGTAATAATAATAATATTGATATTAATTCTAATACTGCTACTTCAGCAGCTTCTACTAAGATCATTAATAAAACTATTAATAGTTGAATTAATGGTATAGTAATAGAAGTATAGGTGTGGTAGTTGTAGTATAGTTTATAGCAGCAGCAAATTTGATTACGGCAGTTGTTGCAGTAAATAGTAGAAGCGGCAGTGGTAGTAGCCTATTAGTAGCAGTAGCAGCATGGAAGAATTATTAGTAGCAGTACCTTGTTATAATAATAATAGTATAGTATAATAATAACCTTGTTATAATAATGTTATAAGCAGGTTTGCATTACAATATCACGTTGAATAGACCTTTCCGTCTCCTTATGTTTGAGATCAACATGAACGCTGTTCTCAAAGACCTTGGTCCTACTTTACAGCGCTGAAGTGACGCCATTATGCCATTAAGCCTAACAGTTATGCCAACCCTAATAGTTGTTGCAGGGTCAAATGCTACAATAAGGTATCAAAGAGAAAAGACGGTCGATAGAGAGGTATAATAGCATCAATTGGATTGACAATCTATTCGTGGACCATGAAGAGATAATATTGTGGCTTGCCGCGTGACTTTGTGCCATCATCGTCATTCGATTGAATTAGCCACGATGGCGGTAATATGGCGAGAACGACAGTGTTACTGTTCTTTGATCTGATCCGATATGTTCGTTTGAGTGTGCTCGTGTTTGTGTGTGTGCGTGCTCGTGTGTGCTCGTGTGTGTTCGTGTGTGTTTGTGTGAGTGTTTGTGTGCGTGTGTGCTTGAGCAGGACAGAATAATAATAAATGATGTTCATCCAATTATAACTGGAATTGCTACGGGATTCAGCTATGATACGCGATCAAGTTACAAATTCTGTCTATCTGTATTTTGTCCGCGCCGCTGCTTGGCGTTTGTCCTGTCTATCTATCTGTCTGTCTGTATTTCTGTCTGCCTATCTGTCTTGTCTGTCTGTCCTTCTACTTGTCTGTCTGTGCAACGATCAGTCTGTTTGTCTGCTTCTGTCTCGTCTTCTCGATCCGATCTAATTTCATTATCTGCTCCATCATCTCGTTTTCATTAATGGAATCAACTAATTATTCAATCGCACTCTGCGTAGTAGATTCGTCTTTGGGAGATACTTTTCACTCGAACAATGATTGATTGAACAATTGACCAATCATGCACCCACACTCTTCCTATTCATCAGTCAATCAAATAACGCAATCATTCACTGATTGATTGTCACCAGAAAATAATCAAATAGAATTTCTCATCGGTGTTCATAGTAATTCAGTGGTCGTAATATTTTCTCACGGAGGAGTGGTTTAGGATAATTTTTGGTAAACACTCCATAGCACGAAGAAAGAAAGGATGCGGCGGGATCGCTTCCCGCTATCCATAGGCGTAGGGGACATTTCAGGAGTGGGGGCCGAAAATTCCCGTAACTTTTTACTTTTTCCGCCCGAAAAATCTGACGACCTTTTTTTTTTAGTCGTCCGGTCCAAATTCCGAAATTTCTTAATTTTTTTATACATTTTTTTACTTTTCCCGGACTGCTTGCCCGAAAAACCAGACTTGCCCGAAATTTAGGGGGCCATTTGCCCCCCCCCCCTCTGGACCCCCGTCTCCTACGCCTATGCCGCTATCCTCTCAAAAGCTCCACTCAATCTTCCATTCTGCAGATGGCTTTAGTAAGCTGACTAGTAGGACATTTTGGGCTCCCTGCATGGCCGCCAAAGTTAAATTCGACTCCTGCAATAACTTGTGATCATTGGTGATTGTAATCACCCTGCGTTGTGTCAGCTTGGAAATAAAAAAAAGTTTTTTAATCATTATTACTACAGGTACATCGCCATTTGTCAGCCGTTCCAGGCGGATGCGTTCTGCACGGTCAGCAGAGCGAGACGTGTCGTGGCTGGTCTCGCCATCGGAAGCACCCTCTTCAACCTTCCCAAGTTCTTCGAGTACCAGACGATCTTCATCCGCCATCCGGTCCTCGGGACCCTGCGCGTCACCTGCGACCTGACCTGGGTCGGTCGATCGGCGCTCTTCCGCCAGCTCTACCACTCCTGCTTCTACCTGGTCTTCGTCAGCGCCCTTCCCCTCGTCCTCCTTATCATCCTCAACGCTTTCCTCATTCACGACGTTCGCATGTCCGCCAGGCGGCGCCACGAGAAGAGCGTCACCTTGCGGTCGAGGAACGACACGACGGTCATGCTCATTGGCGTCACATTCGTCTTCTTCGTCTGCCAAACACCGGCGCTCATCTCCCGCATCGTCTGGGCGTTCGCTGATGACCCTACCACCTTCAAACAGATCGGACTTTACACCCTCAACGAAGTCGGGAATTTCCTCATCACCCTAAACTCTGCCATTAACGTTGTTCTCTATTATCTATTCGGGCAACGGTTCCGCAGACAGTTGTTCCGTTTGTTCCGCAGCTGCTGTTGCCAGTGCGGTTCCGCGCGACGGAAGGCGACGCTGCTGCCGATGGAGGGGACGGCAGGGGCGGCGAGTCGGAGGAGCAGGTGCGACGCGGTTGGAAAGATCAAGGTCGTGAGCCTGAGACGGTTGGAAGAAACATCGAAGCAGAACAAGTTGATGGTCAACCATGGTAGAACGGTCGTCTATAATCGATCGATACTTTGAAGTCGTTGCATGAAACCCTCTCTATGTTTGGGGATCGATAACGTATACCGTAGGACTCAGTGCCGTTAGACAGCAACACGGTTGGGACGTCGGGAGTCAAGGCTGCGATGTTGGAAGGAAAGTGTCACCGATAAGTGAACTTAAAGTCCGGGAGGAACCATCACTTCGACCGTGTGCCAGCGATCATCGGACTCTCTTCAAGGACATGATCAGGCGTCTGAGTTTTCACCCACGGAACGCTCTGAGTGAGAATAATAATATTAGCGTCAAGAAGTGTAAGAGAATTAGCGTCAAGGAGTGTCAAACAATTAGCGTCAAGGAGTGTAAGACAATTAGCGTCAAGGAGTGTCAGACAATTAGCGTCAAGGAGTGTCAGACAATTAGCGTCAAGGAGTGTCAGAGAATTAGCGTCAAAACGCCTGCAGAAGAGATTCTAGTCGAAGGAAACTATTTTTTCAATCAAGGACGCGTGCGATATTTGAACAGACATCATTGCGTGATACAATACACTTGATTCCGATGCAGAATTGTAGAATTGTTGGGTAAACTAGGATTTTAAAACACTTAAATGATTCAGACAATCGTCTTTTCTTTTTAACACATTTTATTGAATCATTCTTCTTTAGATCTACTGTATAAACTTTCGTAAATATTCATTTCACCTGCAGCACCGCATTCCAAACAAATCTATAGGACTATATAATTAGCTATTTAACTAGGAGTCTTGCTCATGTGAAAGCATAGGTCTAATTTCTCTAGAAAAATTGGTCTACTTTGAACCAAAACAATGGTCTTATTTTTAGTAAGTAGGCCTACGACGCGTCCTGTTTCAGACAGCAGCTAGCTAAACGATTGCAAATGAATGCGTTGACACGAACGACCTCCATCTTTGATCACGTGATCCATCGTCGCCTGCTGTGAATTCGCGGTCCTTTAGAAATTCAGAATTCCGAGGGCAGGGTGCAGCAGCGGTATTTTGGCGACTAAAATAACAACACAGTTACCAGTACCATAATATAACAACTGTTTTCAGGCCTATTTCTAGCAGTCCTTCAATGAATTTGTCTTTGTGACCAGTCACCAGGTCTGCAGTTAGGCGCATAAACAGACATCGAGTGTGTATCGATGCATAGGCTACAGTTGAAACAGCCGGCCTAATAATAGGGAATTGAAACCAAAGAACATTGAAACATCTTCGCCTTCCATGCAGTCACCGGCTCCATTCGACCATGTACTCCAGCTCTACACCCTCCTCTCAGTCGCCTCTCTTCTCAAGTTTGTCAACCTATACATGGATCAAAGATCTCCATTCTGAATTCCATAAATTCCTTGGCCCTTGTAGGCTATATAGGCTGTTTTTGCAGATACGCAATTAAAAATTTACAGTTTTGAGAAGTCGCTTTAGGTAAAGTATTTTAAAACAGATCATGATAAACTATGAACACTAGCCTATCTTATATTAACGAGATTTGTGATTTGTAGGTTGGGTTTTTAAGTTGAAGTAGCCTAGCCTATAAAAAAACAAGTTCTAGCATAAAAGAACAATTTGAAGTACCGGAATTGAAGAACAAGTTGTAGTATACAAGAACAATATGATATGAAGTAGCCTATAAAAGAAGAAGATGAAGTGTAAAAGAACAATTTTAAGCATAAAAGAGCAATATAGCCTACAACAAATAAGGCATTGCGTTCTTTAAAGTAGAATCTGAATTGGACAACTTGGACTTGTTAGACAGGAAGGTCACTAATTTGATAGCTGCCATCGCTAAGGAAAATAATTATTTTCAGGCGCCCTTGTAATGACATGACTGTGTCACGGCGCCATAGAAATCGTCATTGTTATTATTGAAGGCAGGTCCGTTGTCATTTTCAACAGTTCATCGTAGGCAATCAACAATCTATTCAGCAAGAGACAGAAGAGGTTGAATTGTGACGACGGATGCTGTAGAACTGCAGACGCTGGTGATTGTGGTATGTCGTGTCAGACAACCAGGTGCATATGGTGGCACGAACGACAAAGGTTACCCATTGTTACAAAGTTTACCTATTGTTGCAAAGGTTACCTATTATTGCAAAGGTTACCTATTATTGCAAAGGCTATCTATTGTTACAAAGGTTGCCTATTGTTACAAAGGTTGCCTATTGTTACAGAGGTTACCTATTGTTTGGAGACCAACCTTTTAGAGATCTGTTTTTGATTGATTGCGCCAGAGAGAAGAAATGACACAGAATTATTTCTGTTCATCTGTCAGTCGTAACAATAATTAAATTGAGAGCTTTGGACAGCTGCTGGTCCGATGGCATTTTCATACATCAGTTGACGACTTGCAGCACATGTTCAAAAGCAGTATGTGAATAATAATTGCAGAAAAATAACTGATGGTGTCAGACTGTGATCATGTAGAGTTGGGGTGTAAAAAAAAGACTACCAATTACCATGGGCCCTTAGAAATACTGGGGGTTAACCTTCAAGGCTCAACCCCTGGTAATTCTCACTCTCAACGTATACGTAGAAACTTTGAGTTTACCGAGCATCCTCTAAAACGCACAGTTGACCTTGAAATTTCTTATACAGAATTAAATCTGTGCCAAAAAGGAATAAAATTAACAACTATAATTATGCTCATTAACATTCCCCGAAAAATCTATGGATCGCCCTATGGTTAACACGTACAATTATTCCGCCAGATGATATTTCGTTAAAAATGATCAACTTCGTTAAAAAATCTTATTTTTCTCACTAACACTGCAGTGGTCGATAACAGCTAATGCTATGAAGCTGCACTACTCATCAACTTAAGATCGACAAAATAAACACCCATTAATCCAACAGAGCCCAACAGTATCTCATTAGGTGAAATCCGTGCACTACTCCAATCTTCTCAATAGTTCCTTATTCTTCTTCAATTCCCACTTTTAGTCGCCACATCCAATTGTCGCAAAATGTGATCCATTCGTTTCTGGTCTGACAGCTGCAGTGTGCATGTCTGCCTACATGTGTCCGTCTATCTGCCTGCATGTGTCCGTCTGTCTGCCTACATGTGTATCTGTCTGCCTACATGTGTATCTGTCTGCCTACATGTGTAACTGTCTGTCCACATGACATTGTGTATCTGTCTGCCTACATGTTTATCTGTCTGCCTACATGTGTATCTGTCTGCCTACATGTGTCCATCTGTCTGCCTGCCTACATGTGTCTATCTGTCTGTCTGCCTACATGTGTCCATCTGTCTGCCTGCCTACATGTGTCCATCTGTCTGTCTGCCTACATGTGTCCATCTGTCTGCCTGCCTGCATGTGTGCCTATCTGTCTGTCTGCCTACATGTGTGTCTATCTGTCTGTCTGCCTATATATGTTCATCTGTCTGTCTGCCTACATATGTTCATCTGTCTGCCTGCCTACATGTGTGTCTATCTGTCTGTCTGCCTACATGTGTGTCTATCTGTCTGTCTGTTTACATGTGTGTTTATCTGTCTGTCTGCCTGCATGTGTGTCTATCTGTCTGTCTGCGTGCATGTGTGTCTATCTGTCTGTCTGTCTACATATGTGTCTATCTGTATGTCTGTCTACATGTGTCTATCTGTCTGCCTGCCTGCACGTCTCGCTATCCTTCATTATCCCGAGTGTTTCTTAGATCCGTTGCCTGATCATTTAAATTCCTCAGCAGACGTCTTGACTACGAATTGCCACCGAGATATTTCCGACCAAAATAATATAATAATTAATTGCATGGATCGATGTTTTCGAACTTTCTTTCAATCCATTGATCAGCGATATTATTTTCATCCATTCAAACATATCAAGAAATTTTCATGTAATAATTATATCGATTCCAAACATATTAAGGAATATATTCCCCACATGTGGGCCTATTCAACGTTTTCAGACATTTTATACGACCCTTCTCGATTTTCAGATAAACAGGCTTTACAGTCTTTGAGGATTGCTTTATAGGCCTACAGGCGATATATGAACTATAGTCATTAGCATGCACAAAATACTCTAATTCAAGCTTATTACAAATAATATACGTTTATATCAAAGTTATTTTCTTTTCTGTATTGACGATGTATAGCCTACTGTATAATAGGTATATAATTATACATAGGCTACTCACATGGAATGTCATACAGAAGTGCATCCATACTTACATACACATACGCCACACTATTACTTATAACACGCACATATAGGCCCTAATACATAACAAGCAACTTCATGTACATGCATGTCCAAATGTCCATGACGATCATTACACAAAACCATAATCGTATTATACACCCGCCGTTCATCCTAACAAACATAATTTTAATAAATGTATTCAATCTATACATATACAATTTATACGTGCACTCATTTGTTCTGGAAATTATTGATTGCAAGAAAGAATGAACCTTTCTGTCTTTTCGTCATTCCGTTCATTCATCCATGCATCCAGTTTCCATCAATGCATCTATCCATTCAATCCTCCATCCATTTATCATCGTATACCCTCCATCCATCCGTCCATCCAATTATCAATCCATCCATCCATCCACCCATCCATCCATCCATCCACCCATCCACCCATCCATCCATCCATCCACCCATCTATCCATTCATCCACCCATCCATTCATCCACCCATCCATCCATCCATCCATCCACCCATCCATCCATCCACCCATTTATCCATTCATCCATCCATCCATCCACCCATCCATCCATCCATCCATCAATCCATCTATCCATCCATCAATCCATCCATCCATCCGTCACTCCATCTTTCCGCCTCGCCTTCTTTGTGCATGGTCTAGTATTCTATCCATTAGCATATATCAAAATCCCTATGCAATGCATGTCCTTGAGTTGCTAACTCCATTTATTCATTCGTCTATCCATATATAGTTTCGTTTTCCATCGCCTATTTTCATGCACCATTAGGCTCAACCTTTCCATTAATCATAGCAATTGTTTGCCGAATACAGCTTATCGGTTTTCAAGGGCGCTCGCACATAACGGAAACTCGTCGGAAAGCAGGAGCACTTGCCACAGCCCGTGGAAAATTTACGCCTAATTTTTTTAAACTATAGGCCCAGTATAGGTTTCTAACAAATTTCTGTTCGTATACTATCAAGTCATACTAATGAAGACATAGTAAAACCGGGAAATTTGCATTTAGAATTAATCCTTTACGAAAAATACCCTTGTTAATTCGTAATTCCCTATTAAATGCGTGGGCGTTTGCGTGCTTTTAGCTAATATAGCCTAAGTAAGTAAACAAGCGAGTTTTATTGGAAAGGCCAGGGATGATAATCATCGTTAAGCATAGTGCATACTTACATACACATACGTTACACTAATACTTTCTCAGGTGCACCATACAAACAAGCGGAGTTCAGTGGACTCTAGAAATAATAATTAAATGCTGCAGATCATGGAGGACTGCATGGCACAAAGACGACGACGTTTCTGCACTTTAATTTGTGAATAGGCTATAACATGTCACGTATACTATAGCCTACAGAATGTACATATACTTTATATAAGCTTACATGCATTGTCAGTGTATGAACGTATACGCGCACTTATAGCGCCCTTTCAAGAAATCTACTGGTCGAGTGGGTTGTAGCCCGCTCGCCGCGCCGGCGGCCCGGGTTCGATTCCCGGTCAGAGATTAATTTCTCGGATCTTTACTGCGGGTGGCTCGGTCGCATTATAAACGTGGAGTGAGGTTGTACTCTGCCTCCGACACTAATCATCTTCGATATGAAACAGGGTCGTTAAGCCCGAATACAACAACAACAAATCTACTCAGAAGCGCATCCCACTATAGATCTACAGTAGCCTATGTAGCCTACAGCGAGGACACTGAATCGCCGCTTCACGCCAAAGCGCTGAGTAATTGCAAGCGAAGGACTTGCCCAAGGTCCCTATACACGAGGCGGCTTGAGGTGGATTCAAATCTGCAGCCCTCCGGCTACAATCATGGCAACGAACACATACCCATTATATACGCCACCGAGACGAATGCATGGTGACGGGTCTGTCACTGTTAATTCCTTTGCCGTCCTGTCGTGTCTTGCACTCTGTATTTCTCTCTATTTGGCTTCTTCTATGTATATATATATATAATTATATATTTTATAAATATATATATATAAACATATATCATATAGTGATCATATATATAAAGATATATATAATTTATATAGTCTCTCCAGTCTTCGTTGCTTCCGTCCGTGCTTAAGGCTTCATATTTCTATTTGGCAACGTTTTTAACGGCGCCATATAATCATGGCAGGAATAGGATTGCAGGCGTCAAATGCAGATGAATAATTCAGAATAATTCTATAGTTATAATATCTACATATATATATGTAGATATTATAACTATAGATTTATGCATGTGCATACATATGTGTATGTGTTATTTATATATATTTGTATACGTGGCGAGTTCCTAGAGGCATAATCTCACTTGTCAGTTAGTTGTCCATGAATA
>OX243823.1:18916271-18967920 GCA_945859605.1 Lumbricus rubellus
GTTAGTTGTCCATGAATATATTATGCTCTCTATATTAATATTAAGCTTTCTCCTTCAGTTTATGCTACACACCCACACACCCACGCACACACACCCACACACAAACCCACACACCCACACACCCACACACACAAGCACACGCACACCCACACACGCACATGTAGACACACACAACACACACACATATCCATGCATACATTATTCAAACCATAATGTATGCAAGTCTACCTCTCGTTCCCTTCCATTCTTTCATCCCTCCGTGTTGTATATATATAATATATATATATATATTTTATGTGCATCATTGTGGGTATAATGCATAGATTAATATAATTATACATATACAGAAAATACATGCATGTATACATAATATTTATATTGCAGTGAGCAAGGTATACAATGTCCGAGTCAGGTGTGCAGTCGCCTGCAGCCGGCCGGCTAATTCCCATCTCACAAATCTGGATGGAATGACATGTTGTAAGCTTATAAAACTTCTCCAATTCACGATCAGCAGAGATGGGTTCTTCGCCCCCTCTATTACTCCGTGCAGGTCGTTTGGGCAGAGTATACCCTTGAACAATAGTTGCAACTGTGCTTTATCTAGTCATGTGTCAATGTATTTATCTGTCTTATCTGTCAATCTGTCTATATAAGTATCTATTGTGAACTGTATACCCATATGTCTGTATATCCATCCATCGATCCATCGATCCATCCAGACATCCAGACATCCAGACATCCATACATCCAGCCATCCCCCAAAACCCACCCATCCATCCTTCCATCCATCCATCCCACCCACTCACCGATCCATCCATCTATCCATCCATCTATCCATCCATCTATTCATCCATATGTGAAAATAAATACATATAAATAGTCCCCTTACATTTCATCTATTCGTGACGCCTGACAATCCTTCTCAGCGTCAGATTTATTCAACATAAAAGTCGCAAGAAAAATCTATCTCTGCACGATCAGCGCTTTCCAAACAAACCTCACCAAGCTGGATAAGAATCAATTTAACGTAACAATAACTATAGCCAGTGACTTAAACGCACATGTATTATACGGTCAGCCAATATTGCAACGCTCAATCTTAGTCTGTGTGGCACTGCATTCTTAGATTAAAGAAGAAGCCACCGTAATCAAAGAATCTCGCCTTCATTTCAGTATGAGGATAATACCCAAAAAAACAGTTCCACATCAAAATCCTTACTTTGAATTAAACAGTGAATTCATGCGAGCTGTTTATGATTTTATCCATTTACGAAAACAACATGCACAGTTGCATAGATTTACATGTATATGTGGCTTCAAAGTGCAAACAAACACACATGTTTACATACATAACATTACAAAACATGACATTACAAACATACATAGCACACATGTGAACATCCGTACATACATACATTTATACATTCATACATACATGTACATTTGCATTGTATCATATTAAAACATGTATGAAGTGCATGCATGCATGCATACATGCATACATACATACACACATAAAAATGAGCATGCGTGACATGCATGCATACATACATACATACATACATACATACATACAAACATACATACATGCATACATATAAATGAGCATGCGTGACATACATGCATACATACATACACAAATACATACATACAAACATACATACATACATAGCATACATACATGCATGCATACATACATGTATCTTCTTTTCCTTCGGGCTTGAATTAGTCCCTCGCCGGGGAGGGGTCAGTCACTGGGGAGGGGTCAGCCACTGGGGAGGGGTCAGCCATACATACATGTATGCATACTTATAAACATACATACAATGATACATGCTTGCATGTCATGCAACTATAGCAGCAACATACATACGAGCATACATAATAAATCCTTGTGCTTGTATGCCAAAAATCTTACGCTTCTCGATACGATTAATCCTTCTTCAGCAGTATAGAGCAACAGTGAATGTGAATAGGATACAGATGTAATTGAGATTGAACGACGCAGCAATCTTTTGTCTTTATTGTCAAAGCCATTTTCTGGTCACCTGAACATTATACTGCATGACCAACGGGAAACAGTTGACCCCTACGACTCTCGGAATTGATGGCAAGGAGAATTCTCAGAATAAATAAATCTCTTGGATTCGCTGTATATTATATATATATCATATATTACATATTATATATATAATATTATTTATAATATTATATATATAATATTATATATATAATATTATATATAAATGCTATATATATAATATTATATATATAAGGTCGTTGATCCTTCTTGGCTGTACGTATTTTCTTGGAGAGAAGAATAATGCAATGGCCTGCATGCTTGGATGGTGCATGAGACGTGTGGGCGCTATATAAGGATCAGAAGATATATTGCGCTAAGGCTTAAGCGAACTGCGCTACTCCAAGCAGGTCTTCCCATCTCTATGGTCATTGAAACCTCCGTCTCTATGGTCGTTGAAAGTCAATGCACAGATTAGATGCTGGAGTGGACTGAAGTTGACGAGATGAGAGAGAATAAGCCATGCAGGGATGAGGATGAATTGCGAGGACGAAAGTCTATTTAAGGTCATTACTCATTAATAGTTTTGAACCCACAAGAGTGACAAGACATCCAGATGTTAAATGGTTCTCGTTGGTAATATCCCTGTCAGCATGTCCAAGTGGAGTCCATACAGATCTCCCATTCGAGATCTCCATTTTTTTAAACACAAATGGATACCACAATTTATCCTAATGCTCATGGTCAACATAGCACATGGCTTACACGACATATACAGTCACTGGCTGGATATACTCCTCTGTCTACAGTTCGTCGATGCTGTGCAGCTTTGTAAACCTCTGTAGCACTAAGTCTGCCCCTCTCTTCTATCTTTCGGTCTGTCTGTCTGTCTGTCTGTCTGACTGTGTGTCTCTGTTTCTTTCTCTCTTTCTCTCTTTCTTTGTCTATCTCTACATGTCTGTCTCTCTTTTTCTGTTTCTGTCTGTCTGTCTGTCTGTCTGTCTGTTTGTCTCTCTCTGTCTCCCTCTCGCTCTCTATGAATATAATATTATATATGAAAGAATAGATGTATATTATGAATTATATTCTCAATCAATCTACAGACGACGTACCCCACTGGCTTCCAAGCAAGATCGGACACTCGAGAAGATCTCTGAAGGCATTGTCATGCACACGTCGTGACGATGGCCTGCGAAACTGCCAGAACACAGCAGCACCCTGTAGCACAACAATATGCACAGGATATGCATACATACAATGTCATACATACATACATACATACATACATACGTACACACATACATACATACATACATACATACATACATACATACATACATACAATACATACATACGAACACACATACATACATACATACATACATACATACATACATACATACATACATACATACATACATACATACATACATACATACATACATACATACATACATACAATACATACATACGAACACACATAATGCCAGAACACAGCAGCACCCTACAGCACGACAATATGCACAGGATATGCATACATACAATGTCATACATACATACATGCATACATACGTACACACATAATGCCAAAACACAGCAGCACCCTGCAGCACGACAATATGCACAGGAAATATATTCATCCGTATAATTTATAAAGCGCCAGTCTTCATCAGCATAAACAGCGACCAGTTCAAAACATCAATTATGTCTTTCACCTGCTAATGACATATGCATTGACGAGTGCAAATTATATGTATGTATAATTGTATATGTAGGAATTCATGTCTGCAGTTTGTGGTTCTATGCATAGCATTGTAAGTATGTATGTCTGTAGGGCCTATGTATTTATGTATGTATGCATGTATGCGTGTATGCGTGTATGTATGTATTTATTTATGTATGAACGTATGCATATATGTATGTATTGTATACTGTATGTATGCGTGCATGTGTAATTGTGTACGTATGTGTTACTGCACGAGTGTGCATACATTCATGATTGAATGCAAATAATGGCACATGAAATATTCATGTTTGGAAAAAATCCTAATCATGTGGACATATAATTTGTCATATTTCTGTCGTCTCAGCACCTTTTCCTTCGGGATTTCACGCACTGGGAGCGCTTCTGAAGGGCTTTTGCTGTGATAAGCGCTTTATAAGTTGTCAGATACAATACATATATAAATGCCTGCGAAGTCATACGCCGCCTTTGTGTGTGACTAGTTTTGAGAGGCTCTCTGTTGATATGAAGAATTGAAGATATCAACTTACATGCAAAGATACGTATACTAATAATAACATGCGATCTCATCTTATAGCTGACGTGGGCGCAATATGAAGCTACATGTATTTGAAATAAGACAAACACGCATATAAATATATATATATATACACCTGGCAAGACAAACACACACACGCACACACACGCACGCACACAAACACACACACATATATATATATATTATATACATGTATATACACACATATATATATATAAATTATATATATATATATATATATGTATGCATATATATATATATATAGTATGAGATGGCGCAGAGCTTCTGAATTCACCTTCTTGGGTTGAACTTTGACCCTGAGCTTTGGAAAAATAAGGCAGCCTCCGAATTCAGGTTCGTTCAGCTATAAACGCACACAATGACAATAATTATACAGGTTTTATTATTATATTTAAACTATTACAACAATCCATTATAAGACATGGAGCGCCTTATTTCCTTGAAGAGGCGCTACATTAATAATTGATTGAATGAACGAATGAATGAATGCCGCATACTTTTTCGAGTCTGGCAGATGGCCAGCCTCTGTCTGAAACAGACAGCCAGACAAACAGACACAAAGACACACATACAGACAGACACACACACACATACAGACAGACACACAGACACAGACAGACACACAGACAGAGACAGAGAACGAGAAAGAGATACGTGGAGGGGCAGAGACAGAGAGAGCGTATAGGATTAAGCACAGTCTATTAACCGTAACGCATAGCATCGTTGTTCTACAGCTTTCCTTAGAGAGCTTTGTTCTAAGCTTTCCTGCGTGGTCAACACCTAAAAAATAAAGACGTTGTACTTTTCAAATTGAATTCTAAATCTTCGCAATGGAAATTAACTCCTGGAGGAAGAACATCAAACGGACTGAAATGCGGACAGAATATAACTAGCTATAGACGCGGCAGTCTCACATGAATCGGGCAACTGTAAGCCCATCCGTCCTATAAGCTTAGTATAATATAACCGTCGTAGGCCTATACATGTGTACTGAAGCAAAGCTGTAGCATTGAACGAAGGAGATTTTCAGGCTTAAAAACTGTATCAAGCAGCGGAAGGAGATTTACTGCAAGCTGCAAAACAATAACATTGAGCTGAGGAGATTTTCTGCAAAGCTTCGCCTGTGCGAAACGTAGTAAATCCCGTCTATGTAAACATCATTAAAGTGAAGTGTAATATTGTTTTTGAGAGCTGTGAAGAACGGACGGAAAATTTATTACGACGTAAGTGAGACTTGTTTTGCATTGGCTTCCTCGATAAAACGTGGCCTATGCCATGGCTATAATTATTATAAACAATACCTTGATGTCATATTAAGCCTGTCTAATGTTTTTTCTGGAAATTCAGGATCTAATAACAATATCTATAAATCACATAAATTTATATAGCGCCCTTTCCAGATCCATGCTAAGAGGCGCTCCCAACCAGGGCTGGTCAAAAAGAAAAGCCTTAAGAAGACAATAGAACGAGCCAGCAGAATCACGTGGGAAGCGAGCGGAGAGCCACAGGAGGCTATTGCAGATAGCTTGACCCACCACTGAAAATGCCTTTTTCTGCATCACAATACGCGAAAAATGGACAGGGAATCGTGCACGCGTATACCTGAGCGCAACAAACGACGGCCCACAGAAAGGGAAGTGTGGGGGGGTGGTGGTGGTAAAGAGCTCGCATAGGTTTAGGATGGAGATTTAGCCAGGGTGCAGAGCCAAGCAATATAGAACCAGTGCAGGCCGTCCCACATGAAGGCAGAAACATGGGCATACCGGGAGATGCCACCAACCAAGCGTGCATGCTGCAGATAGAATTAAGGACCCTAATCAACGAATTCATGCGAGTATATGTGGGAGGCCAGCAAAAAGAGAAGAACAGTAGTCTAGACGGATACAAACAAAGGCATGAACGAGGACAGAAGAAGTGTTGCATATCTTTGCATATGCCTACCTATGGGAATAGTGTGGTTCTATCTGTCTCCCTAAGTGTGTTTCTTTCCTTGTGCTTTTGTCGACTTGTTTAAAAAAATAGTTTTATAATGCTGCAAACATTGCACTTTTCTTGCATGTAGGCAACTGCGCATTTCTCGGGCTCCCTCACTCCGCTTACGTTTCTATTTATTATTATGACAAACTAAACAGTAGGCTACGAAATAATGAATATGGAATTACATTAACTTACAAACACGTGAAACTGTCCGACTTGCGATCCAATGATCTGTTGTTAAGAAAAGTAACGACAACAAATAATAATTATTTAATATGTCATATAATAAAAATTATAATTATAATAATAATTATTGCAACATAGATCCATACAGCAACAGTTTAAAACATTTCAATTGTGCCATGCATTGTGTATTATTTTCATGCTACACTTTGAGTAACAGATCAACATTGTTTTTATTCCTGCAAAGTTACAAGTAAAGAACAGCTTCCAGCTCAGACAGTTTTTCTTCGCCATTAGAAAAAGCCATTGCAGTAAAATTTATTCCGTAAACTGGCATGAAATTAATCTAAGTCCCTGCTTTAACCTTCATTCCTTCATTCACTGATTCAGTGCGCAAATTTGTAAAACGCCCATTCAAGGACACTATTCAGAGGCGCTTCAAAAAACTCCATCGTGTCCAAATAAGACTTTCTTAAGACGAGAGATGAATGCCTGAGAAGGATTTCTACATAGTAAGGGAGCTGAGCGTCAAGAGAAGGCCATTCCAATTATATATATATATATATAGAGTGGCTTGATACCACTGGAAAGACATGATGCTGCCTGATGCAGGTGCGAACAAAAGGATCTTATGGAGGAGACTTTGTTCAAACGATAGTATTCCAATTGTAAGGGATTCCTACTTTGCAAAGCAAAGACGAACGAAGCTATAAGCTGAGACTCGTGTAATCCTAAAAATTGTACATGCACGTCTCACAGTCTCAGCGTCACCTGTATAGAGAAAGAGAGACAGACAGACAGACAGACAAACAGAGAGAGAGGAAGACCACGTTTGGAGAGACTGTTTTCAGACGTGTTAGTATTTAGCGCCGTTGTCCACGCAACAGTCTTGTCATTATACGGTGTCGACACAAAAGATGTGGCGCCTCAGATGCGTTGCGTGTATATATGTACAATATACAAGCAGATGAAAGGGACAAACGACTGGCGATCGATTTCAATGAGACACGACGTCTCCAAGCTTGAGCATACATCTTCCAAAGAGACTATGCTCTACAGTCTACACAATATTATAGATAGCCTATACCGTGTATCATGCCATGCAGCCGGGTTTCTTGCATGCGCACAAAATCTGCGTCCATCATTCATCACAGAGGCTGTCGCATGCAAACTGCTGCAAATCGTGTACAGTGTACACTGTACAGTGTACACAGTGTACACTGTACAGTGTACACAGTGTTTTTTTTGTACACGTGGGTGTTACACTGCTGGGCTTAATGCAGATTATCCGCGGAGGCAAATCGCAATAATAATAATCAAAAGAAGCCGTCCTATGGCTTTCGAAAGGCGTCCGTCTGCATGAAAAGAATTATTTTAGAAATGCCATGTACACGTACAATATGTGACTCTTAGCATCAAAACGCTAAGCAATGAAATATAAGTCTTAGACGACTCAGTACGGTTTTCTATGAAGCAGTTTCAAATGTAAAGGTGCATTGACTATATAATAGCATGCAAGGGCGGATCCAGGGCCAATCCGGCCATGCCCCCACCCCCAGTCAGAGATTTGTACTGAACGTGCCCCACCCATAATAATAATCTTCGTTTAATTGCTTTCAAGCTTCAAATAATGCAGCGGAAAAAGTGGGGAGAGAGAGAGAGCCAGAGAGAGTAACAAAAAGTAGCTTACATGTATGACTACAAAACCTTTTTTACAGAACTCTTTGGGAGAATGACAAGAAAAGGTCATCAGATTTTTCGGTGAAAGACCAAGAAAAACAAATTTCTTTACGAAAGACCAAAAATGTTTTCCCTCTTCCAAAATTTATGTATCCGCCCCTGGACTATACGCTGTGAAAGGATATCTGCTACATCATCGTCGTCGTCGTCATCGTCGTCGTCATCATCATCATCATCATCATATCAGCTTCCCGTATTTTTATCGTTGGCTGGATTTGAAGGCAAAAGAAGCAATAGAAGACCAATATACAGTGTGCATACATACATGTACGTAGGTATAGAATATGTCATAAGAAAAAGGTGCATAGAACATAGAATCGCGTTAATATGAACGAATACGAAACATGACAAACGCCTGATTGCAAATCTCTGCGCATGACAGGCGCATAAACATACATGGCTTCAACTACAGTTGCTAACAACGACGGCGACGGTAAAACGATGGTGACGAGGACGACAACGACAACGACGATGATAAAGATGGAGTTGCGTTTCTGTTTTGTTGTTGTTGTTTTTGTCGTTGCTGTTGTTGTCATTGATGACGTTGATAATGTTGTTGATGATGACGATGATGATGATGATGATGATGATGATGATGATGGTGGTGGTGGTGGTTGTGGTGGTGGTGGTGATGATGATGATCATGGTGATGGTGATGATGATGATGATGTTGTTGTTGATGACGATGATGATGATGTGATGATGATAATAATGATCATGGTGATTATGATGATGTTGTTGTTGTTGTTCACGACGCTTGTGATGATTGTTGTGTTGTTGTTGTCGTTGTTGTTGATGATGATGATGAATAGACCTACGTGGCATTTAATGATTTTACATCTCTATAGGCTTTTTCTAGAAAAGCTTGCATTCAATCAATCAGTAAAGGTTGACATGTGATCCATGCATGCATTAAGCAAGTACTTCTATAAGTAGCGTATAGGGCGAAAAGTCAGAGTCTCTTAAATGGCTTCGTTCCTAATGGATCCTTTCTACAAGTTGACAGCTGTGGCAGGGAACAGGAATCAACGCTGACATCTCTCACTGCAATATATACATATATGTGTGTGTTTGTGTGTGTGTGTGTTTGTGTGGCTACACATCAAGAACTGCAGTAGCCTAACTCATATCGGTTCTTGTTGTTGGCGTCGTTCTTCAACGAACTCGTTTCAGAACATCAAAACAGCGAACATAAACAGCACGGTATTCTAGGAAGTCAGTTAAATAGAATATCGCGTCACCTGGTATACGGTACGCCTACATCAAATGTCACAATAATGCACCGTATACGGGGTTTCAATCGCCGCGTACGCTTTGTAGAACTGTCAGCTAATGATGCTAAACACAAAGGCTGAAATATTTATCTGAAATCTCTTAACAAACAGAATGTTGTAATAGAGATTTTTTAGACTGGAAAGGAATGAAGGACGAACCGCGTTCGACGTCGTTTCTCTTTCCATCGAAGTCAAGGTGTTCTTCTGGCCAAAGCCAATGCTTGTCACCTGCACATTGCACAATTACCATTGTTATAACATACGCATGATGATGTATAATACTGTTAACACAATACACGTAAATATAGGTATATGAACATAGGCGAACGAGGCGGGGGGCAGAGGGGGGGGCAAATGCCCCCCAAATTCGGGCAAGTTTTGTGGTTTTTTCGGGCAAAAGCCCCCTATGACTAAAAAAAAGGTCGTCAACTTTCGGGCAAGTCGGGTTTCTCGGGCAAACACAGACCCGAACGACCAAAAAAATTAAAAAAAGGTCGTCAACTTTCGGGCAAGTCGGGTTTTTCGGGCAAACACAGACTCAAACGACTAAAAAAAGTCGTCAACTTTTTCACGGATGTATTTTTCGGGCAGAAGTTTAATCTTCCCCCCACTGCTGAAATCTCCCGTACGCCTATGTATATGAATATTATACTATTCTTTCTCACAAAATGTACTTTGTTATTTTGCTGTATAGGGCCTGCGTGCGAGCTACATAGCGTCATCCAGTGTGAGAATTGTGGGGGAAAACTGACGGATTGGACTATGATCTACTTGAAATTGGGGTGTGAAAAATTTCCTATGGGGCTCTAAGAAAAACTGGGAGTTGAACCCCCCGCAATTGTCATCCTGGGGTTACCCGATGCATAGTTCGAGGGTACGTATGGTACGTATTTTATATTTTGAAAGGTACGTACGTATTTTAGCGTACCTTATTGAAGGGTACGTAAAAGGTACGGTACAACACTTAACCGTGGCACATGCTATAAGTCATGGATTATTGATTATTCATGCCATGTCATGGTGTAACATACTCATTTACAAGTATTAAAGCCTTAAATGTTATATAATCACAAAAATCGCCTCAGGCCGTTCATGATAACGTAAATACGCTGGTGACGTCACTTTGTTTGCATGTGCCAATAACAGAGTAATTCAATATCGGTGAAGCGTCAAAACACTGACATATAATACTACTCAGAAATAAAATACGCGTATGGTACGCGTATATTTTATTCTCTGAAAGGTACGCACGTATTATACGCGTACCTTATATAAGGTACGCGTACGCATCGAACTATGACCCGATGTCGATTTTAAGTCCATTTTGTTGTGTGGATTCGTGTCTTTAATGTACCGTGTATATACGTTGTGGTGAGTATAATGTACAAAAATTGTACATACATGCATAGATGAACGACTGCAGTGTCTATCACTTTTCCTGTGTATACTTACAAACGCCATGTTCAAGATTCGAACCTGTGTGAAAGGAGTCCATGGTTCATATTGCATGTCTAACACCATTATAACTCAGCCATAACCTCTTAAACCCCTTTAACCAAGCTTCATCACTTTTATTCGGAGCCCTTATTAAAGTGAGCTCTGACCTCATAAACCATGTACTGTAATTAAACTTTATTTTGAAATTATTCCTCATATTCCACCATACAAACTTTAACGTTAACCATCTGAAACTCCTTCGGTAAAATGTAATGCTTTGAACCAGGACTTCTTTATGACCACTGACCCGCCGCCACAAAATCGTGATTACTGGGACTGGATACCCAAGAACACGCTGTTTTTAAGTAGCAGCTCAGAAATTTTGTGACCGCGCAAAGTCTACCTTGAATAAGATCGAGAATGCTGCAATCCTGACTGATTTCAATGCTATGTAATTCGAACGATGGACGGTTTTCGAGTGATTTTGGAAGCTTGATGTGACTTTTAAAGCGCCGCCACAAAATCGTGATTACTGGGACTGGATACCTAAGACAACACTGTTTTTAAGTAGCAGCTCAGAAGTTTTGTGGCCGCGCAAAGTCGGCCTTGAATAAGATTGAGAATGCTGCAATCCTGACTGATTTCAATGCATGCTATGTAATTCGAACGATGGACGGTTTTCGAGTGATTTTGGAAGCTTGGTGTGACTTTTAAAGCGCCGCCACAAAATCGTGATTACTGGGACTGGATACCCAAGACAACACTGTTTTTAAGTAGCAGCTCAGAAATTCTGTGGCCGCGCAAAGTCGGCCTTGAATAAGATTGAGAATGCTGCAATCCTCACTGATTTCAATACATGCTATGTAATTCGAACGATGGACGGGTTTCGAGTGATTTTGGAAGCTTGGTGTGACTTTTAGCATAGCTTTCTGCTTCTCAGTCATTTGCGATACCGAGTAATTCAATTATTTTCAGGAAATTCCGTAGGACCTGGTAGATTAAGTTCACACATTGATGAGTCGCAAATAAATTTTAATTGATTTTCATGACTTCTATTCGAAACACCGAATAGATTCGATATTAAATTTTTACGACCCTGTTGATGACTCCTAAAGACAGAGTTCTAAGCAAGCTAAAATGATGAACTTCTGCCGTCGCGCTATACTGCTGCTGCTGCTACTGCTGCTGCAACTGCTGCTGCTGTTGCTGATGCTTCGGTAACGATGCCATCAGCACTATAAGCTTAATATCAACAACATCATTATTCTCTTATTATGAAAACGACGGTATCAACAACAACAATAGTAATATAATATAGTACAGTCACTGTAGGAGAATAGTAGGAGAGTAGAGTTGGTAGTAGGTCTAATAGCAGTAGGCTAACAGTAGGCCTAGTAGTTTTACCATAACATGAAAAGCTTCTCTGTAGACTTCGACCCCGTCCGTCGCATGCGAGTAAGTCATGTTGCCATACTGTGATGCAATGACGTCCATCCACAGGTCATCGGTGGTCAGTCTGATTCTGGACAAGATCAAATCATGTCCATGGTCAGCTAAGGATTTATTCATTCATGCATGTATGAATGTATGTATGTAAGTATGCATTTATGTATGTATGTATGCATAACATTGTATGTATGTATGTATGTATGTATGTATGTATGTATGTATGTATGTATGTATGTATGTATGTATGTATGTATGTATGTATGTATGTATGTATGTATGAATGTATATATGTAAGTATGTATGTATTCATGTATGTGTGTATGCATGTATGTATTGTATATAAAACTGTAGGTGCGATGATTAATGTTTCATTCCAAGGTCCGATACAGCTAGAACTACATGTATTAAAATAATAATAAGCTTACTCGCTTTATTTAATTCTCCCCGCTACACGCACGGCTTAGCTACTTAACGCACCTCCAGTCCTCCATGCAATGATTCAAGCTGCACTGTATACGCCCTCACCTTCACTCAGTTGCATGGCTCATAATTATTATGCTAACACCTACATGTACTATGTTTGTCGTCTGCCAACATCGATCTGAATTCTGACCATCCTTGTCTATTTATATACAATGTCATGTGCCAATGATTTCTGACAGCTGAACATTTTCTCTGAAACAAATTCGACGAATCCTGATTGATATCGCTAATCATCTCACAGATAGACTTAGACCTATTATTATCTGCCTCGTACTAAATCCGGCTTTGTTTTGCTGGCACAACTTGTTTTTGTTTCACTAAAATTAATGTGTATGTAATTTATAATGATTTCGCCTTTTATCTTTTCGACAGGAGAAGTGATAGCCTACGGAGATGTCGTCTTTCTCTGCAACGCTTCTTAAGTTATCTCGTTTAGGCCTACTCATGGGCGCCCGCACATAGGTGCAAAGGGGCACTTGCCCCCCTGTAACATTGAAACTTATTTTTCTAACTACTACTTTGGGTTTTTAACAAATTTCTTCGCATTAAAGCACAATGAAGTAATGATACGAATTATACATACAGTGAAAGTCAAAAGTCTATGTTTAGAAATCTCTGCAGATATAAACATGCTCTTAATTTTCTGCCTTGCATTATCAACATCTTGTTAAAAACTGGAACAGTGACCATTGGCTGTTAACCTTCCGGCAGGCGCCCTTGCAAATAGTATATTTTATAGGCTATCGATTTTGGCCTACTTGATGGAATCTCGCTGTCTTGCAACCTTTCACAACTGCACAAAATTAAGTATCAATAGAAGTAGATTGAGGAACACTTACACCTTGAAAACTGACACCTATTTTTTCACTTAGATCTATTCATTCATTCAATGGACTTATAGGCCTAATAGTACAGCGCCGCTTCAGGAACCCACTTTTAGCATCTACTTTTTTCTTTTTCTACTTTGCATTAAAGAAACTGTTCATATTAAAGCTGATACACAAAATGAAACTGAAAAGTTTGCATTAAGAAACCTCATTGAAAAATACTCGTGCTCTTGATTTCCAGTTTTGCATTTTCAAGCTCTTGTTACTAAAACATTTACGGTAACTGTGATCATCGAAAAAAATTTGACCCCCCCCCTGCAAAATTTCTGCGGGCACCCATGGGCCTGCTTATCCCTCTGGGTTTCCTGGAAAGATTGTGGACCTTGTAAGCGAGTTTTGCATAAACACAGCGAACGATGTACGGATATCAGTGTAGGCTTGAATCAACACGCATAGTTGAGTTCTATAATAGGCTTACGTATAGGCCTACATGGCTGAAAATGTTTAATCTAGACTCTTCTGGGGAATAGCCTAATTCCCCAAGGAATAACAATCCCCCGAAAATTCTACATATATTCTTTGCATGTACATTTATATACGCAAAATTTCTTACTCTACAGAAAAATTCGACGTGAATTGTAATGTTTATCGGAAATACAAAAATACTTTTAAAAAAGGTCGTCAGAACAACCTGACCGGTCAAAGGGCATGGTTGGTGTCTGGCCCAGCAGTTGTTCTCTGGCCAAAAACGGTCGTTTTCCCCGCCCCCTCAGATACCTGAATTTCCCCCTCCAAAGCAGCAAAACTAGATGAAACACTGACTGCATGGCTTTCTTCACATAAAATTATCTGCTTCTGCTTTTAACAGGATCAGGTCATGGAGTCAATGAAAAAAAGAGGAAAATGCGATCACTTGATTGGGAGATGTCGTTGAACCAACAGGAGGTTGATCTATAGTGCTGTCGTTGGAGAAAATAGGCCGTAGTCCTTTCTGGTCTGTAGGCCATAGTCCGTTCTGGTCTTTAGGCTATAGTGTGCGATTAGAGTTACAATAATAGTCACCTGTGAACTGTTGAAGCAAAAGAGCTTCCGATGATCTCGGAATCCTGAAACACAAAAATGAAGTTTATCAACTAAAGTAATGTAATGCAATTAGTGATTTCTGCAGCGCCGCTCACAGTCATGGCCATTCAGTAGTGCTCCCAGTACGAGAACTCCGAAAGAAAAAGAGGGGTTAAGAAGATAGAGACATGCAGATATAACAGTTTTTACCTAAAAACCGGAACGAAAAAAGCAGCTATGGCTATCACAGACTTTACTTTATATAGCCCGGCGAATAAGCTGCTCTCCCTGACGTGGCTTTTGTGGACGCTGAGAAATCCTCGATTCAATGTCTACGATGTAGTTGGGAGCACCACTGAGTAGCATCTTTAAGGGCGCTATAACAAGTGTTTATACACATGTCCATATGCCGACATACACATAGGTGCAATCACGTCCTAAAAGTTGGGGGGGACCATAATGAATCACGTCCTAAAAGTTGGGGGACCATAATAATAAAGTTAGGGGACCACTCAAAAGTTGGGGGGACGCGTCCCGTGGGTCCCATAGGGTGGTTGCGCCTATGGACATACATACCTGTTGGTTAGTTACAATCTGTAGAAACTGAACCAACTTTTGTATAATTATTAGAATGAAACGATTCACATTGAAGAAAAGAACCTAACCAACAGGTCCAGAAAACCACTGAAGAGATTTTTTCTAAATCAGAGTCAGCCTACATTCTCCACAGCGAGACGTGATGAAAGCAGAGAGCAGACTATAGTTATCATCATCCCTTCGCTACTTGAAGTCTTTTTTATTTCCTCGGGGCTGTCACGCTGAGAGCGCCTCTGAATAGCTAGTCTGTAAGAGGCGCTTTATAAATGCTCATATACCATACCATATAGCCTACGATTTGTTTGGCTGTCCTTTGAAGGACGTCCACTTGGTTCCTGCGAAGAAAATCGTGTATGAGGACGACCTTCGGATCCCGATTCAAGATCTCAACATTGATCGTCCCGTCCTCTGGAGTCGACGAATTCAGACTGTAGCACGTCAACGACAGCTCATCGCCTCTCGTCTACAACAACAACATCATCATCATCATCATCGTCATCATCGTCATCATCGTCATCGTCATCATCATCGTCATCGTCGTCATCTTCATTGTCATCGTCGTCATAGTCGTCGTCGTCGTCGTCATCATCATCAACATTATCATCCTCACGTGTTGTTGCTGCTTCTGCTATTACATGCGCTACCGGTACTACTACCAATACTAATACCGGTTACAGTACAGCTAAACTTCTAATAGGCTATGCAAGTTTGCTCCTATATGACAGTTCGAATATTGTTATCTTTTTTAAAAATGTATTTATTGATGCATGTTGTATAAAATAATTATAGGAATTGTCACGCATAGGCTAATAGACCTACACGCACACCTGTACGTGCGTGCGCATACAAGCCATGCATTGCATACATAATTACATACCTGTATACATACATAATTATAGGCCTACATGCATACAATAGGAACCATAGTGAAACTCTGTTAGCTTCATTTGTGACGAAATCTATGCCATTATTAATTTTGTATGCTATAGAGTTAGACAACCTGCATGGTGTTACATGGAGATGAGTTGCATTGAAAGACTGTGTTGCTTTTGCCATCCGACATCTGATGCTGATCCTTCTCTGCTTCTGCTCCTCCGTCATTGTTCTTCTGCTGACGAGCTTCAATAGTTCGAAGGATACTCGCTATGGCCAGGCTCGAAGAATCTAACACAACACAGCGGAGTTAGTAGCTCTCTGCGCATTAAAATTTTACGTGAACTCTACCCAGGGCTGAAAGTGAGCCGGGTCTGTCCGGGTCTCAGACTCGGCATTAATTTTTTTGGCTCTTGAATAAACACTGATATTTATCTGGCCCAAAGAGATCCGGCAAACCACTTTCAGCCCTGACTCTACCACAGCAATAATTACAAGAGCAGGACTCGTGCCATCGATGATGATTGAAGACAGGAGGACAGGACTCATATTAAGTGAAGCTGTCAATTCTCGCTTAGGTCTTTAGAAGCTTATTCACCAAGCCTAACCAAAGATGGAGAGCTACAATGTAAATTGGTGTCTTGCGCTAAAATATCTATCCGTGCACTACGCTCTTCAATCAGACTTGATCTTCTAATTCCTCATACTAGAATATTCACGGCTTAGGCCCTAGGCCTGCACCTTTGTCCCAGTCATTTGTCTCAATTGGTTCCTATTCCTATCTGGAATGCAATGCTTCAATCTATTCGCTCTCGAATTCTAGCTGGTGTAGCATCCTTTGCTTTTTCTCCAAACCCATACATGTCCTAAAACAGATCGAGGCGCCTTAGAAATGTTTGAATACGATATAATGGGCCTACAATATAATATCAAATGCAGTTTTAGAAGTAACTTAGATTTTTCATTAACTGAATTACTTGAACGGAGGTAAAGCTCTTGGTAGGCCTTCTTGGCTTCTTCATATCTCATCTCCTGTAAAAAAACAAGCATAATACTTACACTTTTGTAATAGGCTACTGTGTGTGTAGTAATTATACTTGTCTTGAGTGACTTTAATCAACATTACATAGGATAACATGACATGGCATAGTATGACACAGCATGACATGACATAGCATGACATGACATAGCATCACACAGCATAACACAGCGTTACATGATACGACATAGCATAACATGACGTAGCATGACTTCACATGACACAACAGAGCATAGCATGACATGTATAATTAATATTTGTTTATTGTTTTAAATTTGAATTATTTTATGCCATATAATGCTGCAAAAAAGCTGCTGCGTAATGCGATATTACGACATGATATTGTATTGTATACTTATGTAACGAACTCTATCCTCGTTACAGGGGATGGGTTTTTGCTCTGTAGTGGATTAAGGCAGCTGGTGTTTGAGGCGGGCTGATGGTTTAATCGCTAGAGGGCGTAGGCAGTATAAAAGATTGAGCTTCCCTTGGAACGACGGCAGAAGAGAGTTGAATTCCGACGGCGTGGTCAGAGCTATTCTTGAAGCGGAACGAGAAGGTCGTCACGTGACTGTGGAACCAGGAAGAAACTCTTGTGCAACTGCGAAGTTAGGTTTCGATAACTTTACGCTGAGTTAATAGCTTAAATGGTCGAAACCAAGCTGGAAGAAGAAACCACGGAAGGACGGTCCTTGCAACGGAAAACACAGCTGTGGCAGTAGAATACCGTTGGCCGAGTTTCGTTCGTCATGCTGTATGGAGAAGTGACGGGAAACGCCCCTTTTCGAACGGGTAGTACTTCGTAGTTTATTCATTTGTGAGAAAAGAGATATTTAATTGTAGGCCTCTGCTAAGTTAAGGACTAAACATTGTCTGGGTTCTAGGGTGTTTCCGTGCAGAAGCTAGGGCTTTTGTGCATTTAATATCATTTTTGCTACTCTATGTTGAATGAGTGACATTTGAGAGTGTAGTCACGTGTACGTGAATTGTATAATATTCGCTTCACCATTATAGGCTGAATGAATGACGGACATTTGCAAGAGTAACCGCGTGTACTTGAACTGTTGTATATTCACTTTGCTACTATAGGCTGAATGTGTGAATGATATTTGAGAGTTGTGCTTACTTGTACTTTGTAATATTAGTCTCGTGAATATTAGGCGAACGGGTAGAGAACCGTCTAGCACCTTAAGTGAACTATTAGTAATAATTGTTGTGACTTTACAAACCTTTTTCTAGAGTTAGGACTTTGCTATATTAATCTAGAGTAGGTAGTCTCTTCTATTTAGTTTAGTGGTTCACATTATATTGTTCTTCTGTGCTAATTAGGCGTAGCCATTGCATTATTTCGTATGTTTTGCTTGATTACACTATCATAAATCAAATGGCTTCTCCTTCTCCAAACTTACTAGCCATTGAGGGGGAATTGAGTTCAGAGGAAGAAGAAGAAGTAAGGAAGGCCTCCCCGGAAGTGGTCCTCGAACCTCTTTATGCTCAACTGGTTGCACATTTGGATAAAATGAATGACACTCTGAAAGGAATGAAGCAAGATTCAGTAGATATAAAGGCACAACTGTTGGTTATGTTGGAAGACATGACTGAAACCCAGAGAGACAGAAAAGAGTTACGGTCTGAGGTTATGGGAATGAGACAGACCCTGACTGACGTGACTGATAGACGAGACGAGGAGCAGGAGGAAAGAAGGAAATTGGAAGAAAGGTTGGAAAGATGGGAGGAAACAAATACTAGGACGCTCACAATAGGTGCACAAACGGACCCAGATATTCCGGACTACGGTCCGGAGGTCGTCAACCGACCAAGGACCGTGCCTCTGCCATCGGACACCTCGATCAACTTTGGCACTTTTCCACTTAGAAGAGAAATAAACCCGAACACGGGAGCGAGACCAAAGGAATTTGGTCTGACCGGTTCATTTGCCCCAGGTCCAACGCACCTATTAAAAAGTATGGCCACCTCTCCACGGCAACGATCGGGAGTAGCGCCCCGATCGGGAGAAAGGTGGGCCTACGAGCGTTACACTTAATCATTTATAAAGCGCCTCTTGTAGGATGAACCGTTCAGAGGCGCTTCCAGAGCGCAAGGTCCCGCAAAAAATAAATAAATAAAAAGCGCACTCAATAGAAGAGGACCAACTGATACATGTATGTCATGATGTTATGCATGCCTATAATAATGTGATGCCATTCTGAGTAGGCCTACCATTAATAGAGCACTGGCTCTTATGGTCATGGTGACCTGCTGGTCATTATCGGCAGATAAGTCCGGACAGTTCTGCCCACACGATGGGCTCAGCCTCGTCTCAACCCAGTCCAGTGCCAGCTTATAGTCCTCCTGGTCGACGGCTGACTGCGCAATCTCGTTGACCTCGTCCAGGGTCAGAGGCTCGACGCATGCGTGGTGAATGCATCCGGCAGCTAGTCGTCCAGTAGGGAGACAGTGGAAGCGTTGAAGGAAGAGGATGTCGTTGATGGCAGGTTGAGGATCCGACTCATAAAGAAGAACGGCCGACAGTTCCGTGAAACGATGACCAATGCCTGTGTCAAAAAGACGTGCAAGTAAGTAAGTAACCTTCATTTGCATCTCACGTGCCGCGTAGGGACCTTGGGCAAGTCCTTCACTCGCAATTGCTCAGCGCTTCGGCGTGAAACTCCGATGCAGTGTCCGCGCTGTATTCGGGAGTGCCTATGAGGAGAGAGAGAGAGAGCTTGAAGGGGCGCTATAACAAGTGCACATACATACAAACAAACACACAAATAACTAGAGTATACCCTATGTAGACAATACAATGCATTCAAAATAGGCCTAGTTATGTACATTTTTATTTGAAAGATAAATTAGTGCAAACATTTCCACAATTAGGCCTAATTAGATGTCTGCTTATGGCCAATTAATAAGGGCAATGTGCACCTGCGCAGAAGTCACGTGGTTAGCGCACCTAGAAATCCACCAATGCGAATATTTGCCTCGAGAGTTCTCATTGAGTCATTCACCTGCGCCCTCTGCGCCCCTAGTCACCAACACCGCTATAATGGGTGCACTGACCGTACACTGTCGGTAGGAAGATTAGACTGCAAAGAAGAGGCCCTTTCGTTTAGCTCTCATATGCCGAGGCTAAGACAATGAAGTCGCTAGCGCTTCATAGGCTAATTATGATAGCCATGACTAGCTTATAAAGGACAGATCTTCTTTCAGAGTCTTCAGACTTATAGACAAGTTGCAGAGCATAATAGCATGACATAACATGCATGATTACACATAACATGGCATAACAATGGCACAGCATTACATAGGGTAACATGACATGGCATAGTATGACAGCACGACATGACATAGCATGACATAGCATCACACAGCATAACATGGCGTTACATGATATGACATAGCATAACATGACTTCACATGACTTCACATGACACAACAGAGCATATCATGACATAGCATGACATAACATGCATGATTACACATAATATGGCACAGCAACGACACAGCCTTATATAGGATAACATGACATGGCATAATATGACACAGGATGGCATGACATAGCACAATATGAAATAGCATAACTTATAATGACAGGCGCATGACTGACTTGTTTGAAGAGAGGTTGAAATAAGTTCGCACTCTCCGATGTCCTTGAGAATCGGGATCCACGACCTTTGGATCCTCCTTTTCAACCGGAAGACGAGCACCGGATGTCGCTCGATGACGTCAGCGAAACTCAACGTGACGTCATTGATTCGCTGAGTCTCCGTCAAGAACCTGAAAAACCAATCGCAGTCGACCTGAAGTGGTCTGCCATCAAACCAGAAACTATTATAGCAGATCAATGATCATATGATTGATCAATAATATTTAAAAAGTAGACTTACCTTTGCACGAGTAGTCAATAATTGAACTGTGGGAAATAAACATCAGCGTGCTGTTTTATATCATGTTATGTCATGCTCTGTTGTGTCATGTGATGTCATGCTACGTCATTCTATGCTACACGCCATATTAGGCCCTATGTAACGCCATGTTATGCTGTGTGATGCTATGTTATGTCATGTTATGTCATGTCATGTTGTGTCATAATATTATGTCATGTCATGTTACCCTATGTAATGTTGTGCCATTGTCATGCCATGTTATGTGTAATCATGCATGTCCGGACATTTTCTTAGCCTCAGCATATGAGGTCTGACGGTCGGTCGGTCCTCTCCCTCGCCGTCTCAACTTCCCACCAACAGTGTACGGTCAGCGTACTCATTATAACTGAACTGACTATAGAGGGCGCAGGTGGAGAAAACATCTTTAAATAGATTTCGTCATTGCGGGGGTTTGAGCATTGACCTCTCCATTGATAGATCGGCATTCTAAGCGCCTTACTTAATCAAGGCATACTTTGCGCGGCCACAACATTTCTGAGCTGCTCCTCAAAAACAGCGTGCTCTTGAGTATCCAGCCACAGTAATCAGTATAGCCCCAGTAATTACGATTTTGTGGCGGCGCTTTAAAAGTCACACCAAGACTCCAAAGTCACTAGAAAACCGTCCATCGTTCGAATTAGGCCTGCACATAGCATTGAAATCAATTAGGATTGCAGTAGGCCCTATTCTCGATCTTAATCAAGGCAGACTTTGCGCGGCCACAAAATTTCTGAGCTGCTCCTCAAAAGCAGCGTGTTCTTGAGTATCCAGCCACAGTAATCACGATTTTGTGGCGACGCTTTAAAAGCCACTCCAAGCTTCCAAAATCACTCGAAAACCGTCCATCGTTCGAATTACTTAGCATTGAAATCAGTCAGGATTGCAGCATTCTCGATCTTATTCAAGGCAGACTGTATCGCCTCGTTCCATGCATTTAAAGTCTTCTCTGATGGTTTCCGGCAAGTTTTTCCTTGGTCTGCCAGTGTGCCTCTTCCTTGTCTTCCCGCTGCACAGAAATGCTTCTACACATGCATACCATTTAGAACTGCACATTTTGCCGAGCTGCACGTTTGTGAGGCACGGTGACCGATTGGCCTGTAATGCGGAGAGTATACCTACGGGTTCGATCCCCTTCGATCCGAAGCAATTACTGTGTATGGACCATGGGCGGAGTTTATCAGGGGCTAGGGGAGGCTAAGCCCCTCCAAACGACCCAGATTCAACTTTTTTTACCATGAAATGGTATCCTTTTTCGGGGTTAGCCCTCCCAATAAGGTCCAGGCTCGGGGTTAGCCCCTCCATGAACGGAAACCAAACTCCGCCCATGGTATGGACCTTTTAATTAAGCAAGTCCTTTACCGTAGGCCTACTCACAATTGCTCTGCATTTCAATTGCAGTTGCGCCGTCGAGGCGTGTGTGCACTTCTGAGCACTGTATGGTGCTATATCAAATTTCAGTTGTATTGTATTGCATTGTGTTGCATTGTATTTTATTGCATTGCATTGTATTGTATAAAAAGCCCTGACTTACCGTTTAATATGCTCTGAATCGTGATGACTACCCTCCGCTCGATGAAGCAACTCATCCTGCTCAATAATCAACCGACAAAAGCTGATCACTTCGCTTTCCAACTGCAACAGTTTCTGCACCTCCAACCTCGACTCGCACACGTGGCTATGACTCGTCGCCAGTGTTGATATCGTCTGCTCTGAAGGCGCGAAACTCCAGAACGTTTGGCAGACGACTGGATACGATGATAACAGTACGAAAAATAGTCGGAAGGAATAGAAAATGCTCAAACCCATTGTTAAAACAACGACAACGCAAAATAGTCTAGCAACGTTTTCAGTGTGATTTCAGCTGCGATTATTCCTGTTTATGCAAATGCATTCGACCTAAGATGTTAAAGTATAAAATAATGAGTCTAATCCACGCGTCACTTAATGGCATCAAGTCTACGCTTCTAGGTCTATAGTAAATAAGTACATAGATCTATTTAGCTAAGGAAATTAAAGAACTGCTTGCGTCTGTAGTCTACCATTTTGTCCTTAAGCCTGAGCTAAATTATCAAGGAAGATGAAGCGAACGAGTCAGGCTATGCGTCTGTGTAGGCCTACATGACATTAGGCTGCATGTGGCAGAAGCGGCCACGTCAACGTGTAGCTGCATGCTCTTTGATTCTTCTTCTTCATCTTTGCTGTTCGTATAATTTATATCTATGATTATATCGACCGACACCATCGTGAGCCAATCCACATGCACATCATCTTCAAGTATAGCGTGTGTGTCGATTTTAATAGCGAATATAGCCTAGGCCTGCAGAGGCTGAGTGCGACAGCTGCAATTGTAAGCTTAGACCTGTAGGCATAGGCGTACGGGAGATTTCAGCAGTGGGGGGTCAAAAATTTTACTTCTGCCCGAAAAATAAATCTCGTGGTAGGAAATACTATTTTCCCAGACAAAAAAGTTGAAAATATGTCGTGAAAAATATAATTTTTTCGTCTTTCCCGGGTCTGCTTGCCCGAAAAAACAGATTTCCCCGAAATTTGGGGGGCAATTGCTCCCTCTGAACCCCCGCCTCGTACGCCTATGCCTGTAGGCCTATCCTATAGCCTACGTTCAACTCCGATAACGTACGTACCGTAGGCCTATTCATCTGCGTTTTAGCCTATAGGCTACAATTGGCCTATGCATATTAGCTATGCGTGTAGATGACGATTCCAGGACTGTTTTTAAGGAACTTTCAGAACTGCACTAGGCTATGTGTAGGCCTAAGTCAAGCCGAGTTAGGCCCGTGCGGCGTGCCTCACTCTAATTAGGCCTAATGTCAATTCCTTTGTCAACCTGATGTTCCTGTCTGAAGGACCCTTCGGGTCCCCCTCCGTCAATTTTGTGTGTTCTATCCAAGTTGCGTAAGAAACAGGGCCGGATTAAGCAATGTCGGGGCCCTGTTCGGAAATTTTTGTGGGGGCCCTTTTTCGGGATTTTTTTTAGGAAATTTTTTAAAATTTTCGAAAAAATTATACCATTTGATCCGCCCTAAAAGTTGATGACCTTTTTTTTTTTTAGTCATTCGCCGAAATTTTTTTTAAAATTATACCATTTGATCCGCCAAAAAAGTTGATGACCTTTTTTTTTTTTTTTTTTTTTTTAGTCATCCGCCGAAATTTTTGGGGGAAAATAGTCGTGTGGCAGAAATTTGCAGAAATTTTTTTTTCACACATTTGTGGGGGCCCCCTAAAAGTGTGGGGGCCCCTGTTCCACGGAACATGTTGAACATGCCTTAATCCGGCCCTGGTAAGAAAACTGACATACATTTAGGCCTAGGCCTATAGGCCTATCAATGACGGTAGCCTATAATAGCATATGTGCCTTTCAGTTTTACGTCTATATATGTAGGCTATCGCATTGCGCATTCGCCTCTGCGTGGTTTATTTATGCTGTGATACGATTACGATTAGGCTCGTTCACAACTTTACAAGGAGTCTTCATAGGCTATTGGTTCGTTCGCTTCACCGACGAAGGTCTACGATTAGATGGTTCGTTTCGTAGAATGACGTGATGAATCAGTACTGATACAAGGTGTCGCCACACTAGGCGTTTTAGCGTTGGTTCACCTATCCGTCAAAGGCTCTTTGCAAATGTATTATCTGTGGTAGTGTGTTTCAAAACTAAAATGATTCGCGTGCGGTGAAAAGCATTCTTTTGGTGAAAAGTAGCTAAATTTAAGTTGCATCTGCTTAGTTTAGGGACAAGGTTAGTTAACTTTGCATTTTGACCAGAATGCAATATTTTGGAATGCAGGAAGCTTTAGCATCTGATATGTAGCCTTATCGGTGTGTTGAATGTACATTAGCCTACTATAAGATGCACCACGGAGCAAACAAAGCCGTTGGGCTGTCTATAATTAATTATCAGGAAATTTTGCTCAATCTGTGTTTGCGCACCAGCTACATTTAAACAGTCTAAATGTGCTCACTTATATACATGTCTGCACGTACATGTATGCGTACAATGCCATACATGCAAAACTTTTGCGAGTTTAAAAAACCTGCAGTTGCTGTGTGATTGTCCTTTTGGGCTGAGTGTCTTTACTTAAAGTCTCATTTGCAGGTCCAATCATGGCGTCTATGAAGCAATTTCTTGAGAAACGAAAAAAGACAATTCAAGAGGAGACTGTCAAATTTCGTGTTGAATATGAAGCAGTCATCAGTTACCTGAATTCCACCATGCAGAAGGTATTAAAAACTGGGTAAACGTGTATTTTAGTATGGTAAATTATTCGCTCATCTTCGCTCGCTGCAGCATTGTTATTTTTAATCAATCCAACTTCTAGTTTGGCGAGAATCCTTTTCATCGATCCAGCTTTCGTTTAGGCAAGAATTAGTTAGATAAATCCCGCTTCTATTTCGTCAGCAAATATTTTTCATCAATATAAACCTTAATTTAATTTAAAATTATTGTTCATCAATCCAGCTTCAATTTCAGCAAGATTGTTGTAATTAATCCCTCTTCTATCTCAATAGAAATTAATTTAATCAATCCGACTTCTATTTAGAAAGAACTCTTTTCGTCAATCCGACTGGTACTCGACTAATGCTGAAACCCATGCAATGGCGAAGAATTTACCATACTAAAATACACGTTTACCAAAAAGTGCACGTAAATAAATGACGTGCCCGCAGCTTATTTAAAACTTACATATTTAATTAACTTTGTAAGACACTGATTTTAAACTGTGATTAAATTGCACCTCATGATGATGGCTTGTTATTTCATGAATCGCTTCAAATTAAGTTCAATGTAGATTCTGATGTAACACCGTTGGGTACTAAACTTAGTTGGATTTTAGAAACAACCTTTTTTGCGCTGCAGCCTCATTACCGGTTTAAGTTGCTGCCACTTATCATACAGAGTTTTTGCTGCGCTGATGTGTTAGGTGCATTTATTTAGCTGCTTTTTCTCAACTGTTTTCTAGGCTGAAGCAAACTGTGAGGAACTCACCAATGAGTCGGACTACGACCAGTTTCGTAAGAAGTGTGTACCATCGTTGAATTGGCTTCAGGAGCAGTATGATGTCATTCTGCTGATGCGTTCACTCTGCCTTCCTACCACCTCAGAATTGGGTGAGGCTGTTGGATTCTCCAAACATTAGATTTGTGTGGTGTGGGTGTTGAAACGGTTGATGGCTGTGGTTTGTGTTGGCGGTGGTGGCAAAAGATGCTCTTGTTATTCAATCTCTCGTTGTTTAAAAACGTTGCTTCTTCTCCAGAGTTTTTTTGCGCTGAATGCGCCTATGTATAGTCATTCTGCGAGAGGTGCTATATAAATGTATGGATGCAATTTACAGCACAATATTGATGGTGGTGGTTGCAGGTGTTGGATACTAGTTGCATTGATGATGTGCAAACATTTACATGAATCACTGCACGTTCATTTGTAGAATCAGAATCTGATCCTTGTCCAGAATTGCCAGTGCAGAACCAAGCTAGGCCAACAGAAATATTGCCAGTAGCAAATGAAGATAGACCAACAGAAATATTGCCAGTAGCAAATGAAGATAGACCAACAGAGATATTGCCTGCTTTAAATCGAGATGAGCCAGCGAAGACATTGCCAGTAGCAAATGAAAATATACCTACAGAGATGCCTGCTTCAGACCGAGATAGGCCAACAGAGATTTTGCCAGTTTTGCCACAAGAGACTCCACTTGTGCAGAACCAGGGTGAGCCAACAGAGATACAGCCAGTGCAGAACCAAAATAGGCCAACAGAGATACAGCTAGTGCAGAACCAAGGTAAGCCAAAAGAGATACAGCCAGTGCAGAACCAAGGTAGGCCAACAGAGATACCGATAGTGCAGAACCAAGGTAAGCCAAAAGAGATACAGCCAGTGCAGAACCAAGGTAGGCCAACAGAGATACAGCCAGTGCAGA
The DNA here is from genome assembly GCA_945859605.1 of Lumbricus rubellus. Taxonomy (NCBI): domain Eukaryota; kingdom Metazoa; phylum Annelida; class Clitellata; order Crassiclitellata; family Lumbricidae; genus Lumbricus; species Lumbricus rubellus. The sequence continues at coordinate 18,943,401 of OX243823.1, forward strand.
ACCAAGGTAAGCCAAAAGAGATACAGGTAGTGCAGAACCAAGGTAAGCCAACAGAGATACCGCTAGTGCAGAACCAAGGTAAGCCACAAGAGATTCCACTTGTGCAGAACCAAGTTAGGCCAACAGAGATTCCACTTGTGCAGAACCAAGATAGGCCAACAGAGATACCGATAGTGCAGAGCAAAGGTAGGCCAACAGAGATTCTGCTAGCACAGAGCCAGGGTAGGCCATCAGAGATATTGCCAGAGCAGAACGAATGCAGGCCAGCAGAGATGAAGGACCACGGAGACGAAGGGTCACTTTACGAATCTGCAACGTCCGATGTAAGTGATTGCAATGGAAGACCATGTTTAGCCTCGTCACTTCGGGTGAATAGTCCCTACCTGCCACCATACCTGCCAGCCGATGTAGTTAGCCCAGCGCCTGATGCTGAGGTGCAGAATTCCACCAGATCTGCTGTGGATTCGGTGGTCAGTTCATTGGACAGTGACTCAGGGAGGACAAAGCGCGATCTGGAAGTTACGTCTGCGATTCCAAAGTTCAAGATTTGTGAGGCGACCTTGGAAGTCATGGCAACGATGGTCATTTCGCCGTTCCTCATCTGGGTTCAAGTGAAACCACGAACGTGTGCTCTCGAAGATCTTCTCGAGGAACTGACGTGAGTTTCAATTGCACTTTACGTATAAATGTTTATGGTGGGATATGCATGCAATGACCATGTTTGAATATATAAAATACTATGTTTGTATATATACTATGTCTGGGTAATTGGTATGTAGTGCCTATGTTTGGATATGTAGTGTTTGTGTTTGGATCTGTGGTGTCTATGTTTGGATGGTGCATAGTCGTTATATTTTTTGCTTCAAGCATTTCTTAGTTTCTTTACACTGTGACTTATGTATACATGAAGATATTAAGTTTTGTAGATGATTTTTATGACCTTATTAGGGTTCTATTTTTTAGCTCACTATTATTATTATTTGTTATTTTCACTGTCAACTTCAGTTTTGTCCGATTTCAAAGTTGTAACTATCCAAATGAGACTGACTTAGCTCTATAGTGAAGGCTGACATCTCCCAGTCTGTTTAAATTTCTTAATTTTTTCTGTTGCTTTTGCTAAATATATGCAATGCTGCAATTTATAAGGGGCAGATATGGACTGCCACTGGAGATGTGCCTACTGCCAAGAAGCAATATCACGACTGCATATCACAAGTTATACATACTAATGTCTAATCTGTATTGCCGTGGTTTGACTGGGAGTGCTCTGAGTTGGTTCCGAAAGAAGCACTCTAGTTCTTAAATTCTTGAAATGAATGAATATCGAATTACAGTTGTATTATAAAGTTCCGAAATGCAAATAACTTAAAAGCACAGGATGTTGGAAAAGTGGATCCGAGTGACTTTCCATTTACCTCTGATTCTTTATTCTCTTGAAAGGCTTTCCATTTGTGTGAGGTTTAGAACTGTGCAGAGCAGATTGTTTTTAATTTACAAACACAATAGTGTTTTTATCTGTATTTGTGTGGCACAGAAGAAGGTGGAAATTCCTAACTCTGATGACCGTATTTTTTATTCATATGCTTAGGAGCTACCACCGCAAGCTGAAGCTTGGGGATGTCGACTTCAGGCTGCCTTCGAAACCTCAAGTTGGTCAGCTTGTGTCAGCGCAGTTCACGCAGGACGACATGTGGTACAGAGGATATGTGCTTGCTGTCTTTGACCTTCCATCAAAATCTGGTTTACCAGGTTGGTTCATATTTCTGGAATTGCTCCCCTAATGTAATCCTATTGTACCGAAGTCTAACCTATCGCTGTTCAATCCTTAAATGGTGTGGTTTATTTGAATCTCGTCCAGCTTAAAATCTGAGCAATGCATTAATGCTTGTAGTTGAATGCATTAATGCTTGTAGTTGAATGCATTAATGCTTGTAGTTGAATGCATTAATGCGTGTAGTTGAATGCATTAATGCTTGTAGTTGATTGATGACGTGTCAGCATTTTACTCCCTTTCCAGTGTACGTGATGTGTGTTGGTCACCATAAAGAACATACTTACATTGGATTTGAATTACATTAGGATGATGCACACATGTGGATTAAAAAATTTTTGGCTCTGTAAACGATGTACGTTTATTAACCATGTCTGCGAATAGCAGTTGGTCCGTTAACCCTTTACCACCAAGAGTATAGGATTTCCCATTCCATTTACTGCACTTTCGGCAGTAAAGGGTTAAGGAATATTTTTGTCTAAATATCTTATGTTAATGATCCATCTCTGTTGTCTCTTTGAGTTGATTGTTGGCTGTAAAACCACGGATTTGTTGGTAGATATGTGCAATGAATGAAGCATTTAATACTCTTCCTCGTAACCTGGTTTACTCTACAATACTCACTACTCAGCCTTCTCATGCCTTCGTTTGCTCTACTTTTCCTTATTGTAAAGAGTCAGTGTATCGTCAAATTTTGGTCAGAATGTTAATCCAGAATCTTTCCTATCGTAAGCCGTTAACTCAGTTTTCATGGTGTGCACTTCTGTGTTCTCCTGTTTGGTGTTACCGTGATCTGTTTTGCCTTGTGATGTACGCTGTTGTCATGATTGTTTCTTTTCTTTCAGTCTATTTAATTAGAGAAGCTGCACACATAGGAAGATGAGCACACTGTAAAAGCACAGCATTTGTGCCAGCGGCGCAGATAAATTATCTTCTACTCTTTTCATGTTGAGGGCAATGATAAACAGTTGTGTTATTGTGAATGAAGGAAAGAAACGTAAAGAGATGGACATTGCTTACGCGGACTACGGCAACACGGAGAGATTGCCGTTGAGCCGCGTACGACCTCTGCCCGAGAAGTTCCGCAAGCTTCCACTTCAGGCATTCCTCTGCGCCCTTTCTGAGGTTGGTCACGCTATGCAAGACATTCAACTGATTCATTCATTCATTCAAGAACTTCTATAGAGCCTCTTCAATGGGACTACTTAGAAGCGCTCCCGACTCTGGCACTGCAGGAAACACAGTTTTTGAGTTGAATAAAAAATGCTTCAGTTAGAGTCCCTGGAAACAGACGTAGCTCCTGTGGGAGCCCATTCCAGACCACTTGGTCCATGATGGAAAAAGCTAGATTCTGCATAGTTGCAGTTCATGTCAAGGACATCCCATTCTGTGTAGAGCGGAGGGTTGGTGGTCTTGGATATCCGTAGAGCAACAGAGCTCTTGCAGGTAGTCTGGGGCATCACCAAACTGACATTGTCGAGCCAGAGCAACGATCCTATACTCGGTGCACTACTGTCATTGCTTGCAGCACTTCCTGTATGTTTCATATATTAAGCATGAGGATTACAGAGTAACTTTCATTTTGTTCTGTTTGCCGTTAACTGAAGCTATCGCTTGTTGCCATTTTTTCAGATTGGACCGGCGACACCAACCGGGTTCCTGCAGTGGTCCGACGATATCTTAGCGAGTTTCAACCAGATGGATTGCACGCAGCTCTTGACCGTTCGCTTTTCGAAGCCGCTTCCCAGCTGTCCGATCATGTTCATCGAGGTCCTCAACTCGAAACATCTGGGAAGCTCTAAAGACGGGACGGTTTCCACGGAGAACATTCTCACCGACCGGATGATACTCAACGGTCAAGCGGTGCGCATGCCAGACAACACGCACGTTGCGCGGTGGTATCGCGAGACGTATGCGAAGAATATTCAGCCGGTGAATCCCGGCGAGAAATTGGCGGCCAGCCTGACATATGCAGACGGTCATTACGCCAACATGCCGATACTGGACGATGATTTGTTTCGTGACGCACACGCAGGGAAGTCGTTGTCAAATAACGACGTAAGTCAACACCATTTGAAGAACCCGTCGTCAACGATGTCATCGGCGAACAGCGGTCATCCATGGCTGACCAAACGAAAGACGACTTCATCGCACACGTTGGAACAAAGTCAACCGACCGTAATTGACCATCAACCGTCGTTGCCAAAACTTGACGGACTTCAGCAATCGGTGAATGATGTTCAAATTGAATCTCAAAAGAAAGTTGATTGTGAACGTAAACGATCGAACAAGAGTCAGGCATTGGTTCGAAATGATGATGCTGTAAACCAGTCAGTATTAAACGCGTGTTATCAGGCATTGCTTCGAAAAGACGATGCAGTAAACCAGTCAGTATTAAACGCGTGTCATACTAATCAGCCGAAGTGTTCCCACTCTGAAAATCATCCGAAGTTGGAGACAGTTTCATCGGAAGTCAGAAACGATTTTCGGAATGACAGTTATTGTGGCGGTGGAGCAGAGGGAGGAGTTGCGGCTACAAGCGAGCATGTGAAGATGTGGCTCCAGTCTCGAATGCAGTCAGGCAACTCATCCAGTGGTATGATTGCTGAGTCTCGTCAAAAGAATGTTTCTGGTCAGGATCAGACAACCTCTTGTCACACTCACCCGAAAGCTGCTCAGAGTAGTGTGGCATCTTCAAATTTACCTGGTAAGTGTTTAATTCTGATTTGTGGTGAGTGTTTTGGTGGTTTATATATAAATCTGGTATTTCTTTAATAATGCAGGAGTAAAAGTCTATGGGTACGGTACTGATGGTTTGCTTCTTTACTTTACTTGCTCACTTATTGTTGTGAATCACTTGACATAATTTTTTAAACGTTGCTTATGTGGCATTAACTTATTATGGTTTTTTCTTTTTCAGTTCTTTGCTTTGTATTTGCATCATGAATAATTTTGACTGTGAAAGCTGAAAAAGCATTTAAGATTTTGCACCCTTTTCCTTTTCAGTTACTTGGAATTTTTTGGTATTTTTTAGTTCTTGACATTTTTGTAGCAAAGTCCTGGCATTTCAGATATGAAAAGTTAAAGATGTTAACTGCTATTTACTGATTTCCTTTAAAAATCATTGAGATAATAAATGCTTTCAGATTTATAATATTGCAGAACTTTTAATGTTATTTATCATACAAATGGTTAATGTTGTTTGACTATGTACATATTTTTTTATATTGTTAGAGTTCAGCAGTTCAGGAATCGGATTAAATTCTTGTGGAAAGAAAGATTCAGTTGCCGATAGTCATCGACGAGTAAAGAGAAATGACTCCAGGAACTCGTTCCAGCGTTCCGTCGAAGGCGTTCCACTGTCCGTCAAAGGCGTTCCACTGTCCGTTGACGGTCCAGACTACAGCGGATCAACTTTGTCTCGGCCACCCTCTTCCTCGTGTTCACTGCAGGACCAGAAGTTTAACGAAACAAAAGCATACGTCGAGGCGCTCGCCAGTTCCGGTTGGCCGGAGAAGATTGCTCGCGACGCAATGCGTCACAAAGAAGACGAGTCAGGCGATGGTTACCCTGAAGATCTTGCAATTTCTCCACCAGTTGTTGATGTCGCAGGATCACCGTGGAAGTCTGAGTTTGGCGGGGCTGCCGGCAACGCCGATATTCACGAGGCAGATCGTAACGAGAACTTGGTGCAAGATTCTAAACAAGAGCAAGGGCAGAAATCGGAAGAGAATCTTGCGCAGAAGCCTGAACAAACAGATGTGAAGCAGTGTGGACATGAGCAGCCTGAACAAACAGAAGTGAAACAATGTGGACATGAGCAGCCTAAACAAACAGAAGTGAAGCACTGTGGACATGAGCAGCCTGAGCAGGGATTGACGTGGACGGTATCGCACGTGGTTGTGCCCACCGAAGGGTTCATTCGAGTGGTGATGTCGCATTTAGAATCACCGAGTCGGTTTTGGGTTCATCTCATCAACGAGGATGCGTACATAATCGACTACATCGGAGATGAGCTGAAGAGGCATTACACCGATGTGACAATGCCAGGAGACACTGAGACGCTGAAAAACGATAAGGTCCTTCACGACTACGGTCTCTGTTGTGCTTGCTCCTCGGTGGACTGCCAGCTCTACCGAGCGGAGGTAATCAGCATCTCCAAGAACCAGAAGTGCGAGATTAAAGTGAGAGTTTTCTACGTCGATTTCGGCAACTCTGAGTGGATCGACGCAGCCCAGATGTTGCCACTTCCACCCGGCTTGCTGTCCATACCTCCTCTTGCCATCCGCTGTTCTCTCGATGACTTGGAACCAGTGCCAGTGAGCGGGGAACCGTGCCATTGGTCACAGGAGGCGATTGATGTTTTCACCGATTTGTGCGGCTTTACCAGAGAACTTCATGGTCGTTTTCGGAGTCAGGTTAAACCTGGTGATGCTTTCTAGTAAGTTGCTTTCTATTTCGACGCTATTCAAATTGAGCAGTTTACTGTTGGTTAAATATGATGTCTTTGTTGTCAAACTGACATTTATGATGTCGTGCTGTCATGCTTTAAACTTGTCATGTGCACTAGACTGTGGAATTGTGCAGGCTGTAGTTTGTATATTTTGTGATACATTGACCAACATTTGTTTTCTATATTGCACTTTATATGATCTGCATGATAATAATCTGCATTTAGCCCAATATTGCTTAATATAAATTTCAAGGCTTTGGATCCATTTGGCAGCTTTTGATGGGCAAAACAGAGCTATAAAATTTATGGGTTGCTTTAAACGCGGTAATCACATTTGTAAATGCAGTCTGTCATTTTATGTGACTTTTGCTCACTGTGCGTAATGTTTTGTTACCTAGTTTAATAAAGTCTTTGAGTTGTTTAATTATATGTGGTCATCTTTGCTTTCATTTCAACATCCTACCTTTCTTTCCTTTTTTTAACGTCACTTTACCTGGCATTTCCTTAACATTGTTACCTTCTTATCCCACCATGTATTAACTCCCATGCCTTACCTCATCTTCCAGAGATCATGGTTTCCTCGTTTTTTATCTACCTTTTATAGCCTTTACATTGCTGTGAGGTACCTTTCTGTACATTTGCACGACCTTATGTCTTGCCGCTGAGCTTTTCTGCATTCCATGGCATTTCCCTGTATGCAGTGCTTTGTGTGAGGTGCTATATAAATGTCTATATGCATGCATGCATACATACATGTGGTATCTTATGATTTCAGTGTATCAAGGGATCGTCCGCTGAGGCTGCGATTGGAGATTCCAGATGAGGAGTATCCAGAGGATATCAATGAACAACTGATGATGCGATATCTGGCTAAACCATCCGAGAAGAGGCATCCGACGACGAGAGAAGAGCCAGCGATTCAACCAGGAATGAAAGATGGTATGATACCAAAATATGGACCGTTCTTTGTCTAAATTTATTTGATATTATTTTTATTTATTTTTATTTTGTATTATGCTGTTTATAGATGTTGTTTTCGATGTTTTTATTGGTATGTGTTTTGAGAGAATCCAGAGAATTGTTAAATATAAGTATGTGTAGGTTTTTAAATATTATGTATCAGGGCCAATGATGTGGTACCTTTAAGTGCCTCTTGAATATGCCGGTGTTTGACCTAAAATAGTGCATCTTTCAGTAGTCTAGAATGTTTCTAGGGTCACAGCCAAAGGCGATATGTAATGAAAGACTTCCAATGGCAGCAGAGGGAAATGATTCCCTTCCTAGTTTACTCGAGACAGGATCAAACAGAGTGCTTCCTGATGTATTGGGGGGGGGGGAGTGGCATTGCAAAAGTCTAAGGCATGTCCCAATAAGGGAATCTGGATTTTACGTTGCTAGTCAACAGGGAGGGTGCATTTTGACAATGCAAATTATGGTGCACTGGCCCTGATGTGGGTATCACAATTAAGGATTGACTGAAGCTGGATTTACAACTATCAAGACATTGCACAATGAACAATTGTAATTATTTATGGTGATCAGGGTGCATTAGGATGGATGTGTGAACAATGGCAGTGTTATCACACACCGAAATGTTATGTAATGCTTGACTATTCTTTTACCAAGTCTGGGTTATGCGCTGTTCCCAATGATAGTTGGTCAGAATTTGCATTTTGATAAAGCATCCTCACAATGAGTGAAGGAATGAAGGAATGAATGTTTTAATGATTTTCAATGCATTTCGTGTAGACTGAAGTAATTTTTCTTTGTTTTTACTAACGATTTTCAATTCATTTTGTGTGCGATATAATTTTTTTTGTTTTTTGCAAACGAAGAGATGGATGGCTGGGATCCAATGGCTGAGGATTTCCTGTCTCATCGCAATAGCTACAAAGTCGACATTGATGACCCTGGAGTGGCCATGGTCAACTACAGTATGCCGCTACGTTTATTTTGCTTTAAATACTTAAAAGTTCTCATGAGTGCCAGTCTATCACCATCTCTAGTATGACCATTGTACATTGTTGTCATTACTGTTATAATTGTCGTTGCTACTGCTATCATTATCGTTGTTATCATTGCTGTTATAATTGTCGTTGTTTTAAGATTAATTTTTTATTTGTTATTGTTATTAGTTTACCGTTGGTTATTTATTCCTTGTGTCTTTCGTAGAAAGATTTTCTCTTTGGTAGTTTCAGGACGTTGAAAGGAAAAATATATATTTAATTTATAAGTTAAAAAGAATTTTGAACAAGAGTGGTCTCTACAATATGGTCATCAGCTTTAAGTCCCGTTGTTTTACTCTAGGGGTTTGACTGAACTGGAGAATATGACAAATTCTATTGAGGGACTCCGGTAGAGACAGTCATTGTGTCATCTCCATGTTTACTGACTTTGTATGCTGGCGACACATGGTGTCAGTTTTTACAGCTGAAGCAGATGACTGTCTTGGAACATTAAAACAAGTCACGAACTTGATGATTTTACATGACAGTTAGCGTTTACATTAAGTTTAATCTAAATCAGGTTATGAAGTACTTGTGTAAAAATATAGATATCAGAGACCAAATTTACAACATAAATCATATGTGACCTCCCATTGTGATCATTCCATTATGGCCTTCCATTGTGATCTTCCATTGTGACCTAACGTCGTGCCCCTCTCATTATCTTCTCTTTGAGATGCACGATACAAAATTTTATTACAATTACGTTCTGTGTGCTGATTGTGCGGTAAATGGCGTTTGCATTTTGTTTGTAGAAGCGCAGGATGAACGACGTATCTGTAAATTCTTTCGGTCGAAGAATTCTCGATGTTGGAGAGGAGAGAACTGTCCATACGAGCACATTGCATTCGAAGGCAAGGATGCTTTCTCATTCGTAGCATTACGAATTCTCTTTTCTTTTCCTGTTCTTGTTCATTCAAAATGGTTATGTTTGCAAGTTAATATAACAGGTCAACAAACGCATTTAACAGCGCACTTTACAATACACTTTACAAAACGATCGAACTGTATTTTATGGACGTTGCTCTTCATCCAAAGTTCAGAAATGCTCGTGTAATCATAATTTGTTTGTTTGTATGTGCACTTGTTATAGCGCCCCTTCAAGTTCTCTTACTACTCAGAGGCGCTCCCGAATGTAGAGCGGACACTGCATTGAAGTTTCACACCGAAGCGCTGACCAATTGTAAGTGAAGAACTTGCCCAAGGTCCTTACGTGGCGAGATGGATTCGAACCTTCCGGCTTCAAGGCAACGACGCCACCACTACACCACCACGCCCCACAAACATTGAATAATATTGCTATCCGACTTAATTTCAGTACACTGAAGTAATAATTGGTAATGAAAGATGTAAATTAAAATCATAAGATGAGTGAAATGTCAGTTTGTCGGTTTTTAATTTTATCGAGACATGTCTTGATTCTTCCATCAGGAATGGTAACTACGACGGATCGTCGGGAAGTCTTCAGCGTTTGCGACGACGAGTTTCAGCTTGAGCTGCCATCTGTTGGCAGTTGGGTCATCGTCAACGTGACGTGCGTCATTGACCCCGGTCATTTCTTTGTCGTTCTGCCGTTTGGTACGAGGTCACTGTCGGAAAATCCGCTTGAGGAAAAGAAACTGCTCGCTGGTTCTCTGCATGATGGTATAATATTGAGATCTTTATCAGCTCCTTCTTTGGTTCAGTTTGCATTAACTTTGAAGTTGACATGTTTTCTGTGTGTAATGTGATGTAAATTTGTAATTTCTGTAGTGCCACTGACAGCTGTGGTCATTCAGTAGCGCTCCCAGTGCGAATACTCAGAGAAAAAAGATCTTAAGAAGAGAGAGAAATGTGGATATATTGCTGTTCTGAATCTGGAATGGTTTTTCTTGTTATTTAGCCTGGGATAGATCATAACAAATTGCAAACAATTTGAATGCATAGCAACAATTAGCATTACCCAGTATATAAAAATTTATAAGTTTTCTATAATAATTAGCGTTAACAGTATCGTGCATTTGGAGTTTCTTTGATTCATGTTGTGTTATATGCGAGACCATTTGTTGCTAATTTAATGCCGGATTAAGACTGAACTCCGAGAAATTTTCTCTTAGTTACGATTAGCATTTCTTTGAGGTTTAGACTTTTTGGTATACGTTGACATTTCTATGAATCTGGGATGAATTTACTGGCTATGGCTGGCATTGTTTATGAGTGAATAAAACAATAATGCCCTTGTAGCTGTGTTACTGCGCTATATAAATTGTCGTGATTATTATCTGTGTATTGTTAATTTCATGAATAATTAATAGAGGGATATGACGATCGAATTCCAAGTCCTTCTTCCAACTCGCACGATTCTCTGGAATACTTGATGGACTGCCTTCAGTGAGTTTTTTTATGCCACTGGTTCTTACAACGTTGATAAATTCAACCATGCTTCTGTACCATATGTAATTTACCAGTTAAATATATGATTGATGAAAATGTTTTATATTTGCATAATAAATTCATAAAGGTTTCATGACTTTGTGTAAATGATTTAATGTCTAATGCAAATGCTTATGTTTAAATCAGTAGTTCTCAACTTTTTTTGACTTTCGGACCATTTTTTCTAAGTTGGAGGACACGAGGGCCACTTTTTCTTAGTTGAATGGCGTTAGGGGCCACAAGGCTAAAGTTTAATTACTAATTGAACATTATAATTGAATAAAATAGAATGTTTGATGTTATTTAAGGATTTCAAATTAAAAATAATTAGTAATATAAAATAATTGTGTTCTATCATGTCCAAATTGTTAATTTTTTCACAATCTTTTTTACTTTTTTGGGAGATGAGGGCCATATTTTTAGACCTGGCAGGCCACTTTTGGCCCGCAGGCCACGGGTTGCGAACCACTGGTTTAAATGAACGTGCGTATTAAAGTGTGTATTGGAAATTCGAATCTACTTAACCCTTTCCAGCCGGAATTGTTTTGATACCTATCCTGTTAATCGGGTCACGGGTGACCCGGTCCGGCGTGAAAGGGTTAATGGTGATATAAATTGAATTGCAGAGAGTTCTACCGATCGAAGGTTTACATGGACAACGATCTGACGGTCTACGCTGAAGGTGAGGTTGTTGTTGCACGTTTCACGCAGGACGAACGCTGGCATCGTGCCAAGATCATAACAAGCGACCCTGACAACAACCAAGTCCAGGTGAGGATGCACATTTTGTTTTGGTTTTATGAAAATGTATGCATGTATGTATGAGCAATGAGCACTTGTTATTGCACCCCTTCAAGATACCTACTCAGTGGCGCTCCCGACTACATGCTTGAGTTGAGTTGCGTTAAATTTGACTTTGACAGCGCAAAACCGGTTTGGTTAAAGTGTGGCTGGAAGTGCATTAAAAAATGCCTACAGCACATTTCGAGGGCTTAAAGGCAAAGGTGCACATAACTGACTACAATGCTAAGGGAGTTATGCACTTTTGCCTCTAAGCCCTGTTGTGGTTTGGAATGAGTTCCCTGGAACTCATGTGAAGTGTATTATACTAAGCTCAAACTGTGCTTTTTCATTCGTTCATTCTGAAAATTTATATAGCATCCTTCAAGAATCACTCCCAGCCCAGCCATAGCCAAAGAGAGAGCCAAGGTCTTGAGCAACTGGTAGAAAGTAGGAAAATTATTCCGAGGTAGTAGGCTTACTGGAGTTTTAAGTGCCTCTGAATAGTTCCCTTAAAGCCTGGGCACTGTATGAATTCATGCATGTATAAATCAGAGGTTCACTTAAGCGTGTCTACATCTGCCAAAGAAGTGACGTATCTTTGCTCTGTTGAACAATATTTCAGGGTAAGTTGTGTGTGGCATGTGCACATTGTCGTATAAATGTTGTTTCAGCTGGCAATGTAGGTTTCGAAATCATGTTGTGATTCAAACATATATGTTTATTTGATTTAGGTGTTGTACGTTGACTTTGGAAACAAGGAGTGGGTGGACAATGAACGCATTCGTCAGATGGATGCGGAATTCCTTTACCTTCCATTCCAGGCAGTTGAATGCCGGTTACCACTCTGCGCCAACAACAACTCAGGGAAGACGTGGTCTGATATGGCTAAGTATGTTCACTCCTTCTTATGACTTTTTATGCAAACACTGTGCATTTTTCAGATGGAATTATCCGGAACAGCATTCCGGTTCCTTTTTAGACTATTAAAAAATATAAATTATTTATTTACTTTAATTTAATTTCAGTGTATTAATTGTTTATTGGTGGTTATACATGATTGTTCTGAATTTACTCTGCTGCAAAACCATTTAGGTAGCAAAAGGAACTGTGTAAATATGTTTCTATGTGTATCTGAACAAGAATTTGTTGACAGAGAGAAATGTGTGTGTGGAAATTATGTTTAGGGATACTTTTACATGAAATCTGTTGTAAGAAAATGACTCATTGCACAGTTGAGTGTTTCACGACACTGATTTGCAGTCTACAGCCTGTTATCCTGTGACAAGTTTTCATGCTTTCAACTTGTATGTGATTACATGTAATTGTGTATTTTTCACCACATTGCAGTTTAATTGCTTATTCTGGCAGGAATGGTTGCCGGTAGTAACAATATGTGATGTATTTTATCTGTAGGAAGCTGTTTCTGGACTTGACAAGGGCACAGTTTCTTGTGGCTCGAGTTGTTCAAAGGTTGGTGTCGTAGCTGTTCAATTGTATTAGAGTTATACTTCAATGGCTTGGACCGCCTCAACATTAATTTTTATTCCATTTGTTACTGCCATCGCAAACTTAAGCTTAGTGTGAATAATGTTCATACGAAATCTTTCCGAAACAAACGCAAAAATAACGTTTCTCTCCGAAAGTAACTAAAAAAATGAGCAACATCAACAAGTTGAGAGACCAAGAATTGCTAGATCGCATGCGCACGATCGAAGGTCAGTGTCGCGATAAGTCTCGTAAGCCAATTAGACTCTAAGAAAACTGGGTCGGAGGCGTGGCTTGAATAATAATCATCATCGTTGTCAAGCAAGCAATAATGAATGCTTAAAACTTTGACCAAAACCTGCTTATTTAAACGGGTGAAACAGATTTTATGGACCATTCAGTACCATATTGGAGGTAAAAATTATTATGATGGACACGACTACAAGAAATAGTCCATTTGGCGTATGATAGCTCTGTCGTTCTTAGCGAATTTTAACTTTGAAAATAGCTCATTGAGCGATCGATTCAAAGCAAATTTTGACACCACATGCGGTAAAAGTCATTTTTTCAACACTAAGCATTTGAATTCAAAATTTTTAATTGCAGATATTGAAAGTAGACATATTTTTAAATTATACACCATAAAACCATTTTTCGTATTTTTGACCCTTCTCGCCTATTTCGGCATTTTGCGCTCTATTTAGAACCCGTCATCCGACGGGTTTCGAACGCGCTCGACACATTTGACCTTGGAGACTTAATGGTGTGTCCTTGATGCTTCCAGAGGACCGGGAGTATTGCTGTACGTCGAGCTTTTCAACACCAAAGATGGTGATGTCAACATAAACAAGATGTTGCTGACGAAGGGGTGTGCGCGAAAGCCAGACAGGATGCTGATCCCGCATTCTCCGTGTCTCAAGACTTCATCACCGAAGCAAGGCAGAGGTTCCACTTTCAAGGACCGTTGGTCTCTCCTTCCAGGTTAACGACATACCTTCAAAGGTCACATATATGACTGTTTTTGCTGAAGGTCAGCTGGATTTTTAAAGACTTAAAAGTTTTTGAAGTCATCATGAGTTTGCTTTTGTTCGCTTGACTATTTCATATGCAAAGAAGGTTTTGCAGACGTTTCAGTTATTTTGCAATGGTTTGCTTTGTTTGTGCCAGTAGATATGTTATCATGTTTGACAGTAATTGGGTTTATGCATTGTCGTCCGTCTAAACCAGGGGTGTCAAAGAGCTGGCCCGCGGGCCATATCTGGCCCACCGACGATTTTTTCCGGCCCGCAGAGCTTACCCTAAAACTTACAAAATTAGAGGAAGAAAGTTCAAATTTTTATATTTTACAGTCAGCGCCAAATACATGGACGTTTTTTCTTACTGACGTCACTTTTGCTCAGACGCACAGCTCTGTGTAGACTGTGTATCTATGGTTTTCAGTTGGCTTTCTGTTCAAAAAAATTATGAAAGTTACGAAACACTTATATTATTTAAATTGTTTTGGTAATTGGCTGACCAAGCCCGGAGCTTCCTCTCAGATCACTACCCAATTTTGCTCAGGAGCTTTGACACCCTGGCCCGCCACTTGTTGGAAGATGTTCACACTGGCCCGCCATTAAAAAAGGTTTGACACCCCTGGTCTAAACAAATCTATTGTTTAATTTTCATTTGTAGTTGTCTTATTGTGAATTCTGACACTTTCAAAATGAGCTTAAAGGGTCGTGTAATTTCATATTTCGTCTAAAAAAGTTTGTTTGTTGCTATGCTACTTTAGTTCTGCTTGTTCAATAGCCTTGTGTTTCGATGTGTAGACGCCAAACTGATGACAGTGTATAACGATAACTTAGAAATTACTAATGTCATGAGAAAATAACAAATGATGTTTAGGATGCCTTGTTCGCAGATCTCTTAAACTACCATAACAAGTTCAACTTATCAATTGGTTATTATAATTAGTAATACTAATTATTACAAGTTCTGGTAAATTTATTTGTTCCTGTGATGTTGAGGACTGGTATTATTTTTTAAACTTTGCTTTTGTATTGTCCTTGGTAGTTGGTATATTATAAAAAAATCATGATAATTAACTAATAATAATGCCATGTAATAAACAATGCTGCCGAGATCGTAGTTGAAAGCAAGGTGGATACTAATTTTCCATATTGCACCTGATGCAATATGCAATGATGAAGATGCATTTCCAGAACAAGTGAATGTTCAACATTCCAGTTCTAATCATTGTTCTCAGATTATATTTTGTAATAATACAATTAGGTTGTAAACCTGAAGTAAAAGTTTCTAGTCTCTTATAATTTTAGTTTAGATTTACAGTTAACTTTAATAATTATAGATCTGTTCATTCACTAGTTTTGAGTTTTGTTTTATCCCAAACAAGTTGCAGATTGTGCAGAGTAAAAGTCAATTTACTTGGCTTTCAAGTTGTGTCTGTCTAATGTTTCTGCTGAAACTTATGTGAAGGCTAATGGTACATTTATAACATTGTATAATATCATTTCAGTATTACGAGGAAAATCTTGCAGTGTCTTATCTCAAAGCTTTGTTTAATCTGCAGAAAAAATGTTGAAATTTTATGGGTTTGCTTAAATGCAGTAATTGTCATGATATTTCAAATCATGTGTTCATAAATATTGTCAAGTGCTGACTTATTCTCACTGATGAGAATAGTTTTTACCGTTTAGTCTTTAAATATGTTTTCAGTAATATTTTTAGTATTTTGAAAACTAAACACGAGTGGTCCATGGATATATATATATAAAATATTAATGGGTATTATATATATATATATATAGCACGATATAATACCCACCCATTAATATTTTTTAGTCCTTTTGTACTATATCTGCCCATAGTGACCATTCCTTTCTCTTCACTCCAGCCTCATTGTCAATTTGTCATGTATTAGTGCTTGTGGATTAACTTTGTGTTGTCCCTCCTTCAAGATATGGACAGGGGTCCTACTAAACTAGAGCAGCAAAGGATGGCTCTGTGTAGTCTTCACTACAGTACAAAATAACATAGGTAAAATTTCTGAACAGTCAAGTTCTTGCATGCTGGCATCTGAAACACCCACAATAGCATGCATCTGAGAATGCTGGCATCTGAAACACCCACAATAGCATGCATCTGAGAATCTCACTAGGCACAGTACCAGTGCAATGTACTGAGAAAAAAGCCTCCTGGAATCCAAATTCGTATGCATGTTTTGTTTAATTCACGATAAAGCATAAGAGCTCTTACGTCAATACAATGCATGCAGAAATTGTCGGACTTTGCATCAACAATTATTTGTCTACGTAAAAAATTATATCTAACCGTAGAAAATCTTAAACAAATTCATTGCATAGAAACAAAAGACAACGTCAAATTGAGTTCGCATTTCACATAAGACAACGTCAGTTATAGTTATAGATGCAACAGACAAACGGTTTAGAAAGTTACAAATTAACGGCTACAGCGTTAACTCGTAACATTAACAGATTAACTTTAACATTATCAGAACATGACTTCCACGGATGAAAGGCAGTTATTTTTTGCGGATACACAAAAGAAAATCGGTGGTCCACAATCCCACTTGAAAATGTTCCCCTAGTCATTGTAGTGATGTAGTCTACTAGTCATCATTTTTCTCATCATCATATGTAATTACTATATCAACAAGAGCCAAAATAGTCTGTCAGCGATCTAAAGCCACACATACAGGATGACAATAAATAATACTAATTCTACTATAAACTGTACTACAGTCGTCTGTATAACGAAAAAATGACCAATTAATTATATGCACTCTTGATATTGACAAAGATCTGTATATGAGCATTGGTTACGTAAAATTAGCTTCTTTCTCATCATATGTTCTACAGGGGTTGTTTGGGATGGGGGTTGCATACATGTCAAGCATACATGAATGCACAGGTATGGTGCAAACAAGTGCCAACAGGGAGGGCCAATTTTCCAGATTTCTGCATATGTACTAAATGGCAGGAACCACAGGAAGCAAATATTCATTTTGTCATGGACAATGGCAGAATAATAACTCGACATTAAAAACTACCATCTTGCTAAACAAGTTAGAACTAACAGCATCAGAACAAAACTAACAAAAGTCCAAGTGCTGCAAAAAACTGCAAAGTTTCACAACATTTCAGCACGCAATAAAATCACAGAACGATGATCAGATCTCCAAAACAAAAAAATGATGCCCATTGAAAGATCTATAGATGCCAAAAACATACGGCAATCATTAAACTGAGTTCAGAATACAACGAACTAAAAAATCTTTGATACAAAGGATTTTTTCTTAAATTCAGAGGGATCATAGTGTCCATGGGTATATAAAAAAATTAAAATAATCAAAATAGTAGAGTCAAATACAAATACAACCAAATGCTCAATAAAGTTTGATTTCTCTGTACAGTGTACGTGCTAAACAAAGGGGTCTCGGTTTCAGGCACCTAACCATGACATAGACCTATAGCATCCAGCTAATCAATCCGAGTCAAATCAAACTTTCGTAGACATTCTAGATTATCATTCTCAAACAAAAGGACGAAAATCTCTTAGAAGGAAACGCTTCCAAAGAATAATAATCTATCCTCAAGAAGTAATAATAACTTAGAAAGTGCAGAATCAACAGAACACTATCCGAGTTCTATCCTCTGAATAAGATAACCATAAATTATAGAACAGATAAAGTACAGTAAAATAAAGATGATGATAATATCGATGATGATGATGCTAAACGCCATCTCATTTATACTCTTGGCTGAATCTCAGATGTTGACGTTGGTGGCACAGACTGCGGAGGCATGGAAGACGGTGAACCATCCGTCCCAAACCAGTTTGTCTCCTTGTACAGAAACCAGTTGTTTCCACCCCAAACAACCATGTTGAGAAAGCCAAAAATCTGTCAATTACACGAAAAATTAATAGCTCAGCACATAGCGAGTAAGTAAGAGTTGTGATGCATTCGTAAACACTCAAATTTTGCATTAGCTGTGTTTGTTATGCTATGAACAAATAATATCAATAACAGCGTTTGCAGAAATCATTTAATTAACAAACATTTTTAACTCAATCAATCAATAAAAATTTATATAGCGCCCCTTCAAGGTACCTACTCAGAGGCGCTCCCGGCCGAGATCAAGCGGGAAAAAAACTTCAACAGTTTGTGAAATTGAGAACAGATTGGGAGGTGTCGCGTAGTCAAGAGAAGTCCATTCCAGGTTGTTGGACCAACCACATAGAACGAATGCCTCTGCATTGTTGCAGAGAGAGTGAAAGGAACCATTAAGGTTAACTGTCGACCTTAACCTTAAGAAAAAACACGGAAGAACAAAATGTGACCTTGGCAAAGAAAAAGACCACTTGTTGGAAATAATTATTGACATTTTCCATATATGCTGATATCAAAAGAAAGCCATGGATTTCAGGATGTTTGGTCTAAAATTTATGCCTTTTAAAATGAAAATGTAAAAATCATATGGCAGGATATCACATAAAAATTCAACCGATATCTCTCTCCTGATGCATTATTTACATATTGTGGCTTTGTCTACAGTCTGTAATACTGTGCCAAAGGTGCAGCTGTCTTAAATAAACACCAAAATCAATAAACATAGTTTGATGGAAAAATCCATATTCTGGCGGAGTTAAAAGCAAGGAAAGTTGTCCACTTTCTTGGCTGAAGTCACATATAATCCAACAAGTATGTAATAACTGGTCAGTGCATCATTGCTGTTGGACTCTGTGCAGCACAATAGTTTATTGTCTTGTTGCAGATGGGTTAATGGGTTGGTAGTCCATTGAGGGTGACTACAATGAGAGGGAGTGAAAGGAAGGGGGTTATGCCTAAAGGATGACAGCCACATCTAGTTAGATAATTCAGTACAGCACCAACTTTGGTCAGAGAGAAGAGAGTCTGAACAGAGTTCATTTAATTTAAAGTCCTTTAACTTGAGGCAGAAATAACAAAGTTCTCCATACTACAGCATTATGGATGACACCTTTAGTATCTGGTTGAAATTCAGCTGTTCATAAAGTGAACCAGGAGTTAATTCCAATGTTGACAGATGCAGAAAAGAAGAGGAAGGGATCCAAAGCAGGTAATCTGTTAATCCTCTATAATATATATGTATGATCTCCTTAAGTACCAAGTTCAAATCTTGATTTCCTTACCAGACTACGGTGAAAAAACAATAGCAAAAACAATAGACAAAACAACATCATAGGAGCAATACTAATGCTGAAATGTAATGTACTATGCGTTTAGAACTTACAACGGAGACGTTGAGAGTGGCGTAGTTTCCATCCTGATTGGATACACATCCAGTTTCTGCAAAACATTGTGGATAGAAGTCGGCTTGAGTGGTCCTAAGCCACTTGGCATCAGTCGAATACTTGATCTTCGATAGAGCAGCTGCAAAGGCTGCCGACGAAATCAGCCAGAAAAGGGTGAAAATGATGGTCACCACAAAATCCTGGAAAAAAGCAATTCCTTCTCAGAATGACTATCTTTCAATCACAATAAAAACAATTACGTCAATCACAATAAAAACAATTACAATCAGTAGCACATAAAAAGCAAATAAACCCAACTGTAATTGCAACAAAACATGAGAAGGAGAGAGGAAGAGTAACTGAATAATAATAATAATATTATTTTTTTTATTATAATCATTATCAAAGAAGTTTTATACAGCGAAAAAAAAAAAATTTACGGAGGCAACGGGTGACATCCGAGAAACCATGCACCTTTTCCAGCGTTTGTCAGTTTGCATGCAACGATTTAACGTCGTGGCATTTAGAGGCACTTTTGAGCACTACGTGGGAGACGAGAACCTATAACCTGATTTTATTCTTTTACACTTTTACAGCCCGAGGAATCCTTACTACCTCGGTGTCGATACCCTGGCAGTAAAACTAAGACGATTGATTTTTTAATAATCTTCATTTGTTTCAATTTTCAAAGATGACACAAATCCAGGTGACACACCGCACCCAGTTACACATCAGAGCACATTAAATAGTAAAACAGTGAGTACATAGTGCTCAATGTTATTGATGGCCGGAAAAGACGATCCTCAGGATGAAGTTTTTAACATCCTTAACTGGTAGAACAAATGGATGCAGTCTAGGGCGTAAGTGACTGTCTCTTCCCTCAAAACTGCAATGTAAACAGAAGTCTGGTCTTTAACCCTTTAATGCCAGAGGGTATAGGATTTCCCATACCATTTACTACTATCTCGGCATTAAAGGGTTAAAGCGTTTGATTTTCTCAAGTGCTCTTGTACGTCCACTTGAATACAACCAGAAAAAACATGATCATGAAAAGTGGTCAAAATAACTTACCACCTTTGGAATGATCGCAAATCCATCATACTGCGCATTAGCAAAAACATAAAAGACGATGGCAGCCAGGGAAAAGAGGAATGCCGTCACACCAACAAAGACGTAGAATTCGGATGAACTCTTGCATTCAGAAGGTAACTGAAACTCCGTCGGTGGCACGTGTGTAGATGCCGCTGAAGTGGGAGCCAGTGAAGGAGTTGGTGTTATTGATGTAGTGGATTCATTTAAAGTTTGTTCCGGTGAAGTGAGCGAAACTGAAACTGAAGCGGGCACTGTTGAAGTTATACTGCATGTACACAGTGCTGTAGTCGCATCAGTCCCACCGGTCCTAAAACACAGCAACAGAAAGATTGAAAGTCTGCACAAAACAATAAAATAAAAAGAACAAAAGGCTGTTTGCCACAAGGTTCGAATCCACCTTGCCGCATAAGGACCTTGGGCAAGTCCTTCACTCACAATTGCTCAGCGCTTCGGCGTGAAACTCTGATGCAGTGTCCGCTCTGCATTCGGGAGCGCCTCTGAGTAGAGAGATTGAAGGGGCGCTATAACAAGTGCACATACAAACAAACAAACAAGTGAAAAGCTAGAGAAATGGTGAGTTGGGTAACAAAAGACGGTTGTACTGAAGCACTGAACAGTGAGCACCTCCCAATTCCTTCTCTTGAAGTGCGGCACTATACAAATCTGTGACAAAAAAATCACAAAAAGAATTTTCTAAGAGGAAGGCAGAGATCTTACTTAAAATTTTGAATCAGTGAAGACATATTTAATCGTACTAACTGGTAAGGATACTGCAACGATAGCTCAAACTTTTTGGCGTCTGTACCACAGCATTTGAAGGAGACTGTTATGTGCGGACCGACTGCCGTTGCAAATGCACATATTGCCAGAATCTGTAATAATACATCAGCAAAACATGACTTAACACAAAATGAAATATTAATGCACCAGACTTGCAGATAAATAAGACAACACAACATAGATCTGGCATTCAATTCAAATAAATGCAAAAGAATAACTATTTGTTTGTATGTTTGTATGTGCACTTGTTATAGCGCCCCTTCAAGCTCTAGCTACTCAGAGGCGCTCCCGAATGCAGAGCGAACACTGCATCGAAGTTTCACGCCGAAGCGCTGAGCAATTGTGAGTGAAGGACTTGACCAAGGTCCTTACGCAGCGAGGTGGATTCGAACCTCGAACCTTCCGGCTCCAAGGCAACGATGCCACCACTACATCACCGCACCCCACAAACTATGCAGAATTTTGCAGATAGCTGTGTCACTTTTTATATTACATACGCAACTGATAAATTCATATAGAAAGAAATCAAGTGGCTGCCATACCATAAGCTTATACAGAGTTAAAAACTGCTTGCCAATGTATATTGAGTCTAAAGTTCTAAAGTCCAGTCAATTTCTAGAAGGGCAATGTTGAGTTAGTCCAATGCATGTCCAATCTCCCTGACATTTGTCACTCTGCTCCTATCACTGCCCCTAAACCCAAGTGCCTACTGGGACCTACCTGACAAGGTGCATTACTCCATTCATTCAACTCTTCCCAAATGTTCTTTTAACGTTTCATTCAATTAATTTCCTACAGTGGTCTGGAAAGGGTGGTGAAATGGAGGTGTCGGTGCCTTGGAGCCGGATGGTTCCAGATTCGAATCCACCTCAACCCGCTGTGTAGGGATCTTGAGCAAGTCCTTTTACTCGCAATTGCTCTGGTGAAATGGATAAATAAATAATATATAAATAATCCATTTCAAAAGAGAACCCATGACTGTCAATTGAAAATTTTCTAGCATACAACTCAAAAGTCCAGCTCAGGGCACCTACTTAATCTCGAATGCTACAAGACCTGTGTAGAAAGACATTTGGATCTTCACTGCCTTTGAACTAAGTATTATGCAAAGCAATTATGCAGCCTGCAGGAAAAAAAAACCCACAGGCATCTAAATCACAAATCACACATCAAAATTCACATAAGATGCTGCTAGATTGGATCAGACTGTTAGGTAAAATCCCAGACTGGCTGCCCGTACTCCAAACAATATGACTGCCAACGAATGCAATAAAATTAGAGCGCGACCATCGACGACATTGTTCATCAATTCAGCTTCAATTTCAGCAGAATGACTGCACTAACCCTAAAACTAACCCAAACCGACCCTCACAACGCCTAACCTGAGCCCTAACCGACCCTCACAACGCCTAACCTGAGCCCTAACCGACCCTCACGCGCTCTAATTTTATTGCATTCGTTAACGGCCATATTGTTTGAAGTACGGGCAGCCAGTCTGGGATTTTACCGACTGTTACATACTATTTCAATCAACTTTATGAAACCACGTGGCTCCTTCAATACATCAGTGTTTGGCTGAAAACAAAACAAAAAATACAATAAGTTAGTTATAAGATGGCAAAGAACTACGCACGCAATATACTTGCGCCAAAATGCTAAATGATTTCCTCACTCTGGGTGCACTTAATAATGGTTTCCCCATGAAATCTGTTTGAGTCCTACGTACTTTTCAAGTACCGTTACATGTTGCATACACGAAACTATAATTATTACCGGTAATTCTATTTCCCTTTCTGGCCTTTCAGTTATCGAAAGGGTCCACTCAAATTAACTGAACTGGACGTCTGTAGCCACAAAAATTATAGCCCGACCAAGTACAAATAACTCGACTATCCATCCAAGGCAACATAACATCGGCATAAGCCCTTTGCATTATACTGGCGCCATTGGATTAAGTACTACTCATTAATATCAAAATTAATTGTATACACATTTGGATCAAAAAGGTTTCCAAAAAATTGTAAACTGCAAGTGGAGTCATCTCTAAGAGGCGTGGCGTCACGTCACGTCCGTAGCGTCAAACTTTCAGGCTATTAAACAAACGCAAAAGAGTTAACTGTTACCGAAAGCTGCATCTTTGGATATGTAAATCGTGTTTAATTCCACCAAACAGAGAAATTTCACTTCGCTTAATATAAATCTTATATTGATTTCGAAACTATTAGAGTCGCTAGCTCCGCCTCTTGTCCAGGTGTATCTCGACAATAATCTCGCTTGCAATCAAGGTTACATGAGAACTGATATTTTATATAGCGCGTGCATTCTAAATTACGTCATCATCATATATTTGAGAACGCCGATAAAAATCGTTTTGAATAATTATTTCGCATAGAAACAAAATATTAAAATTGAAAACAACAAAGGCTTTTAGTCGTTGGTAAGACATTCTAAAAATAAGCTGATTTTCTATAGATATAACCTATGAGACGTTTTAGGCTAACAGTAGCGGCGCCAGAGGGGGTTGTGGGGGCTAAGCCCCGTAAAAAATTTGCCTAGGCCTATAGGCCTACATGCTAGGCCTACTAGATTTGCAAGCAAGGTGACAAACAGTGGCTGGATGCTGGCAGTGAGAGGACCTTGCCACGTTGACTCCGAGACCGGAATAGGTCTACCCTCTGGTCCAGCCTGATCGTTGGCTGTATATAGGCCTATAAATTAAGCTATAGCCTAGTTGCTGTAGCTGAGTGTAGCTAGGCTGCTAGGGTGTTGAACGACGTGAGATACACCTGCGGACGAAGGGCCCAAGATGAGCCGCTTCTCGAATCTCCACCACCGTCTTATGACTGATTGAGTTCGGTTGGCCTGATTGACTGTATGGTGGATGGGTGGATGTTGATTTGCCTAGATATTGATCAGAGCTCGACTGCATGCTCATCAATACGGGGCAGTCTCCATGTGGGCGTGTCCAGTGGCGTCTACCAATGGAGGGGTTGGGAGAACGTTCTCCCACGGCTGCTAAAAGTGGGGGGGTTTGGCGTTTTTTGGTGTAGATTGGGGGGGTTGCTGAATTTCGATTATAAGGACCTGGAATACGAAAATCAATATATTTGTGCAACATGTACGTATCGAAAACACATGGTGTCTCAGACTAATGAACCACGGTTCGCTTGAAGTCACATAATTATTTGGTAGGGTGTGTGTCAACTCATGGACATTAGTGGCAGAATTCACTTGTCACGGTTACTGACGGAGTCAAGCCAAAGCCCAAGCCATCGCAGGTGATGAAGGCAATAAAATTAATTATACGACGGTCGCGATGAATTTATGATGTTATACGTCCAAGAATAATATATACCGGTAATCATGCAAGACTGTAGGGAGATAGCGGTCATGCGGATATTATAGCTAATGATTATATATATACAGTCATGTATATGCATA